>FR990062.1:17401182-18039058 GCA_905404095.1 Glaucopsyche alexis
GTGTTAAAGCTAAGATTGTCTTTGATTGGAAACGTCAAGTAGTTTTACTATTTGGACTTGGTCGATGCCAGTATTGAGAGATGTCATAGAAAATGGTTGTCATGGAGACTTGGGCATTATTTGCTTGGATTTGGAAATGACTGGATTATAAAAGCTCAGGATAAAATACGGGAATACGTGGCATCGAACTTGTCACGTTTCTGATCGTTCAGCATTTGAGCTATTCGATAATATTGTAATAAATATCTTATCCTAATGGAGTCTTTGTTATATATATGAAATGTTAAAGATATATAAGATAAATATAGAAAGTAAAATAAAAATTGTAAGACATAGAAATGTAAACAATCATAAAACTATAAACAGTAACAATACACATGCAAACAATTGGCCTGGCTAATGGCTGGGTGAACATATAAAAAAAAAAACTAAGGATGTGCGTACATTTAACAGAAAGATTTGCATTAAAGAACAAATTACGCCATCTTGATTTCACCATACCTCTTATGTCAGCCATTTTGATTTCACCGCACATTAAATGTTAAAATGGCCCCAAAACACCAAAAGTGACAGTTTTTGCCTCGACATGTCGTCTATGATACCTATACATAAGTCTATGGAAAATAAGTATTTCTATCATCATAAGAAATTCGTCTACCACTATACATTATATATATAACGTACTACATATAACTTATTTTAAAGTTGTGGTAGTCTAATATTTGCAGTATTATGAAATGAAATCATCATTCATTGTATAGGGGGGGGGGGGGATGAATGTCCAGGGATTCAGCTCGCTCAGTCGGGTCGTAGCGCCCCTTTGTACCTTCGCGCCCCCATGCACATGCCCTAGTTTACCTTTAGGATAATCCGCCACTGCTACTGGTACATACTCAGTACTCACGTCCTCTATACACGCCTTGGGCAGCGGGAAGCACACGTAGAAGACGGCGCCGACGACGGTGTAGGTCACTGTCACCAACACGAACGCCACGCTCAGGTCGCGGCCCTGCAATATTTATATTATTGTCATATTATTGTTTACTAGCTTTTACCCGCGGTTCCGCCCGCATAAATACAGTATCAAACGGGGATACTGTACTTTTTCCGGATTAAAAGTACCCTATTATTTCATCTAGAGCCTAAACTACTATCTATATAAAATTAAAACTACATGGAAGGTGATAGCTAGTGAGACTGGAAACGTCACCTGTCGTAGCTCCGATTTTGAATTTTTTTTTGAAAATAAAAAGATAACCACTGACCTAGAAGTTTCGACGGTCTTCGAAAAATTTTTTGCTGACATTCCGGTCTCAACTACAAAAAATTTAAATTCATCACCTGCAGTTGCTGAAAAACTACTCAGAGACAATGTAAAGGAATGTGATGTCAATTTTAAGTTTAAAGAAATTGACTCCAGAGACATTAATTAACACATTGATTTAACACATCGATCCTACCGACTTTTAGTAAAATTTTTGAAAGAATAATTTTAAGACAGTTACTAGTACATTTTAATTCGAATAATTTATTACACGATAATCAATACGGTTTTACCAAGGGTCGATCCACTACGGATGCTGGTATGGGTCTTCTTTGTAGAATCTTTGAAGCTTGGGAGGGGTCGCAGGATGCATTAGGTGTATTTTGCGACCTTTCCAAGGCATTTGATTGTGTTGAGCATGCTACATTGATCAGAAAATTGCACCGCTATGGTATACGGGACTCTTCACTCGACCTTTTGAGTTCTTACCTTAAAAATAGAACTCAAAGGGTAGAAATAAATAGTAAAAGGTCTATTGGGACCAAAATAGAATTAGGTGTTCAACAGGGATCCATTTTAGGCCCATTTCTTTTTCTCGTCTATATAAATGACTTACCTTATCTTATTAAAGATAATGATAATGAGATAGTACTTTTTGCCGATGACACTTCACTCATTTTTAATGTGAAGCGACAACAGTCAAATTACGACGAGGTAAATAGTGCTCTCTCTAAAATAGTACATTGGTTTAATGTTAATAATTTACTTTTAAATTCAAATAAAACAAAATGTTTAAAGTTTACTTTGCCCAATGTTAGGCAAGTTCAAAGCAATATACTATTAAATGACGAGAAAATGAACTTAGTGGACACCACTGTATTTTCAGGTATAACACTAGATAGTAAATTACAGTGGGGTCCTCATGTTGCGAATCTTGCAGATAGACTCAGTTCTGCAGCATATGCAGTCAGAAAAATTAGGGAAATTTCTGACGAAGAAACGGCGCGACTTGTTTATTTTAGTTATTTTCACAGTAGAATGTCTTACGGCATTCTTTTATGGGGAAATACCGCCGACATCAATACAATATTTGTGCTGCAGAAGCGAGCAATACGTTCTATTTACAAAATGTCCTGCTTTGAATCTCTGAGAGAAAAGTTTAAAGAAATAGGAATTCTGACCGTCGCTTCTCAATACATTTTAGACAATGTGTTGTATGTTAGAAAAAATGTAAATATGTTCAATACGAAAAGTAATAATCATTGCATGAACACTAGAAATAAACACAAATTAGACATTCCGGTGATCAGACTAAGTAAAGTTAGTAAATCTTTTAAAGGTCAATGTATACGCCTATACAATAGAATCCCAGAAAACGTTCAAAGTCTGTCTATTAATAAATTTAAAAAAGTAGTTAAAAGAACGTTTGTGTGCTAAAGGTTATTATAAAGTCAGTGATTTCATTAACGATTGCACACCTTGGGAATAAGATGGCCCCATGCGAGGCTGCTTTTATGTACTTAAGTATGTTTTATGTACTTATAACTAATGTTATATAGATTAAGTTACAACATTGTAAAAATATTTTTTGAAAAGAACAATTTTCCCATCTTTTTGCTAAAAGGTGGCCCCGTGCGAGTTTCTTACGCCGGTTCTTCTCGCCGGGCTAGTTTCCGAACCGGTGGTAGGCATCATGTAGGACAATTCTATAAGCGTTATATTATAACCTACATGGAAATAAAAATTTTGAGTTTGAGTTTATCATACCAAATTTCATAAAAATCTTTTCAGTAGTTTTTGCGTGAAAAAGTAACAAGCATCCATCCATCCTCACAATAATAGGTAAGGTAACTCACGTTCTTCTCCTGCCTCGCGTTATTGCTCATGATGGTGACGATGATGTTGTGTATGTAGAAGCTCATGGCCAGCATGCCACTCAGCACCGCCGCGTCGGCGCCCACCGTCAGGGGCGGCAGCGTGCGCAGGTTCACGCCCCACACCGCGCCCTTCACCACCACGAACGTCACCAGGTACAGCGCTGAGAGGGTACCTGGAAAGTTAGTGTATAACTGATTTAAAAACTAAGGATATGCTAGACGTAGGTAGGGTACACTTGACAGAACGAATTTTGATACAAGAAAAAGTTACGCCATCTTTGTTTTCATCTTACTTCGAATGTCAGCCATCTTGATTTCACCATACTCTAAAAACTTCAAAAGTGAGACCTTTTGCCTCAAAGCCGCGTTGACACCTAATGTTTATTGTTTATAACACGAAGTATAGATACCAGGAGTCCGAACGGTATAGGCTTTTCCATAGTAATTAATAATTATGTAGTTATGTACACAATAATAATCTCTTTGTTCTCTTTTCTGCCACTAGCTGTGCGAGAATTTGTTACGTACCTACCGAGTGTTGCCAATACTATTATTTATTACAATTATTTTTAAATTACCGTTAGGCAATTACCGTATTCTACGGTATCTATACTTCGTGAACAGTTTCTAAGAATTTCCTAACACTTTTATCTAATTAGATTTAAATCCACGTTTCTCATAAAAAAAAATACCAGAGCTTTCAATATAACAACATAACTTCCCGCGTAATTTCAAACCAGTGCTACTGTGGTGCTACTGGGACTAGGACGCGCTCTACCGGAAAAAATCTGTCCCCTAAATTGAGACCATTATTTTAACATTACGTTCGGACTCCGAGTCCAGTGGTATCTATGCTTCGTGGTTTATAACATCCAATAAGTTGACATAACAGGAGTGACGTCACTACACGCTGATCGGTGTATTGAAATGTGCGCGATGCGTCGTAGACCGTAGTCCTAAATTATCGTAAATAATGTTTTGAGATCTCCAGGGGATTAAATTTCAAATGCAGATGACAGAAGCTACAATTCCTCTCCGATTTTGTTGTCATTCGTTTTTTAACTTTCTATTATCCTTTAGTCAAGATGCATTCGATAATTTCGACGGCGAAGTTCGAAAATAAAGTTGAAAAGAAAACAAAATGTATGGGATTTGACTTAAGGCATCGCAAGTGACATGTCACATAACGACGACTTTTGTCAAATCCCATACATTTTTAATTTCGAAGTTCGCCGTCGAAATTATCGAATGCATCTTGACTAAAGGCCCTATAGGTATCTTTAGCGGAAATTTATGCAATGCCTCTTACCCAGCGAATTGAACCTCGTAAAGAACGACACGTTGGCGAAGTTGAGCAGCGGGTACACGAGCACCGCCACGTACAGGGGCACCGTGGAGTGCAGGCCCCAGTACGGGGCATCGACCGGGGCCGCCGGGGCCTCCACTATGGGCCCCGCTCGCGCCTCGCTCGGGCAGAGCACGCTCGTGTTCGAGGTGGTGTTCGACGATGTTATGTCTGAAATTGTGCGATAGTTTGTTACACAACTGTTTGACAGGTTTGTTTAATTTAACACATCAATATATACAATAGATACGCCTTTTTCCCGTAGGGGTAGGCAGAGACCACCTCTTGCCACTTGCTACGATCCTTACATACTTGTTTCGCTTCGTTCACTTTCATTATTATCATCCATTCCTCCTCTTATATTAAACGTAGCGAAGCGGCTCTCCGTGGTCCGCTTTTTGCCTCCGCGAGCAACGAGATGGGCGAACCACATGCACATCGCCGCCATTTTGGATAATTTAATTATTTTTATGAATAACCATTGCGTTCCCACGGATTGGTGGAAAGGGTGGGAATAGGGAAAGGGAAGGATAAGTGGTGTGGAAAGAAAGATTGGTAAGTTAGAGTTGGAAATAGGAAATGTAGGATATTACCGCCCAGGAGGGCAAGGGATAGGACAGTAATAGCTAGGGAAGCTGGGGTCGTATATTCGTATACTGTACCACAACTACCGGACAGGTAAGTTGGGATGAGAAACCCATGTTATATAAATATATAAACAATAGAAGACTACTTTAATAATGTCCCTCGGCAATCATAGTATTTCTATAGCAGCAATTCGACGATGCACGAAACACGAAGTTTTCCGAACATAGTTGAACGTAGTTGAACTACCTATATTATTTAAGTACAGTCTATAATATCTACTTGATTACTTTTTGAACTCTATAATATTACCTAAGTACCTACAAACTACAAACTAAAGCTTGATAATGCCTACAAAAAAGTCAGCGACAGAGGTATGCTTAACTTTTATATACCTACTTACTTTACGAATATCCCCCGGGAACACTATACTTTTCCGGGATAAAAAGTAGCCTATGTTTTAATCCAGAGCCTAAACTACTAATATACCAAATTTCATCAAAATCCGTTAAGTAGTTTTTGCGTGAAAGAGTAACAAACATCCAGCCATTCATCCATCCGTCCATACATCCTCACAAACTTGCACATTTAGAATATTAGTAGGATAAGTTTGAAAATAGTTTTTTAATTACACACTATTTCTGAAACCAGAATCCAGTAGCAACTTCACGAGAAGACAAGCGGTATGTCACGTCGGTCTTCTACGAGACCATGGTTCTCACCGAGCATTCCAATCACAGTGTAGTACAGGGAATTGGCCAGCAGCAGCCAGTAGCGACCATGGTTCTCACCGAGCATTCCAATCACAGTGTAGTACAGGGAATTGGCCAGCAGCAGCCAGTAGCATGCGCAGGCGCCGGCCAGGACCAGCAGACTGCAGGCCTGAGCGACAGCAGCCGCGCTTCGCCCCAGCAGCAGCCCGCAGAGGGCGGGCACCTCGCTGCCGTAGCTACCTGGTGAATTGGTGATGCAGAGTGAATATAGTCTAAGGAGGTATACCTAAGTATGACTTTGCATTTCTTGGGCGTCGCCACCCCTTCTAGAAGCTAAACAGGTGGCTCGAAAAAATTGAATACTTTATCAATTTATGTATTTTTGTTAGTTTAGGAGTTATAGATGCCTAACTTGTAAAACGCGCTTTCTTGGAAAACTTCGTTAAAAAATAACAAAACTATTAGGTAAACATGTAAAATATTGGTGTAATAATGGTTTATGGTACAGAACCCTACGTGAGCGATTCCGACTCGCATTTGGTCGATTTTTTGCGAAGCATCTAGATTCTATCCCCCTTTACTAATAAAAATATTTATTCAGTAGATTAGCAATACAATGTTTTGTCCTTGTCTTATGCGTTGGAAAAGGCGCTTGACAGACAAGGACAAATCATTGTATTGCTTATATACTGGATAAATAAAAAAATAGTTAAAGGGGGTGTAGGTATATTGTATTGTATTATGTAGTGTATTATAATTGTTACCATGTCTCGCGTTGACCTCGATGAGGAGGTACGCGGTGTACAGACACAGAGCTGCCATCCCCAGCAGCAGCACCAGGGCTACCGGCAGCCCGGCGCGCTCGATACCCCACGCGATGGTCAGCAGAGAGGAACCCATTATGGTATTCCACACTGAGAAGCTGGAATGATGAATCAATTTTACCTACAAGCTTTTCATTTTATCGTAATCATCTATCTATACTTTTATACTAATATTAAAAATGCGAAAGTATGTCTGTCTGTCTGTCTGTTACCTCTTCACGCTTTAACCGCTGAACTGATTTTTATGAAACTTGGTATAGACATACTTTGGGTCCCGGGAAAGGACATGCGATATTTTTATCCCGAAAAAGTAGTGTTCCCTCGGGATAATGTATTTACGCAGGCAGATCCGCGCGCGAAAGCTTGTCATTAATGATGTATTTGTCGTCTGAGGCTCTAGATTTTGTATCTATACCATTCAGACATAGGTAAATCGTGCAAATAGAATTATAGACTTACAATATCACTCGTTTATTCGGAATCACAATTCTTACTTTATAAACCTACTACACTAAAATAACTGTACTTTATAATATCACTGAATTTTGTTAACATTGTCACTAAAACGAAACTTGGACAGTTCCGTGACGTGTTGACTAGTTGGTGGCTCAGCTTGAACTGCTGCCCCGAATGCCTGGTCGGCACAGGAGGGGACACCCCCCACTCCAGCACTGCTTTCCGACACGTCCCGACTCTGTCGAAGCGCGCCAAACAAGATGGCGCACTTGAAGTTCCGTTTCCGCTTTATGACCGGATGCGACACGGCCATCCTGCGAGACGCACGTCCCCGTGCGTTAAACTGAAACAATGTTAAGACAGCACAGTATTTGCTCGTCCAATCCTGACACGATCTGATCTTAATGCTGATCTTTCATGTTCAAAAATAAAGCTTGACAATGCTTTATTCGCTTCGAAAATTGTTCGTTTTATTTTAAAATGATTTAGACTACTAACAATATCATTTAAACCAAAGAAAACATAAAATAGACAGCATTAATCCAAAATATCATTAGGATTTTTACTAAGTAGGTTCATAGAAAAAGTATCTCATCTCAAAACTTTACACAAAATTAATGATAGTTTTAATCAAACCTGGACCAAGTACCATTGACGTTCAAAAACAAAACATTGTACAACTTAATCACATTTTAAACCTTGGGTCACTCATTCGTGGTCAAACAGAAATTGAGTCGCAGACGGACTCTATGGTCTTGGCTTCAAGGCTAGACCCGACCACAGCATCCAGAGCTACAGCACTACCGCGTACCCACGGACGATGCCGATTTAGGCTACGGCTACTGTACAATGGTATGGTCTCCCGACACAGCGAATAGAGTACCCAAAGAAACAGAATCTCATTAAATATCATCATCTTCAACAACTTCAATAGGTACTTGGCCCTCAGGCATTTTTCGGATTCGATCATGAGCGTATTTATAGTCACCGGACGTTTAAATAACTGGTATGATCGAACACAGTACGGTAGATAGAGATTTTACTCGACTTTTGATTACAACTTAAATTTGTTCATCATTAACCAACCAGAATTATCAAGTAGGATCACTTATTAATCATTAAGAGTTAATTATGTAGCATAGCTATTTCGTAACATTACTATTCAATTTAGACTTCTATTTTGAATAATGTACCTTTTGAGAATCATCTTTAAATAAACAATCAGAAAAACAAAAATTATTAACAGCTTCAGGTTTCACATTCACAGTTCATAGGTTTGTATACCTTTAACCATACTACACACAAGAGTAGCTCTCTTAAGGAGAGACCAAGTCAAGCTTTAACTCAAAATATGATCTATGCTACGAGGCAAGATCCGACTGTACTACCCAGGACTACCTCCTATAGTATCCTGGTACAGTCTCCGAACTTGTGAATTGTGAACCTGCCCTGATATCGTACCTGATGTCCCTTCATTCTCTATCTCATCATACTCTACAATCTCAATAGGTACTTGACTCGAGTATCTTTCTAATGCGATCATAAAAAGACTATACCGAGACTTAAGACTACACTCACGAGAAACAATTACGCTCACCAAATAACTTTAGCTCAAAATCTGATACTTCAATGAAGTACAGAGTGCGACACCTGGCCGCCGCGGCACCCCGTCGCACGGCCTACACCACCAGCCGCGCTCCGTCGTGTCGCGTCGTGTCGCGTCTCGTCGCGTCTCGTCGCGTCCTCAACCTCCATGTGTACACAAAATAACACAGCACAAAAAATGTTCAAACTATGTACAATTACTTTCTTCTTAGGGTTCCGTATCAAAGGGTAAAAACAGGAACATAAAAATCTAAGACTTTGCTCTATGTCTGCCTGTCACCAGGCTGTATCTCAAGAACTGCGATAACTAGAAAACTGATGTCCTTTTTTTTTTTTTTGAGATAAAATGTCAGATTTGATCATGCAATAAAGTTAATTTCATTTCATTTCCTTTCAAAAATCAAAAACAGTCTTACTATACCAGAAGACTTCCAAGTGCGCTTACAACCTTTTACATGATAACCAAGTTCACCGATGAGCTTTCTTATCCGCCTCATTCACAGCCAATGAACCGTTGAGCGTGTGCTGCCGCGATCACCATCAACACCAGCATTTTCTTATCCGCCTCAATCACAGCAACTGAACCGTTGAACGTGTGCTGCCGCGATCACCATCAACACCAGCCATAGGCACTTGCTTACCGCATACCGCAACTTCTGAAACTGTCAAATTATTTCTTTTAACCTCTTTTCTTTTTGATGTCAATTAAACTATTATTTCCTACAATTTACGTAACCTATACTGATGCACGCTCATGGAACTAATATAATGACTCCCCACACCGATATCGGTGACGGTAGCCGGTTTCATTGAAACCAAGCCAGTTACACGCAGTAGTAATTTTATAATGCCCAAGCGTGTGCGCAGTACACAAGAGCACTCTCTTCCTTTACTCTCGTTTACTTTACTTTACTTTGTTCCTCTACTCACAATGGGACGGATAACAGACACGACTGACGAGAGATCAGACGTAGGTCCGAATTTTTAATGCCCATCGGACGCATGGATCATCTTTCTTGTCAGACAATCAGGTGATCAGCTTGCATTGTCCTAACCAAACTTGGAAACAACATTTTTCTTTGTCGTTCTAATGCGGGAATCGAACCTGCGACCTCCGAGTCGAGAGCTGATGCTCTAACCACTAGACCACGGAGGCTATTTCGCTCGCTCATGGACCTACCACACCAACAATATTATCATGTTATTTTCGCACTTTTAATCATTTCAATCCGCCTAGACTAAAAAGTAATAGATAGACAAACATGTAATGCTCCAAATTTTAACAGCTTACAACAACGATATTATAAACTGGCAAAGTTTTCTCGCGAATTGCGAATGTCCTAGAACTAATTATTATCATGTTAACATCTAACAGTTCTTTTTAGACACTCAGAATAAATAACAACATACATGACATTATTTAAAGTCACTTTTGAAACTGACCAATTATTAATTTCTCTTACTACGTGTGCAGTAACGCCAAATAAGAAATAAGACTATTCACAAACTGTATGTACTGTGATTAAAAACCAACTACAAATATTTAATAGGTAGGTAGGCGTAAAATTTAATTGAAGTCGTTTCAAACTAATACTGCCTAAACAACATTTGTAAAGTACACGTCAACTGATTTTGTTTATGCAGTGCACCAGCTATTGTTTTTCAGGAATACCTGCAATTGATAAGGATTGTCTTTGTTTTCGCAAGAGTTGTTTACAACTTGCGCGTACTGTCGTGACTTGTCATTTTATTACAAAGTTCAATGTGATGTCACGAAATGGAATGTCGATAATGATTTTTAATTACCAGAAATAATTTAGCTTTTTAGTACCTACTGCTATATTCAAGCGTAGATCACGCTTTGGTCAATCAAACAGTAATAATAATGAGTCTGTAAGACGTATGTCGTATGTACTGAGTATTCGTTTTTACTCTGCGTTAATTTCTGCTCATTTACTTTGTTTCTTTTTCATAATACTTAGGTTATAAAACCAGAATAATTTAGAACCCTACAATGAAATAAGTAAAGTTCGATACAACCAGTTCGCATCATTGTGAAGCGAATAGACCAGCCCAGAAGAAGTGCAATTCACATCCATTTGGCACTGCCGCCATGGAGGTAGCCGCCGCCCGCGCTGCCGCTGCTCGGCCACGCAGCGCCGCTTGTTGTCCCCTTGGCGCGACTGTGCATCGCCCAGTCGATCGTCAATCTGCACAATATAAAATATAAAACAGCAAAACAACTGAACACTAAACTAAAGGTTATTTTGAGATATAAGCAAGCAATTTCATGAACACTTGAAATACGAGATAAATCACTATTGTATTGAAGGTCTTAAAAATTATAGCGAGAAATAAAAGTTGGCTACCACCTGTTACCAAAACCACCGAATTCATAATCAAAGCCTGTTGTTGATGCGCCACCGCGCTCGTGTCACCACCATAGACGTCATGTGACTGTCGTCATCACGTCACCGCTGTCCTTACTTCAACTCCGTCTCAATCCAGTCTTCGTGGCGGGCACGAATAAAGGGTTATTGGTACAAGGTCACCTTGCTTTCAGTTCACTGTTGTCCCGTAGTTTGACAATTACGCCATATGCATAGCGTGCTGCCTTGTTGTGCTCACTGCCAAACTCAATCCACATCATTCGCAATGATTATTATCACTTTTTGTAGCATTTGTGCGGGCTACATTACACTTTTTGGGAGTCCACATCTGGCTGTTCCGGGTTGATTTCGGGTAAAATAATCACAGGCGTCGTCGTCAGCGATTTGTTAGTGTTAATGAGCAGCATCATGTTCTTCTGCTGCATTTCAAACGGGGCGCGTCATTGGGTATCAGATCCCAATTCTGATGTCGTCTGAGGCTCTAGATTTTGTATCTATACCATTCAGACATAGGTAAATCGTGCAAATAGAATTATAGACTTACAATATCACTCGTTTATTCGGAATCACAATTCTTACTTTATAAACCTACTACACTAAAATAACTGTACTTTATAATATCACTGAATTTTGTTAACATTGTCACTAAAACGAAACTTGGACAGTTCCGTGACGTGTTGACTAGTTGGTGGCTCAGCTTGAACTGCTGCCCCGAATGCCTGGTCGGCACAGGAGGGGACACCCCCCACTCCAGCACTGCTTTCCGACACGTCCCGACTCTGTCGAAGCGCGCCAAACAAGATGGCGCACTTGAAGTTCCGTTTCCGCTTTATGACCGGATGCGACATATTTATATGGGGCAAAGAAGCAGAGAGATCTTCTGATAGCGTGCTAACGCTGCCTATGGACGGTGGGACATCCCGCACCCATTAGGCTGGGACTATACCATATGATCTGGATTCTGGAATCCGGTGGGCCTCTTCGATCAATTTAAGTAGGTATGGATGTGCCGTACCGAACAAGTCTTTTAATCCGCGCAAGGAGAGCCCTGGTGAGTGACCATGTTCAGTCGGATTTGCGCCGCCTTACGAGTAACACGTTGCGACGCGTCTATTGAAGCTCGGTAATTATCATCAAGATGTCTTGCCGTCTTGTGCGTTGTTAAAGTGTGTCAACAATACAAAGAACACTTGTAAAGCATCCGCATTACCTTTCATGCGTTAGTAATCGTATATTGTATTAAGTTCTAATAAAATCGTCAAAAAAGTCGAATTGGTTATTGACGGCCATTGCCGAATGAACGGATCGGAAGAGTTCGGACACATTCAGGGGATTGCGTGCAAGAAGCGTGCAAGTCACTGACATTTGCTATCGCGAAAATACAATAGAGTTTAAAATCGAAGTGTCGAATGGCAGGCGTTCGTCACTCGCTTAATGACACGCGTTCTTTGCCTACCGCTCGGTCTATCTCGTATTTGCACGTCGAGACAAATCCGACAAAATATGAGTATCATTTAACATTGTACTATACCATATATTATGTGCGAGTGGTCTTATGTGACATTGACATTTGACTCGATACTTGTGTGTTCGATTTTCAGCTCTATTAGTGCAAACGCAGAGTTCTATTCTCAATTCTCTGAATTTTCCCCGGCCTACCGGATTCCGGATCATAATATAGTCCCTGCCTAAGGCCTCCCGCACATTAGGCGTGCGCATTCCTCGGGCGTGTCAGCGATGCGGGCGCTGTGTGCGCGCCGCAACGCAGCAGATCATATCCCTAAAATATCCGTACTTGATTTTACCAAACCTTATATTATAGTAATTATTAGTAGCAAAAAATATGTAATACATAAAAAGTCCTTACCTACTACTTACATATCATTAACTTACATGGTAACTAGAGAACTTTGTTTGCTGGCGTCAGTCTGTTTGCATTTTTCGCTGGTTCGCTTCAGTGTAGTCAGTATGTCACTTCCGAAGATGTCATCTGGAATCTGTAATGTGCAACAGGAAATAATTATTACACTAAGCCGTCACAGCCTGACGTATTATGTGAAACATTTAAAACTCCCCTGGGGCAGGGCATTCGAATTACGAATGGCTACGGGAATAGTCGAACGAAACCGATGATTAACGAAACACAACATATTTTCTATCTTCTTATAAATTTGACAATGATATGTTATACACACCGACATTGGTATTCGGCTATTTCCGTAACATTCGGCTATTTCCGCACACATTCGGCTGCCCTTCTGGGACGGTTTTGGATGCCGAAAACGGCTACTAGTCTGTGTCATCTACGAACATATTCAGCTGACATGTTAAAAAGTGGCACACTTGTTTTACTTGGGGTCAGTTCACACCGCGGCGCTTTTTTAAGATAGCTAAGTATTGAAATTTATAAAGTTATAACTTTATTTACTACACAAAAAGATGTATCATGTAACACATGTTTCATATGACGTCAGCCACAGCTGCGCCATGCAGTGCGGTGCAGCTTGACATTCAAACTAAGACAATTGAATATGTACCTATCTTCTTTGCAATGAATGAAATTCAATTTTGAATAGCTAGTTTCGGTGTGAATTGAACAGACTATTAAGGCTGACTCCATAATAGGCGTGCGCGTTCCTCGGGCGTGTGAGTGGCGCCAACAGCGCGAGCGCTCGCATCGCTGACACGCAGCGTGCTCGCGGCGCGCACGCAACGCCTGCATCGCCGACACTATAAATCTGTATAATCTATGGCTGACACGCCCGAGGAACGCGCACGCCCAATGTGGAGGAGGTCTTAGGACTGTGTTGCGCTTTGCTTTGAGTTTTGACACAAAAATTACATTTCAATTTTTGAAGTAAATCTCTAGCGCTTATTATAATATGATATAATAATAATATATTGGAGTTCTTTGAAAGCTTTTTTCTCAGTCATGGTCGTATTGAAAAATCCCGAAAAAATTAATGTTAATCTGCATTATATTTAGCCGAGGACTTTCTTTTTATGAATTGATTAAAATATTGATTTAAAAATATGCGTCCACCCTTTTTTTTAGTTAAAACCTTTTTTCTCTTATTCTATTAAGTCGTGTGAGTGTGAAAATTATTTCAGTATTTTAAGTAAGACAAGACTCTGGGGAACGCTTATTAGCTGGAGAGCTACTAAGAAATTTAGAGTAGGTATTTGAGACATGTTGAAACTAGTGAATGGAAGAACCGGTCTGATTTTGAGAACCGGGAATTTCGGGACTGGGCAATTTCGGAACCGGGATTTCCCGGGAAATTCGGGAATTTCGGGACTGGTGTGAAGGCATGAAATACAAGTATAATTACTGTCTAAAAAGTAATTCAAAATATAATAATAACATTTTATAGTACAATTACAAATTAAATAAGGTTTTAATGGCAACTCGACAAATCAGCCAACATGTCATCGCCATATTAATGACAATACTATTGGCGATAGTAAAGAGCCGTATGTCATTTTAGTTTATTAGCATTTATTGGTGGTTTTTAAATATGTTATTTCGTGTTATTTGATTTTTGCAAAACATCAAATAGTTGGGGTGCCCAGAATGCTATTAGTGTACATGCTCGAACGTCTAGGTAACCTATTAGAAGTGACAAATTAGATAATTAAAAGACTAAATAACCAGACACATACTGACAATAGCTGACCAGGGCCGAGCCGACCCCCGGCAGCGCCTGTGTGCGAAACCCATGAAGCGCCTCTTATTTTTACGAATCTTCATGTTTTAATGTACTTTTATTTTTTTTGTTAATTTTGACTGAAAAAAAAAATGTTCTTCAGTATAAATACTTAGTTTATATGTATATTATCCTAAAGAGGTAAAACGTCCGCTTGCCAATTACTACGAAAAATAAAGCGCGAATTAAATTGTTACATACTTAATTTTTGATGTTATATTATCTTTTTTTAACTTCCCGTTAAGAATATCTAAGATTTTTAAAAATCGGGAAGTTATTGGTTTAACCCCTTTTTGAAAAAATCGAATTCTTATTAGACCTCGACGTTCTGAGGTCACAGGAAGCATCCCTGACTATCCCCGCGAGGGTGTCGCTTTGTCTGTACGTATGTATGTGTGTGTGTAAGTATGTAAAACTCTTATAACTTTTGAACCGTTTGACCGATTTTATTGCGTCTGGCGCCATTCCAAAGGGCTTGGCCAAACTTAGATTTTGAATACAATTTGGACCGATTCGGATAGATTTAAAGAAATCTCAAAAATCTGTTTTTTTTTAAGTGGTTTTTTTAGAATAACATTTAAACGGCTTTATCGATCGACTCCAAAAACTAATCAGCTCTTAACCTTGAAAACCCACGTCGATTGCCGCTAATCCGATCAAAATCGGCCGATTCGTTCGAGAGATATCGTGCAGGAAAGAAAAACCGAAAAAAGTGTTTTTTCGGAATAAATCCGAAATTTTTTATGTAAAAAAATTTGTTGTCGATTCTTTCAAAGAACATGAAAAATTGCATCGATTGCCGCCAATTGCGTGAAGATCGGTTGATTCATTCCAAAGTTATAACAGTTTGAAATTTCAAAAACTATTTTTTGAAATTTCAAACTGTCATAACTTTGGACGTTTTATTAATATTTCCAAGGCCGAGAAATAAAATTATCAGTGAAAATTTTTAGAAGCACTTTTTTTGAGCTTGATAATCTCAAAAAATGACGCATTAAATAAAATTTAAGTGGTTAGCGGGAAGTTGCACGGATGGCCTGTAGGTCAACTGTTTTCCTAATTTTGTTTTAAAAGAGTGTTTTTGGAATAACTTTTAAACGGCTTTATCCATGAACTCCAAAAACGAATCACCTCTTAACCTTGAAAAAGCACGTCGATCACCGCTAATCCGGTCAAAATCAGTTGGTTCTTTCGAGAGATAATATCGTGAAGGAAAGAAAACCGAAAAAAGTGTTTTTTCGGAATAACTCCGAAATTTTTCGTCGAAAAAATTTTTGTTGTCGATTCTTTCAAAGGACATAAAAAACTGCATCGATTGCTGCCAATCGCGTGAAAATCGGTTGATTCATTCCAAAGATAATGACAGTTTGAAATTTAAAAAAGTAGTGTTTTATTAAACTCCAACAACTAATCAACTCTTAACCTTGATAAACCACGTCGATCGCCGCAAATCTGGTCAAAACCGGTTGATTCGTTCAAGAGATATCGAAAGATATCGTGAAGGAAAGAAAACCGAAAAAAGTGTTGTTTCGTAATAACTCCGAAATTTTTCATGTAAAAATTTTTTGTTGTCGATTCTTTCAAAGTGCATAAAAAACTACATCGATTGCCACAAATCGCGTGAAAATCGGTTGATTCATTATAAAGTTATGACAGTTTGACATTTCATAAAATAGTGTTTTATTAAACTTTCATCAGACATCTCAAAAGTCTGATGAAAGAAGCCCTCTTAGCTCGATAAGCTCAAAAATGACGCATTAGATAAAATTTAAGCGCTTAGCGGGAAATTGCACTGCTGGCCTTTAGGTCAACTGTTTTACAAGTTTTTTTTTAAATATCTATGGACGCTTTACACCAAGTCAATCTGGTTCTGTGGTAAGTTCTCGAAAAACATGTGTTACGGCAACGGTACCTAATATATTTATTATTTTTATATTATACGCATATTAAAGATTTTCATCATCCATGAGTTCCATGACCCAGGAACACGGAAAAACTTTTTGTTCCTTCGGCACGACTGACAAAACTGTTTGATTGTAATATAACTAGTGGAACTGTAAAATGTTTAAAGACTTCCGACGCGAATATTCTGCCCATAATTTAACACTTTATTTGTCGTTACATTTTAAATATTTTTAATTAGTAATGAATCTTTCGTCATATTTTTACAATCTCGTTAGTTATTTTACAATGAATAAAATATGATTGTTTAATTGTTTTGACTCTCTCCTTCGTTAAAATCTGGGAAACCCCGTGATCCCAACGCCCGCGCGCCCGTGCCACCGCGCTTGCGTCGCACGCATCGCATCGAGATTCGGGTTGCGTTCATGAACACACTCAAAAATACTCACGGCGCAGCGCCGCGGGCGGTTCTTTTGATTCGCTGAGTATTTAATATAAAGTAAATGTATTATATGTTTTGTTATTTACAAGGCAAATATTGCGCCTATTGTACCTACTTACTTATCAATACTCCACTACAAACAATATGTTGTTGTGTAAGTGTTAAAGTGTAACATATATAATTTTGGTGGCGGCCCGCGGCGCCCCCATCGTCTTGGCGCCTGTGTGCGCCGCACACATCGCACACAGGGGCGGCACGGCCCTGTAGCTGACACACTATAGGAATAGTGTGTCAGCTTTTAGCAGTCGTCGTCCTGCGTGGTTAAAAAGTTGTAAAAATGACCATGACATGGATATGCTGAACGCGTCAGATTATAATTAGTGTTGTTCATGCGCAAATAAGTCTCTGATATCAAGTGTATATTAATCTGACGATTTGCGTGAAAGGTGGGAAGGGGTAAAAAAAAAAAGTTACTCGAGTGTCAGAAGTTCAATTCAGTGAATCCTACAGATGCTCCAATTTGAAATTAAAATTTTAAAATTAATATAATGCGTAACTATTTTTATAAGGACAATAAAGAGTATTTAAAGGATAATAGGTAAAATCCATCTAAACTTCTCACCAACCCCAAAAGCAACTAATATGCATATTAGTAGGTATACGAATATATACGTATATATTTATAAAAAAAAAAAACAGACGCCATACAGACCTTGTAGGCCAAGTCCCAAGATGTTCTATTTAATCGTCAATACCATTAGCTCCAGTATTGGCTACTATGTCAGTCGATGTGTGGTGCTATCATACTACATATTAATATTAAATACGGCATAATATTATGGTTATTATTTCCTCGCACCGCTCACAGTTAACTTTTATGTACAGAATCTATTATCTAATATTATGAACTACTCATTCTATCATTTTATATATTTTTCATTTTTGTCTTTAATTCGCTTTCGGAAATAATTCAAAATTATTTTTAGCTAATATTTACAATTACCGATGATAGTTTACTTAAGTACTTGTAAATTTTAATACAATTTGTTCGGTACCGAAAGTACCGAAATTCCCGGTTCTAAATTTTTGATTCCCGGTTCTCAGAGCGATTCAAAATTTCGGGAATTCCCGGGAATTTCGGGACCGGGATTTCCCGGTTCCATACCCTAGTTGAAACCTTGTCCTGTACTTCTCCTATTGTACCTCAACACGAGAATGCAGGCCTAGCTGGTCAGAAGCGGAACTTAGCCAAATTACAAATTTTTGAAAGGTACATTTTTAATGCCTAAAATACATGTTTGAGGCACTTTGAAATTTTGATATACAGTTAGTATAATGTATAAGGAGTTGGGGAAAAAAAAGCCATGTAATTTAGTCGGCACTTTAACCTAGCCATGTCAGTTTACAAGTAAATAAATTGGCTTTCAATTCATGATTTTCTGACATCTATTGGTCATTTTATGAACTGCAATATACGTATGGACGGAAATGCAACATCTAGGAAGCCCTCAAAGAACTACGTGGTCAAAAAATGAAATTCCGTATTGTGCAATAAACTTACTCGTCAAAAAAAATTAATTAATATTATGTTTATAGCAGTTTTTCCGCTAAATAATACCCACAACCTGCAAGCAAATGTGTGAGTGCACGCATAAGCATGCGTAACGCACCTCCCTCCTCCCACACTGCTTATGCGTGCACTTAGATGCAAGATCGTGCAAACACCACCACCACACAAGCAACAATGTCGGCAAGATCGTGCAAAGCCCCACACCACCATGCAGGTTGCAAAACTCGACGCGCGTTTCGCCCCGAACCCGGAGCATCCTCAGGAAGTGGACCTGCGAACAAAGTTCGTTAGTAATGCTGCCAAGCAAACCGCCACCTTATATAGACTACTGGCTACTAGTACCCCCACCAAACATATTAATGAGCGGTGACGTAGTCAAGCAAGTTTGGTCATTCAACAATGCATGTCTATTGTTGTTCTTTTCTTTAATTATTTCTAATTGTTCCAACACGCTCAGTCGAAAGCCTTTGTCACATTTATGTAATATCTTATAGGAATGGCCATCGGGTACACTATGACCACTATCTAAAAGGTGTTTAGCAAAATGTGATTTATCACGATGACCATTTCTATAAGCCGCGATGTGTTCTTTGTACCGAGTCTCAAAGTTACGTCCAGTTTGACCTACGTATACACTATCGCATTCAGGACAATCGATTTTATAGACACCGGATTGGTACTTTAAATCAATCCGGTCTTTATTATGACACAATTGATTTTTTAAAGTATTATTTGTCCTGAATGCGACGTGCATATCGTTATTTCTCATTATTTTAGATAAACGTGCAGATACCTCACCCATGTAGGTCAAACTGGACTTGTATCTAACCACTTCCTTATCAGGAGTCCCTGCGTACAAAAACTTAACCAATTCCTTTTTAATTTTATTATTTAAAATATTATTAATAATTTTGGGATTATACCCATTCGACTTAGCAATTTGGTAAATTATGTTTAACTCTTTCTGATAATTTTCTTTACTAAGAGGAATGGACATTAATCTGTGAACGTAACTATGAAAAGCCGCGAGTTTATTTATTTAATTTAATTAGAAATAATTAAAGAAAAGAAAGAAAGAAAGAAAAGAACAACAATAGACATGCATTGTTGAATGACCAAACTTGCTTGACTACGTCACCGCTCATTAATATGTTTGGTGGGGGTACTAGTAGCCAGTAGTCTATATAAGGTGGCGGTTTGCTTGGCAGCATTACTAACGAACTTTGTTCGCAGGTCCACTTCCTGAGGATGCTCCGGGTTCGGGGCGAAACGCGCGTCGAGTTTTGCAACCTGCATGGTGGTGTGGGGCTTTGCACGATCTTGCCGACATTGTTGCTTGTGTGGTGGTGGTGTTTGCACGATCTTGCATCTAAGTGCACGCATAAGCAGTGTGGGAGGAGGGAGGTGCGTTACGCATGCTTATGCGTGCACTCACACATTTGCTTGCAGGTTGTGGGTATTATTTAGCGGAAAAACTGCTATAAACATAATATTAATTAATTTAATGCTATGGATTTCCGCAAAGTAACGCCTGATTCTATTAACTATTTAAAATCGGTGAGCATGACCGTACAGGCAAGACTCTATATTAAACTAACAAAGTTACATCGAGTCGCCGCCCAAAATGTTTGGTTCAATCAACAATGCAAACATCTAAATGTTGTTCCTAACTATATTAATATTAAAACCAACACGCACAGTCGAGCCGCCAATAGGGCTATTAAAAAAGCCGAAGCCATTTGGCTTAATGAAGAGATACGTCACTGGTTTACCGTCAGAGATAATTTAAAACTACATCTCAAAGTTCTTTATACCGAGCTCTCATATAAATTACATAACATTGAATTCGATTGGTTAGACGAAAAAGCACGTGATTTCGCATCAATCGAAGTGCATGCTAAATATATTAATCAACAAAAAAAGCTTCAGACTTTAGTAAATAAAAATAGATTTGTACAATCCTATACAGAGACACAGTCTGAAGCTTTTTCTTTTCATCCTCGCGTCAAAAACTTAACCAATGTCCAATTTGCCAAGGATGACATGTCACTTTTGGAAAAGGGTCTTAAATATAATATTACTCCTAATATTAATCAGAATGCTTTGGAAATGCTTGCGGTTGAATCAGAGATAGCAACTGTAGTTAATAAAAAGGATAACATGGTTAAGGGTTTACTAGCCAATGAAATCAAGGGTACTCCTTCCGGTTATTCATTTAACCATGAAAGAGTAGCTTTGAGGTCATTAAAACAAACAATAGATAATAATGGCTTGGTTATATCTAAAGCAGATAAGGGTAACACAATAGTGGTGATGGAGCGTGACGATTACTTGGAAAAAGTAAATAACGTGATTCGGTGTGATCAATTTCTAAGGGTTCCTTCTGACCCAACTAACAAGTTTATGGCTAAGATTAAATTAGCCATAAACAATAATAAATATTTATTTGGTACCGAATCAGCGAAGAGAAAACTTATTCCAATGAATCCTCACGCACCATCACTGTACGGCTTGCCAAAGATTCACAAAACTGATATCCCAATGCGTCCAGTTGTCTCATATATAGGTGCACCGGCATACGAGTTGGCAAAGTCATTAAATTTCATTATTAAACAAAGGATTTCATTTCGGCCACCTTATGCAATTAAAAATAGCTTGCAATTAGTAAATCAAATAAAAAATGTGACTTTGCCACCTCGTTGCAAATTAGTTTCGCTTGATGTAGATAGTTTATTTACTAATGTTCCGTGTGAGGAAACGTTGGGTATTCTGGGGAATGAATTGGAAAAACGTTTGCCTCCTGGTGAAGGTCTGGAATTGCTTACTCTTACTAAAATCTGCATGGAACAAAACTACTTTCGATTTAACAATCAATTCTTTGTTCAACAAGACGGTCTAGCAATGGGCTCACCACTGAGTCCCTTGCTGGCCGAAATATTTATGAATGATTTTGAACAAAGAAATATTGTTAATGACAAAAGTATTTTATATTACTATAGATATGTAGATGATTGCATCCTTTGTTGGACCGGTACAGAGAGACAACTGGACGTCTTTGTTAAAAATCTTAATAAAAAACATATTAAAATTAAATTTAAATTAGAATGTGAAAACAATAAAACACTTAATTTCCTTGATTTATCTATTACTAGAGATAACGATAAACACAGTTTTGGAATCTTTCGCAAACCGACATATACTAATACTACTATTCATGCATCCTCATGTCATCCTTGGCAACATAAACTCGCGGCTTTTCATAGTTACGTTCACAGATTAATGTCCATTCCTCTTAGTAAAGAAAATTATCAGAAAGAGTTAAACATAATTTACCAAATTGCTAAGTCGAATGGGTATAATCCCAAAATTATTAATAATATTTTAAATAATAAAATTAAAAAGGAATTGGTTAAGTTTTTGTACGCAGGGACTCCTGATAAGGAAGTGGTTAGATACAAGTCCAGTTTGACCTACATGGGTGAGGTATCTGCACGTTTATCTAAAATAATGAGAAATAACGATATGCACGTCGCATTCAGGACAAATAATACTTTAAAAAATCAATTGTGTCATAATAAAGACCGGATTGATTTAAAGCACCAATCCGGTGTCTATAAAATCGATTGTCCTGAATGCGATAGTGTATACGTAGGTCAAACTGGACGTAACTTTGAGACTCGGTACAAAGAACACATCGCGGCTTATAGAAATGGTCATCGTGATAAATCACATTTTGCTAAACACCTTTTAGATAGTGGTCATAGTGTACCCGATGGCCATTCCTATAAGATATTACATAAATGTGACAAAGGCTTTCGACTGAGCGTGTTGGAACAATTAGAAATAATTAAAGAAAAGAACAACAATATACATGCATTGTTGAATGACCAAACTTGCTTGACTACGTCACCGCTCATTAATATGTTTGGTGGGGGTACTAGTAGCCAGTAGTCTATATAAGGTGGCGGTTTGCTTGGCAGCATTACTAACGAACTTTGTTCGCAGGTCCACTTCCTGAGGATGCTCCGGGTTCGGGGCGAAACGCGCGTCGAGTTTTGCAACCTGCATGGTGGTGTGGGGCTTTGCACGATCTTGCCGACATTGTTGCTTGTGTGGTGGTGGTGTTTGCACGATCTTGCATCTAAGTGCACGCATAAGCAGTGTGGGAGGAGGGAGGTGCGTTACGCATGCTTATGCGTGCACTCACACATTTGCTTGCAGGTTGTGGGTATTATTTAGCGGAAAAACTGCTATAAACATAATATTAATTAATTTAATGCTATGGATTTCCGCAAAGTAACGCCTGATTCTATTAACTATTTACTCGTCAAAATTTATTTTTAAAACAAATAGGTATTCATGAAATTGAAATGGCATACGAACCAACATAACCTACCATCTACATGTTTTAGATAATAGTTTAGTTACCTGTAAACGTAAAAGCGATATCTAGGAAGGATCAAAGTACTACGTGTTCTTGATAATTTTCGCAAAGTCGATATGAGTCGTTTTTAATTGATTTTCCTATAAAAATCGAAGAGATCCATTCGTTGTTTATACAATATTGTGTGCAATAAAATTTTATATTGTGTAATAGTCTAATTTACTCCTGACTCCTTATGGGTACATGTTTGGGGATTTCGGCGTTGTTTAAAGAACTGCAAGCATATGCCACCATGTCAATTAGAGTAATTTATAAACATACATCATCACATCATAGACCATACATCATCACATTATTATGATATAAAAGGTACTTCTCATAGTATTTTACACTAACTCGGAGATCTTTGAACATTACTCTGCCGTTTATGGACCTATTTGCAAAATTATTTTGTTGTAAAGAGTTACCAATCTTCCTTTCCACACCACCTATCCTTCCCTTTCCCTATTCCTACCATCTCCACCAATCCGTGGAAACGCAATGGATAACCAAAAATAATATAATTATCCAAAATGGCGGCGATGTGGTTCGCCACCCATCACGTCTTGTTTCTTGCGGAGGCGAAAAGCGGAACATGGAGAGACGCTTGGCTACGTTGAATGTAAGAGGAGGAATGGATGGTAAGAATGAAAGTGGACGAAGCGAAAGAAGTATGTAAGGATCGTAGCAAGTGGAAAGAAGTGGTCTCTCCCTACCCCTACGGGAAAGAGGCGGTCCTGCCTACCCCTACGGGAAAAAGACGTGATTATATGTATGTATGTATGTAAAGAGTTTAATTCGTAATTGGTCCTTTAGTCACTAAAGTGGAAACCTGATGATGCGATCCATGAGGAATCGAGGGAAATCCTCTAAATTTATATCAACACACATAGTGATTTTGACTTTTACTGAAGTAACATAAAGCATATGCTACCAAAAAATAAGATGTTGCACCTTGGCGCTTTTAGATCCTTGGTATAACCTGGATCCAAAAGCAGTGAACAGAACTCCTCAGTCTTTAAAGATATGTGTTTGGAAATTTCGGTATTGTTTAAAAAACTGCAAGCATATGTCAGTTTGTATCTTACAGTAATCATCATCATCTTGTAAGGGTTAACGATATTAACAATACCCAGTGAAAACTTAGCGCGTATTTAATTATACATTCGATCGATTATTTTAGACGTTCTTAGATGTATTAATAATACTTGGAAAATATATCACTAAAAAGTATGAAATTATTATTTTTAAACAAAAAAATTAAATAGCCGAAATCCCCAAACATGTATCTATAAGGAGTCAGGAGTTCTGTTCTGTACCTTTGGGTCCAGGGTATACCTTGGAGCATCTTACTTTTTGGTAGCACATGTTTAGACTTGTTCAGAAAAAGTCAAAATCACCATATGTGTCCATATAAATTTCGAGGAGTTCCCTCGATTCCTCATGGATTCCAACATCAGGTCACCACTTTTTTGACAACCGGACCAACTCGGTATTATACCCTTTACATAAAAAAAATATTTGAAAATCGGTTCATAAACAACAAAGTTATCTGCGAACAAATATAATATTGAATTTTTAGGTCAGCTGGAACTGGGTTAGAGTTTTGATCTATAGGTCAGTCAGTGATAAAAATGACGATTTTTTGACGTTAATATCTAAATAACCGTTTGGGCTCCAAATGGTTCGTGTAATATTACACACGGTGCCGCTCGTCAGTTCTGTTACTTGAACTTGGCTTAACACGCTGCCGCGTGTCTAGATTTGTTTTATAAATACAATTTGTAAATTAGACTATTGCACAATATAACATTTTATTGCACACAATATTGTATAAACAACGAATGGATGTCTTCGATTTTTATAGGAAAATCAATTAAAAACGACTCATATCGACTTTTCGAAAATTATCAAGACCACGTAGTACTTTGATCCTTCCTAGATATCGCTTTTACGTTTATAGGTACAGTCAATCAGGGTAACTTTGATACATCATCGACATATTTTTTAAACAAACTTTTACTATGTTAAGAATTAGTCAAAAGAGTTTAGTTAATCTGTGCTCTCAGGTTGGTTTTCATGCTATAAAGTTTTATAACGTCTTTAAAAATGAATAATTATATTAAAAACTGGCAATTTTGTCGTGTGTCAAAGTTACCCATTTATGGGTGGTAAGCAGGTAAGCTTCAGGATATCATTAGTTTATGTTTTTATCAAATATTGATGTAGTGGAGTCATAGACAAGTCAAAAAGTTATTACATTTAAACCAAATTGCAAATTGCAACCTGCATTATGTTTTTATATACCTTGATAGCAGCAAAGTTAACGAGATTTTTTTTAAAAGTTTTGCACTGATTTTTACCCATTATGTTGCGCGCGGTTAAAAACAAAAGTTTTTGATATTATCTTCTTTTGACAACTGCTTTTTTTTTAGATTTCGTTTACGAAGTATGTTACGTACACGAATTGTTATTAAATTTTAAGCGCCAATTGTTTCCCACATAAAACAATAGAAAAGAATTTTGTGAACAAACTGTCAAAGTTACCCTCGTCAATCAAAGTTACCCTGAATGAGCGTAACTAAACTATTATCTAAAACATGTAGATGGTAGGTTATGCTGGTTCGTATGCCATTTCAATTTCATTAACACCTATTTGTTTTATAAATACATTTTGACGAGTAAGTTTATTGCACAATACGCAATTTTATTTTTTGACCACGTAGTTCTTTGAGGGCTTCCTAGATGTCGCATTCCCTCCATACGTATATTGCAGTTCATAAAATGACCAACAGATGTCAGAAAATCATGAATCGAAAGCCAATTTATTTACTTTTAAACTGACATGGCTAGGTTAAAGTGCCGACTAAATAACATGGCTTTTTTTCCCCCAACTCCTTATACATTATACTAACTGTATATCAAAATTTCAAAGTGCCTCAAACATGTATTTTTGGCATTAAAAAATGTACTTTTCAAAAATTTGTAATTTGGCTAAGTTCCGCTTCTGACCAGCCAGGCCTGCATTCTTGTGTTGAGGCACAATAGGAGAAGTACAGGACAAGGTTTCAACGTGCCTCAAATACCTACTCTAAATTTCTTAGTAGCTCTTGGGCTATATATTTAGTTTTTGCAATTTTTGCATGTTTTTGTCTCAAATATTTATAGCGATTTTGTATCCGATTTCAATACTCTCCGGTCGGCGCGATGCGCCCTTGTCGCCTACAAAATCTATGGAACTTGACGCTCAAAGTCACTGGCGTTATAATTTGGATTACAGAACCTCAGTCTGACAATGACACCCGTGGTATAGCTTTTACGCGAACGAAATCGCAGGCAAAAGCTAGTGCTTGGTCTTGTGATAACTGATAACACAGAGATCAAGGCGCGTAGTAACGAATGACAATAAACAAAGTATTTAAGTAAACAAACGTCATTGGATTTTGGTATTTTGGTTTGTCACTATCGCAATAATGGATATCATGCCTAAATTAAACATACGTATTAATATGCGTACGTACCTAATTAAGTACGACCAGAGGCGGATTAAACATTGAGAGCGCCGTAGGCAAACATGTCATCGGCGCCCGTTGGGGGCTTCGGCCTGACCGGGCATACCACCCGCCCCTTAGTACCCTCGCGCCCCTAGGCACATGCCTAGTTTGCCTTTAGAATAATCCGCCATTGAGTACGACGTAGACGACTTACGACGAAGTAGTGAACGACGCTTAAATGTAATGTTTTCTCTAAAGAACATACCTAATTATAAATAACCGCACAGTTTAAGTCATCGTTTGAACTTTGCAGTCATTATAGACTATAGTTAGGTCGACTAAGATCGGATGTGACATAAGATCGGATGCATGGAATAACTCACAAACTAGGCAATATTTTCTAATGCTGGCAAAACTACTAGATCCGCCATTTTGTTCTGCCCCTCTCCTCGTACTGTGGCCGGCCAGCAATCAGACGGGACGTGCACACAACTACACAAGTGATTGAAAACTAGTGTCCGACCGAAAGTTCGGTTTCGGTTTCGGTTTCGGCCGAGTTTCGGCCAAAAATCAAGTTTCGGCGGCAGTTTCGGTTTCGGCCAAAAGTGGCCGAAACTTTTGACGAAACCGAAACTGATTTTGGAAGTTTTCGTGCACGCTCGCCTAACTTCGTTTCTATGCGGCAACGCTTTGACAACGCAACTGAATTTGAAAACATAATTAAAATATAATTAATATTTTTTTAATATTACATTAAATATATGATTACAACAAATTAATAGTCTATGCGACAAGTTGAAAATGGTACAAAATAGAGATACTGCTCTTAAAATTATGTGCGATAGCTCATTGGATCCGGAATGACGTCTAGAAAAATGTGCCAAAAGCGTGTATTAGCACATAAAAAATTGCAAAAGTTATAAATAATTAAAGATGAAAAAAAAAATGGCATTTCGTTTTTTGCCAATATTTATTAAACTATTAATATTTAAGAAATTTCAAAAAAAGGTTCTGAAAGAATAGGAAATTTCCAATAAAAAACTCCTAACTCCCGGAACTCTATCTCCATTATTTATAATTTTAATTTAACGCTGAAAATAGGTCTGCGCGTAACATTTTTAGGATGCGCGCATGGCGTCAAAAGCGAGTACGGCACATTAATTAATTTATTTAAGGTATTGAATATTTTTTTTTAAATTTGAAAAAAATATGGTGTGTTCTGAACACTATAAATAATTTATTCCCGTTGGAAATTTTACTAAAAGTTAATTTTTCAACGAGTTAAACAATTGTTAACTAACGAAATTTTTCTCGAACTACCGTCTTAATTGTAAGTGAAAAAAAATGTTTAAATAATGGTCGTAAAAAATTTTCGCTTCGTAGAGCCTTTCTTACATACATACTTAACAAGATCGTGCCATAAAAGTTAAAAAAATATTTATACTTTGTTTATAACAATTTAACGAATTTTCTACTTGACCACTTGAGTTTCGGTTTCGGTTTCGGTTTCGGCCGAAACTGAAGCCACGGCCGAATATTCGGTTTCAGTTTCGGTTTCGGCCGGAAAACCAGTTTCGGTCGGACTCTATTGAAAACTATTCCACCTTAATTTTTTTATGCGATGATGATGCTATCGGATTCAAGTTGCCCTACTGATGATATAAATACATGTTGCGACGGGGGAAACCCCGTGCCATATTGTTTAAACCGAAATTGTTTAAACGATTGCAAGGAATTGTTATTTTTCAACCGGACAATTTTTTAGGGTTCCGTAGTCAAATGGCAAAAAATGGAACCCTTATTCGTCATGTCTGTCTGTCTGTCTGTCTGTCTGTCTGTCTGTCCGTCCGTCCGTATGTCACAAACACTTCTTTCCGAAAGTATAAGAACTATACCTACTGTTGAAGTTTGGTACCTAAGTAGATATTGTATTCTGTGAACTGAATTAAGATTTTCACACAAAAATAGAAAAAAAAACATTAAATTTTGGGAGTTCCCTATACCACAGAATAAATAATAGTACCTAGCCTATACTTAGAACTGAAACTCAAAAAATTTTTTTCATCAACCCATACGTGTGGGGTTTCTAATTTCTATAGATTGGTCTTCAAAAATGATATTGAAGTTTCTAATATCATTTTTGTCTGAACAGTTTGCGCGAGAGACACTTCCAAAGTGGTAAAATGTGTGTCCCCCCCTGTAACTTCTAAAATAAGAGAATGATATACCTACTAAAAATATATGATGTACATTACCATGCAAACTTCCATCGAAAATTAGTTTGAAGTTTTGAACGAGATCTAGTAAGTAGTTTTTTTTTAATAGAATGAGCAAAAATGGTATATATGTATTTGAAATTGGTACAATAATAATGTGACATTTCTTTTTTTTCTTTTTGATTGTTGATTATGACAGATTTATTTTGTTTTCTAGGCTTGAAATGTGTTACCTATAAATATCTGGTGGTTTAATAGAATAGATTGAAACTGTTTTATATTCGCCACTAAAATTTACTAACATTATTCCATGCCCGGGCCGAAATTGTGATAAAATTAAATATTATACAGATGTAACACCTCTGTAACCAATTTCTTGGAATAAACGATTCTTATTCTTATTATATTTTATTACAAGTTTGTACGAAACCCTAAGTGTGCGAGTCTGACTCGCACTTGGCCGGGTTTTTTTCTACGTCCATATATATATGGGGTATACTATGCAAGTTTACCCACCACTGGGTTAACAGCTGCCCATGATAGAGCGTGTTGATACTGTTGTATCACAGATGGCGCTGGCCGCCAGCTACATCGCGCTATCGGTGGCGCGGCCCATATTTACAAGTAAAGCGTTGTATTCGTTACACATTTAATCAAGAAAGAAGACTATAATTAAGCTTTAACACTTCTGACACCATGTTATAATGCAATTTTTGAAACGGTGCTTGTTCTAAGCATTCGTAATAGTGGTGGATCGTCGACGCTTTTTCGATCAACGAAACGAGACCGTTTATCGTTCATCGTAAACTAGTTGAAAAAACAGTTTTTTTTTTTCGACTAGTTTACGTGTTCGACGAATACTGAACTGAGCAATAAACTATGACAAACAAAGTAGTTTTGTTGAATGAACGACTTTTTGCATTAACTGTTTTGACAAACTTGTTGATCGACGCGACTAGTGATGACGACGAACGACGAGACGGTTTAATCTGTGACTTGTGAGCGGTGGAAATTGTTAGCTTACTTTAAAGTTCATTTTTAACCCCCGACGCAAAAAGAGGGGTGTTATAAGTTTGACGTGTCTGTCTGTCTGTGTGTGTGTCTGTCTGTCTGTCTGTGGCATCATAGCTCCCGAACGGATGACGCGATTTCGATTTAGTTTTTTTTGTATTAAAGGTGACTTACATGCGAGTATTCTTAGACATGATTGATGAAAATCGGTTGAGCCGTTTAAAAGTTGTTGGGGGTGAAAGCGGGGAAGAATAACCGAATGTGCAAATATACTCGAGTAGGGTCTCAAATGAAAGCGCACTGAAAGGGAATATTAATGACTTAATCGAGAGTGTTCGTAGCTTCATTCGATGAGAAAACTGGTGGTGGGAAGATAGCCGTTTGAAGATGATCAGTTCTTTTCTAGTTGATGAGGGGATCTGACTAACTTTCCAATGTCCGATCTATTCAAAATTTGGTACCGTGTTACATCAACGATATTCAAAGAACATGGTAAGGTAACCATGACCTGATCAGCCGTTTGAAGATGATCAGCTCTTTTCTACTTGATGAGGGGATCTTACTAACTTTCTTATGTCCAATCGATTCGAAGTTTGGTACCGTGTTACTTCAACGTTATTTAAAGAACATGGTAAGGTAACCTTGACCTGATTAACCCCTTAAAAATTTTTTTTCCTTATTAGTTGATGATTAGCCGTTTGAAAATCATCTTTTCTTTATTATTTGATGAGGGGATCTGACTATCGTCCACATGTCCTATCGATTCGAAATTTGGTATCATGTTACTTCAATGATGTTGGAAGTATGTATAAAAGCTAAAATTATTTCAACTTACATAATATTATGTGATAATATAATTATAATAGTTTTAAAATATTATTTATAATTTTTTAGAGTTTATTTTTTGTGTCCGGGGGTTTTTATATTAAAACCCGCCCACTCAATGAATGTAATTATTACATAGATTAGAGCACGTCGTCGGTTGTAAAGAACAGAGATAGACGTATTGCTCGTACCGAGTCGTCGTGCCCCGCGCCCGTCCGTCGATCGTGTCGTCGCGTCGCGAAGAAACGGTCTCTGTCGCACGCACCGTTCCGGCATAATATGGCAACCGTTCACGCATAGACTAGTTTATCAGTAGGCGCTAAACTAGTTTACCCGTTCATGACAAATAAACAGTTTAATAAAACAGTTCGTTCATTCAACGCCCATCCCTAATTCGTAATTCGTGTGACGTCATGTAAATTGTGAATTTTTGAGCAAAATATAATCTCTTTCCTCACAATTTACATGATGCGAATTGCGATTACACAATTAACTTTCAAGCGGTTGCATCATTATTCATTAGCATCTGCTTGATGCAACCGCTTGAAGTTCGAGATGGAAGTTCAACTTAGGAGCGTCAAGTATGACGTTCTCTAACGAAATCGGAGATGAGAATGTAATGAGAATAGATAAATTATGCAGATTTCTGTGGTTTTGATGCAATACGTGGTAGAGCCATGCTTCGGCACGAATGGGCCGGCTCGACCGGAGAAATACCACGGGCTCACAGAAAACCGGCGTGAAACAGCGTTTGCGCTGTGTTTCGCCGAGTGAGTGAGTTTACCGGAGGCCCAATCCCCTACCCTATTCCCTTCCCTACCCTCCCCTATTACCCTATTCCCTCTTAAAAGGCCGGCAACGCACTTGCAGCTCTTCTGATGCTGCGAGTGTCCATGGGCGACGGAAGTTGCTTTCCATCAGGTGACCCGTTTGCTCGTTTGCCCCCTTATTTCATAAAAAAAAAAAAAAAAAAAAAAGTTAGAAATCAAAAATTACGGTGATGTGACTTAAGTTATCGGTAAGTGACATGTCACTGTAGATTTCTTACACAGTGAAAACTTTTAATTGCCTTTATGGTGTCTATAAATGTAATATTATTGTAATTAGCTGTAAGTTTCTGAGTAAAATAAAATTATTTAAAAATATAATAATAATTGATGGCAGAGTCACAGCCTATGGAACTTACCTACAGTCGTCCAACGGACACGTCTAGACAGAGCAATCGTGCGGGGTGAGAGAGGGGCGGTAGCGAGCCCAAGCTGCCATGTTAACGCTTTTTAATTTGATTGTTTTAAGTGGTTTGCGACAGTGTTTCGTTTGAGTTCTATGTATAATGTAGGTACTTATTTACAATGGTCAATTATATGAACAGCTAAAGAAGATTAATTTTAATACAAAACCATGCGCCTGTTTCCCGTCAGAATTTTTAATAAAATTGTATCTACGTATGAGAATTTACTAACTACATCGTCAAATTCAACAATCGCAATCTAAAAACTAGTAAATCCAAATGTCGAAAATACCTTTGTAGTTTTTGCATGGTTCGTAAATATCCGATATTTATTATTATAAAATATATTTACCTATTGGTAAATATCAAAATATCAGATATCTTCGATATATATCCGATATTATTGATTTTTTGATATTTTTGATATTTTTAAAATTACATACAAATTTCATACTCTGATATGTTTTTTCGTAATAGTTGAATCGAAATAATTTGTATGTCTGATAATTTGAAGATAGGGAAGTAAAATTAAACTCATTTATTTATTATTGATATTCAAAGTTTTCAAATAAATTAACAATCAACGATAGATACTTTTGAGTATCAATTTAAGTCTTAAATCCATAAAATGACTTTTGTTTATAACCAGAAGAAAAAAAGCGTATTAATTTTATCAGTCGAATTAATTTGACACATGGTATAAATGGTATAACAATAGTATAATAACAAACAGAGAATTTTCTTCCGAAAAACAGGGGGTCACGTGGGTGTGTTATGCTGTTACAAGCCGCGTCGACGGCTATGATTAGTTAATGTCGTGTCAAATCATTTTTAAATATAAATATAAATTTTGTTATATATCAAGCATAAATATCAATTGATATATATCATGATATATATACGATATATATCAATTGATATATATCATGCTAACTCTGAGCTTTTGTATACTTACGCATTTGTATTTTTTATAATAAAACTCTTCATTAATACTTCTATATATATTTTTTTTTGTTTTATTCCTAGTACTCTACATACACATACTACGAATACACAAAATGTAGAACAGATTATAATAAAACACATTATTGTGACAACCCTGCAGCAATGACGAATACCTACACAAAAGCGGCATTTCGCGCGACTTCAAACGCGTTGGCCCACTGTATCTCTTTATTACGCTGTGGCAGAGTCATGTTAGAGGCATGTCATTTCATGTAGTAACTTAATAAAATTTAATACTAGGAGGTTTATACCTCCTCTGGTATGGTATGTAACTACGTACACAGTACACACGAACATAGGGTTACCAGATGAAAAAATCAAAAGTCCGGAGAAAAGGCCTGATTTCCTAGAAAAGTCCTGAGATTTTCTACAGCTTGAGAATTTTCTCTCAAAAACGTATTATTATCTTGCGCACGCGTTTTACGCGACTTTTTAGGGTTCCGTAATACTTAAGGAACCCTTATAGTTTCGCTCTGTCCGTCTGTCTGTCTGTCTGTCTGTCTGTCTGTCTGTCCGCGCCTCTAGCTCCTGTAATTATGAATATAAATTGATGAAATTTGGTGCAGTTATAGATTGTATATAGATCACGGTTTCGGGATCATAAAAAAATAATAATTTTATATTTTAGGGGTGGCTCTCCATACATGTGAAGTGGGGATGAAAAATATTTTTTCACACTACCCCATCGTGTGGGATATCGTAGAATAGGTCTTTTAAAATAAAGGCAAGTTTTCATACGTCACTTTTTTATAAAGTTGACCATTTTCGAGTAATCGGCCTCCAAAGTAGTTTGTAAGTTGGTCCCCCCCCCTAGCATTTTTAAACTATAGGAGATAGAAACTTGCAAATTTTCATGCTGATAGATCATGCTAAAAACTCTTTAGGAAAACTATTGTGAACCAAATCGGACAGTAACTTTTGGAGTAATTAAAAAAAAGCATATTACGCGTTTATAGTTACGGAACCCTCCTTAGACATGTCCTGACATGCTCTTGGTTAGGTTAGGTTAGGTTAGGTTAGGTTATTTGATTTTAACTGCAATTGTTACCAAAAGAAGATTATTTTTAGTTTGTTTCACTTTGATAAATAAGTATTGATTTTAACTGCAATTGTTACTAAAAGAAAATTATTTTTAGTAGTTTAATAAGAGAGATATTTAAAATGTAACCTGTGTTTTATTGAAAATCCTGAGCTATCACTAGATTTGCTAAATCCGGCCGGAATCCTGAGAAGAGTCGAAAAATCCTGAAATCTCAGGACAAATCCTGAGATATGGTAACCCTACACGAACACCCATTTCTTATATGACGTAGGCATCGTCTGAGGAAGGATTTTTCAAAATTTAACCCCCGAGGGTGTTCAATAGGGGATGTAATTTTAAAACCTAATTTCACGCTGGCGAAGCCGCGGGCAGTGGAAATTTTGACATTGCTTATAGAACTAAAAGTATAATTATCGAATACGCGCCAAGCTTCCATTTATTAAAAACCCCCCGACACAAAAAATAAACTTTAAAAACTAATAAATAATATTTTTAACCTAATATACTTAATTATTATCGTCACATATAATATTATGTAAGTTGAAATATTTTTATTTTCCAATCCTCACCTCGTCGGGGGACCGCTAAAGTTTATAAAGTGTTTTGTTTTTCCAACAACAGCTAAGTAATTAATTATTACGAATTACATTTAGGTACGAGCGAATTTTTTCCCGGAGTAAATTATTTTGTTGCAATCTGCGACTACACCTCTTTTTCTCACATAGCGGTCCCCCGACGAGACGACGATTGAAAAATAAAAATATTTCAACTTACATTATTATATGTGACGATAATAATTGTATTAGGTTAAAAATATTATTTATTAGTTTTTAAAGTTTATTTTTTGTGTCGGGGTTTTTTAAAATTTTTAATTTTACTTTTACATATTTTGTCCTTTTTAAAGTAGGTGTAAATAATGGTTAGGTACTTTACCATATACTTTCAATATCATTGAAGTAACACGGTACCGAATTTCGAATAGATAGAACATAATATGGAAGATAGTCAGATCCCCTCATCAACTATTAAGGAACTGATAATCTTCAAACGGCTAATCAGGTCATGGTTACCTTACCATGTTCTTTAAATACCGTTGAAGTAACACGGTACCAAATTTCGAATCGATCGGACATAAGAAAGTTAGTCAGATCCCCTCATCAACTCGAAAAGAGCTGATGATCTTCAAACGTCTGATCTTCCCACCACCAATTTTCTCATCAAACGAAGCTAAGAACACTCTCGATTAAGTCATCAATATTCTCTTACAGTGCGCTTTCATTTGAGTCCCCACTCGAGTATATTTGCAGACATTCAGTTATTCTTCCCCACTTTCACCCCCCACAACTTTTAAACGGCTCAACCGATTTTCATCAAACATGTCTAAGAACACTCGCAGATTAGTCACCTTTAATACAAAAAAAAACTAAAATGAAATCGCTTCATCGGTTCGGGAGCTATGATGCCACAGACAGACAGACAAACAGACAGACCGACAGACACGTCAAACTTATAACTACCCTCTTTTTGCGTCGGGGGTTAAAAATGATGATGATGACTTTGTAACTTACAGTAATCATCGTTATCATCTTACTTACAATACCGAATGACAACTTGGCGCGTCTTCAATTTAAATACATTCGATCGTTTATATTAATTAATGTTCTTATGATGTCTGAATAAAAAATTAAGAAATATTAAAAAGGGTAAAATTATTATTATTAAACAGAAAATTAAACCGACTTCCAAAGTACAAATACACAAAAAAATATGAAATAAAATTTATCTTCTAAATAATTCTCCTTTTAAATTTGGCTAAAATTTTAACTATTTCTCTACTCGATCTTCTTAATTTTGAAGTCGGTACCAGCAAATTTGAACGTGAGACTATAAAATATGATACTGTTTGGGCTGGTAGCGACTTCAAAAGTAGAGAAATAGTTAAAATTTTATCTAAGGGTTATTTAGAAAATAAGTTTTATTTCATACTTTTTTTAAGGACGTTGCGGATGCAAGATATCGTATTTATTTGCTTTGTGCTTCAAACTAATCTATACTAATATTATAAAGCTGAAGAGTTTGTTTGTTTGTTTGTTTGTTTGTTTGTTTGTTTGAACGCGCTAATCTCAGGAACTACTGGTACGAATTGAAAAATTCTTTTTGTGTTGGATAGTCCACTTATCGAGGAAGGCTTTAGGCTATATAGCATCATGCTAAACTCAATACGAGCGGAGTACCAATCAAGAATGTTACAAAATCGGGGGTCTTTTTTTCCTTTTGAGAGCTTTCGCTACGTACGCTGCGGAAACGGTTAAAGTTTCGCTAAAATGATGTATGGCAGAATTGTTCCCCTTTAAAAGTTCTAAAAAAAAGTCCGCGACAGTATATGTCTATCTTTTAAGGTTGGCTCACTATAACCTTTTTATACTTACCAAATTTGTTCTAAAAGTAAGCATTATTTGTGAAGGTGTTTTCATAAAGATTATATTAATCCTTATCCAAGTAAATACGTTATTCATTACAAGCATTTAATCTAGAAGAAATTTGCCGTTTACATCATTTGATTTCAATGAGTATTTTAGAAGATATCGCAGTAATAAAATAATCATGCGCGCTATAGTAAGGCGCGCGGAGCGGGCGGGCAGTCGTGAGGTGGAAGCGCTTCTTCTACGTAAATGAAGTCGCGGGTAAATTTTAGCGATATCCCAAAGTAACTATTCCACGCGGACGAAGTCGCGGGGAAAAGCTAGTAATAATAATAAAATAATAATTACACAGCGCAGCGCGGCGAGAATCTCGCGTGAATGCTTGCAGTGGCGTATTTAGCTTCGAGCCACTATGGCCCCACTACCCATGGTGGCTACTGGCCCCTGGGCTATTTTAGAGGGCTTTTTTATTTTATTATTTCTTATTAGTTCGTGAAACATTATTTTGATTAATATAAAATAAAATTATTAGTAGCTAGTTTAATTCATGTAAGCAGCAAGAAAATGCTATGTACGTATATTTATTAGGTCCAGTATATATTAGGTCATTAAATATGAAATTGGTGTTTTGTAAAGGAGGAACATAAAGTCGTTTTTTTTTAAACATAATATATTTATTTAATCAAAGTTTATATACCATTGCTATCTATGCACTTTTACCATCTTATAGGTAGTTCATTGATTAATTTACTAAAAAAAACCATTCGGACATGAATCAATAAAATCTTTGAAAACGCTTTAGACTGCCCATCGGAGTTGAATTTTTTTCCCTTGCAGTTATCCAAATATTGAAAAATTTAGTAATCTGTTAGAGCAAGGTCCGGGGATTACGGTGGATGTCTTAAACATTCCAATTGAGGCTCCTCTAATTTGGTAGCCGTCTGTTGTGCAGTGGTCTAGCGTTGTCCTGAAGCAGCGGTGGCCTAGACTGAATGATCAATCTCGGTTGTTTAGCAGCTAGCTTTTCCACCATGATTTGCAGTATCTGGCAACAGACATCTGCCGTAATCGTCTGGCCAGATTTAAGAAATCTAATGCAGATTTTATTTAGCGGAATTGACATTCCGATAGATAAAACCTGCAATTAATACAATTACAATATAGGTATTCTCGTAAACGTTAAAGCAGCGTAATACGTGTTCTGATTGGTCGAAACTTCATAAAATCAGTTTATGATAACAAGTCGCTTCACTTATAACAAAAACAAAGTACAATGGAAGTCTACATTAAATACGAGAATTGAGGTTCTGTAGTAGTAGTAGTACTCTGGCACTTATAGTCCTCCAAGTCCAAGCGCTCACAAGTAACTTTTTTGAGTCAATTTTCGCTGCCCCAAGCGACTTGACTTGAAAATTGACTCAAACTCAAACAGCTTTGGCTGGTTCGCCAGGGTTCAGCCATTGCAGTGAGCGTTTCCGATTATTGTACAGGATCCACTTTTCACCACAGGTAATGATTCGATTAAAAATCCCTTCATTATTGTGCCGGTTGAGTAATTTAACGCAGCAGTCGACGCGCGTTTGTCGGTTTGCTGCACTCGATTCATGAGGTTATTCTTTCAAGCTTTTTCACCTTCCCAATTTGCTTCAAGTGGATTGAAACAGTTTTATCACTAGCACCGCAGTCTGCAGCTAACTCGGACGTGGTTTGGATGAATCCGCTTCCACAATAGCCTTCAATTCTTCATTATCAACTTTTGTTCTGCAGGTCGAAATTTCCAGGACGAAAACGTTGGAACCAAAAGCGCACTGTGCTTTCTTTTGCGACACCGCCGCCATATACATCATCAATCCTTCGAGCCGTTACTATAGAACTGGTGCCACGGTAGAACTCGTACTCGAAAATAATACGATATTTTAAGTTTTGCATTTTGTAAACAGCACGCATACCATTTTGTAAATATTTTGACGCAAAGAAAAATCCAAAAGAGGAAAAAACAAATGAATCATGGTTTTCGAAACACAAATGTATGAGTAGATAGCGGTATAAATTTGAAATTGGAATTTCTAACCAAAGAAGATATATTTGAGATCAAAGTGGCTATATCATACAAACTTCATATGTATATGAAAGGACCTACTTAATATAATCCTTATTTTTTCACTTTTTTGAAACAATTTTTTTTTAAATTGTAATAATACCTTGTGGCCTGTGGGAATAGAAGTGGAAGCCCCAAAGGCAGATCTCCGACCGTCGACCGAGCGAGGTGGTATGCTCGGTCAGGCCGAAGCCCACTTGTATGCATTTCAGCTGTAGTATTTATAGTTCCGAACTTCAGAAACTGTAATAGCGCGTTCAGAACTGTGCGCTGACTGGTCCGCTACAACCTAATGTACTGTGTTAAATTAAGGTAGGTAAGCTAATTCGGTTGCATTTCAATTAAAACGCGTATTTCTCACAACGCAAATATAGTAGGCCATTTAAATATTGATAAAATATGACGAAACGAAAGCATATTATTACATTATCAACTAATAAAATATAAGAACGATTAATTTATTTTATCCGGGCAATTACACGAATTCGAGGAATCATAATATTCTGATGTCCAAAGTAGTATACGTATAAACTGTTAATATCATTTCCAACGTATAAAATGCAGATGGACCGTGTAATTTCTAAATTATGGCCTCTGCGAGCACCCAAATGCATCCCTAATGGGGTTATCGCTGTCCAATAAATAGATTGGCGACATATTAGTTATTACACGCGAGGTTATCGACGACAGACGACACGCGACAAGCTAAATATAGCCCGTGAGAAACTGCGATGACTTGACTGCTAAATCTTTACTGATTTGAAGGCTATATTTAAGGAAGAACAGCAAGAACATTGAAAAGTGCAACGTTAAGAATTAAGGAAAAATCTTTTTCATGCTCAGAAGGTAACGAGCAGACGGATAATCTATTAGTAAGTGCCTATCGTTGCTAATCGACACCCGTTGACAATGGAAAGTAGAGTAAAGGAGTTTCTCGATATACGAAAAAGCGTCCGTAAAATGCGTTAAATAGGGCAATTTCACATATAATACAACACCAATAGTTTATTCCTTCTACTGACAATCAGCTGTAGAAAGTATAGGAATACCCAAAATTTGTATGTAATTACAAACTTCAATTAAAATAAATGATATGGTTGCAAATTTTCTCTAAAATTCACTATGTATCTATTATCACTGAGAAACTGCGCATTTTAAAATTTGTTTAATATATTTTTTTCTTTCATTGCGTAATACATACTAATAAGATAGGTATAGTAACTGATTTCGCGGCTTATTTAGTGTTGGACTTTTTGCGTTGTTGGAAAATTGATGTCTCAGTCGGTCAAATCTCTGTTCAGTTCGGTCAGACGAATATTTTTGTGATTCTTTTAGTGTCTATTTCTTTTATTATTTTTGATTATTTAATCGTCCTACTTTTTGCGTTGTTGGAAAATTGATGTCTCAGTCGGTCAAATCTCTGTTCAGTTCGGTCAGACGAATATTTTTGTGATTCTTTTAGTGTCTATTTCTTTTATTATTTTTGATTATTTAATCGTCCTACTAAAGAAGGTCTGCCAGTTTCTATTATAAATGTAAAAGTTGGTTGGAATTAGGATGGATATATCAGATCTGGTAACTAAAATGTAAATTGTAAAAAAACTTACCGGTGCATCAGAGTTACTGTTTATGGCTTTGTACACAGTGGGCATGGCCTTAATCTCCAAGAGCGGTGTTTTTTCACGATCCAGTATTCTGAAACTTTTGTGACTATCCGGACTTCGGTCTGTGCTGAAAAAGGATTTAAAAAAATATATAAACACTGTTAACTATACAAACAAATAAAATTGAAGTGTCGGTTTGTAATTTAAAATTAACAGCTTTTCACTTTAAATGCATATGAAATCGTATACCTACGATACTTACAATTATATCATATTATTTTTTTTGTCTATCCGTTTGTCTGTCTGTCTGTTCCGGCTAATCTCTGAAACGGCTGGACCGATTTTCACAGGAGTTTCACTGGCGGATAAGTGATCTTAGGGATCAGTTTCCGTTATTTCTACGCAAATAAAAGTCGCAGGCATCAGGTATAAAATATAAGAGTTCTTCTTGTCTTTAGATAGTAAGTATAAAAAATGAAATCGCTTTCCTACTCGTTTATATCTTTTAAAATACTCAACGGATTATAATTCAGTTTTCAGAAATAAATAGAGTGATTCAAGATGAAAGTTTATAATAATATATGGTACCTGTAATACATTGCACCCGTGCGAAGCTGCGGAGGGGCGCTAGTTTTCTCTGTTTTTAACTATTACAAATAAGAATAAAACGCTACGTACTGTTCATGAATGTGTTTATCATCTTCGCCATCAGAGAGATCTGAGCAGACGCCCCCAAAAATTCTGAAAAACATGGATATAGGTAAGTAAAAAAATCTGATAAATGTTTCGGAAATTAGGGATGCTAAGGAAAACGATCACAATTTAATTTATTTTAATGTCGAAAGATAAATATTGCATTTTCCTTGTAAAACTCAGCATGCATATAAATAACATTGTTTGTTTTACCAAAACTCCTTGAACTCACTGTAAAGACTTAGTCCGAGTTGGTAAGTACGTACATCATGATTCATGACATAACCATCGTCAGTTAATTACTTATCATTTCAATAATTTATAAAATCGCATGTTTTATTATTGTACATATACATAATATGTCTACATTATTATGCAAATATTTCTTATGAAAGTTTCAAATTACGTGAAAAATGCACGTGTAAGCCAACCGAAACTGAACTTGATTTCGCTTTCAACATACTCTAACACACTCGTAAGCATTAGACTCAAGCTTTAAGGCAATTTAAGTAAACTTCCATAAGCTTTTAATTTTAGAAAATTGACAGAAACATATTATTTTTTCAATCTTCGCACGCCTTTAACATTAATCTAATCAATTTGTGTTAGGTACTTTAGAATATAACTTATGACAAAAAAATTTAATTTGTAAGCCTCGATTTCACCGAACTTCTTTAAACGCGCCTAAGCTAAGCCATATTTGATTTCTCTCTCTCATTCAATGTTAGAATGGGACAGACAGATCGAAACTGTAGGTTAGCGTTGAAAATCGTTCTAATACATTGGTGGAATTGGGGCTATATTTATGTATTTCAATTAAATAAAGCATGCTTTTCAATGCGATTTGCTAATATTTTTGATGTGAATTAGGTACTTAATAGTCGTAATACGTATTTCCTGTCATTGATAGCATTTCCTTTTGGCACTATTGATGAGGTCACGAACAAAATTATTCAAATTACATCGGATTCAATTTACTATAGGAAGGTAAAGGTAAGCCTTCTGAGGTTTCTTAATTAAAATAATTGAACATAAGTTTCCTTTTAATATTTTTGGGTCTAAACGTTATTGAGTCTTGAGGATCCTTATTAACAGTCCTAACTCCTAAGGCCAGCGACACAAGTTGGACTTTGATTTTAAGTTCAATTATAAGTTATACTTTTAACCATAGATGTATTTTATTATAAGTATTAAAAAGAGGCTTTTAACTAGGAATTTTTTAATACTTGTAATAATTACTTTCTTTGGTTTTAACATGCATAAGCGTGTACGTGACACGCACAATCTTTTTTAAAACAATCATATAGATAAAATAAAATATTGTTTTATCTACAATATAGATGTCACATAAAAAGTAGAAAAACTTACCCACAACTGTCGGTAGACCGAAAAGAACTGGCTGCAGACTCGTTCTCACTGTTCCTTTTGTTATTTCTTTTCCCTCTCATTTTAAAATAATTTTAATATTATTATTTCGAACATAAAAAAATTAAACGACACCGAGTTCCGTTCCAGATGAACATTTACATTAAAATAAACAAGAACTGCTTGCGAGATAAAGCGATGTAAGTGAACCCGAGATTTTTACGTAATGCGATAAATAAATATGATCATAATGATCCACTATTAATAGCAATAATAATTTTATGCTTGATAACTACGATACAAAGAAATCACGTCAAGATAATACATTATTTATGAAAGTTTTCTCCAAAAAAATATAATTTCAAGATAGTGTTAAGTTTTAACATTCCTACATTTTAACGAAACCAAAACAATGAGAGTAAGAATAAACTTAAAACAATTAACAATCATCAAATTAACGATGCTTTATATGAGATATTACTTTGAAACAAAATAACTTTCAAGTGGGCCATTAACCACTAAGGGCCAAATAAGGGCCCATTTTTTAAACTATAGCACCGCCTCTGATCGCCTAAGACAATGTCTATTGTCTACGATCTACCACAGAGGCACAGAGTACAAACAAGTTTCAAATATCCTTATTCCTTATCCTATTTTTTCGGTTGTTAATGCTTTTATAATAATACATACATACATACATACATATAATCACGCCTTTTTCCCGTAGGGGTAGGCAGATACCACTTCTTGCCACTTCCTACGATCCTTACATACTTGTTTCGCTTGGTTCACTTTCATTCTTACCATCCATTCCTCCTCTTACATTTAACGTAGCGAAGCGGCTCTCCATGGGCCACTTTTCGCCTCCGCGAGAAACGAGACGTGGTGGGTGGCGAACCACATCGGCGCCATTTTGGATAACTATAAATTAAATTATTTCTATGATTATCCATTGCGTTCCCACGGATTGGTGGAGGGGGTAGGAATAGGGAAAGGGAAGGATAGGTAGCGTGGAAAGGAAGATTGGTAAATTATAGTGAGAAATAGGAAATGTAGGATATTACCACCCAGGAGGGCAAGGGATAGGACAGTAATAGTTTTATTAGTCCATGGTAATAGCTAGGGAAGCCGGGGTCGCATACCCGTATACTATACCACAACTACCGGACAGGTAAGTGAGTATCCCATGATTCCCATGACATGAAATTTTATAATTATACGTCTTACTATTATATGTAGGTAAATGTTAAAGTTTGTGAGGTTGGATGGATGGATGTTGATACTCTTTCAGGTGAAAACTACTGAACGGATTATGATGAAATTTAATATGTTAGTAGTGTGAGCTCTGGACGCTACTTTTTTCCCGAAAATTTACAGTATTCCCGTGGGATAATGTATTTATGCTGAAAAAAATATATTTATAATATATTTAAAATCTTTATTTTCTTTGCAATTTGTAAGCAAATTAAGTATAATATACTCTGTATAATTATGTAGCAGACTTATCAACTAGGTTCTAGTAATGTAGGTCATTTGGTTTCCCTGGACGACAATTATTTTTAGGTCTTGACTTTTGAAGGATCGAACATTATTTATATTACCCTGATGATGAAAGAGGCGATACTATTTCATCATCCTAGTAATAAATATTGCTTGATATGTAGTTACTATGTACAATATCGACATGGTTCCGGATCGACCAGTTTCTCAGATTAAGGGAGTGACCGCAACGACTGCAAACGTGGTTGAACTACGTATTTAATGGGCGTGCAACTGGGGGCACTTGTCCCGGGCGGTAGTTTTATGGGGGCGCCAAATCGGCCAAATCCTTGAGACAAGAATTTCAAATATCGAACAAATATCAAATATGAAGCCTCTTTTCTTACAATCTTATAGGTTTTTATCAAGTAATCGAATCATAATATTATGTTTGCATAGATATATAATTATGTTTGATAAATGAACTTTTGAGGGTGTTTACATATCAAGTTTCTGCCCCGGGCCCCGGTCCGAAAAAGTCGTAGATCCGCCACTGGGTTATATATAGCCTGTTCCAGACGGCACTACTTTTGCCCAAAACGCTACGATAATTTTTTTACCACAAAATGTTGTTTCTTTAGCGAAATAACGTTATTATTGAAAATTTCGAAAATGTCGTTTTTAGCAATTTTTGTGACTAGTGGAACAACTGACAGCTGATCACAGGAAACGTCAAAAAGTGCTAATTTTAACCCAAGTAGGGAGCTGGGTAAAAATATGCAAAATGGCGTGATCATTGAAAAATTAGATTGGCTGTCGAATAATGGATCCCGACTGTTCAGTTGTTATGTTCCAATAGTATTAATTCAATAATATATTATAGAATTCTAGACCACCGGATATCTAAGTGCTTGTTTTTTTCTTTTCAGTTTTAATTATGTACCTACTTAGTTTAGTTCACTTTTTACGCAGTCGGGTTTTTAAATTTTTTAAATTATAATTTTTTATTTTATACTTTTTAGTTATGAGTACCTAGCTAGCTATTTACCAGACTGGATTTCTTATCAGCATCTGGAATACTACATCACTGGAATGTGAGAATGGTTGTTACGCAACTTTAAATCGATATAGATCCTAAACGGTCAGTCGAATCGAAAAATGTTGAGAGAAAACTAACAATGATTTTTAAATACCTATTCAACGATACCCCACTTGATATAGTTTGTTGACTTTCATTTTTTTCATTTTCACAATATGGCGTCCAGTAGTCGCCATATTGAATTTTCACTAACGTCATGTCTTTAGTGACACTCGCCGGACTAAGAGGAATCGATTGACGTGTGAATCATAAAAATCGGCCCAGGCGTTTGGTCTGTATAGTGCTTCAAAGGAACATACATACATACATACATACATACATACATACATACATACATACATACATACATAGGCTGATAAACACATTACCACTCCTTTGCGTCGCGCAGTCGGGTAAAAACATGTCAACCTCAAAAATACCCAGCGTAAAATAATGTTTGTGTAGTTTTGGGTTAGGTTAGTTAGGTTAGAACTTTTTTATCTTGTTCAAAACGTCTTCGGAGTGGTAACACTGCCTCACAAAAACCTGGCGTGAAATAAACGTTTATGTAGATTTGGGTTAGGTTAGTTAGGTTAGAACTTTTTTATCTTGTTCAAAACGTCTTCGGAGTGGTAACACGGCCTCACAAAAACCTGGCGTGAAATAAACCTTTATGTAGATTTGGGTTAGGTTAGTTAGGTTAGAACTTTTTTATCTTGTTCAAAACGTCTTCGGAGTGGTAACACGGCCTCACATTAACCTGGCGTGAAATAACGTTTATGTAGTTTAGGGTTAGGTTAGTTAGGTTAGAACTTTTTTATCACGTTAAAAACGTCTTCGGGGCGGTAATTTTTTTTTTTTACATTTTTTTGGTCTTCCGCCACCTTATTATTGCATACTTAACAGATTGTTTTATAATGAAAATATGCAATAAAAAAAAACTGCAGTCGTTTCAAGGTGGAGCCCCACTTGTGAATATTTACCCTGATTTGCAAGAAGAAATCTGGGGGCACGGCAGTGCACCCGCCAAGTCGAGCGCGAAGCAAACACTGCCGTACCATCCTTTACTGGAACCATTTCGCCGCATTTTCAGGCCCCTATTTGAGAACCTCTGGATAAGACCAGAACGCAGAAATTTTCGTCATCCAGTAAGCTATAATCACATACTTAAAATCCAAAATTTCAAGTCTGTAGGTCATTTAGTTCCGAAGTTAAGCGAAAGCAAAGTTTCGCATTTACGACACTCACTCACTCACTCACTCACTCACTCACTCACTCACTTATACACTCACTCATGATCATCAAAATAGAACTAGTACTTCCCATAAACTCAGAGAGCTGAAATTTGGTACAGAGTTAGGGTTTAATGGCCACATAAAGGGAAAACTATAAAAACTAGGATAATCGATCTGGGGGCACGGCAGTGCCCCCGCCAAGTCAAGCGCGAAGCAAACACTGCCGTATACCATTATTTACGGGAACCATTTCGCCGCATTTTCAGGCCTCTATTTGAGAACCTCTGGATAAGACCAGAACGTCGATCTGGGGGCACGGCAGTGCCCCCGCCAAGTCGAGCGCGAAGCAAACACTGCCATACCATTATTTACTGGAACCATTTCGCCGCATTTTCAGGCCCCTATTTGAGAACCTCTGGATAAGACCAGAACGCAGAAATTTTCGTCATCCAGTAAAGTATATATAATCACATACTTAAAATCCAAAATTTTAAGTCTGTAGGTCATTTAGGTCCGAAGTTAAACGAAAGCAAAGTTTCGCATTTATGACACTCACCCAGTCACTCACTCATGATCATCAGAATAGAACTAGTACTTCCCATAAACTCAGAGAGCTGAAATTTGGTACAGAGGTAGGGTTTAATGGCCACATAAAGGAAAAACTATAAAAACTAGGATAATCGAAGATCTGGAGTACCTGGTGACCCTTATTAGAAAACACAAGAGCCCAACCAAACTATTAGAGATCGACATACTGCCATTACAAAAAATATTCAACTTGGTGGGCCACTTCATTTGATGTCAAAAATCGAAGGTCTGAAGTATCTGATGAAGAACCCTCAGCTGGTCTCAGCTGATTAGAGATATGGCAATGCCCCCTTCTACTATTGGTACATAAAAAAATCGACTGTCATTGCAAAAATCCAGTGAAGTGGGACACATCTTCTAATTTAATCTAGCCGGTAGCGTCACACTGCTGGGCGAATGCCTCCCCTTCTGCTTTTAATACGCATAAAAATAATATTAAAGGAAAACTCTGGATAAGACTAGACTGGCTTTTATACTTATACTTACAAGTTTACAAGAATAGTCGAACAATTAACTTTATTCTACTCGAACATTACACAAATTAAATAAACAAATTACACTAAAATCTAGTAAAATAAATCAATATTCCTACGTTTCTACAAAAAGAAATGAAATCCCACCAAAAACATTCTGTAAAAAACTAGCCAAGTCTCGATGGAGCTGCTTGTTTATCTCTAAAAAGTAATGAAATCTAGACTAAGTCGTGCCAAGTCTAAGGATCCTTACTGCGATTTATTTATTATTAAAGTTAATGTTGTGTGACTTGGCCGTTGAAGAGTACACAAGGGTACAAAAGGGGCTCCATAACACCATTGCTCCAATACATGTGTTATACAATCAACAACAGCCTAAAATAAGACACTAGCGTCCAATTACCAATACCAGTATGGGCTATTATCTCGCTTATCAAACATAGGTAGTTACAACAGAATCTGATATAACATTACGTGTAAACAAAATTGACTTCTAACGTATAAAGAATTTTCAAGGGCCAAGTCACACAACATTAACTATAATAATAAATAAATCGCAGTAACTTGACTTGGCACGACTTAGTCTAGATTTCATTACTTTTTAGAGATAAACAAGCAACTCCATCGAGACTTGGCTAGTTTTTTACAGAATGTTTTTGGTGGGATAATTATTACTAAAACAGCGATTGATCGCAATCGAATTTTTTTTTTAAAGATTAACAACTATTTAATAATAATAATTAGCGGTCTTATACTCGTAGATAGTTCAACTCATGTCATCATGTGTGCGCGGGGCGTTAGTTGTGACTTGTGGGTAGAGGTGGGCGCCGCCGCGCCGCCATGCATGCGCCGCCGCCGCCGCCGCCGCCGAGTATCCAAAAATTCGCGCCGATCGATGTCGACTCAAAAAAAACAGGCTCGTGCTGGGCGCTAGGCGCCGGGAGCGGGCGGGCAGGGCACGGGGTGCTGTGTAGTAATGGAAATTAATGCTATTTTTCATTAATTTCATTAGCATGATAATTTTCATGTCTCTTAGCATGCTACGTGCTATTGCTATGCTATTTGCTAAAATCGATTTTTAATGATCATAAATAGCTGTGTTTTGTGAAATGATAATGTTTTTTAATTGCGTCGCGTCGCTCATTAAGTACGAAAATATTAATAACTAGCGACCCGCCCCGGCTTCGCACGGGTACAATACCTATACTAATACTACAGAATGTATTTAAACCTCTAACAAAACGGGCGAAATTTAGTCAAAACAAACAGAAACAAATTAATATAGGTAGGTACCTACTAAAACTCAATGAAATAAGTAGGTGGGTATACTTTTATCGTATGAAATACCTAAACTCTTCAGGACTAACAATAAAACAAACACTAAATAAATAGGTATTCAAGTATCTATCCATCATAGTTACAACGAACACAAAACAAAAAAATTACTCATATGACGCCCATTTCGCAACGGGCCGTGCAGCAGAAATCGTAATATTTTAATTTCGCCATAACTTCAAAACCAAATTTTAATCATTCAAAGACAAAATATTATCTACATAGACTGACTGTACTTAGTGATGAAATATTTTATTTTGATAAGGATTAATAGCATGAGTAAAATAAACGCGTGCAGTCCAAAAAAATTCAAGACTTCTAAATAAATAACCTAACCAAGAGCATGTCAGGACATGTCTAAGGAGGGTTCCGTAACTATAAACGCGTAATATGCTTTTTTTAAATTACTCCGATTTGGTTCACAATAATTTTCCTAAAGAGTTTTTAGCATGATCTATCAGCATGGAAATTTGCAAGTTTCTATCTCCTATAGTTTAAAAATGCTGGGGGGGGGGGACCAACTTACAAACTACTTTGGAGGCCGATTACTCGAAAATGGTCAACTTTATAAAAAAGTGACGTATGAAACCTTACCTTTATTTTAAAAGACCTATTCTACGATACCCCAAAACGATGGGGTAGAGTGAAAAAATATTTTTCATCCCCACTTCACATGTATGGAGAGCCCTTAAAATATAAAATTATTATTTTTTTATGATCCCAAAACCGTGATCTATACACAATATATAACTGCACCAAATTTCATCAATTTATATTCATAATTACAGGAGCTAGAGGCGCGGACAGACAGACAGACAGACGGACAGAGCGAAACTATAAGGGTTCCTTAAGTATTACGGAACCCTAAAAAATGGTCTCTTTTTGTGCCTCACTCGACATAGATAGGTAAAGTGTGTCGCGGACTTTTTTGTAGATATTTATAAGATCTACAATTAATTAGAACATTTTATGGTTCTATTTTTTATAGTTTACTAGTCGCGCGTCGAGTCAAAATTATTTCGCATCGGATTTTAGCATTAGCAACTAGCAATAGCACTATAGCCAGTTAGCACTTAGCGCCGCGGTGCGAACCAGCGCGAAAAATTGCTTTTTTTTTACAAAAACAGCTACGCCGCGGCGCGTCGCCGCCACGCCGACCAATTTCCCACGGCGCGCCGCCGCTGGCAAATTTTAGGTCGGCGCCCACCTCTACTTGTGGGTAACTTCGTCACTGCCACACAAATAAAAACCGGCCAAGTGCGAGTCGGACTCACGCACCGAGGATTCCGTACAAAAAAAAAACTTAGGCCTTTGCATCCGTTAATGGATGATTTTTACAGTTGTGGCGTGTACCAATGAGACTTTTTCAGATCTCAAGTACATTATACGGACGCTCTAACGGTGAAGGAAAACATCGTGAGGAAACCCGCACATGGTTGGCCCCAGACGTATTGACCAGTTCATTCCTCTGGACTAGGTTGACTATGTTGTGTGAATGCCGTATGTGCTTGGGCAACCATACGACATTATGCAAAGGCCTAAGTTTTTTTTATACAGTATTCTCCGAGCGAAGTAACGACTCTTGAAATACTGCAGTGCCTGGGACAGTCGGTTTTTACCCGACTGCGCGACGCAAAGGAGTGGTAATGTGTTTATCAGCCTATGTATGTATGTATGTATGTATGTATGTATGTATGTTCCTTTGAAGCACTATACAGACCAAACGCCTGGGCCGATTTTTATGATTCGCATGTCAATCGATTCCTCTTAGTCCGGCGAGTGTCACTAAAGACATGACGTTAATGAAAATTCAATATGGCGACTACTGGACGCCATATTGTGAAAATGAAAAAAATCAAAGTCAACAAACTATATCAAGTGGGGTATCGTTGAATAGGTATTTAAAACTCATTTTTAGTTTTCTCTCAACATTTTTCGATTCGACTGACCGTTTAGGATCTATATCGATTTAAAGTTGCATAACAACCTAACAACCATTCTCACATTAAGCCTATAATTATGTTAGTGTTCGTATCGTATTTTTGCTTTAAATCGACCAAACGTGTGTTGGTTAAACTAAAAAATCTAAAACAAAATAAATAATAAATAAAATTAAAAAACCCGACTGCAAAAAAAATACATACCTAAGCAACGCACTAAAAAGACCGAAACAAGATTGAGAAGACAGACTACACTATGAGCTGAAAGCCTAAGTGAAATAATTGACGTTATGTTTGTTAGCAGGCGGGGCCCATATATTTTTGTACGATTTATAATTTGCGAATGGGTCCCGCCTGCTACCAAATATAACGTCAATTATTTCACTTAGGCTTTCAGCTCATAGTGTAGTCTGTCTTCTCAATCTTGTTTCGATCTTTTTAGTGCGTTGCTTAGGTATGTATTTTTTTTGCAGTCGGGTTTTTTAATATTATTTATTATTTATTTTATTAAATGTCGTAAATGGCAACTATGTGCGGGTTTCCTCACGATGTTTTCCTTCACCGTTAGAGCATCCGTATAATGTACTTGAGAAAAAACCCCAAATTCCGCAATCAATTGCAAATAATGGCCAATCTGGAAGATAATTGAATTATTTTTTTTATGGTATTTGAATTAATTAATGTGTAAACAACCAATACTCTCTTTCGATTGAGGTATCAACTACAACGATCACTCACCAATTACTGAAATTATGACCTACAAAGCAAAACTAGGCAGAAAATTAATAAGTTTAGGTCAGTAGATTAAACAACATTTGCACTTTTAATAAATACTTTTTTTGTTGAAAATGATAACAAAGATCAATGTTGAGTATTATCTTGCACACATGCAAATTAAATTTCCAATGTGCTGGGCAGCAAGACAAATAGAGCCAAGGAACTTGTGTATACAAATGAGGAAATAAGCACGAAAGAAGAATTAATCCAGAGGATTAACTCGGCCTTTGAAACAATGAAGCTGGAGATGATGCTAAAAATAACCACAACAGAGGTGAGAAGAAGGGCTCGTGCCTGTATAAGGAATCGCGGTGGACATTTTGAACACGAAAAATAAATGATAATTAAAAAATATATTTTTTATTATTTATTTAAGTTAGTCCCTCAATTTACTTTGTAAGTCATAATTTCAAAAATTGGTAAGCTATCTTTGTAGTTGATACCTCAAAAGAAAGAATAATAACCACGAATCTTTTTCAAAATGTTTGAACATAAAAAACAGTTCCCGTTTTTTTATTTGTGGCCTCAAACAATTTGAGTTCCGAATCTACAAAAAAATATTAAATTCAAACCCCTGTTACAAATTTATCTCATGATACAGATATGTACCTACATCAAGTCTTATTTGGTTGTTTACACATTATTTAATTCAAATACAATAAAAAATAATTGGATCATCTTCCAGATTGGCCATGATTTGCAATTAATTGCGAAATTTTGGGTTTTTTTCAACAAAAATTTAAAAAATCGATAAAAATAAAATCGTACGTTACGAACGCTAAGAATGGTCAAATACGGTTCTAAATAGTCTATACTAAAGAGGCGTTAAAGCTTTGCACCCATCTTCCAAACATCCTGTATATTTTTTAGTTTTATCATTCTCATAATTTAGAAGTTACATGGCACACATTTTACCACTTTGGAAGTGTCTCTCGCGCAAACTATTCAGTTAAGAAAAAAATGATATTAGAAACCTCAATATAATTTTTGAAGACCTATCAATAGATACCTCACAAGTATGGGTTTGAGGAAAAAAAATTGAGTTTTAGTTCGAAGTAAGTATGGAAAACCCCCAAAATTTATTGGTTTTTTTTCTATTTTTGTGTAAAAATGTAAAAATCTTAATGCGGTTCACAGAAGTTTCAACAGTAAGTATAGTTCTTAAGTTTCGGAAAAAAGTGGCTGTGACATACGGACGGACAGATAGACATGACGAATCCATCCGTTTTTTTCCATTTGGCTACGGAACCCTAAAAAAGAATATAAAAGCGCACGCTACCATCATGCACGAGAACAGCATAACATATTAAATACGCTGATGTATCATAATTTATAATATTTTATTGGCAACTTTTATTTCAGAATTTAGTAAAGTTATTGATAGAACTTTTTTAAAAGGCAAGTAGGAAATGATGATTTCACATCATTTAACAAATAATGCGCCTGTAGTAACATAATAGCAATAGAACGGATACAAGTTCTGCCGTCCTCAAACTAAAAGGCGGCTAAATGACAAAAAGAGTTTTTGAGGTAGAGCTAAAAAACACGGGATTATTTTGAAATTGATGCTAGTTATTTTCTATAAACAATTGTTAATTTTGTCGTGAATGTCTTATGACAACATTAACAATTGTTTATAGAAAATAACTAGCATACATTTCAAAATAATCCCGTGTTTTAAGCTCTACCTCAAAAACTCTTTCTGTCATTTAGCCGCCTTTTAGTTTGAGGACGGCAGAGTTACAAACCACTCTATACGGTTATGTGGTTTGTAACTGACTCCCGAGTCCGAACGTAATGTTAAAATAATGGTCTCAATTTAGGGGACAGATTTTTTGCCGGTAGAGCGCGCCATTTTTCAAGAAGAACCAAGCGCGATTCAGGACTATGCGCTGATTGGTCCGCCACAATAGCATCGGTACGTCCAAAATTCTAGCGCAGCCAGTGGCAGAAAAGAGATCTAAGATCTGGGTTTATTATTGTGTACAATGTACATGAATACTATGGAAAAGCTTATACCATTCGGACTCCTTGTATTTGTCACCGTAAAATTGTAAAAACCGTTAGATTGTAAAATAACTAACGAGATTGTAAAAATATGTCGAAAGATTAAAAACTATAACTAAGTATATTCGATTTATTTATTCCAGTTAATTTTTAGATAACACAAGAAACATAAAATTAACAATAAAACTAGAGCCAAATAAAAAACTAAAAATTAATACCTACTAATAAAAAGAAGACATCTATAAATAATCTATCTCTAAAAAAGTCTATAAATAGAAAAACTTCCCCAGGTCGTCCCCATCTGGCAGAGTACCTAGCAAACTGATAGCATTGATAACTAAGTATATATTTATAATCTAACGAAAAATAATGTGTGAAATTATAGGCAGCATATTCGCGTCGGAAGTCTATCAACATTTTAAAATTTCACTAGTTTAATTACAATCTAACGGTTTTTACAATTTTACGGTGAGATATCTATACTTCGTGTTGCAAACCTTCAGCAATGTAAGGTGCCTTTGTTTGCAACACAAAGACTATAGTTAAGAATGAGATATTAGTTGCCTATCTAGAAGTGGCGAAAATAATAAAAACAAAAGTACAGAATGAAGGAGACATTTATTTACACAGAAACAAAAATAAATTATAAACTTACAACATTCTTAACACTATTTAATTAAGCTAAGAAATGAAAATTTCGCCAAATCTTTTTATGATTAAGGTGCTCCTTTGGCTAATATCTAATTGAATAAAAACAATTTATAAAGTCTACATACTGAAAACAACAAGTATGCCTTGCCATGTTGTAACAAAATATATGTTACTCAAAGCATGTACTTTTAGGGTTCTGTACCTTAAAAGGAACAAATGGTACCCTTATAAATTAAAGCTAAATTAATTGTTTAAAACCTAATTTCACTCTCTCCTAAAATATTGGGTAGTGATGAAACATTTTTACAAGAATTTAGTAAATAACGTAATAGGCAGGCAACATTTTGTCACAGTACTTGTGTAAGTACTGGGGGCCTAGCAGGAACATTCAATAAGGGAGTAAATGTAACATTAACAAAGAGAATTGTATGATAATCTGTCGAAATCATGACAGCACCCAACGATAACATTATGTTTATGCCTCTATTAAAATATGTTCCTGCTAGGCCCCCTGAAATATTAAAATCCTAGATTCTTAATATGTTTTCGGGTAAAGAAGAACTGTATTAACACACAAGTTTTATCATTTGAAATAAATGAGATTGAATCAATTGTATCAAGGAAGAATGATTTGCTCTCTTGTTTAGTAGCAAAATTAAAATATCATACTACATCAGTAATTTCATAATCTTTGTGTTAAAAATAATTAAAAGAGGAACATAATGAAATTTATATTACTCTTATAATTTATAACACTTTTGGTGTTCTAGCAGTTGACAGAAACTTTTAAAAATGATGATCTTCGGAGATATTGTAATATCCGTAGATCATGACACCGTGACTTGTTAATTTAAATATTAAAACCCATCTTCCTCATGCACGCTTTGTGCTCCTCGATCAATGGCCCACAGTTTTCTTCACCATTTTCAATTATACTGTAAAAGAAAATAATAGTTTTCTTTAATGTGTTTTTATACCAATGCATAAATACTGAATCTTTATCTATACTAATATTATAAAGCTAAAGAGTTTGTTTGATCTCAGGAACTACTGGTTTTCGAATTGAAAAATTCTTTATGTGTTGGATAGTCCATTTATCAAGGAAGGCTTTAGGCTCTATAATATCACACTACAACCAATAGGAGCGAAGCATCAGTGGAAAATATGGAAAAAACGGGGAAAATTACAGGCAAATGAAAAACTTGTATACTTACAATTTTTTCTTAAATGACAAACACGAATATTTAATTGAACAGAACATATAACATATTGAAACGCTAAGACAGTCTTGTAGTAATTAAAATAAGTTACAAAAGGACACGCTGATCAAACGTAAATAATGTAATAAACAAACAAAGTGAGTAATGTGTTGTAATTGTATTGTATCAGCAAATAAAGGCTTTGAAATTGAAATTGAACTATCAACCCAAAAAAATCCACAACAAGAGGCAGGCTGCAGGCATAGCCGATGGATGGATGTATGGATGAATGTTTGTTACTCTTTCACGCAAAAACGACTGAACGGACTTCAACGAATTTTAGTATGGTAGTAGTTTAGGCTCTAGATTAAAACATAGGCTACTTTTTATTCCGAAAAATATAGCATTCCCATGAGATAAGCGAGCGGGGCCGCGGGTTATAGGTATATCAGAGAGCTAGTTATAGGAAAGGTCACATTTAAAATTTTAAGGTCCTTACCAAGCATCTCTTACTCTTTTCGTTTCGGGGCACGCACAGCATGGTTTCAGTTTAGGTTTCTCGGCATTAGCAGGCACTGGAGGCTCTGGCACCTTTACGTCCACCGATTTTGCACTTGCATTTCCCATTTTATGGTTATTTTCAAAAAATTATGATGCAATAATCACAGAATTCACACCGACTTCTCAAATTGCAAATGAAAAATATGTCAATGTCAAAAAGAGCACATTTTTATGACATGACAGTAGGGTGACATTTTTTTTCTTTTTAGCACTGAGACGCATAGACGTAGGAATAATAAAAACTATACCTATTAAACCAAAGAAATAGGAGTTTCATAGAACTAAAACAAAAATCGAAGCCGTAGGCAGCTATTTGTCTCACAAAACATCAAAGGCAAAACCAATAAGAGTGAAAGAGAAAGCCATCTCTATGTCCATACGTTTTTTTTCTAAGGTTGCTCCAATTTGGAGTCCAAATTGGAGTCCAATTTTAGACGTTGGAATTATGACTTTATTGCTTTAATAATAAGTGACATTTTTAATTAGTAGCAGTAGATGTGGCCTGAAGTTAGCCACTGACAGCTAATGTCATTTGTTTACGTGTGCATTATGATACAAGAAGAAGAAGAAGCAAATCATGAATTTAAAGTGTGTTATTTGGTAAAAATCTCAGTTTATCTCTCTGACTTAAGAAACTCTATGGACATGAAACATTTGTCTATATAAAAATTGCTTATACATATATATGTTAATTCGTCGATGAATGGATGTATATATATCTATCTCCCTCTTACTTATACCTTTTAACATAAGTGAAAAAAGACAACCCTAATTTTGAGTTTTCCCATCTTTGAAAATAATTTCCAAGAAGTCACAACGATAGGCGTGCGTGTCCGAACCGCCATTTTGTGGCTACACTTTGAGTAGTAGTCGATCTGTCAACGGAGCGTAAACAGAGAGGGTTTTATTGCAAAATTTGGCTTTTATTCGGATTTTTTGCAGAAAATTTGTGATAGGAAGTGAATATCGGCGTGCCGACAATGCCTGTGTGAAGTATTATTGGATGCAGTACCAAAATAAGGAAGACACAACCAGATTTGTCTTTACATCGGTACGTTAGGCATTATACTTTGAAATACGTGAGATTTTTTAATCTAAACCTTTGTAGTTTCTATGAAAGATTTATTATAACAGGTTCTATTAATTTAAGCCTCTACTTGCATATATTTTCTACGTTTTCCTTTGAAAATTTGTGTTGGTGATATTGTATGAACGATAGTGATGTGGCTTTGTCGATTTTGCTTATTAGTTTCAATAGTTTGCATGCCTGATTTCGTCACTTTAAAGAGTAAACAGTCCTAGTTTCTGCTTTTAGGTTGCCTTCAAATGAAAAAAGGCGGAAGACATGGCTGGATGTAATTGAAGTAGAAAATATTGATTTATTAAAAAAAGGGTTCTTGTTTGTTCTCTTCATTTTGATGAGTCTTGTTTCAACCGTACATTGGATGCACTAAGACTTCAAGATGATGCTATACCGTCGATAATGTTACTGGTAAACCAATTTTACATAGCTGTAAGCCATAACATTGTTATATTATTTTATTTTAAAATTGTAATTTTCCATCTTTTTAGTAAAAGATGGCCCTGTGCGAGTTTCTTACGCCGGTTCTTCTCGCCGGGTTAGTTCCCGAACCGGTGGTAGGCATCTTAGTTTCTTTGTTCTTTCTACGACGTTAAAAAGAGTATTTATAATACCTATTTTGAATAAAAATATATTTTATTTTATTTATTTATTATTCCCCAAAATATATCAGCTGATCGCACATACCTCCCTTGTATATCTTACTCATAATATTTACTACAGTCATGTCATCCATATATTATTATTGAACTAGTAAAATTTAACCTTACTGTAAACTAATAGTAAGTTTATGATATGGGAGTAGTAGTTAGTACGAAATATAGTAAAGGCCCGTATTCATTTTGATTAGGGCCTGTATTCACTTTGATTAGTGATAAGTGCAGGTGATTAGTAATCAGGAGAAAGCAAGTGTGGACAGCGACTGATTGGTGCAAGTTCTTAATATCTAATCACTAATCAACAAATCAATGTTAGTTACCTTTCACAGCCAAGCGGCTTTACTGATTTTTACCAAATTTTATATTCAGTAGGTCTGAGAATCGGCTAACATCTATTTTTCATACCCCTAATGCCCGGGCGGCTCCTTCGTTTATCGTCACGAAGCTTCGTGTTCGTGTAAACGCATGTGCGGCCGCGGCATAAGTGATAAGCGTTACCTAAACTCCGATTTTTAATTCAAGATCAAAAAAGCTACTACAGATACGTCACTGTCGAAGGTGTCAAAGTGACTTATGTCATTGTCAAGGGAATATTTCAGATTTCGCCAACCTTTTTGCAATATGTTACTTTATTTATTATTGGCATTACTGGTCAACATAATGATTAAACAAGGTTTTTGTCAAATAATCGTTATTGATACAAGCTTTTATATTAATATTAATGATTTTTACTAGAACCCAGATGACACTCTTACATCTTAGTCTAAATAGGACGTCTTTTATGTTTGAATAGCATTCATACAGTATAGGACAAATGCTGCTGTAAAACATAATATAAGACATCATTTTATTTTAAGGGAAAGAGATTCGGAAATGTTAAAATAAAATCACTTTTCATACGTATTTTTTATTCATCTTCACTATCTTCACCATCACTGATCTCTGAACAACTACGGTCGGAGTCGGATCCTGGGACATTTATGATGAACTTCTGTTTGGTATTAGTAATTAACCCGTCTAATTTGCACATTTCGTCTTTATATTAAGTATGTTATTTTAGCCTGTAAATTATTGCACCAAATGTTATGAATACCTGAAGTGATACCAGTAAAATACCAGGTATACTACCAAAAATTACCGATGTTTTAGATTTTATTAGGGCGTTTTGTGTTTATGTAAAATAAAATAACTCAGGTTACTTATTTAAATCATCTGATTAAAATTACTAATAATTAAAATTATCTAAGCCTTTTTTTTTAGAAAAAAGGAATATACTCTTGCACAAATATTTTATTGCAGTGGCAATATTGTAGTAGCTTTTTTGATCTTGAATTAAAAATCGGAGTTTAGAAATAATTTATAAGGCAAAACAACATTGGCCGGGTCAGCTTGTAATTTATAAATATATTTTATATCTAAACCAAACTACATTCTTATTTTTTGTAAATATCGAATTATCGATATTATTTTTTTTGTGACGTCTCTAGAGTAGTCCGCCATTTTGTGGCTGCAACTTTTGTAGGTATGCACGTTTATTTCGTAGGTATTTCATGTCCATAGGGTTTCTTAAGTCAGTGGTTTATCTTAAAAAGTCTTATTAGAAAACAAAGCTGTGCTCAAGTTAATATGGCCCGTTTGGTGGAGGGCTGTAAATCACACTCTGCGAGGAAAGAAAATCGTGAAGAAGTGTTAACTTTTCACCAGTATGTTGAGAATTGTTTCAGGTTATATAAATACAAGCAATTACACTGAAGTTATTATATTTTTGTAGATAAATGTGTTTATTGTCCATTATATGCGGATTTCAACAATATATAATAGAAATTTTGTATAAATTTCAGAGGTTGTGTATTTACATAGTGATGTTTTGGATATCGATAAACCTTCGAAAGAGAAAATATGTTAATCTGAAAGAAAAATGTTTTGCCTACTTTATATTTACCAAACACCATACAATTATACAAATTAGTAAGATCTAAAATATAAACTAAGTGATAATATTATATAATATTAAATAGTGTGGTGTATTTTTTATTAATTATAATTAATAATTCCTGTATATTATAATGGAGTTACGGTTGTCACAAAAACATGTCACAAATTTTCAAATTTAACTTTGCTTTTTGGTTTTGCAGGGAATAAGGTGGCCTTTTGCAAGGATACTTCTTTGTACTTTTTTAATTGACCAGAAAACGGGCAGACTGATCGCCAGATGGAGAACGATTATCGCCACCTATACATACTCGCAATAGGAGGAGTCACAAGTACGATCCCGGTCTTAAAATCCGCAACTACTTTACTCAACTAGTACCCGGAGGCCGTGGTATTTATCTGGTCCAGGTGGACCGTTCGTGCCAAAGTATGGCTCTCCCACGTAAACGGGTTGTTGTTGCTCTGTTTTCTTCACATATTTAGCTCCATGCTGACAATCTTAGAGCTTTTTGGTGTTGTCGTAACGTGTAAGCTAATAAATGATGTCCAATTGTTAATAAATAATAAATATATCTTATTAAAATTTCCTGTTTTCATTTATCTTTCCACGTAGGTACCCCAACTAAAGGGAGACATGCATAAAGACATAAAAAGTCTATACGTCTACTGTTTATATATTTACCAGCTGTATCCAAGGGAAAAGTATCCTATGTTTTAATCCAGAGCTTAAACTACTGCCATACCAAATTTCATTGAAATCTGGTCAATAGTTATTGCGTGAAAGAGTAACAAACATCCATCCATACATCCAGCCATCGTCACGAACTTTCATGTTTATAATAGTAGTAGGATATAGAACTGACAAGTCGATTGGACGATAGCCTGCATAGTGTGTGGTTGTATAGTTCAAGAGACTAGCTTCCCCAACATACTTCTGTTTGTTGTAGACAATACTGCATAAATTCGTTTTTGATTGACTGATAATAATTTATAAATCACAAAGGTGCATAGATCATTAAGCATAAATCTTCCACTTTAATCATTCTATCTATTGGCTGCAAACTGCATTTAAATTCATTTAATAGTTTAAAAGATCTAAGCAAACATAAAGCGGAATAAAAGACTTCATTTTATGCTATGAAAAGATTAACATTTTCATCATCATTTTTATTTTTATCGACACAAAATGCCGACTAGGGACTTCACTAGCGGACGGGAATATATTTACATATGAAGTTGCTGATAAATACGAGCAATGCAACTTGTAACCAACTTCAGACAGCTGATCTGTCTGAAGTTGGTTACATATGTTCAAAACCTGTAACCGTCTACAAAAATTGTAAATAACGAACAACTAGATATCTCTTTCTTTCTCATTGGCATGTGTCATATAGGGGGATAAGGTACGATATATAATTTTACATCTTGCTAATAGCCTTTACTCTTTATACTCTATGTATTAAACATTCTGATTTCTGACTCGTGAGATTTGTGTACTTTGCCACAGACAAGGTATTTGATTCGGGGGTTTTTATGCGTGATGTAAAATGTGGATTGCCCCGAATGAATATCCTAATAATATCATGAATTTGAAAGTTTGTGGGGATGGATGCATGCATGGATGGACGTTTGTTACTCTTTCACGCAAAAACTACTGAATGGATTTCGATGAAATTTGGTATGGGGTTTAGGCTGAACGCTCTGGAATAAAACATAGGCAACTTTTTATCCAGACAAAGTACCTACTATGTTCCTTTGGGATATTGTATTTACGCGGGCGGAGCCTAGGCAACAGCTAGTTTAATATGAAACGGTTATTATTCTTCGGATCTACACATACGACTATTGACTATTGAGTAGGTCGTAAGTGTTGGCCATGCAGGTTTAAATATATTACATGATACATTTACATAATTATTTTAATTATATATTTTTATGCCTATTATTGATGCCCATGGAGACAAGTTCCCACGCCAATAATTATAGTGAAAAATTTAGACACACCCAGTATTATATATCTATGTGGACACACCTTTATGCACCAGCGCGCATATCTAAATGGGCAATATACTACATTTTATGGCTTGTATTTATGTTCTATACATAATATTTGGAACAGCTAATTAAAAAAACGTTTTTTTAATCATTATTTATTCGAGCAAAAACTAAAAACGAACGTGCAACACTTCTTACGTAACTAAAAAATTAACGAAAACGGCTAAAATACGAAACCCATCAACCGACTTATAAAACTATGACATACCTAATCACAAACAAATCTACAGTGGTTAACATCATATCATAATCAAAGTTTAAAACAATCGATTTGAATCACAACTTCATGATTAAAATTACATTATTTTCAGACCTTTCAAAGAGTATATAAAAAAAGAAAATGAGTTGATACATTAATAAATAATTAAGGTGTTACTTATTTAATTTAATGGCATTCTTGCACCAATAATTTAACACATAAAATAAACACATTCACAAAAATTAGCATGTTAATACGGTTAAAATCAAAATGCTCAAAATATGTAACAAAAACAAAAAATCTTTAAAAAATGTTAATCGATTAAAACTTCAGCAACCACTCGAACTATTGTCCATTCTAGATCCCAACTTACGTCTTTATTTAGTCACTGTGCAATGGTCTAATTTCTTGATGATGATTTTGTCATATGCCAACATTATTCTTTTAAAAAGCATATTATTGATAATATGATATCAAAAGATTGGCCGATAAAAATGTACAAAAACTTTCAATTACAATAATAATCAAGAATTAAAAAAACCTGCTCGTATAATTGTACAAAAATAATCCAGTTTTGCTGATGATGTTTAGTAGAAATAAAATAGTTAAAATCAAAAAATAAAACATGCCCCTAACACGATCCCTAACTAAATTAAACTTATCTAACGTTTACTTCAACAATCGTACGGTCTAAACTAGAGATCAAATTGTCGAAATGCACAAAGGCTATAAAATCTAAAAGGAATAACAATTTTAAAAAATTCGATTATAATCAACGTTCTATAAAATCGATAAAATCTAACAATCAGTCACGACTCCCGACAACTATGTGTTATAATAGGGCATCACTGTCACGATTTCCGACAATTTACATGTTTTTAATATCGCAACACTGTCTATATCAGTCTTTATTCAGTCGATTTCGAATCGTAACTGATGATACAGTAACTTAGTCAATTAATCAGTCTTGAACGCGAGATCGTGCTAACATTTAATTCACAAGTTGCTAACAACTGGCAGCACTGATGGCAAAGGCATAGTATATTAAAAGTATGATAAGTACTTTTAGGCCCATCTGGGTTCAAGTTTACCCTGGGTTTAAATATCATGCCTTCTCTTTTATAAATACGAGGAACGAGAGAGATAACATGATATTTAACCCAGATCTGCGCAAGTGGGCCTAAGAGGCAAAAAGTCGCGAATTAAATGTTGCCAGAATTAATTAACGAGCGCAAAGAACGCTTAAGTGACTGATGGAATTCAATTGCACCTGTGTTACGATATCTGTAAAAGAAAATAAAAAGAAGGAAGAGAAAAAACATGGAAATAAAAAACTATCCAGTATTACAAAATGTCTGTTGCACGTTTTTAACGGTAGCCAGCCCGTTTAATTTTGACATTTTGCTCAACAGCTAAGATGACGTAACACAAGGTAACATGATTTCATTAAAATATTAAGGCTTGTAATACATTAACATGATAAAAAGAGCATCTATAAAATACATATAAAACATAAGTAAATAAAATACTATGCAGTGTATACAAGTAGTTACATCCTAATTTTCGAATGAATTTTTGTGGAATTTGTGTTTTTTATGTACACTTCATAGTACGTACTTGACAAAAAAGTCAACCTGTGGCTTAGGGTTAACCATAGACAACAAATGACAAAGACAGAGCAGCCAATTGGCAATCCTCTCAGGTTATCAGCTCTAGAAAGAGACAAAACAACTGTGCGGCTAGTACTTTAGTACATCACCTACAGTCGGACAAGGATCTTTTGGCACTTGGATGGGGGCGTGAGTGTCGCAAATAAGAACAATATTTATTACTAAAAGTTAAATTTTACAAGACGGCGATGTTAGTACTGATTTTATCCACGTGCCAAAAGGTAAGTGTGGCAACTACAAAACAATACTTAATACTAAAAGTGACATTTTACAAGACGGCGATGTTAGTTCTGATTTTGTCCACGTGCCAAAAGATCCTTGTCAGACTGTATCTGCGAAACGAAAAGAGACAGACACTGGCAGTACGGTCGCTTTCTCTCTTTCTCAGAGTCATCAATTTCATTTGAGTGTTTATCTCTAAGGATAGTGATAAAGTGTTCTAAATATGCACATCCTGCCACCGCGTTAACAGAACAAAAATAGAGTGTAATAGGCGTGGATTTATAGAATTGTTTTAAATCTTAACTCATTTTTGGCGTCATTTTTACTTAATCTTTGCCCATAAAAAGATACGTAACTATATGAACCCTTCACCACTGGTTCACATACAAGCCTGACATGCTCAGTCACAAAAGCGCGCGCTGTCCTTACATTGGTATTTAGCATCTACCACTTGTCCTGCGCAAGCGCAGCCGTGTTGTACGGTGGCGAGTTGATCAGCTTCTTGCCGCTCGGCGTGCCGGCCTTGAACGAGTTCGCTTGCTTTTGCATCTCTGAAATATTTAGGTGCAAGAGTTAAGTTATGTTAGATTATCGGTTCGGTTATGGCGCGAAAGTTACATCTGTAATGTATCTGTCACCGTAAAATTGTAAAAACTGTTAGATTGTAATATTATTAGAGATATTATAATATGTTAACAGATTGTCATAAAAATTCTCCTTACAATAATTGTACACATTATTTTTCGTTATAATAATATAATATCTCTAGTAATATTACAATATAACGGTTTTTACAATTTTACGGTGACATAATATCCATAGTAGATATATTAATAAAATTAATCTATTCTCAAAAATGTTTACCTACATTAAAACGCTATTAGGATAAATAAAACAACAACTATAATATTATATTATATATGGACGTTTCTACACCACGTAAATCTGGTCCCGTGGTAAGTTCTCGAAGAACTTGTATTACGGGTACAAGACAACGGAAATATATTTAATGCTTTTATACTATACATATATTTAAAATTTGTACTGCAATAAATACATCCATGACCCAGAAACACAGAAATCTTTTTTGTTCCTTCGGCGGGATTCGAACCCGCGACCTCTGGCTTGAGCGTCGACGCGCTAACCACTGAGCCACAGAGGTCGTCTTATCCATCTCAATTCACAAGTCACAACTACCCTCACAAACTCTCGTTATATTTTTTGTGAGTTTGTGAGAGTAACGTAAACCACGAAGTATAGATACCAGGAGTCCGAACGGTATAGACTTTTCCATAGTCTTTATGTACACAATAATAAACCCAATTCTTAGTTATCTTTTCTGCCACTGGCTGCGCTAGAATTTAGGACGTACCGACAGTGTTGCTAATACTATTGCAATTACCGTGTTCCACGGTATCTATACTTCGTGAAAAGTTTCTAAGAATTTCCTTAAACTTTTATTTACTTAATTAGATTTAATTCCACGTTTCTCATAATATTTTTTTCCAGGTCTGTCAATAGCATCATAACTTCCCGCGTAATTTCAAACGAGTACTTCATGAAATGTGGCGCGCTCTACCGGCAAAAATCTGTCCCCTAAATTGAGACCATTATTTTAACATTACGATTTACGTTCAGACGTATCTATTAGCCCAAGAGCTACTGAGAAATTTTGAGTAGGTATTTGAGGCACGATGAAACCTTGTCCTGTACTTCTCCTATTGTACCTCAACACGAGAATGCAGGCCTGGCTGGTCAGAAGCGGAACTTAGCCAAGTTACAAATTTTTGAAAAATCCATTTTTTTATGCCAAAAATCCATGTTTGAGGCGCTTTGAAATTTTGACATACAGTTAGTATAATAAATAAGGAGTTGGGGAAAAAAAAGGCCATGTAATTTAGTTGGAACTTTAACCTAGCCATGTCAGTTTAAAAGTAAATAAACTGGCTTTCGATTCATGATTTTCTGACATCTATTGGTCATTTTATGAACTGCAATATACGTACGGGCGAAAATGCGACATCTATGAAGCCCTCAAAGAACTACGTGGTCAAAAAATGAAATAATTGCGTATTGTGCAATAAACTTACTCGTCAAAATGTATTTATAAAACAAATAGGTATTAATGAAATAGAAATGGCATACGAACCAGCATAATCTACCATCTACATGTTTTAGATAATAGTTTAGTTAACTATAAACGTAAAAGCGACATCTAGGAAGAATCAAAGAACTACGTGGTCTTGATAATTTTCGCAAAGTCGATATGAGTCGTTTTTAATTGATTTTCCTATAAAAATCGAAGACATCCATTCGTTGTTTATACAATATTGTGTGCAATAAAATTATATATTGTGCAATAGTCTAATTTACTCGACAAATTGTATATAAAAAACAAATGTAGACACGCGGTAGTGTGTCAAGCCAAGTTCAAGTAACAGAACTGGCGAGCGGCACCGTGTGTAATATTACACGAACCATTTGGAGCCCAAACGGTTATTTAGATATTAAGGGGGCGTTCACAAATTACGTGAGGTGTTTAAGGGGGGGAGGGGGTCGAGTCAAATCTCATCTAATCTTACGTTGGAGAGAGGGGGGGTCTCGGCAAAAATCACGCAATTTATTTCTGATTGGAACAAAAAAAAAATATACTATTTTGGTCCATTTAATCCAGATTGTACATGCTTAAGATTTAATCTTAAGCGTTATCGTAAAACGATTAAGATCATTTACTAATTCGTTCGAAAGAAAGTAATTTCATTCATACTTCGACGTTATACATCTACTGACTGTCAAACCACCATATTTGTTTTATACCAAAAAGCTCAATATAATCTGAATTTACGGTAGAGTGGCTAGATCAGAACGAAATTGAAGGAGCAGATGATTTTACTGAAAATCATATGGACATGTTGGTTCCAATAGTCTCTCTTGAGACCGCGCATGATTCTCCATGGACTGAATTAGAGTAGATATTCTTTTTTTAATCACAGTAGTTACGATTTAAGTATTCTATTGTTAAATTTTTATTACACTTATAATTAAACTTCTCAGCAATATTGATTACTAGTCTTAACTAGTCGTAAATAAAAGCACGAAGCAATTTTTTTTTTCTTTTTACAATAACAATCCAACGCGTTTACGTAAGAAACCAACATTTTGAAAAATCTCATGTGAGATGATGGGGGATGGGGGAGGGGGTTGAATAAAATCTCACAACATCTCACCAGGGGGGGAGGGAGGGACAGAACATTTAAAAAAACACCTCACGTAATTTGTGAACGCCCCCTAACGTCCCAAAATCGTCATTTTGATCACTGACTAATCTATAGATCAAAACTTTAACCCAGTTCCAGATGACCTAAAAATTCAATATTATGTTTGTTCGCAGATAACTTCGTCGTTTATGAACCGATTTGCAAATTTTTTTTTGTGATGTAAAGGGTATAATACCAAGTTAGTCCGGTTGTTAAAAAAGTGGTGACCTGATGTTGGAATCCATGAGGAATTGAGGGAACTCCTCGAAATTTATATGGATACATATAGTGATTTTGACTTTTTCTGAACAAGTCTAAGCATGTGCTACCAAAAAGTAAGATTTTGCTCTAAGGTATACCCTGGACCCAAAGGTACAGAACAGAACTCCTGACTCCTTATAGATACATGTTTGGGGATTTCGGCGTTGTTTAAAGAACTGCAAGCATATGCCACCATGTCAATAGGCATGTAGCCGAAAAAAAAATTTTTTAGACAACATGTTAATAAACAATCCAGAACCCATTTTTGTATATTTGAAAAAATAACTTAGATACAAACCATTGAAATTTACAATATGAAAGAGAGCGATATATTGGCCTGTGACGTCACAGCCTGCTATCGCCATACATTTCTCATAACAAAATTTATGGCGGTTGCAGGTTGTGACGTCACGAATCGTTTTGCAAAAAAGAGATGGACAATATTTTTTATTTGCTTATATTTTTAATCCTGTCACTCGAAATACCTATTTCTTTCAGATTTATGTATCTTTAATCAACAATTTTAAAATTTAATTTATATAACTGTGAAATTCCACACTAGGCAACATCCCTATTAGAATAATTTAATACATCATCACATTATTATGATATAAAAGGCTCTTCTCATAGTATTTTACACTAACATGGAGATCTTTGAACATAACTCTGCCGTTTATAGACCTATTTGCAAAATTATTTTGTTGTAAAGGGTTTAGTTCGAAATTGGTCCTTTAGTCACTAAAGTGGAAACCTGATGATGCGATCCATGAGGAATCGAGGGAACTCCTCGAAATTTATATCGGTACATATAGTGATTTTGACTTTTACTCAAGTAACACAAGGCATATGCTACCAAAAAATAAGATGTTGCACCTTGGTGCTTTTGGGAACTCCTCGAAATTTATATCTACACACATAGTGATTTTGACTTTTACTGAAGTAACATTAGCATATGCTACCAAATAATAAGATGTTGCACCTTGGTGCTTTTGGATCTTTTGTATAACCTGGATCCAAAAGCAGTGAACAAAACTCCTCAGTCTTTAAAGATATGTGTTTGGAAATTTCGGTATTGTTTAAAGAACTGCAAGCATATGTCAGTTTGTATCTTACAGTAATCATCATCATCTTATTAACAAATTAGTGAAAACTTAGCGCGTATTCAATTATACATTCGATCGTTTATTTTAGACGTTCTTAATATGTATTAATAATAACTTAACAAAATATATTATCACAAAAATTATTATTTTTAAACAAAAAAATAAATCAACTTCCAAAGTAAAAATACACAAAAAAAAATGAAATAAAACTTATTTTCTAAATTATTTCCCTTTTAAATTGGGCTAAAACTTTAACTATTTCTCTACTCAATCTTCTTCATTTTGAAGTCAGTACCAGCAAATTTGAACGTAAGTTCTATAAAATATTGTTGGGTATTGTTTGGGCTGGTAGTGACTTTGGAAGTCAAACCGACTTTTTTTGTTTCCCATTGGCAATGGGAATGGCACCCATTTAGATCTCACTTCTTTTGACGTTGAAGTCAACAACCAAGGCATATATCATAATATTGAACTTGACTCTCATTTCACATTTATGTTTTGATAGCATATCATTACTTTTTGTACATAAACTATACGTAGTAGGTACTTATTTATAACAAAATAATTACCAAAGTTAAGTTTTCCTAATAGAATCAATTAAGTGAATTATTTTTAAACAAAAACGTCGGTTTGACTTCCAAAGTCGCTACCAACACAAACAATACCCTACAAAATTTTATAGGACTTACGTTCAAATTTGCTGGTACCGACTTCAAAATTAAAAAGATTGAGTAGAGAAATTGTAAAAAAATTTAGTTAAATTTAAAAGGGAAATTATTTAGAAGTTTTATTTCATTTTTTTGTGTACTTTTGGAAGTCGGTTTAATTTTTTGTTTAAAAATAATAATTTCATACATTTTAGTGATAAATTTTGTTAAGTTATTATTAATACATCTTAAGGACGTCTAATATAAACGATCGAATGTATAACTGAATAAGCGCTAAGTTTTCACTAATTTGTTAATAAGATGATGATGATTACTGTAAGATACAAACTGGCATATGCTTGCAGTTCTTTAAACAATACCGAAATTTCCAAACACATATCTTTAAAGACTGAGGAGTTCTGTTCACTGCTTTTGGGGATCCAAAAGCAGTTGGATCCTTGGTATAACCTGGATAGGTTATACCAAGGATCCAAAAGCACCAAGGTGCAACATCTTATTTTTTGGTAGCATATGCCTTATGTTACTTAAGTGAAAGCCAAAATCACTATATGTATCGATATAAATTTCGAGGAGTTCCCTCGATTCCTCATGGATCGCATCATCAGGTTTCCACTTTAGTGACTAACGGACCAATTTCGAATTAAACCCTTTACAACAAAATAATTTTGCAAATAGGTCCATAAACGACAGAGTTATGTTCAAAGATCTCCGAGTTAGTGTAAAATACTATGAGAAGAGCCTTTTATATCATAATAATGTGATGATGTATTAAATTAACCCTTTACATCACAAAAAAAAAACTTGAGAGGTGTCAAGGGACACCCGGATGGAACGAAGTTCCGGATGAAAATATCTGGCTTGCTTTCTATAAGAGAGAGAGAGAGAGAGAGAAACATGCGACGCCGCACAGCTTACAATAGCAAAAAAAAAAGACATACAGACAGACAATTGTACATGTATATATAAAATAAATAATAATACAATATCCGAACCGATATTATACATACATTACATACATACATACATACATACATACATACATACATACACACATACATACATACATACATCAATATAATAAATGTATACGCGTAAATATTTATTATAAAAAATAAAATTATCTTTTGTAATTAAAAAAGTGTCGTGACAACTTTTCGTAAGAATTTCTTCCGTCTAGCCCCCTTTCACAACGCGCGATAAGGAACTTCGTTCCAAAATTTGAAAATCGGTTCATAAACGACGAAGTTATCTGCGAACAAACATAATATTGAATTTTTAGGTCATCTGGAACTGGGTTAAAGTTTTGATCTATAGGTTAGTCAGTGATCAAAATGACGATTTTGGGACGTTAATATCTAAATAACCGTTTGGGCTCCAAATGGTTCGTGTAATATTACACACGGTGCTGCTCGCCAGTTCTGTTACTTGAACTTGGCTTGACACACTACCGCGTGTCTACATTTGTTTTTTATATACAATTTGTCGAGTAAATTAGACTATTGCACAATATATAATTTTATTGCACACAATATTGTATAAACAACGAATGGATGTCTTCGATTTTTATAGGAAAATCAATTAAAAACGACTCATATCGACTTTGCGAAAATTATCAAGACCACGTAGTTTTTTGATTCTTCCTAGATGTCGCTTTTACGTTTATAGTTAACTAAACTATTATCTAAAACATGTAGATGGTAGGTTATACTGGTTCGTATGCCATTTCTATTTCATTAATACCTATTTGTTTTATAAATACATTTTGACGAGTAAGTTTATTGCACAATACGCAATTATTTCATTTTTTGACCACGTAGTTCTTTGAGGGCTTCATAGATGTCGCATTTTCGCCCGTACGTATATTGCAGTTCATAAAATGACCAATAGATGTCAGAAAATCATGAATCGAAAGCCAGTTTATTTACTTTTAAACTGACATGGCTAGGTTAAAGTTCCAACTAAATTACATGGCTTTTTTTTTCCCAACTCCTTATTCATTATACTAACTGTATATCAAAATTTCAAAGCGCCTCAAACATGGATTTTTGGCATTAAAAAATGGACTTTTCAAAAATTTGTAACTTGGCTAAGTTCCGCTTCGACTAGCCAGGCCTGCATTCTCGTGTTGAGGTACAATAGGAGAAGTACAGGACACGGTTTTAACGTGCCTCAAATACCTACTCTAAATTTCTTAGTAGCTCTCCAGCTATATACTTCGTGACGTAAACGATCATACCAGAAGTTGTATTTTGAGTTTGTGATTTATTTGATGCATACCGGAAATAAGCATGAGCATCTTGCGGCGGGCGCCGAACGCACTGACGCCGATCTCGACGAGGTCCGCCTCGCTGAGCGACGCGAACGTCGACATGTCTAGCTCGTGCTTCTTGAACAGATCTGCAAAGGAAATGTTAACACAAGATTGTATATTTATTACATACTACCTGTTGCCTGCGGATCCACAGGCGTAAGTACATCGTAAATATAGTATCCCTCGGGAACACTATACTTTTTCGAGATAAAAACTAAAAAGTATCCTATATCCCTTCCCAAAGAATGTCTGTACCAAATTTCATCAAAATTTGTTCAGCGGTTAAAGCGTGGAGAGGTAACAGACAGACAGATAAACTTTCGCATTTATAATATTAAGTATAGATTAGACTGGTTAAAAGAAGTATACCTCGCCACGTGACCTCCCCTCTGACACGAGGAGGTTAAAACTTAAAAGAAGTATGGACACTGGACACACAAAAAAATAGAGTTAGGTAAATTGGATTTCAAAGTAAATCTTATCCTTTTGGGCCTTCGAGCTTTTCGCTCAATGAAATAACACTACCAGCATTATTTCAAGTGGCGCCCGATTTTCTCTCTTCACTCTGGTCACCCCAGTAGATCGTAGATCTGTGCGATAATACAATAGAGCTGAAAATCGTGAAAAAAAAAAAACAATATTTTTTTGCCTAAACCTAAGCGTCTTTATAATAAGCAGTAGATGATATACCCAAAATATCCGTAATTAATTTTATAAAACGGTGTATAATCTAACGAGTAACGTAGTCACTACTGGCCTAAGCTACTGGCCCTGGGGCATGCTGTGTCTTTCCTCAATGTGTAACGTTCGGCTGATAGCCACACGAGCCTACTCTTGTATATTTCTTCACTTCTGTAATTAGTTTATAATGTACTTACCAATATATTTATGCAGCCCCACGTCCCTCAGTAAATCATACAGCTGCTGGTAGCGACAGGGCTTCGCCCCCGGCGACGGCGACAGCGCAGGCTCCACTATATTGGGCCGCACCAGGTCAGACTTGTTCCATCCTTTCTCAGGCTGAAATAAATAATAAGAGTAAATATTGTAAATGCGAGTTAAGTTTTATACCTCTTTGGTATTATATGTATTATGTACCTACTTATTCATGCCGATCGCGATGAGCTCCGTGGCCTAGTGGGTAGACCGTTTAGTTCGCACTCGAGAATGTGCAGGTTCGAAATTCGAATCCTAGGTTTGGCGTGTACCAATGACACTTTTTTAGATCTCAAGTACATTATACTGTTACGAACACACAAAGAGACTAGCGTCAACCAATAAAACCACTTGGTGTGAATAAAGACAACGTGAAACCCTCTACTCAATACTAGATGGCGCTACTGTGCGAACTTTCCAGAAAAATCCAACCCGGTTACGCGAGTCGGAAACTTTCTGGAATAGTCTGGGACTCGATTCGGCCCATATAAATAGCCGCAGGAATGCGAGCGAGTGGAGTTCGATATGAACAGCGAAACAGGCGATTTCGAAGTGAAAACTGGTGATCAAGAGTGATACCAGTGAGTGAAACCTACGACTTGGCATACATACGACCTAGGATACCGTTAATGCTTAGTGTTTGGACCTAGTGCTTAGTGTTGGACCTAGTGCTTAGTGTTGGACCTAGTGCTTAATGTTGGACCTAGTGCTTAAGGTTCAAATCAATTTAGCTCGCGCAGCGCGAGATCGCCTACGATTATATTTACCTATAAGTTGCGTCTCTTTCTATCGCATTTAAACTCTTATTCATATCGCATAATTGTGACGAAATCGGGGTTGTCTCCATTTAGAAAATAATTTATTTAATTACAACTTTTTTTCTAGTACCTACCTACTGTACTTTAGTGAACAAATCACTTTCCAAGTAAACCTAAGGTAGGTGTTAATAGTAGGTACTTTAACTCTAATAAATTCGCGCATACCTATAAGTAGGTATGTAAATGTATGTAAACGTAAGCGTTTTCGATACCTTTACGGCCTGATATTACTCAAAGATGTTGAATCACGCCGCCTTACTATTACTCTAGGTACTTTTGTCAACAAATTACTTTTCAAATCGTATCACAATTCACATTGCATCGGAATGACAGTTTACGATGCGAACAAATAGTTCAGGAGCCAACACCTAAAAATTAATATTGGTTCTCAAAATCTCAACTAATAGCAGTAGCTCAAACTATATTTATAATAATATTGTTATTTAATATTTATAATATTATGGTAGCCATTATACCCACTTTTAAAATAATACGTTAAATAATAATAATTATGAACAAATCTCGCACGTACGTCACTCACTGCTCGCATGTAAGCAAGTAATAGTGTTCTGTGCATGTAAGTCCCTACTGATTGCCCATGCCGAGCGCGGAGCGGGGTGCCGCGCGTACTTGCATTTTCTATACCTACACGGGGAGTGAGACAGGCCTGACTAAAGTCACAGATTAAAGGAACAGGTAAGAAGCTACATAACTTAGCTTTCGATTTGATTGCACTACTACAAGCTTATGGTCCAATATTGTGAGCAAAATTGTGGGCCGTCGTAGGGGACGTCCAAAATTTCAAATTTGGTTCGAATCAGATCGTTTTATGTTAGCTGTATAAAGCATTATTTATACGTTTTCTACTCTGTGGTACAGTCCGAGCATGGAGGTTACAGAAAAGAAGACCGATCGCTACGTGCTGAAGCATTGCCCGCCTATCCCTGAAAATTTGTAGAATTTGTAATTCATTTTTCAGCCACCAGCCGCGCTGCCGGCGGTAAGTAGAGAAATATAATTTTCTTCGTGGCATTGGTGGCCCGCTTTTATTGAGACAACTTAGCGATCGCAGCGCCTCACTTATTTTTTCCATATTTCTGGGGCACTATTTTCACAGCATTCGATCTCCTTTTCTCTAACCTCCATGGTCACGAGCACAAACATAGTTCATGATCATCGCCGTCGCAATAAGGGCGTGCGGCGTGCCGCGTGATACAAGAGGCGAACGTACAGTTACCGTGGCGGCCTCCTTCTCCGGCATGGCGAATTGTCCGGGTGAGGTGCGGCTGAAGTTCATTCCGCACCAGCGCGTGGACGGCACGCGGTACCCGCTGGCGGGCGAGCGCATCGCCTGCAAAATGCAAATAATGATATTATTATGTTGTTGACTGTACATAAACCCCCTTACTAATAAACGCTGTATAAGCTTTGAATAGTTACACAGTGTTTGTCTCCTTCTATCGAATTAAACGTGTCACTTGTGTGATGTGAACAAAACACTGTTTATTCAAAGCTTATACAGCGTTTATTAGTAAGGGGGTACAAGAATTTTTATAATGTTATACTTTCAACGAGACAATCTTGTATAATCGGTCTCCGAAAGCGGATACAAGTATAACCATGAAATTTAGTCTGCAAGGAGTTTTGGGGGAGAAAAATCGATCTAGCTAGTCTTATCCCTTATCCTTGAAACTGCGCATTGTAAAGTTATAAATGTTTTTTTTTTCGTCGTGCAACAATATATCAATAATGTCGACTCTATATTGTGTCAGTTCGATTGGCAGTTGGGCACAAAGAAATAGGATGTTATATTTTTAATCCGAGGTTGGGCGTGCTTATGTATAATTTTTGCTTTGTTCGAAAATTCGGAATGTGGTGGGTACTGGGTTTGAATCCCGGTCAGACAACCTACACCTACTCCTACAACCTACATATTTTCCAATATTTCATCATTATTTCATCAATATTGACATTTTTTTTTCTGTGATTTTACTGAGCGAGGTTAAAAAAATAGAATAAAGAGTTAGAATAACAATGTACGGTACCTTGTCAGCCTCAGCCCTCAGGCGCCTGAGGTCGGTCCGCGGGGACAGTTTACCCAGGGTCTCCAGTGTTTTCTTCTCGCAGCCCACCGCGCGCCGCTCCGACAGCGGTAGCTCCGATATTATAGACGCTATTTCTGTACAGATACAAGTACCAATGTTTTAATGATAAGTATATGAATGGTATATGAGGCAAAAATGAGATTGTTCAATTGTAAGTTTATCAATGAGGGTGTTGGACATTTTTTTCTGCCGCTAGGGGGCAGACCCAATGCACACAAAGCGTCATCTGGTGGCGTAAGTGATATACGATTCTTTTTCCGTCACCAGGCGGCGCTCGGTAGCCAGACGGTCCTTGTCGTGTCAAAAAGGTGTCAGATGTCACGAATTTTGAGGATTTTAAAAAACCTCATTATCGCTGCTCATGGATACACTCGCCAAACTTGAGGAGTCACATGTAATTTGCAAGGAGTTAGGCCTAAATATTCCCGCAAAAATAATTCGCGACTATCTGACTAAGTAATCTCTACCAGGTTGACTGGTAGAGATTGCTTAGTAGCAATAATTATGTTCACCTTTTGTACATTTTTTATTAGTATTAGCAATATTGTTGTATATTTTGTATGTTTTTGGTGTGCAATAAAGAGTTTTTGTATTGTATTTGTATTTTTATTAGGTCACTAATCAATGATGATGGTTTGTACATTACCATGTTGTGAGCGATCATTCTCAGAGGAGGCTGTCGGGCTCTGCGTGTGCGCCTTGCTGATGGGAGACACGGACGGAGACCCCACGTTACATGCTTCTGCACCTGATAACAAGCCATAATCCAGTTGCTGTAACGCCAGGTATGTAATATAATTATTAACTTACGTCTCTATCTGTACAGTGGGTTGTCGCGCGCCTTTCGAAATACTTGTACGGACACGTTTGCGCTATCAACATTCGCCATTTGCACGCGGTAATTAATTTTAATTTTGTTTGCAAGCCAATTTGGTACAGTTAAAAACTGTGCATAGATCTCAGATTTGATATCATACAATTATAATAATTTTACATATTATAAGGGGTGGCTCTCCATAGATGTGAAGTGAGGATGAAAAACATTTTTCATTCTGCTCCATCGTGTGAGGTATCGTTGAATAGGTCTTTTAAAATGAAGGTAAGGTTTCATACACGACTTTTTTACAAAGTGAGCCATTTTCGAGTAATCGGCCTCTAAAGTGGTTTGTAAGTTGGTTCCCCCCCTGGAATTTCTAAACTATAGGATATAGAAATTGTGAGTTTCCATGTTGTTAAATCATGCTATTTTACTTTTTAAGAAAATTCCTTCAAGCGAAATCTGACACTTACTTTTGAAGTAAGTCTAAGAAAACCTATAGCGCGTTAGTTACGGAACCCTCCTTAGAACTGTCGTGACATGCTCTTGGTTAGGTTTCTATCCTAGAGTCTTATACTTAGAGTTTAATATTAAGGCTTTAAGTTTAAATCGTGTCTTTATTTTGTTAACCTTGTTCCAATTAAATTTTAAACTGGTCTGGCATAGTTAAAGTTCCAACTAATTTACCTGGCTTTTTTCCCCCAACTCCTTAAACATTATACTAACACTTTATCATAATTTCAAGTTGCCTCAAACATGTATTTTGAGCATTAAAAAAATCACTTTTCAAAAATTTGTATTTCGGCTAAGTTCCGCTTCTGACTTGTATTCTCGTGTTGAGGTACAATAGGAGAAGTACAGGGCAAGGTTTCAGCTTGCCTCAAACACCTGCTCTAAATTTCCTAGTAGCTCTCCATCTATATATAGTTTTCTTGAAGCTTCTAGTATGGAAAGTACTAGGACGTTCTTGAACGTGCACTGTACCATTCTCACCCCGACTCGAAAGTTTTAGTTTGTTCTATATAGAAAGATCTAGAAAGTTCTACACCGCGAACTTTCTAATAAAGACTGTATCGTCGGTATATAGAGAGGCCGTCGTCTACCGCAGTTAGTTCAGGTAACATTTAACAACCGTAACAATGAGTGTTCTTCGAGTAAATTTCGAGCGATACCTAAAGTGAATAGTGTGACATGTGAACTCTCTGCGAATGCGAATTACAATTACGACAGCTTACGATTTAAAGTTTAGAAATATTTGCGTGTTGGAACTGGTGACCTCAGCGACTCCGGCTACGAATTACGATTACGACTGCTTGCGATTTGGACATTTCGGCGTGTTGCAAAACCAGACCTGTAGGCCTACTATCAACTTTTAAAAGACGACTCAAATTTAGAGCTGTTTAATTTGGGTTCCTAAACAAAATCGCTAACATTCGTACCATCACCTTATTAAAACCGCGCCTCAATTGAAACGTTACGGGGCCGAAAAGAACGAATGAAGTCGTAAAAAAAAAAACACATTTGTCTCTGAACCGCAATCCCGGTCGAAGTGGGAAAGAGACAACGCTATACGAATAATGAATAGGCTGTTTCTCTTGATTCGAATGCCGCGTTCTAAAACTTTGTATCGTCTTCATAATACTGTATCCAGTTCTTATTATTTGAAAAATTTAAAAAATTGTGTGAGATACATATTGCATAATATTTTAGTCTTACCTTTGTTTCTACAGTTTTATCTGTGGACCTCCTTGGCGCTTTCATCGCCGGTCTTATCTCGTCGCACAATCCGACTACCAATTCTTTGGAAAGACGATAACGTTTTATAAATTCATTATCTTCCAAATCGAATGGGTCGAATTGTGCTCGAGCATCTAGTCTCCTTCTCCTCAAGGAATTTTCCTCACTATCGGCTTCTAAGAACTCAAAAAGCATCAATTCGTCGTCACACATCCTACGAATAAAACTGCACTTTAAACTTTTTGTAGAACTATCGAAATCAATGCTATTTGATACCAATTTATGTTTTTACCTCGCGACACTTAAATTCACTGCTTTTTTCTGACTTTAAACAAGTAAAAATTAAAAACTAACAACAAAAGAATCAAAATCAGCATCAAATTTACTAACTTGTTTTGAATCGCAAGTTTTGACAGTTGAGCGATTTTGTTTAGGCTCAAACGTTAGTTAAAGTAAGGTGATGGTACGAATTTACCTTTAAAAAAAAAGTGAATGATATTGGAATGCGGTTTAGTTTAGGTGTCGACCTAAATTGGTTCGTAAAACGAAGTTGATGGTACGAAATATCAAATGCCATTCAGTTTAGGTCCTAAATTAAATCGTATTAAGCGTTGATAGTAAGCCCCCTGTGTTGGTGTGGAAATTCGTAGCAAATAAACTCCCCTAGAGTAAACTGGCGTTTTACTCCGAATAGCGGACAATAATCCCGTAACAAATCCCTTAATCTGTGATTCGTTCAGCACATACCGGAAACGTTCTGCGTGTCGAGCGACACGGAGCTGCCGGTGAAGTTGCTCTGGTACCCGGAGCTCGCCTGCGAGCTGGTGTTCAGCAGCTGGCTCAGCGTCACCTGCGATGTGCAATACCAACAGTAAAAAATTACAGCAGTAAACAGTAGCACGCCTGTCTCACTCCCCGTGTAGGTATAGAAAATGCAAGTACGCGCGGCATCTCGCTCGGCGTGGGCAATCAGTAGGGACTTACATGCGAGCAGTGAGTGACGTACGCGCGAGATTTGTTCATAATTATTATTATTTAACGTATTATTTTAAAAGTGGGTATAATGGGTACCATAATATTATAAATATTAAATAACAATATTATTATAAATATAGTTTGAGCTACTGCTATTAGTTGAGATATTGAGAACCAATATTAAGTTTTTAGGTGTTGGCTCCTGAACTATCTGTTCGCATCGTAAACTGTCATTCCGATGCAATTTGAATTGTGATACGATTTGAAAAGTTATTTGTTGACAAAAGTACCTAGACTCTAGAGTAATAGTAAGGCGGCGTGATTCAACATCTTTGAGTAATATCAGGCCGTAAAGGTATCGAAAACGCTTACGTTTACACTTGACGCATACCTACTTTTAGGTATGCGCGAATTTATTAGAGTTAAATAAAGTAGGTACCTACTATTAACACCTACCTTAGATTTACTTGGAAAGTAATTTGTCCACTAAAGTACAGTAGGTAGGTACTAGAAAAAAAATTGTAATTAAATAAATTATTTTCAAAACGGAGACAACCCCGATTTCATCACAATTAGGTATGCGATATGAATAGAGTTATGCGATAGAAAGAAACGCAACTTGTAGGTAAATATAATAATCGTAGGCGATCGCGCGCTGCGCGAGCTGAATTGGACTTAATCGTATCGTAATTCGTAGTAAGAGTCCCTATTTCTTCTAATAACTCTTCGAAGAGAGCCTTCTGTGGTAACTAATATCTATTCTGTGACAGTAGTAAAACAACACTTGAAATCCGTTATGTGTTGCATAATAATAAAGTACCTAGTTATAAAAAGTTAATGTTAATGTCTTATTGACAGATGTCATTTGTAGTGCCCAAGTGTGTGCGCAGTACACAAGATTAGAGCCTTCTCTCTTCCTTTACCATCGAAACCCAGTGGGACGGATGACCGACACGACGTTTTTATGCCCATCCGCATGGATCATCTGTTTTGTTAGACAATCAGGTGATCAGCCAATTGTACAAGCCAAACTTGGAAACAATATTTTTGTTGTCCTAACGCGGGAATCGAACCCATGACCTCCAAGTCGCGAGCCAAGCTCTAAACCACTGGACCATGGAGGCTGTTTCTTTAATTTACTCCCATATTTCCATGTAACATCACACTCACAGGTCTGCCGTCTGCGACGTGTAGATAGGGCTGCGGTCCCGGCACCGGCGCCCCGCCCACCAACTCTCCGCCGTTAGTCATCGCTGAAAACGAGAACATTTAAAACATTTCACAAGTTTCTATTACAATCATACAATAAGTAGATACCAGCTAGCGCCCGCCACTTCGTTTGCGTAGAACTAACGGAAACGGAACCCTATTTTTTAAACGGAACCCTAAGTTAAAGTAGCCCATGTAACATCAGCTGCTGCAGCAGCTATCTGCCAATGAAAGTTCTGTGAAAATCGATACAGACTTCAGCCGTTACAGGGATTAGCCGGGACAAACAGACAAAAATTTAAAAATTGACTTTCTGTTGTAGTGCCGTATACTTTCTGTTAATTTAAAATTACAAACAGACACTTTAATTTTATTTATTTGTATAGATTTACTTCCTGAAAAACTTCAGTTACTTTTTCTATGGAAATGACAGGCTGACCGGTATGGGGTCTTTGGGTATGGACATAGATTGCCATGACAGTTATATTCGTTTGTGGATTATATGGACGAACACACAGACATCTATTGACTAGACCATACACAAGTGTATGTACTAACAAGAGTAAAAAATACTTCCTTTAGCGCCATTTCCTCTCGAATATTCTCGGTGCCAAAAGTCAAAACGCAAAACTAAAAACGCACGGGGCGGCGCGCGGCGACGGCCTTTAAATCGTTTACTCGGGGACGGGGAGTTATCATTACTAAATCGCTCTTGTGACGTCACAGAAGGTAGAAAGTAATAACGCGCTTGGTTTCTATACGAACGATGAGACTTGCGTTATCTAGTCACCCCCTTATTAATAAAAATATTTATCCAGTAGATAAGCAATACAATGTTTTGTCCTTGTCTTATGCGTTGGAAAAGTCGCTTGACAGACAAGGACAAAACATTGTATTGCTTATCTACTTGATAAATATTTTTATTAGATAGTAAGGGTCAATCACAGAAATAAATCAAGATAGAACGGCGACGCGTGTGCGTCGCTACTCGCTAAGGAATCGCTCGTGTCAATTTTTGCACAAGCCACGCCCCCAATGTTACGTCATTACTAACGCAATAGTGATGTGACATGCACCGAAACAAATCGAAAATTTGCTTGCTTCGCACTTCGCACGATTGCTTTGGTGTGATCAAGTCGAGACGTGCGCGCTAACCTCCGCGAGTAATAGTGTTCTGTGGCGCTAACTGAATGAGCGTTCAACGAATCTTGCGCTATAGTGCAAGATTCTTGCGCTATAGTGCAAGATTGAGACACGCGTTTGCCGCCAGCTTAACCGTTCTATCTTGATTTATTTCTGTAGAGTCAATAGATGTATGTAGAGTGTAGACGAACTGCAGACTGTACCCAACCTCAGATCAAATAAAAAACTAGATTGCGCATGGCGCTTGTTTCAACTGAAGCCTCAAAAACTACGCTCCTTTGTGTAAACACACGCGGTCACGCACACTCATGCAAAAAAAGTACGCTACTTTTCGTCAGTATCGAACGAGTCGTCGTGCAGTGATTTTGCCACAAAAATGCCGTCCTGCGCTATTAAGTTGTGTAAAAACTGTACGAAGGCGAACAAAAAGTGTCAGGGAATAATATTTTATAAGTAAGTACACACAAAACTGTAGTTTGTTTAAGATAATTTATCACAATTTAGAGGTTACTCGAAACAAATAATGACAATTTCATAATGGCGGATCGAGAGAGTGTTGCCAGGATTTCATATTCTCAATAGCCTAAAATAAGGTAAGTAATTTGTAGGCAAATTCTTAACAAAATTATGAAGTAGAGAGTCAGACTGTGTTTTTATTTTTTAATTAGGAAGTTTTGAAGTTTATATACATACATACATATAATCACGCCTTTTTCCCATAAAGGGGTAGGCAGAGACCACTTTTTGCCACTTGCTACGATCCTTACATACTCGTTTCGCTTCGTTCACTTTCATTCTTACCATCCATTCCTCCTCTTACATTCAACGTAGCAAAGCGGCTCTCCATGGTCCGCATTTCACCTCCGCGAGAAACGAGACGTGATGGGTGGTGAACCACATCGCCGCCATTTTGGATAATTAAATTATTTTAATGATTATCCATTGCGTTTCCACGGATTGGTGGGGAGGGTAGGAATAGGGAAAGGGAAGGATAGGTGGTGTGGAAAGGAAGATTGGTAAGTTAGAGTGGGAAATAGGAAATGTAGGATATTACCGCCCAGGAGGGCAAGGGATAGGACAGTAATAGCTAGGGAAGCCGGGGTCGCATACCCGTATACTATACCACAACTACCGGACAGGTAAGTTAGGATGAGTATCTCATGACATGTTTTGAAGTTTGAACTAATTTAATTTAAATGCCCCTATATTCGGTATACGGAAAATATCGGGAACGATAATTCCGCCGTCTGTGGACCGATTTTCAAAATTCTTTTTTTGATATAAAGGGTATAATCCCAAGTTGGTCCGGTTTTCAAAAAAGTGGTGACCTGATGATGGAATCCATGAGGAATCGAGCCTCGAGGGAACTCCTCGAAATTTTTATGGAAATTTATGGTGATTTTGACTTTTTCTGAAGTAGTCCAAGCATATGCTACCAAAAATAAGATTTTGCTCCAAGTTATACTCTGGATCCAAAAGTGCAGAACAGAACTCCTGACTCCTTATAGATACATGTTTGGGGATTTCGGCGTTATTTAAAGAACTGCAAGCATATGCCACCTTGTCAATTAAAGTAATCATCATCATCACCACCACAATCACACCATACATCATCACATTTTGATGATATAAAAGGTACTTCTTATAGTATTTTACACCAACACGGAGATCTTTAAATATTACGCTGTCGTTTATGGACCTATTAACAAAATTATTTTATTGCTGTAAAGGGTATAAATTCGAAATTGGTCTTTTAGTCACTAAAGTGGAAACTTGATGATGGGAGATCCATGAGGAATCGAGGGAACTCCTTGAAATTTATATGGACACATATAATGATTTAGATTTTTTCTGAAATAACACAAGCATATTATGCTACCAAAAAAATAGGCAAGTGGTACACTGACTTGTGACTGGTGACCGTATATTAACTACCCTATTACTTACCATAATATTATGTATTGGTATACCTAAATCGAAACTTTTCATCTTTACCTACCCTTTATCTAAATTTATCTATAAATAAATAATAAACATAATTATCACTTTCTGTTTTTTTTTTCATTATTAAAGACGTTTTGAACGCAATAAAAATATTCTAATCTAACCCATTTTTAGAATTCCATAGTTGGGGAGAGTTGTGACAACGTTATTTCGCGCCAGGTTTTTGTGAGGCCGTGTTACAACTTTTACGTAAAATAGGGCTCTGCAAAGTTTTTTGACATAAAGCTATGGAAAACGAAACATAAATATCACAGAAACGTTAACATGGCCGAATTCCTATACAATTTTCGAAAATTTATTATATTGTTATCTCGAAAACTACGGATCTTATAATTTTGAAAATTTGCGAAATTACTGCGACAGTAAAAGAACTTTAAGCGGTAAAATTACCATAAACCAATTAATAGTACAAATGTGGGATGTTATTCGAAAGTTTAGCCAACATATGGTAATGAAAATTTAGTATGGCAACACCGGCTCACGCACACAATGCATAAAAAACCGGCTTCACTATGTTGTTCGTAGAAGTCCATCTATACTTTTTATTTGATCTGAGTACCCAGCTTGCAGCTTCATGCCGATTCAATAGATGTCTGTAGAGTGTAGACGAACTGCAGATTGGACCAAGCTTGCAAGCTGCAATGGACGATAGACCGGCAGTATGATGAATTTCGTATGGCTGTTTCATGTTAATACGCTAAAACATACAAACAAACAACACTTACGATTCCATGGCGCCTGATTCTTATACATAACCGGTGCTTGATTCGGGCTCAGGTTCGGGAAGAATTGTCCCGATCGTGGCTGAGGGGACGGCACCATCCAATTACTGGGGAAAACAGGGGGGGTGATTGCCACCGGAGATAGTGGGGTATACCCACCTGGAGTAGGGGGGTTATGGGGGTACATGGGGCTGTTGTAGTCGCTTAGCTGAAGGTTGAAGGGGGAGCACGGAGAGTTGGTATTGGAGCCAGGGGAGAAGGGATTGAACGCGAAGTTCGGCATGGCGTTGTTTAGGGAGGGGATGTTGTAGGATTCGGGTATCTCCGCTGTGATGAGCGGCTCCTTGCCGCCGAGTAGTTCGCGCCGCGCTTCGTAGATGTCACCTGTAAAGTATTTAAACGTTTGACAAATTAACGTGGCATAGCTATGCTTCGGCACAGATGGGCCGGCTCGACCTAATAAACTCACGGCCTCTAAGAAAACTAGCGAGAAATAACGCTTGCTGAGTAAATGAGGTCACCGGAGCTGAGGCTCAAGGCTTTAATTTTAGAGGAGGAAACGTTTCTACGTCAGCAGTAGATTGTTTTGCCCCAAATATATCCGTAATTTAAAATAACCTTTTATATCAACCCCCAATTTTTAAAAATATTTACACAATGGATATGCTATACAATGATTTGTCCTTGTCTGTCAAGCGACTTTTCCAACGTACCAGACAAGGACAAAACATTGTATAGCTTATGCAGTGTGTAAATATGTTTATTCCTAAGGGTGTTGTTAGTATCTAAGAGCTCCGTAGCCTAGTGGGTAGACCGTTTGGTTCGCACTCGAGAGAGTGCAGGTTCGAATCCCAGGTTGTGGCGTGTACCAATGAGACTTTTTCAGATCTCAAGTACATTATACGGACGCTCTAACGGTGAAGGAAAACATCGTGAGGAAACCCGCACATAGTTGGCCCCAGACGTATTGACCAGTTCATTCCTCTGGACTAGGCTGACTATGTTGTGAGAATGCCGTATGTGCTTGGGCAACCATACGACATTTAAAAACCAACTGTCCCAGGCACTACAGTATTTCAAGAGTGGTTACTTCGCTCGGAGAATACTGTATAAATCATCCATTAACGGATGCAAAGGCCTAAGATGTTAGTATCAACTTATCTAAGCCACTTACCAGCACACCGTTCGATGCCCTTGATAACGATACTGGCGATCCCCTGCTTGGGCTTCCTGCGCATGCTGATGTACACATTGTGCTTCTGCATCAGCTTGGCCACCGCGTCGTTGTCCATCCGGCAGCTTTCCTCCGGCACGTCGAATATCACGACCAGGGGGAGACTTCCCTGGATATTGAATTTTAAATTTAACATTATTGTATTTAACATAATCATATAGATATGTATCATATTATGTCCGTTGTAAGTATAGATATGTTAAATACCCGTAGGCTGTACTAATAATAAAGAGGAAAAGTTTGTTTGTAAACACAAAATACACGAGTGTCGAAACTAGAATCAAATGTCTGTCATACTCATGTAATATTATGACAGCCCGACACTGGACACTTCGATTTTCAACTCTATTGTATTAGCGCACAGTTCTATTTTCAGTGCTCTGAATTTTCCCGGGCCCGCCGGATTCCGGATCATATTAATATCTGTATGTATTGTCCGAACTGCCAGCCTTATGCCCCATCCAGACTGCTCGCAAAGTAGGCCGAGGAAGTGCTCCACGAAGTAACCCGAAATACGAAAAGGCGAAGCGAAGTGCGTGCCTACACCAACCACACTGTCTTATTCGGCCAACCTCGGGCCTCGGCCTACTTCGCGTCAGGACGAGGTGTTAGACTGGCCACAGACGTGCTGAATTCCTTCCTGAATGTGAGAATCTTAATCCATAGACAATATTCAGACACCACGTCACACACACGCTGAGCCCGGCCACCCGCCACAGACGTTCTTAATTTGACATTCTTTAAGTTCGAATTGAAATTTAAGAATCTGAAAGGTTAAGCACATATGTGGGCTACGCGTGTTTTATATGGAAACTTTGCCTTCGACCTGAATTTGATGTTCTTACATACATACATACATACATATAATCACGCCTTTTTCCCGTAGGGGTAGGCAGGACCGCCTTTTCCCGTAGGGGTAGGCAGAGACCACTTCTTTCCACTTGCTACGATCCTTACATACTTCTTTTGCTTCGTCCACTTTCATTCTTATCATCCATTCCTCCTCTTACATTCAACGTAGCCAAGCGTCTCTCCATGGTCCGCTTTTCGCCTCCGCGAGAAACGAGACGTGATGGGTGGCGAACCACATCGCCGCCACACACACACACGTTCTTAAAGAATGTCAAATTAAGAACGTCTGTGGCCAGGCTTAGTGCGTACTCACAACTAGCTGCTGTCTCGCGAGGTACACGTCGCGGATGCGGCCCGTGATGGTGACGCAGCTGCGGCGCAGCGCGGGCACGTTGGGGTCGTCGGCGTCCGGGAACATGATCTGCGTGTGCGTGCCGCGGGTGATCAGCTTCAGCTGCTCCGCGCACCGCCCCACCACCACCGCGTGGTGCATCGGCGAGATCTCCAACGTCATCTGGACTTGCGTCTGCAGCTGTAACATAATGGAAGATGCATAAGCGTGTCCAAAAAAACATTTTCATTGGCTAGCCATAGTATTTATTGCTCCAATAGATTTGTTACTTTCTTCAACAGTAAGTCCCCGCATACTTCAAAATTTTATTATCAATACAATTATGTCGAGTACATTTCCTCCAACTGCGCGGAAACTTAAATAGGAAATCAGAATGATGAGAAGCATGATTTTAGAGACAAAAGGAAAAAAGTTATATTGTGATTTGTGTAAGGAAATTAGTTAAGGCGAAAATATACGTAGATGACGTCACAGATTCGGGCGTGGCCTAACACTTCCCGCCGCGCCACCCGCATACACCCCGCAGCGCTCGCGATCTCCGCGCGCGGCCGCGCCGCGACTCAAATTATAAACTGAGGAACGGCCCTTTTATACGACTTTAGGATTGATTTAAATGCAACTTGAAAATATTAATTTATTTCTGGTCTATAAGCAAAGAAAAAACGTAGAATGTATAAGCCGCTTCTCCTTCTTTTGTAGAAGCCGGTCAAGGTTATTCCCGAAATCTAGAAATTATTTGGTAGGCAATGCGGCTTCCAACCCATCACTTTTGATTTCATTTTCCACCTCTACGCCCACCAAAATGCAATACTTAGTGCTATCAATGACAGAATCACTAAAATATCCACTAGGTGTTTTTTCGCTTTCCTAAGCGACAAAAATACCGAAAATGAGTTATATCAATGAGTTTGTATTTTTTTTTCTGCGTCGATTGGTCTAATCGTCGTCTTCCTACGACGATTTTTTTGTCGCTTAGATATAGTGAAATTTATAAAAAATCATGAATGTTATGTTCACTAAGCGACAACAAAAAGCTATTTATAAAAAAATTCATTTGGATATTTTGAAGAATTTTAAAAATCTACTTAGTCTATTTTTCATGTTTTTACTTTTCTTTTGTTTGCACAAAAATATTTTTACTTGTTTAAAAAATTCTTTTCGTGAACACTTTGTACATTTTCTCCATACAAATTATTTGTGAATTGTCCTTACAGTGCATTTAATTTGATACCATTATTTTACGAAAGTGCAACTTGTAGAATTTTACCCATAGTGAAATAAAACAATATTGGCGTAAAGATAGTTTTACATATTTGACACAATAACTATTCGTGCTATGTAGATATTTTTACTTGAAAACTTTTGTTTTTAAGTATGTCGGTTAGATTTTTTTTTTGTCGTCGGTTAGATAAAATGTAACTAAAAGTATTAAATTTACAGTGTGTGGGAACCTTAATGAACGCAAAAATTGCTAAATATATTTCTATATTTATGCGCCTAATGTTTCGCTAGTTAGTCCTGTCGGTAGTAGAAAATATCAATATACTAGGTTATGGGAGTAAACTTTGCGCACATACTTGGACATATTAAATAGCTCCTATAGCTGGTCTATTTTCAATTAAATTGGCAACAGTCATTGAAATCGGTGTGGTTTCATTATTATTCCTTTTTTAAACTCAAACTCAAAATTTTTATTTCCATGTAGGTTATAATATAACACTTATAGAATTATCCTACATGATGCCTATCACCGGTTCGGAAACTAGCCCGGCGAGAAGAACCGGCGTAAGAAACTCGCACGGAGCCACCTTTTAGCAAAAAGATGGGAAAATTGTTCTTTTCAAAAAAATTTAAGGTTCCGTAGTTCATGTCTCGGAATCCTTATAGTTTCGTCATGTCCTTCCTTTCGACCGACCGTCCGCCCGTCCGTCTGTCCATCCAAACGGTGGTGCTTGAAATATGAAACTTTGAATGGATAAGGGGTCGTCCATTAATCACGTGATGCCTAAAGGGGGAGGGGGGGTCCGAGAAAAAATCACCAAGTATCACCAAGGGGAGGAGGGGGTATAAGGAGACATCACGTGTATTAATTTTCGAATCTAGTCTATGCATACCGAAATTATTATCGGTTGTAGATTCGTAGTGTTGTTTAAAATCTTATAAGCCAAATGACTCGTATAGTTTTTAATTGTCTAAATTATTCCATTAAATTGTTTTTTAACTTAAAGTTTTTCTTCAAACATGACCTGCTTACTATGTAAAAAAAATACACGTGATCTTAGGTGGGGGAGGGGGGGGGGGGAGTATAAAACCTCACCACGTATCACCAGGGGGAGGGGAGGGGTCTAAAAAGTTGTTAAAAACATCACGTGATTAATGGACGGTCCCTAAGTTTATTTATCACGTCGACATAGTGCTAAAATAAATGAAGATAATTTTTGGTTACACCTACACAAAAAGGGGAGATATAATTAGGTACATAGACATTATAAGAACATTGAGAGGTTTCTGAGATTATATTTTGATGTACGTACGTATCCGTTTGCGCGATATTCCACTTTTAAGCGCATTTCTTGTTAAAATACGGCGTCCCCCCTCTAAAAGCCAAACGGCTGGCTCTAAAAATGTGAAAAATTCATGATGGTAGTCCATGTAATAAACTTTGAACGAAAACTATAACGGTCCAAAAAACTTCATAAATTCAGGAGTTATAGAGACTTAAATTGAATCAGTTTAGATGAAGATATCTGTGGCTCAGTGGTTAGCGCTTTAGTGCTCAAGCCAGAGGGCGTGGGTTCGAATCCATAAGAGAATAAAAGTTTTTCGTGGATTCCTTGGAAAAATTACTTTTACTGGGGTTAAGAATTAACTTCAACGATTAACGAATTAACGCTGCGGACAAAATATGTTACTATGATAAAATTTTAAAGCGATTTTGCCAAGTTGATGTTCATAAAAAAATTATCAGAATATAACAAATATTGTTCATCTCTTTTGTTACATCAAAAGATGCTATCACCGTACATTTTTAATGACAAATGTATGGCGGTAGTAGCGTTTTTCAAGGCCAGGAAGCCAAATGGACTTCCACCCTTCATGGACAGATGCAATAGTCTCTTCTTAAGACACCTATCATGGCCATGCCATCAGACGATATGATCAAGGTGCATAGCTTCTCAAAGCAACACCAGGTTTTCCTATCGTCTAGGGAGAGTAGAGGATAGGAATCAATGTTCACTCCAATGACATAGTCTGGTACACGGACGGATCCAGGAAAGACAACCGGGTGGACGGACCTTCTACGGGGGCATGCCACCTACAGGCTTACCTATATACTTGCTTAGGACAATTTACAACCATGTTTGAGGCTGTGATGAGTTGTTCACTACAGAGCCTACAGATTGTCCTTATCCATAAAACATCCTAATCTTATAGAGAAGATTAGGATAATTTAGATGATATTTCTGCTACTGTCAATGCTTTCACCGCAGTCTGTCAGAACAATCACACTGCGCTGAAGGCACTGACAGCAGCAGAAAGAAGAAGGGGCATTTTTGTATGGATCCCGTCCCCACTACTGTAGCACTAAAGACATATATCAAAGGACTTAAAAAGCGTGTAATTTTTTTGTATGACGAAAAATCTCTAAACCATGGGAGAAAAAAGTTAATGAGAGTTATAAGTGAAAAAAAGTTTAAAAAATCATCCTGTATTATTGCACCATTTCATAGTGTTGCTAATAAGGAACAATTTTCGGGAAGTAATGGTATACAGCAAGCTTCAGAAAAGTGTTATATTTTGATAAATTGTCCCATATTTTGAAGAAATGTATGGAATGATAATAAAATGCTAAAATAAGCTCTTTCCTCAATTTTGTCACATACTTACATTATGGAAATTGTTTCTTACTTGCGATACTATTTAAAGGTGCAGTACACAGGATGTATTTTTTTTTTCATAATTTATGGGTTCGAATCCTGTCTAGGAAAAATGAGTTATCAAAAATGATGCAGTTTAAGTTTTCATCAAGTCGGCCTCGATATTCCGTAGGGCTAAATTGCTTTTGCTAATTTTTTTTGACTTCTCTTACAACGCCCAGAAGAATAATTCACCATGTACTATATCTTTTTTACTTTTTTTATGTACCTAATCGTTTTAAAATTATTTTTGCTATTTAATTATATGTATTTTAATGTAATTGTTTTATCTGAATTATTTGATTTTACATAAACCACTTTTCCAGGCCAGGATTCGAATCCGCAAATTAGGAAAAAAATACATTATTTCAAGATCAAAATTAGCTAATGTTTTAGCTCGTTTTAGTCAGACAAGAAAACTGCAATTAATTTTTATAAACAAGAAGAAGGAGAATATTGTCAGTTAGGAGCAAAAATTTACAATGTCATTGAATAATAAATTTACTAAGATAACTTTAGCCGTAGAAAATTCTTAATGTAAGCAACATTTATGTAACTTATCTTGTTTTATTTTATAAACTCTTAGGCCATTTAGATGAATACTCCTATAATTTTTTTAAAGTGTTTGGAATTAGTTATTTTTACCTGTTATTACAGAAAATGTATCTATAGCTTATCTATTTTTACATGTTGCTGAAAACCTTTAAAATAAAATGTAGGCAATTTTACTTGCTATTACATAACTTTCGTTGATAGCTTAGATAATTTTACCTATTTTTCGAATTAGGACTTTTTTACCTAAGCGACATAAACTGCCTGTAATTCGAAAGCTATATGACTTGTTTTAATATCAAAAATTGCTATAAAAATAAGATACACGTTGTATCTTATTGATATATAGATATATAGATGTATGTTAAAACCATCTAAATCCGACTATTTTGTGATTTTTAATGATTTTTTTTTCTAAAAATTTTAACGTTAAATCACTCTTCTATAAAGTTTACTAAATTTATGCGTCATATGTGTCTTTCTTTAATTATTATATTTTCTTTAATTATTATTTTTTATCAATTATTATTATTTAAACTGGAAATATCATAATATGTATTATATTATAAAATATGAATTTGCTCTCCTACGCTATCTAATTGGATTTTGTCTGTAATGGTAGTTGTATGTGTGTTAAATAAATAAATAAATGTCGCTTAGGCATTTTTACCTCATATACTATATACCTCAAAACGTTGATATACTAAATAGACAATTAAAACAGAAATAATATAATATATCTATGGACGCTTCACACCACGTCAATCTGATCCCGTGGTAAGTTCTCGAAGAACTTGTGTTACGGGTACCAGATAACGGAAGTATATTTAATACTTTTATACTATATACATAATTAAGATTTTTATTATATTATACACATATTTAATACACATCCATGACCCAGGAACACAGAAAACTTTTTGTTCCGTCGGCGGGATTTGAACCCGCGACCCCCGGCTTGAGCAACGACACGCTCAACCAACTGAGCCACAGAGGTCGTCATAGAAATAGAACTATACACTTTCTGTGAAATTTACAAGTACATATTATATAATAAAATATTATACTATAATATATACTATATAATATTATATTAATATATTATTAAAATTTCAAGTAAGAAGTTGAAGGAACAAAAAAGTACATTCAACGATCGAACATTTTCATTCTATCGCAGGCAGAGTGCTCACTAAGGTTTTCATAATTTATTTTTTACGGCATGTTGTTTCCTATTATTACAAGAGTAAAATAAACGATTGCGAAATAGCGGCACCGCGGAGAGTGACACAACCTCCTCGTACGAAAGTCAGCGGCTCACTGTCCCGCGCGCCCGCGCGCGCACCGCTTACAAATATTTTCACAAAATAATAGTTATTTACGTATATTTTGAAAACAAAACGGTATTTCGAAAAACCCAACCATGAAATGTTAGATAAATATATTCTTCACATTTTCGTAAAAGAACCATCTTTATAGCCGTAGTAGGTAGTAAGTAGATAGAAAAAGAAATCTGAAAACAGGGCTTTTTAATTTTAATTTATTTAATATTAATCTTCGTCTTATTAAAAAAATTAACGATGATATTAAAGATGAAGAATTGAAGTGTGAAATGTATATTTTTTTGAATTTTTTTATTCCCATTTTTCGGAGTAGTTCCGACTCAAACTGAGCGATTTTTAAGCTTTAGGGGCTATTTGCCCCTTAAATAATAAAATCTAACAAAAACAAAACGATGGTTAAAGATGTATTACATAAATCTCTTAATTGGTAAGTTAGTACAAAATGACAATATGTAATGTAATGTTTAGACATTGTTTAGACTTTAGAGCAAAGAAATAGAATAAAAAACCGGCCAAGTGCGAGTCGGACTCGCGCACCGAGGGTTCCGTACAAACCTGCAAGGTTTACAAAGTTCGTTCATTACGACAATCGAGTCATAACTATGGTATTTTTATTGCAAAATGACGCGTTTATGAGGAAATGGGTAGTAAGTTTAAAATTATTAAAAAAAAATATATTATGTGATGTAACTAAAAATTTATGGTTTTCGTAATTTTTCCTTTATCTATGCTATAAGACGTTGCTTCGTACCAAATTTCAAGATTCTGAGTTCACGGGAAGCACCCTGTAGGTTTTGATTCCCTTGCAAGTGTCGAAAATTTGCGGCATAAACGGCTGTATCTTTTGATTGCGTTGGCTTAGAAGTTTGATTTTTTCACAGCTTCAAGGGACAGTAGACCTGAGTAATTGATATAAATTTCAGCTTCATACCTCCACGCGTTCCTGAGAAAAAGGGTCTTGACAGACGGACGGACGGACAGACGGACAACAAAGTGATCCTATAAGGGTTCCGTTTTTTCCTTTTGAGGTACGGAACCCTAAAAACGAGTAATTACTATTGAGGTTTAAAGCGTTCTTCTACTTCATGTTATGATAGCGGTTTCTGTTGATTCTATGTATACGACAGAAGGGCTTTGTATCCATTGTCATGAATAAATAAATAAAAAAAAAAACACACACACAACAGTAATGGCAATAGCCCTGCCTCGCCCGATATTGTCCAACTATTTTAGAATGGCTGGCCGCACACGTGCAATATTATTGTCAATAATGCTCATATTGACAATAATATTCCTTGTGTGCGGGCCATATTGCCGTTTTTTTTTTGTATGTATTGACTAGTATTGACAATTTTATTCTGTCAATAATATTGCACGTGTGCGGCTAGCCAATTCCCGGAATTTTCTCAATAATATTGTACAACACGGCAATATGGCCAGCACACATGGAATATTATTGTCAATAACAACATTATTGCCAATAATATTGTATGTGTGCGGCTAGCCATTAGAATCGAAGGTAAATATGGTAAATAATACGAGATGTAAATGCCCAAGGCTGGGACTAGAACTATCCGGAATCCAGCGGGCCCGGGATAATTCAGAGCACTAAAAATAAAAACCATGCGCTAATACAGTAGAGTTGAAAATGGAAGTGTCGAATGTCGAGCTGTCTTAAATGACATCGACACTTGTGTGTTCGATTATCAGCTCTATCGTAATAGCGCAGAGTTCTATTTTCAGTACCAGCCTGGCAGACACATTTTAGGGTAGCCTAAAGCTTTACGACCATTGGCACTGATGACAATATGACCATACTTACCGCGTGCTGTCCGCACATGTAGTTCAAGAGGTGCGTGGTGGCTTCCATGGTGGCTTGCACCTCCCACTGCACACCTTTAACGACTATCAGGTTGGCGTGTAACTTGGGACGATTGCGGACCATCACCTGAACAAAATAGAAGGGTAGAAATAACATTCTGTGGAGGAAGTTATATTAGTCACCATAATATTAGTCATGACTCAATACTCATGCAGGCTACAAAAAAAAACTCCCCACACCGATCTCGGTGACGGCGGCCGGTTTCATTGAAACCAGGCCAGTTACGTAGGAGTAATTTTATAGTGCCCAAGTGTGTGTGCAGTACACAAGAGCACTCTCTCTTCCTTTACTCTCATAATCCAGTGGGACGGATAACCGACACGACTGACGAGAGATCAGGCGCAGGTCCGGCTTTTTACATGCCCATCCGACGCATGGATCATCTTTCTTGTCAGACAATCAGGTGATCAGCCTGCATTGTCCTTAACTCCTAACCAAACTTGGAAACAACAGTTTTTGTTGTTTCAATGCGGGAATCGACCCACGACCTCCGAGTTGAGAGCCAATGCTCTAACCACTAAATCACGGAGGCTGTTAGGCTACAATGATACACATTACGCGTATGTCATATACATCCTGCTACCATTATTAATGTGAATGGATGGATGTTTGTTACTCTTTCAAGCAAAAAGTATAGAACGGACTTTAATGAAATTTGGTATGGTAGTAGTTTACGCTCTGGATTAACAGGCTACTGCTATCCCGAAAAAGTACAGTGTTCCCTTCGGATGCTGTATTAACGCTTGAAATGCTTTGTTTCGAATGAGTATGTTATGGGTACTTACAAAAAGCTAAGATATAGGCAGCAATAACAAATATACACATCATATAATGTACATTGATAATTTGTTACTAAAAAGTAATATAATAATTAATATTATCTACTTATAGCTGTCCCGAGTCCCGACACACATTGTTCTGTCTTAAATCTGAACAATAATTAAATAATTATGTACACCTACAATGCAACCTACATCCTAGTCCTACACCTACGTCCTACACCAACTTCTAACAACCCACACCTTTTCAATATTTCTCAACCTTCCCTGAACTTCAACAATTATTTCAAAATCAAAATTAGTCCAATCGGTTCAGCCGTTCTAGAGTTTTGAGTCCCACGGGAACGGGATAAAAAGTATCCTATGTCCTTCTCCTTTAAGATACCTCCCAACGAATTTTCATCCAAATCGGTTTATCCGTTCTTGAGTTATAAATAGTGTAACTAACACAATTTTCTTTTATATATACCTACCTATAGATTTTTCATAATATATTGTGGTTAACATCAAACCTGAACATTATACTGCTCCTGAATCTTCTGGACGTACGGCGAGTTGATATCCGGCAGCGGCTGCGACGTCCCCACGATCGGGAGCTCGAAGCAGAACACTAGCGGGGTCAGCGCCTGCACATAACATTATTTTGACAAGTGAGCCGTTTTGCCGCGGTTTACCACAAATATGAAGAAGAAGAAGAAGAAATACTTTATTTTGTTCATCACATGATACTTAAACACAAAAATACAAGATTAATCTAAAAGGCCATAAAGTTAACCATCCAGCCTGCAAGCTCAAGGCCGCGACACTAAAGGGCCCCATACATGGTCCGGTCTACCTTCAGTTCGGCCTGAACGGATGCAAAATCGTATCGTGTGTGTGCAATTTCGAGATCGCATCAGGCGGCCGTACGGACTGAAGCGATTCGTTCCAGTGTTGCCAGCTCTTTTTTTGTGAAACTACTAAACTCGTATCGATTTCTACTAAAACTACTAAAAAACTACTAAAGAGGCTACTTAACTTAGGAATTCCTGAAGCCCCCCAAAAACCACTGCATTTTAGGTTTTATTAAATTACATTTTTTTCATTAATTGAATTTGATTATAAATTTTATCATTAAATTAAAATATACTAGGAAATATTACGTATTTAGTGGCTATTTTGCATATCATTACTGTCTGGCTCTTTCCTACTTAAACACTACTAATAACTAAATTTCTACCAAGGAGGGAATAAAATACTCAATTTAGTAAAATTTTGTACAATAACTAAGTTGGCAACATTAATTCTGGCCTGACCGATCGGCCTGAACGCGCGGCCTGTCCTGACCGTGTGTGGACAAATCGCTTCAGTTCTTGCCCGAGCCGCGGCCGTGCGGGCGTGTATCTTGTACAAGCGTTGTATGAGTTTTCGCGGTGTTTAAATACAAAATTGATAAACACGACCGTAGCGCGCGGCAAACCAGAATGGACTGATGCGACTGTTCCGTGTGTGGGCACGAATCAGATCAGGCCGAACTGACGTAAATTGGATTGGATGCGATTTTTTCCGTGTGTGTGCTCGAATCCGTTCAGGCCGAACTGACGTCAGTTCCAGCTGAAACGATCGGCCTCTCGTCTGTGGGGGCCTTAATACCGGTGCTGGATTTACTGGATGCGCCGTTAGTACGGCCCTTATGATGATAATATCTGAACTATAAAGCCTATACATATGTTGTGTGATGCCAAAAATTTACCCTAGCTCAGACATAAGCTTTGAGGACATAAGGCACCGTAAGCGACATGTCACTTAGCGATGACTTATGTCAAATCCCAACCATGCATTTTTGATTTCGAAGTTCGCTGTCGAAATTATCGAATGCATCTTGACTAAAGACCCAGAAAACATAGCTGAGTAGTCAGTAGTCACAATCACAAAATGATGACGATGAAAAAGATATTTACCCTGTAAACAATGGTCAATGGATTGACCAGTAAATTGCATGGCCTGGGGGAAAGCTTTAGCACCCTTAGGCATCTGATAATGATATGTCCTCAGTAAATTAAGGTTTTGGGTGATGATGATGGATCTTACCCTGACGCGGGCCCTGGTGCGCTCCACTCTCTTCATATCGCCAGCTATGGATACCTGGTTGCTCTTCTCCACGGTGCTGGTGCTGCTACTGCTGATGGATCTTACCCTGACGCGGGCCCTGGCGCGCTCCACTCTCTCCATGTCGCCAGCTATGGACACCTGGTTGCTCTTCTCCACGGGGCTGATGATGATGATGGATCTTACCCTGACGCGGGCCCTAGCGCGCTCCACTCTCTCCATGTCGCCAGCTATGGATAGCTGGTTGCTCTTCTCCACGGTGCTGCTGCTGCTGCTGCTGCTGCTGATGATGATGATGATGATGATGGATCTTACCCTGACGCGGGCCCTGGCGCGCTCCACTCTCTCCATGTCGCCAGCTATGGACATCTGGTTGCTCTTCTCCACGGTGCTGGTGCTGCTACTGCTGATGGATCTTACCCTGACGCGGGCCCTGGCGCGCTCCACTCTCTCCATGTCGCCAGCTATGGACACCTGGTTGCTCTTCTCCACGGTGCTGGTGCGGTTGGAGTCCGGGAAGTGGATGTGGCAACCTGTTTCCTCCATTACGCGCTTTATGGTGAGACCACCCTGTAACATACACCAAGTGAAAATAAACTTTCGTAGTCGATGAATGTACCACGGGCGTAGCCAGGTTTTAGTTTCTGGGGGGGGTTCAAGAAAATAAAACGACTAGGGGGGGGGGGGGGGGGTAGTATCAAAGTTCTGATTTAGGCTGATTAGGGCGGCAAAACATGTTAATTGGCCTGGGGCGCAAAATTTCTAAATACGCCTCTGTATATGGGTCAGATATCTGTATTATATATACCAGCCGGCCCATTTCGGGGGGGGTTTGAACCCCCTAAACCTACGCCCATGGAATATACCACCGACAAAGTTTCCGCTCGACCACTCTCTAAATGTTTACCTTTGCACTAGGACGCCTCAAAATATTTAAACGCAAAGGAAGTAACCGCAACGACTGCAAACGAGGTTGAACTGCGATTCACACGTGAGTATGTTTCAACGGCGCTGTTTTCGATTTTCATCTTATGCGGTCAGGAACTTGTTCGGTAGTACCTATAGATTGTTTGACTACTTCAATATCCGTGTCAAACATTATCAAAATCGGTTCAGTATTTCGGAGCCTATTCAATTCAAACAAACAAACCAGTCTTTCGTCTTTATAATGTTAGTATAGAATATAGATTGCATCATCAAACGAGCAGACAGATCACCTCATGGTACACGATGGTGACCGTCTATATAGCATCTGCACCTCCAGGATTGCGTTCGCTATCGTGACAAATTACAAACTCCAATCTCTTAGGCCACCGCCCTCCGATTCCCTCCCTGGCGAGTCACACGGTGAAAACATAAATCAGCAATAGCCGTTATCTCACGCCAGTTTCTATGAGGCCGTGTTATATTTCTCCGATGAAGCTTGCGGTGCCTATTCGTACGAACACGGCTTTACATAGGGTTTCTTATAATAAAAATAATAACTCCCCACACCGATTTCGGTGACGGTGGCCGGTTTCATTGAAACCATGCCAGTTACGCAGGAGTAATTTTATAGTGGCCAGGTTTGTACGCAGTACACAAGAGCACTCTCTCTTCCTTTACTCTCATGACCCAGTGGGGCGGATGACCGACACGACTGACAAGAGATCAGGCGCAGGTCCGACTTTTTACATGCCCATCCGACGCATGGATCATCTTTCTTGTCAAGACAATCAGGTGACCAGCCTGCATTGTCGTAACCATACTTGGAAACAACATTTTTTTTGTTCCAATGCGGGAATCGAACCCACGACCTCCGAGTCGAGAGCCGAGCTTAGGGTTTCTAATGTCACCGTAAAATTGTAAAAACCGTTAGATTGTAAAATAACTAACGAGATTGTAAAATTATGTCGAAATCCTCTTATTAATATTATATATCTATGGTCGAAATATTAAAAACTAAGTATATATTTATAATCTAACGAAAAATAATGTGTCAAATTATAGGCAGCATATTCGCGTCGGAAGTCTATCAACATTTTATAATTTCACTAGTTTTATTACAATCTAACGGTTTTTACAATTTTACGGTGACATTATATAACATAGCTCACCTTTCCGATAATATGCGAGTGATCCGTGTAGCTTACGTCGATCTTCATAGTGACCCTGTTGCTCTGAAATAAAGCAAATTGCAAAAACAACTATTGGGAAATAAATGCGATAAGGACACCTTTTGCGTGATCTATCGTATTTGTAATAATGTGTTGTATATTTCTCATATTTTTAATATATTAGTAAGTGAAATGGTAAAGTAAAATTACACACAATAACTACATTACACAGATTAATTTTATTATAAGTAGAGATTTCTCAAAATAATTTATTTGTAATAATGACGACCTACAGTCACAAGTTCACAACTCACAATGCAATAATTATTATTTATTGTCGGTGTTCATTTGTGATGATTTTTGTTTATAATAACATAATACGCATAAATTATGACAACAGTCAATCTGCTTATGAATTAAATACCCTGATAGTACATCAAAGACTATCTAATTACGTAAATATGTTTGTAGGTAGTAGATACATATATAAAATTAACTCCTGATATTTTTATAAGAGCTACAACGGAGGAGCCCGTAACGGGTTTTATAAACAGGCGTCTGATGCGAGCTAGAGACTAGAGTCGAAAAGCATTATAGAATAAAGGATGCGCCTGCACTTCATTCATTTATAATAAAAACCTTATTATAACTTAAGACAGAAATTAATAGTTATGTACAACGCGATTCAAATGAGAATATGATCGAGTCGGCGCCATGTTTCGAATTTAGACTGTTATGATAGTTAAATTTATGTTTAGGTAATTTATTACTATTTAACGTTTTATTTAAATTAGATTCAAGAATATTAATACAACGCGCAACGACCGAATATTGGAACGATATTTAAATTAAGTGACGCTCAAGCCGTCCTTGTCATTTCGGCTAGCAGAGACAGCGACAGCCTGAGAATAGGAATTAGGAGGGCTCTTAATTTTAAATAGCGTTTCAGTCACGATTCACGAAGTATAGAATACAAGGAGTCCGAACGGTATAGGCTTTTCCATAGTATTTATGTACACAATAAAAAACCCAGATTAGTTCTCTTTTCTGCCACTGGCTCATGGCTGCGCTAGAATTTTGGACGTACCGATGCTATTGTGACGGACCAATCAGCGCACAGTCCTGAATCGCGCTTGGTACTTCTTATACAATGGCGCGCTCTATCGGCAAAAAATCTGTCCCCTAAATTGAGACCATTATTTTAACGTTACGTTCGCACTCCTGGTATCTACGAGTATACTTCGTGGTTTCAGTATTCGGCCGTTATATGCACATCAGTTTTTCTGTAAAAAATCACTTTCAAGTGATATTTGACAGAAAAACGTAATTGAGGTTCCTATTCTCATAAAACGCATTAAACAGCCAAAACCACAGCCACGGCCAGTTTCATACTTCACCAATTTACCAAACCGAAAAAATATATTACGTACCCTTGTATCCAAAAGTTGCATAATTTTCTCTCTTGCAAGTTTAACATCAACAACCCGACCAGCGATACGAACATGAGGATCTAGAAATACATATTAAACTTATACCTCACATTTTCTACCAAAGAAACACCAACAAACAAATAAAACAAAATAATACCTTGACAATGTAATAAAGCTGAATATTCATTTTTAACCAAATATTTAATTAGATCATAAACATTAAACTCATCACAATCATTTGATGTAGACATTTTAATTTATTTTTGCAATAAATTAAAAAAATAGTTGCGCCAACGCATGCACAATTGCACACTAAATGAAATTTTAAAAAATCTGTAAAATAATGTGCCTGGCGCCAGACAGTCTGGCGCCGATGGGCGACGCGCGCCAGGCTGGCGCCATCCAATAATTTTCAGGCGCGAACGTTATTTTGAAAATTCGCGTTTCGTTTTACGTTTCCAATTCAGGATTTTTTAAGGTTCTTAAAATTAATTTGATCAAAATATAATTATTATATTCTCTAAGTACTATAATTTTGATAATAGAATTATAAATATTAAGCTATAAACAGTCACCTTTTTTTGACCGAGCTCCGATTTTCAGTCGCGCTGGCCAATTAATTAGCGTATTCGTTTCATTCATAACCTAAAAAAGTTAAAGCACTTTAGAATTTAGTCACGGAAATTAAATAGGTACCTACATACCATAATTTTTATTATTTATAATAATTTATTGTATAGTATTCATAATAATTTTATGTCATAAACTATATCTAAATACATATTATAGTGTTAATTTAGCTGTCGTAAGACGTAATTGTTTGTATGTAACAAAAAATTGTTAATATTATTTATTATCATTTTTGTATGTCGATTGTAGGTAGGTAGGTAGGTACAATGCGTTTCGCCTAGGACTGTCAATCTATCAATGTAACTTGAAAGTGCGGTTTTTTTTAACTATTGGTTACAGAAAAACAACAGTTTAGTTTTAATTTAAAATTTAACGTTTTTATTTAAATTCGATGAAAGACTAGGTATTATTTTGTTAAGCAAATAAGTTTTTCTGCAAACCGTACTTTTCAAGTGATATTTGAGAGAAAAATATCATTGACACCCCAATTCTGAATTGAAACGCTTTGAACTACAATTATTATAATCCAATTAATATCTGACTCTTACCCGATGAAAAAAAGCTTGAGCCGTTTGCGATTCCTCCAAATTTTCTAAAACAGAAGTTTATAAATTATTGTTTGAATTACCTACAATTAATTAACTTCATTAGCCATTTTAATCTCAAGGGAAAACAGGCAACATCAAATACTTATGCCTACAGCTAAATGCCGCGTTTTGTTTATGGGTGTAAGGCATAGACTTATTTTTAACCGACTTCAAAAAAGGAGTCTGTTATACGTTCTGCTGTATATATTTTTTTATATTATATAGGATATTTATGTAAAATTAAAGGTCTGAGGGTGTAAGGTATTGAGATTCACAAAGTTTTATGGGGTCATTCTTCTCAGACAATTATTATTTTAAATTAATTAGTTTGAAAGTTTAAAAAAACTTTTAAAATGTTATTTACCAGCGAGCATGGTTTCCAAACGACGTCGGTCCACTCTAAATCTCTCTTGGTACACATCCTCAGCACTGTTCAATCCAAGTATAACCGCTAACTTCTGTAAATCTTCTGCTGACGTCACTGAATTACTTGTGCCACTTTCGGAAGCCTGTAGCACGGTATGGTACAATTATTATTAAAAAGATGATACTCGACAGTGGCGAAGGCTGCTTCTCCTTCATAGGGAAACCGGAGCCTGTATAATAGATAGGGATTTCTATGAAGGTTTGCAAAAGGTAAGTGACAAGGGAAGCCGATAGGAATGGAGTTATAGGAACCCTTCGCCACTGATACTCGATGTAGGTTTTTTTTTAAGTAATTCCATCGTAAGGTAGGTAGGTAGATACCTACTTTATATTATTTTTTGAATTGTGCCAACATGGCGGAGAACGTCAATTTGCTGAGAATTGAGATAAAATAAATGAAGCTAAAGTTTCATTAATATTAATTTAGATCTTACCTCACTTAATGTATCCTTATCAGCATTGGTTTTGAATTCTGTTAGATGTGGTTTCGTAGTTAAATAGTTCGTAGATGCCATTGTTAAAATTATTTAAAATTTAATAAAAAAGTCATAAATGTATACAAATAATAAACATCGATGTATATTAATGTATAAAATAATAAAAATTACTAAAACATAATATTTTTAAAATTTTTAGTTAATCTAACACCGCTATGTAGGTTTTCTTCCCGAGCCCGACTAAAATTAACCTAGCAAAAACCAACTGGCGTAATATAAAAAAGAGGGTAGTTTTAAACATTTTTGGAGTTTAGTTCGCAGTTCAGTAGGTACCTATTTGAAATTAAAGATTCCACAGACGATATACTTACTTAGAGAAGCGAAGACTATAGTATACTTAAGAAACATTTTTGGAACGAATAGAAAGTTCCTGGGGCGTTGCGGAGGGTACCCTAGTCGCCAAAAAACGTCGTCCGTAACGTTAACTGTATAATATGTATAAAGGGCCATGCGCACCATCCAGCCTGCAAGCACAAGACTATCGGTATACGGTATTAATATGCCGTCATTAATGTCAATAGTGTCAATCATTTAAAAAATTTGCCTACAAATCCGCGGCCTTGAGCTTGCAGGCAGCAGGCTGGATGGTCAGTATGGCCCTTTATGCATACTTATTATACATTAGACACTATAATATATAGCCATTAAACATAGACTATACAATATAAAAATCTTACGCTTTTTTAACGTTACGGACGTTTTTTGCCGACTAGGGCACCCCTCATGTGATGACTGTTATTATTATTATTATTGTATATTTTAATAAATCATTGTAAATAAATTATAGGTGTTAAGATAATTTTTTAACTTTTTGTTTTTTTTAATACTTAGTATTTTTTATCAATAAAAAAATCATAATAAAAAATTTATACCCGAATAATTATTTTCTTTAAACCGCGAATAGAACTTGAAATTAATATTTTAATTGTACTTCGTTCCTATGTCCTATATCCCACGACACCACATGGTTTTTTTAGCTAATGTATGTCTGAAAATGTTTTGATTAATATCATAATATCAACTTAATTTTATTGTATTTTTGATATTTGTATTTATATGAGAACTAATAAAGGTTTTCCTCTTCGTCTCCGTGATCATTATTATGGAGGCGCGTCTTGAATTCACCAATGAGAAAGCCACTGAGGACGGACGATATCATCGAGATAGCGTAAGTTATGATACAACAACGATAAAAGCAATAACTTGAAGACTGAAGTAGAACAACTTATAAAATATTATTTAATTTGATATTAAAAAAAAAAAAAGAAAAGTCGTGAACGTTTCAACACTAAAAAATAAGTACTAACCCTCTTTTTAATATTATATATCTATTGTACTAACTAATAAAATAACAACATAAAAAATGTTATTTAATTTGATATTTTTCAGGTGTAAAAAAAAAAAAAAGTAAATTCGTGAATCGTAGTTTTTAACACTAAAAAATAAGTATTATGTAACTACGTAGGTACACGGTTAAGTAGATCAAAATAAATATATCATATAAGAAGCAAGTAACAATTATTATGATTAATTTTGTCGCTATTAGTAAATAAATAATAATATTGGCAATCAAATGGATGGCTAGTATTTTCATGAATGAAGCCATTCAAAACGAAACGGAACTATTGAAATATATTTTGAGCGCGCGCCGCGTGAGGTCGCATTAGTCGGGTTTCTTCGTTTGCCGGTGTTGGGTGTTCGCATTCTCGACTCGATTTTACGTACCTAGTTAATTTAGTATTTTAGTTGGTGTTTTATTGAAAGCCAAGCTTCAGCATTACATATTTAGTATATAAATAGCACGAAAAACCTAGTATAAGTGTTTTAATTATTTAATTTGTTCTGTGTTTTGTAGAAAATAAGTAAGAACTATATTTGCCGGTGAGTACCTACCTATACATTCTTGGTTTCAGTTATTCACTTTCAATTGTTACATTCATTATGGCTCTATCCTAGGTAGGTATTTGGAAACATAATCACTAGGTAATAAAAATAACCTGAATGTAAGTAAATTTTGCATGTTTATTAGAGTGTAAAATACAGACGACCATGCACAAGTCCACGCGGTACCAAGTCCATAAGTATTAACTACATAAAATGCACTTTAACATGTAAAAAAACAGTTTATTGTTAATTTACATAGTATTTCTTATGTTTCGTTGTATATTGAACTTACTTCAGAGTACAATGTAATTTTTAAGTCATCTTTTACTTGCATTGTTACCAAGCAGCTGCCTGCTTGTGGAGAGAATTTTAATTATAATGACTAATGATAGGGGATTATTGAATAGCTGTTGGATAAGTTTAACTTTTTTGTTGAATGGCATTTTAATAGGATACAATAGTTCTATAGGAGCAAAACATTTTCTTGTAAAAATACATATACAAAACATAAAATCTTTGTCCACCATCTGTTTGTTGCTTTTACGCATGCGTGATAAAATTTGCGATCACGTTTAAAAATTTAATTTTTTTTAAACGTGATCGCAAAAATAAAAAAAAATATATATTTGACACCTTTTTGACACAAAGTATTCCCCTTCAAATTAATCCAAATAGAACCCTGGTAACATTTTTATTTTGTTAATAAACAATGAAACATTAATAACGCATTTAAATCAAAAATTTAATATGGACATTACTTAGTCCAACATCATTCTGAACCTTTAAAAAAAATAAAATAAAATCATTTATTTTCAGACAACATAGACACATTTATTTTCACACAACATAGTCCATAATATAAGAATTAAAAATATTAGTAATTAGAGAGGGGAAACAAAACTTTTTAAAAAATTAGCGCACTCCTTATCTCATGTAATTCAGTGAGCCTGCGAAGGAGAGCAGTGTCTGTTCCGTCTCCTATCATTCTCAGGACACTATTCAGTCTCTCCCGCACTTGGTGTACTATCAACGCTACTTACTTTCGCATTACCGCATAAAAGTCATCTACTTTTGCACCAGCAAACATCCCAGATTCACTACAGTACGGAGGGAGACGGAAGAGAGACCTGAAAATGTTATAGAGAACATGCAAACATATATTTAAATACATACCTATATTATAAAAAAAAAAAAATTCCAAATTCCAATTTCACCAACTAAGTTTCTAGGCTTATTCAAGAATAAGTTTTGTGGACCTTAAATAATAATTATTGTATTATTGATCATAAATGCAAAATATTTAGTTTAGGTCATGATCATTCTTTTAAAATCCAATTAAAATCAGACGGCTTTATTGTGTTCTTGGTTACTGATATTATCTTTGGATATTTATATATTATATTATAAGGTTTGGTAAAATCAACTATGGATATTTTGGGTACATGATCTACTGCTTATGTATAGACATTTAGGCAAAAAAGTAAGTAAATTAAGTAAAAAATACATTTTTTGTATTTTGTGCCTGGAGAGCCACCCATACATGAAATTATTTTGATATTTGCTCAGCTCAACGCGAACTCGCCCAAATAAAAGATATTTTTGTAGATCCCAAAATATCCGCAATTGATTTTACCCAAACTTTGTTCTGGACTTTCTGACAATAACAGTGGCACATTTACAATTGATTACATTAAAAATTGAATTCCTGAACTGTCTTTATTGACGTAAACATTGTATGTTAGCTTTGTTTACACTTTGTATTTTACATAAATCCATAAAGATGAGACACATTGAAATTTTTTAAAATTTTAAATATTGTATGAAATATTAATAAATTCTATTACCAGGGAGGGAAATGGAAAATAATCCACTAAGAAGTATTTATTATGGCAATCTTAAGTGAAATTAATTTAATGATAAAAGTCCAAATTGTATTTTGATGGAATTATGTAAAATAGAAACCTATTTTGTCAAAATTTCATAAGTGCAGTAGAAAAGGGAAAATATTTTTTACGGACTGAATACATAACACAGTGATACAAAGTACAAACCTTGGCTGACCTCTGCTATGTAATAATATTATTCTGTGCCTCTGCTGCATTTCATTGATTTAATGTCTCTCATTACACCACTAACACTAAAATTTAAAGTAACAAATGCACAAATAAAATATATTTTATATGAAGCTATTTTATTGCCATTGTGAAAGATTATTGTAATGTTAAATTTGAGTTCGCTCTGTCTACTTGTTGATCATGTAGATTGTAGGGAAAAACAAAATTAAACTGAGCTGATGATGATGAATGATAGCTAAGAACATTCAATCATGAGCTTTCAAACAAACTACTACAATAACTACTAAATCAAAATCGGTTGATCCATTTGGGACAGACACTGACACACAGACAGATACGACATAACTTATATGATTTAGGCATGTATTTAAACTTGCGACAAAACAATTAAATTTTAGATGTGAAAATACCCAATATTGAATACTAAATTACCAAGTTGGCGAAAGAATGTAAGGAACAAAAAAATTACTAATCTGGTGACTAAATAATACCACTGAATTTTCCAAACTGGCAGACAGATTATGTTTTAGCGACTAAATAACCATCTTGGCGACAATTTGTGAGTACACATTTAATTTAAGAATAGGCACATATATTTTCCCTGATGTAGGTAACTCAAAAACCATACAAGCAGCGAAACGAGCGCACACAAAAAAACCATAAAGGAGCGTACAAAATTTCCAATTTTTTATTTTTCTCGGTTTTAGGGAGGTGTAAATTATTGTGTAGATTAATTTTGAAATTTAAAAATGGCGGATATTTATTTTTCGTAAAATTGATATGGGAGTCGTTTACCAGGTTTTTAGGAGTGCTGGATACGAAAATGACATTCGTTTTGAAATTCCAATATGGCGGACATAATTAATTTCATAAAAATAATATGGGTGTCCTTTTATTGGTTTATGGGGGTCTGATTACAAAAAAGTCATCCATTTTAAATTTCCTTAGTAACCCAACAACCTCATATTTTCTTCATGATGGGAGAAAAAGAAATTTGAAAATCCTGAATTTTCCAACATTTCTATAGCTTTATACATCTAGGAATGTATCTCAATGTAGAGCATTTACAATGTTTTTATAAAGTTGATTCTATCTCGGAAACGGTGCATCCTATTGAAAAAAATAATGAAAATTTCACCCCCCTTTGGAACCCCGCAACATCATATTTTCTTCATGATGGGAGAAAAAAAAATCGAAAATCCTGAATTTTCCAACATTTCTATAGCTATAAACATCCGTCGTATCTCAATGTACAGCATTTACTTATTTTTTTATAAAATTGATTCTATCTCGGAAACGGTGCATCCTATTGAAATAATAATGAAAATTTCGCCCCCCTTTGGAACCCCGCAACATCATATTTACTTCATGATGGGAGAAAAAAAAAATTCGAAAATCCTGAATTTTCCAACATTTCTATAGCTTTAAACATCCGTCGAATCTCAATGTACAGCATTTACTTCTTTTTTTATAAAATTGATTCTATCTCGAAAACGGTGCATCCTATTGAAAAAATAATGAAAATTTCGCCCCCCTTCGGAACCTCGCAACATCATAGTTTCTTCATTATGGGAGAAAAAAAAATCGAAAATCCTGAATTTTCCAACATTTCTATAGCTTTATACATCTAGGAATGTATCTCAATGTACAGCATTTACTTCTTTTTTTATAAAATTGATTCTATCTCGGAAACGGTGCATCCTATTGAAAAAATAAGGAAAATTTCGTCCCCCTTAGAATCCACGCAACATCATATTTTCTTCACGATGGGAGAAAAAAAAATTCGCAAATCCTGAATTTTCCAACATTTCTATAGATTTATACATCCGTCGTATCTCAATGTACAGCATTTACTTCTTTTTTTATAAAATTGATTCTATCTCGGAAACGGTGCATCCTATTGAAAAAGATAATGAAAATTTCGTCCCCCTTAGGAATAACGCAACATCATATTTTCTTCATGATGGGAGAAAAAAAAATCGAAAATCTTGAATTTTCCAACATTTCTATAGATTGATACACCCCTCGTATCTCAGTACAGCATTGTCATATTTTTTTCTATAGTCGCTTCTATCTCGGTGCATCCTACTGCAAAAGTAATGAAAATTTGCTCTCCCTTATTAATCTAGAAATCGCATATTTGCTTCATGAATGGCAGAAAAATTCATGAATCCTGAATTTTTAAAAATTTATATACCTACATAGCTGGTACTTTGAACTACATAACATACTGTAATAATAATCATCAATCCTAATTAGCATCCCAAAGATCTTTTAATTTAGTATTCATATTCATTTTCCGAAGATTGAATATTCTCCATTTTGGAAAATGAAATTGGAAGACAATTTTGTAATCAGAACCCCCATAAACCGGGAAAAGGACAACCTTGTTAATTTTAATAACAAAAATTTACGCCATTGTGGAATTACGAAACAGATTTTATTTTCATATTATTCTGCACCCCCAGAAACCTAGAAAATTACACCCATGACAAAGAAAAACATACTCCAACAGTATCCAAAAATAGGATTTTCCGTAGCCTGCAAATTGAATTTTTAGCAGCCATTAATTTATCAACCAAATCTGGTTTTATAGCTGCTTATATGGTATAATGGTCACCAACTCGGAAATTAAGTCACCAACTTATAAATGTCGGTGCTAATTTGGATTAAATTTCGCCTCTTTTTATCTGCCGACTTTAGAATTTTTTGTCACCCGAGTGTTTTCGCCAGTTTAGTAATTTAGTCGCCAACATATTAATTCGCTGCCAAATTCAGTAATACAGTATGCTCACGTGCAGCCGCCAACTTATTTTTTGTTCGCTCGATTAATTATATCCCTATGATATATCCTACGTTTAATATTATAAATGTGAAAGTTTGTAAGGATGGATGGATGTTTGTTACTCTTTCATGCAAAAACTACTGAACGGATTTTGATGAAATTTGGTATGGTAGTAGTGTAGGCTCTGGATTAAAATAGGCTACTTTTTATCCCGGAAAAATGCGGTGTTCCCGCGCCCCGCGGGATATTCGATAAAATATTTACGCGGGCGGAGCCGCGGGAAATAGCTCGTGACGTGATAAGATGCTGAAACCTTAACCACTTCGAAAATAGTACAGTATATTTAGTAGTATTATTTGCAAATTGTGTTGTAAGGTGGCTAGTGTAGGAAGTCACCAAGGTCGTAACTACGTGTAGTATGTACGGTTGCCGACAAGTCCGGTGTACCACTTGTCGACCTTACTGCTATGGTAATAAGGTTCACATGTGGTAATTTGGCCTGTGGGCTACCGTACGTGAGCGGTAAATACACATGTGGCTAGCTGGCTACCGATTCGCCGATACGATAAGAATTACAAAGTTGCTGTGTGAAATTGATATTGGCCTGAAATTTTAAGGATCAGTTAAAAAGTCACCGTAAAGTTGTAAAAACTGTTAAAATCTGTCTAGAGTTTCTTTGATATACTTATATTTTTGATGTCTCTCGATATTTTACAATTTCAATAGTTATATTGCAATCTAACGGTTTTTACAATTTTACGGTGACATATATAACTTATACCTAGCTACCTAATTACCGGTTTCTTGCGACATGCTTCTTGTAATGCCTCTTGTACCTATCTAATATTTTAATAATTGACAACCAAACGACCCATAAAAGTGAAAATTACTACCTATTTCCTGAACTTTTGCGAAATCGAAGTAGGTACCTACTCGAAAAACATAAAAGTAAGCCCGCCGATTTTGAAAATCAAATGTTACACGTACACAATGTGAAATCATCATAATATGTACCTATGTACATTATATTATCATAATACATAATATTATGTGTGTCTATAATACATGTGAAGTAGAGTCCGACCGAAACTGGTTTTCCGGCCGAAACCGAAACTGAAACCGAATATTCGGCCGTGGCTTCAGTTTCGGCCGAAACCGAAACCGAAACCGAAACTCACGTGGTCAAGTAGAAAATTCCTTAAAATACTGAAATTTGGTGCATTTTATCCATTATTCTGCATTAATTAGGACATGAAATGGAAACACGGTATATTATTTTTGTTGTAATCATTTATTTAATGTAATATTAAAAAAATATTAATTATATTTTAATTATGTTTTCAAATTCAGTTGCGTTGTCAAAGCGTTGCCGCAAGAAACGAAGTTAGGCGAGCGTGCACGAAAACTTCCGAAATCAGTTTCGGTTTCGGCAAAAGTTTCGGCCACTTTTGGCCGAAACCGAAACTGCCGCCGAAACTTGATTTTTGGCCGAAACTCGGCCGAAACCGAAACCGAAACCGAACTTTCGGTCGGACACTAATGTGAAGTAAAAACTTTGAGTATAAAATTTGGCATAGTTAAAGTTTATGTATAGGAATTAGGAACTAGGAAGGTGTGCAGAAAGCTAATATTTTTAAATGATGCTTAGAAATGCTGGCAATGGAAATGCATAGAATAATTACCTATATAAAAATAAAATAATAAACCAACCAAAATAACGACACAAGTTACATTATTAACACACACAGGTGTGTATAGAGCGTTTGTTAAATACAATTTTGTTACACGTTGACGTTTTTCAATCTGTCACAACCATGGGTTTTTTCACAACATTCTTTTTTTCTATCGAGACAAAAGTACCCTTTATACTTAAAAATTATATTATACACTAGCGACCCGCCCCGGCTTCGCACGGCTACAATACTGATACTAATACTGAGGGTACCTTACTCATAGATCTAAACTCCCTCATACCTTACTCATGATAGATCTATCTTCCCGCACGCGCACCCGCCTTGGTGACGCCCACTTCGCAACGGGCCGTGCAGCAGAAATCGTAATATTTTAATTTCGCCATAACTTCAAAACCAAACGTCCAATTTTAATCATTCAAAGATCAAATATTATCTACATAAACTGTACTTAGTGATGAAATAATTTATTTTGATAAGGAATAATAGCATGAGTAAAATAAACGCGTTTAAATGTAGTCCAAAAAAAATTCAAGATTTCTAAATAAAAAAATGGTTGTTGTGCCTCACTCGACATAGTTAGGTATAGTGTGTCGCGGACTTTTTTGTAGATATTTATAAGATCTACAATTAATTAGAACATTTTATGGTTCTATCTTTTATAGTTTAGGCAGCGTACGCAAAATAAGTAACTTTTCTGGTTGATTTTTTACACCTTGTGTCCGAAAAACCCAAATATCTTACGGAACCCTATTTTTTTCCAAAATAAAATTTAGCCTATGTTACTCGTGGATAATGTAGCTTTCGAATAGTGAAAGAATTTTTGAAATCGGTCCAGTACTTTTTGAGCCTATTCATTACAAACAAACAAACAAACAAACAAACAAACATACAAAGTTTTCCTCTTTATAATATTAGTATAGATAAAATATTATGGGCGAATTTCGGACACCGGACCCCTAGCAAAATTTGATTCGCCAAATTAATTAAATGAAATGAAATTGATAAATGGTATGTGACATGTCACATGTGAGCATTTGGAGCAGCTATTGGCATGTCATCTCGTCGTTACTCGTTACCCAAATTTTTTGTAGAACATTCTACCACATACTTTCTCGCAGACGCATTGAAGTGTAAAATATGTTAATTACAACTCTATTTGCATGCACAAATAGTTTTAGAATTGCTCGAATGAAATATAGAACTTGAGGTCAATGTACTATTTTTTTTTTCAGAATATTTCAATCGTCATGGCCAAAGCAGAGAAGTCGTTTCCGAGAAACTTTACGGGTGAGTGCTTCAAGCTATTAACTGTCGGACCTGACTGCGGACCTTTTATATAAAATCTAATAGCGAAATCTAATTTACAGTATAAGATAATGCAATACATAACAGATATTATTAATAAAACTGTGCAAATATATCGGGTAATGTAGCCATACAGCCATACACTACAGTATCCCATCGTTTCTCAACCGGTGGATCGCGATCATTAGTTTTTAGTCGAGTTTGTTTTTAAAGGGGGTCTCAGTCTGTTGATAAACAATAATTAATACAAACTACATATCGTTCGAAAAACGAATCTTTTGTATCGAACGTCGAAAAAAACGTGACGGTGTCGCAAACTTTTTACATAACTTAACTTTTTCGTGGGTCGCGACATACAGAAAGTTGAGAAACGATGGTCTATCCTGTCTATCGTCCAATTGACTTGATCAGTTCGTTTGGAGTTCCATATTGACATAAATATTTAGCTTGTATAGACTATCGAATAGAGTATAGACCCGCTATCCCCAACCCGCGGCCCGCGCGAAATCTGTAACCGCGTTAGATAAAGTTGTGAAAAAGCGTTCACAATTCCAAAAATCTCACTGAGTGAACATAATTATTATAATACATATTTGTTATTTTATTTTAGTTTGTGTCGTTATTCTCATCTTAAATGTTTAGTTTCACTCTTTTAACTACCTTGTGTTATTCTATTATTAAATCGTTAAATTTAATCAACATATTTTTTTGCCCATAAAAATTTTGGTTGCGGCCCGCGACACCAAGAGTACAACGGGTTTGTGGTAGAGTCCGACCGAAACTGGTTTTCCGGCCGAAACCGAAACCGAAACCGAACATTCGGCCGTGGCTTCAGTTTCGGCCGAAACCGAAACCGAAACCGAAACTCACGTGGTCAAGTAGAAAATTCCTTAAAATACTGAAATTTGGTGCATTTTATCCATTACTCTGCATTAATTAGGACATGAAATGGAAACACGGTATATTAATTTTGTTGTAATCATTTATTTAATGTAATATTAAAAAATATTAATTATATCTGGGGGCACGGTAGTGCACCCGCCAAGTCGAGCGCGAAGCAAACACTGCCGTACCATCCTTTACTGGAACCATTTCGCCGCATTTTCAGGCCCCTATTTGAGAACCTCTGGATAAGACCAGAACGCAGAAATTTTCGTCATCCAGTAAGCTATAATCACATACTTAAAATCCAAAATTTCAAGTCTGTAGGGCATTTAGTTCCGAAGTTAAGCGAAAGCAAAGTTTCGCATTTATTACACTCACTCATTCACTCACTCACTCATGATCATCATAATAGAACTAGTACTTCCCATAAACTCAGAGAGCTGAAATTTGGTACAGAGTTAGGGTTTAATGGCCACATAAAGGGAAAACTATAAAAACTAGGATAATCGATCTGGGGGCACGGCAGTGCCCCCGCCAAGTCAAGCGCGAAGCAAACACTGCCGTACCATTATTTACGGGAACCATTTCGCCGCATTTTCAGGCCTCCATTTGAGAACCTCTGGATAAGACCAGAACGTTGATCTGGAGGCACGGCAGTGCCCCCGCCAAGTCGAGCGCGAAGCAAACACTGCCGTACCATTATTTACTGGAACCATTTCGCCGCATTTTCAGGCCCCTATTTGAGAACCTCTGGATAAGACCAGAACGCAGAAATTTTCGTCATCCAGTAAAGTATAATCACATACTTAAAATCCAATATTTTAAGTCTGTAGGTCATTTAGTTCCGAAGTTAAACGAAAGCAAAGTTTCGCATTTATGACACTCACCCAGTCACTCACTCATGATCATCAGAATGGAACTAGTACTTCCCATAAACTCAGAGAGCTGAAATTTGGTAAAGAGGTAGGGTTTAATGGCCACATAAAGGAAAAACTATAAAAACTAGCATAATCGAAGATCTGGAGTACCTGGTGACCCTTATTAGAAAACACAAGAGCCCAACCAAACTATTAGAGATCGACATACTGCCTTTACAAAAAATATTCAACTTGGTGGGCCACTTCATTTGATGTCAAAAATCGAAGGTCTGAATTATCTGATGAAGAACCCTCAGCTGGTCTCAGCTGATTAGAGATATGGCAATGTCCCCTTCTACTATTGGTACATAAAAAATCGACTGTCATTGCAAAAATCCAGTGAAGTGGGACACATCTTCTAATTTAATCTAGCCGGTAGCGTCCCACTGCTGGGCGAATGCCTCCCCTTCTGCTTTTAATACGCATAAAAATAAAATTAAAGGAAAACTCTGGATAAGACTAGACTGGCTTTTATGCTTATACTTACAAGTTTACAACAAGAAATAGTCGAACTTTATTCTACTCGAACATTACACAAATTAAATAAACAAATTACACTAAAATCTAGTAAAATAAATCAATATTCCTACGTTTCTACAAAAAGAAGTGAAATCCCACCAAAAACATTCTGTAAAAAACTAGCCAAGTCTCGATGGAGCTGCTTGTTTATCTCTAAAAAGTAATGAAATCTAGACTAAGTCGTGCCAAGTCTAAGGATCCTTACTGCGATTTATTTATTATTATAGTTAATGTTGTGTGACTTGGCCGTTGAAGAGTACACAAGGGTACAAAAGGGGCTCCATAACACCATTGCTCCAATACATGTGTTATACAATCAACAACAGCCTAAAATAAGACACTAGCGTCCAATTACCAATACCAGTATGGGCTATTATCTCGCTTAACAAACATAGGTAGTTACAACAGAATCTGATATAACATTACGTGTAAACAAAATTGACTTCTAACGTATAAAGAATTTTCAAGGGCCAAGTCACACAACATTAACTATAATAATAAATAAATCGCAGTAAGGATCCTTAGACTTGGCACGACTTAGTCTAGATTTCATTACTTTTTAGAGATAAACAAGCAGCTCCATCGAGACTTGGCTAGTTTTTTACAGAATGTTTTTGGTGGGATTTTAATTATGTTTTCAAATTCAGTTGCGTTGTCAAAGCGTTGCCGCAAGAAACGAAGTTAGGCGAGCGTGCACGAAAACTTCCGAAATCAGTTTCGGTTTCGGCAAAAGTTTCGGCCACTTTTGGCCGAAACCGAAACTGCCGCCGAAACTTGATTTTTGGCCGAAACTCGGCCGAAACCGAAACCGAAACCGAACTTTCGGTCGGACACTAGTTTGTGGCCCGCGTAAAAAAAAGGTTGGGGACCACTGGTATAGACCATCATATACACGGTCAGTTCTAACTGATCCAATCGAACCGATCAGGTCAATTGGACGATAGACTGTATAGTCATAGTAAATGGTGTATGTCTATCATTGCTCAATATATTTGCACAGTCGTGACTCGTGAGGGCGAGCTGACGTAGACGTTCTGGCAGACGGCCATCATGAAAATAAACACAAACGGACACATTTCCGCTTTATACGTTTTACTTTTATCATAACTGATAAATAAACGAAGGAATGTCGCGTTTGAGCTCTAGAGCTCAATTTAGATTCTAAATCCGTGCGTCTCCAGCGTCCTCCTGATCTCTCGCCAGTCGTGTCGGTCATCCGTCCCACTGGGTTACGAGTAAAGGAAAAAGGAGTGCTCTTGTGTGTAGTGCACACACTTGGGCACTATAAAATAACGCCTGCGTAGCTGGTCTGGCTTCAAAGAAACCGGCCACCGTCTCCGACGTCGTCGACGTCATCGTTGTGGGAGCGTTTAATATATTAATGAAATGAAGGTTTCTTTCTATGAGTAGCTATATAATAATTGTTTACCTTCAGGAGATTTCATAAATTGTACAAATTTTCGGGTACAGGCGGAGATTGCTTTAGCATGTTTTTTTTTTTTTTTTTTTATGAAATATGGGGGCAAACGAGCAAACGGGTCACCTGATGGAAAGCAACTTCCGTCGCCCATGGACACTCGCAGCATCAGAAGAGCTGCAAGTGCGTTGCCGGCCTTTTTAGAGGGAATAGGGTAATAGGGGAGGGTAGGGAAGGGAATAGGGTAGGGGATTGGGCCTCCGGTAAACTCACTCACTCGGCGAAACACAGCGCAAACGCTGTTTCACGCCGGTTTTCTGTGAGCCCGTGGTATTTCTCTAGATGTATCATGTCATCATGTCATGTCGTGGCATGTAGCAATCGGTCTTCTTTTCTCTAACCTCCATGGGCGACGCGTAAATTTAGATACAGTTAGGGTTACCATATCTCAGGATTTGTCCTGAGATTGCAGGATTTTTCGACTCTTCTCAGGATTCCGGCCGGATTTAGCAAATCTAGTGATAGGATTTTCAATAAAACACAGGTTACATTTTAAAGATCTCTCTTATTAAACTACTAAAAATAATTTTCTTTTAGTAACAATAGGGAATATGCATAAAATATAAAAATAGCTTAAAATATAATAATATGATACTAGACTGAAAAATAAAGGAAATAGCGAAAAAAATTTCAATATCTGTTGATAAATGAGCAAGATATGAGCGGTCAAAGTTTGTAATCTATCTCTTTCTAGCAAAACGAAATTTAGTATGAACTTTCTATGAAAGTCGTGTTATGTGACGTCACGATACACGTCGGATCTCTCTGTCTAATAGACCACTTTAAACGTTCATATCTTCGTTATTTTTAATGATATCAAAAAACTGATTTTACCATACGGTTTACCAAACAAGATAGATTTATTAAAATAAATAAAAAAAATACGTGCATATTCCCTATTGCAGTTAAAATCAATACTTATTTATCAAAGTGAAACAAACTAAAAATAATCTTCTTTTGGTAACAATTGCAGTTAAAATAAAAAAAGTCGCGTAAAACGCGTGCGCAAGATAATAATACGTTTTTGAGAGAAAATTCTCAAGCTGTAGAAAATCTCAGGACTTTTCCATGGAAATCAGGCCTTTTCTCCGGACTTTTGCTTTTTTCATCTGGTAACCCTAGATACAGTATCTATAATGACTGAACTACACAATAAAATGTTATTTTACGCTTATCAAGTAGGGCCTCAAAATTTCTGAATATTATTGTAAATTAAATAAACTAAGAACTAACCTTCTGCTTGTTTCTATGATGTTTCCTTATTACATGAGAACTCATGTAGAAGTTACCAGTTACCATACTTACATATTTTAGTTGAATAATAAATAAATAAACGCTCCGCCCGAGTAAATACAGAAACCCACGGGAACACTGTAATTTTCGGGATAAAAATTAGCCTATGTCTTAACCCAGAGCCTAAATATTACCATACCAAATTTCATCAAAATTCGTTCGGTAGTTTTTGCGTGAAAGAGTAATAATCATCCATCCATCCACCCTCAAAACATTTCTTGGAACTTCTGCTAATACTACTATGATGTCTGCATGGGTAACTATGTAGTTAACTACTAACTCGTTCGGCCTTGAAATACCTAGATGACTTCGTCGTTATTTGAAAATGAACTTGGAACAATAGTTAAACAAAAAGAAATTCGTGTGAAAATTACGCGGAATTAGACAAAAGGTGCAGAATGATTATCCACATTTCTGAAGTGTCAGTTATGTTTTTGTTACGCCATTTTTGACTCGTCATGGGTTTTTGATGGTTCCGTAGCACTAACAGGTACAGGAACCCTTATAGAATCGTGAAGGGTTTAGGGCAAAACAAACTAGGATTGAATTAATATATGCGGATTTATTCATAGAACACACTTTTACGATAGCGGACATTGACACAAGAGAAAGACGTAACAAAGAGACTACAGAAATTGACAATTGTAGGTGGCAGCGCCATCTATTAATAAAAATCCCTAACACTGTTTAGTTTACATATTTTAAATACATTATTCTAACAAATCGCTCTGTACGTCTGTCTGTCCGCCCCTACTAACTTTTGTAATTACATAGAAACTAATGTACACTTTGATAATTGATTGCGTATAGATTTTACTTATAAAATAATGTTATAAAACATAATATTTTCGGAGTGACACCGGGGCCATACATGTGAAGTGGGGATGAATTGTTTTTCCCATTCTACCCCATCGTGTGGGGTATCTCCAAATTGGCATTTTTAAATAAAGGCAAGGTTTTCATACACGACTTTTATACAACGACTAGCGACCCGCCCCGGCTTCGCACGGGTACAATGTATATATCTGTATAATCTATGGGTACAATACTGATACTAATACTGCGGCTACCTCATAGATCTAAACTCCCTCCCGCACTCACACCCCCGCCTTGGTGACGCCTACTTCGCAACGGGCCGTGGAGCAGAAATCGTAATATTTTAATTTCGCCATAACTTCAAAACCAAACGTCCAATTTTAATCATTCAAAGACCAAATATTATCTACATAAACTGTACTTAGTGATAAAATAATTTATTTTGATAAGGATTAATAGCATGAGTAAAATAAACGCGTTTAAATGTAGTCCAAAAAAATCAAGATTTCTAAATAAAAAAATTGTTGTTGTGCCTCACTCGACATAGATAGGTATAGTGTGTCGCGGACTTTTTTGTAGATATTTATAAGATCTACAATTAACTAGAACATTTTATGGTTCTATCTTTTATAGTTTAGGCAGCGTACGCAAAATAAGTAACTTTTCTGGTTGATTTTTTACACCTTGTGTCCGAAAACCCCAAATATCTTACGGAACCCTATTTTTATCCAAAATAAAATTTAGCCTATGTTACTCGTGGATAATGTAGCTTTCGAATGGTGAAAGAATTTTTGAAATCGGTCTAGTACTTTTTGAGCCTATTCATTACAACCAAACAAACAAACAAACAAACATACAAACAAAGTTTTCCTCTTTATAATATTAGTGTAGATTGAAAATACAGTATGTGCAGTAGGGAATGGAAGAACCGGTCTGATTTTAAGAACCGGGAATTTCGGGACTGGGCAATTTCGGAACCGGGATTTCCCGGGAAATTCGGGAATTTCGGGACTGGTGTTAAGGCATGAAAGCCAAGTGTGATTACTGTCTAAAAAGTAATTCAAAATATATAAGAATAACATTTTATAGTACAATTACAAATAAAATAAGGTTTTAATGGCAACTCGACACATCAGCCAACATGTCACCGCCATGACAATATTACTGGCCATAGTAAAGAGCCGTAGGTCATTTTAGTTTATTAGCATTTATTGGTGTTTTTTAAATATGTTACTTCGAGTTATTTGATTTTTGCAAAACATCAAATAGTTGGGGTGCCCATAATGCTATTAGTGTATATGCTCGAACGTCTAGGTAACCTATTAGAAGTGACACACTGACAAAAGCTGACACACTATAGGAATAGTGTATCAGCTTTTAGCCTGCGTGGTTACAAAGTTGTAAAAAAGACCATGACATGGATATGCTGAACGCGTCAGATTATAATTAGTGTTTTTCATGCGCAAATAAGTCTCTGATATGAAGTATATATTATTCGTGGTGGGGAGGGGGAAAAAAAATCTCGAGTGTCAGAAGTTCAAAGGGGGTGTTCAGTGAATCCTACAGATGCTCCAATTTGAAATTAAAATTTGAAATTAATATAATGCGTAACAATTTTTATAAGGACAATAAAGAGTATTTTAAAGGACAATAGGTAATATCCATCTAAACTGCTCACTAACCCCAAAAGCAACCGATATGATGCATATTAATAGGTATAAAAATATAAACGTATATATTTATCAAAAAATAAAACAGACGCCACACAGACCTTGTAGGCCAAGTCCCAAGATGTTCTATTTAATCGTCAAAACCATTGGCTCCAGTATTGGCTACTATGTCGGTCCATGGTGGCGCTATCATACTACATATTTATATTAAATACGGCATATTATTATGATTATTGTTTCCTCGCATCGCTCACAGTAAACTTTTATGTACAGAATCTATTATCTAATATGAACTACTCATTCTATCCTTTTATCGTGTAATATTTTTAATTTTTGTCTTTAATTCGCTTTCGGAAATGATTAAAAATTATTTTTAGCTAATATTTACAATAACCGATGATAGTTTACTTAAATAATTGTAAATTTTAATACAATTTGTTCGGTACCGAAAGTACCGAAATTCCCGGTTCTCAATTTTTGATTCCCGGTTCTCAGAGCGATTCAAAATTTCGGGAATTCCCGGGAATTTCGGGACCGGGATTTCCCGGTTCCATACCCTAATTGTGCAGTCAATTTGTCAGTGGGGACTGGGGAAACGCGGTGTCGCGTGGGAGAGACATGCTGCGGCACGAATGGGTCGGCTCGACCGGATAAATACTACGGCCTTACAGAAAATTGGTGTATAACACTTGCGTTGTTTCGCTGTGTAAGGGAGTTTACGGGAGGCCTAAGGGAAATTGGTTGGAGGGGAACACCAGAGGAATTACAAGTGCAAGGTTTTGTTTTCCGAACGTCAAACAAAAAAAAAAAATAGAAGAATTACAATTACCATTACCACCGGTTCGGAACCCTAACCCGGCGAGAAGAACCGGCGCGGCGCACACAGGGCCTTTTACGGTATTTAGCTGGACAAAAATAATTTTAGGTACATGTAAATTTAGCTGATTTTTCTTTAGCAAATGCTTCATTCAACTTTTGACTATACAAAAGACAAAAAAAATAGTCACCATACGCACGGCAAAGAATACAATAGCAGATAGAAACTTGTTTGAGTTAGTTATTTCTTACGACTATTCTGAGCGGTTTTGTTTTTTCTGCTTTTTAAAGTAAAATATTTTGTGGTTGGAACCGAATTATTAAACAATATCTATATGGATAATCAAGCTTGTGGTAAGTACTTTTAATTTATGTTGTAAGCAACACAATATAATAATTTAATATACCATAATCCGTAGTTACAATTGATCGCTATAAAAATGGTTACTTTTTGAAACACAATCCTACCTATAGTTTTTGGTAAAGACCGCTATAGAATAATTTAACATTCCATATTCGACGAAACATGTGGGCTATCGATTACAAGATAATTTAGCTGCAGGTACTTGCAGGTTTTTTTTATTTAACAGGAACTTCGAGGGAAGGGCAGCGTAATGAAACGTTAATCACGCTAAAATAGTTATTTTTACACCTTCAAACTAATTGATATCTAGTATAAACACAATCACAATGCGTATCATGTTTGATTGACTATGTCATGAACAAGGTAGGTACCTGAAAATTTTCAGCAAAAATTAAAAAATCAGGTAAGCATTTTTATATAAGTATAGGGTAAAACACCCGATAGTCAGCCGTGCACCAGTACTCAGCCTTTACAGACATTATTCCCCTATAAATAGTGTTGAAATTTGTGCACACCACTAAAATGACATTTGAACGAATCCTTGTCTCCCTATTGGCTAATACCCTCATAAACTAACTAATAACATATCAAATAGACGAGCTACGCTCGTTCATTTGCACCGCCATCACAGACATGACTAGACACGCTATCGTTACTGTTTTTTGTCTTCAAGAAACCCTTAAAGTTTTCGGTAAGTTTTTGTGTCTATATGTTGTGATTTGTGGTGTAAAATGTTATTGTGTTACAATAAAATGTTTATTTTGCAATAAAATCAACTATTACATGCATTTTATTTGTTTAATATGTTTAAATTAAGGTGGCCGACTACTGGGTTTCGAATTTTAACTGCAGATCCAGTGCTCAGCCATAAGCGGCTGACTACTAGTTTTTTTGGGTATATCTTAGATTTAGCTGAAATTAACGGAGCGAATAGTTCCAGTTTTGCTGAATACTTTGAGCCTAACTTTTCTAAGACGAAAAGTGTATTTTACCAGTAGTCAGCCGCGTAGAAATGTAATTACATGTTAGTGGCCGACCAATGGCTTTACGAATCCAGTGATCAGCCGTCAGTCCTGTTGCACTAAATAGCACCTTAAAGCCTTTGTAATTAGAGTTTCATTTACGCACAGTTATTTTGGACTAAAAAAATACTTTTTTTAGAGTTCCATCAATTGAAAGAGACCAATCCACCAATATGAAGAACAATTGACAGAAGCTATGGCAGCAATTAGGAATGTTATGAAAATTAGATAAGCCAGTCGAGTTTTTAAGGTTCCGCGAGGGACGTTACAGGATTGACTACATTTAAGGGTTCCAGATTCTAAATTATGTGAGAGGACACCTGAAAATATATCTAGTGGTCGAGCCGCTGTAACTGAAGGTATTCGGAAGTGGTTCACTGATCTTATGAAGCATTTAGAAGACATAAACGCAAGATATATTTTGACAGACCCTGACGAACTTTATTATTTAACATTGCCTGCTGTAACTACACCAAGAAAAAAGATAAAATCGATAAATAGAATAGGAGCTATTTTTTCCAGAGAGTGGAAACAATTTGAGAGACAAAAAGAAGAGATGAAGGAACTGAAAAGAATGAAATATTTAATAAAAAATTCAAAACACAAGTTTAAGGCAAAGAAAGAAGTAAAGAGACAAAAAAGAAAGCAGAATTACAAAAGAGGAAAGCGGAAAAGCAGTTGAATTCTAACAAAAGTAAACAGAGGAAGAAAAATAGGATATTATGTACTATAAACAGACTAAGATGTTATTATTGTGAAGAGGAAATGACTAGCGATACCGAAATCAACGACCTGAAAAATATAGGATGTGATACTTGCCCTGTATGGTACCATTTAAAATGCACTGAAATTGCTAAGGATATGTATGAAAATATATATTATAAGAAATTTATATGCCAAATATGCAAAGTAAATGAGAGGCTGACTTTAGGGTAAGACATGGCTGACTTGTGGTAAAATGAGGCTGAGCACTGGGAAAAAGTCCCATATTATGATTTATGTTAATTTTTTCTATGAGTCTATCAAAAGTATGCTATTTTGTTATTTTTTTTAGAAAATTTATTAAATAATGTTTCACAAAAAAGCGGTTGTTTTTATGTTTAGTGCTTAATATTTAAAATACTAATAAACAAAGTTTAAATTCTCACTAAAAGGCTGACTACTGGGTGTTTTACCCTACCCACTTATTATATTAAGTTGTAACTGAGAACATGGGCTAGGCATGTAGGCATGAAGTGTACATCAAAGAAAACAAGGAATGAATGCAAGAATCCTACTTCAAAGGCTTGCATCATCTCTGATTTCACGATTTTCGATAATTTTAGGCACACTGGCTAGTGGGTATGCAATCAAGATTTCACGAATTCAAAACATATTGCTTAGAAACAGCAAATATATAGGTACACATCTTTGTATAATTGGTAGATACTTCATGAGCGTCACTGTACACAATTCATAGTGCAGATATTAGAAATTCCCAGCCTCTTCCGATAGGAGTACTATCGGAAATAATTTAAAAAACTATAGTCTTTTTCATGCCCAAAAGACCTCAATACAAATACTTTAAATAAATATCTTTAATCATCTCTTAATTACTTCAGATCCTGTCATAAGTCACAAGTCTCAGAGAGGAACCAAAACATGAGGTAGTTCTATTTGCGAAAGAGGTGACAAACTTATTTCAAAACCCTGCCGTTTCTGGCAATTAACATATTAATATCGTGGTAGACATGATGCTGAGGATGATAATGACGATGAAGATGATGATGACGATAAATAATAATTATAACTCCTCTTCCTCTGAAAGTTTAGCGATTTGTATCTAAAGCTCATATTTTTATTTATAATATAATATATTATGTACTTACGATCGATACTCTATATTTTGTGTATTTTTTAATTAGTAAATAATTTCGTTTGAATGGTTGTTTCTTTTCATACTGACATTACTTATTTATTTAATTATCAACATCACATATTAAAAAATTATGTAGAACTATCATGGTCATTTTTAGCACAGTACTGCACTAAGTTAAGTTGAGCGAAAGTAACAGGAACTTAAGTAGAACAGCTCGCTCATCGTCAAATATTGTTGTAATATGTAAATAAACATAAGTACATACATTACTGCGTGTTTTAAAGAAATAATTATTTTTGTCCACCTAAATCTTACAAAAGGCCTTGTGTGCGGCGTAAGAAACTCGCGCGGGTGCCACCTTTTAGTAAAAAGGATAGCCAAAATTGTTCTTTTTTTTTTTTTAAATACATGTCTACAATACAATAACAAAAAACATGTAAACAAAAAAAAAATTACAATATATTACAGTACAAAAGTACATTGTATAACTAGTTAAAACTGAAATTGCCTCATAGGGTCATCTTATTCCCAGGGTGTGCTGTCCTCAATGAAATCTTTAACTTTATAATAACCTTTGGCACACAAATGTCTTTTAACTACTTTTTTAAATTTATTTATTGACAAATTTTTCACATTTTCTGGGAGTTTATTATAGAAACGTATACACTGACCTTTAAAAGAATTGTTTATTTTACTGAGTCTAGTCACTAGCGTGTGCCAGACTGACACAGTGGCACTGGTCAGTAAAAAGTGAACTGGTTCCGAAATTCGAACCCGCATCCGGCGCCAGGTGTGACTGCGCTCCTAATTGTAGCAAAAAGTGTCACGTTTTTTAATGGTGGGTGTCACGAACAACCTTCTTTGAACAAAAAATATATTTTATCTTTTGAGGTTCAGTTTATGATTGACTAGCGACCCGCCCCGGCTTCGCACGGGTACAATACTGATACTAATACTACAGATAACAGAATGTCTTTAAACCTCTAACAAAACGGGTGAAATTTAGTCAAAACAAACAGAAACAAATTAATATAGGTACCTACTAATACTTAATGAAATAAGTAAGTGGGTATACTTTTATCGTATGAAATACCTACACTTTTCAGAACTAACAATACAACAATCACTTAATAAATAGTTACTCAAGTATCTATCCATCATAGTTACAACGAACACAAAACAAAAAATTTACTCATAGATCTAAACTCGCACGCTTTGGCGACGACGCGACGCCCACTTCGCAACGGGCCGTGCAGCAGAAATCGTAATATTTTAATTTCGCCATAACTTCAAAACCAAACATCCAATTTTAATCATTAAAAGACCAAATATTATCTACATAAACTGTACTTAGTGATGAAATAATTTATTTTGATAAGGATTAATAGCATGAGTAAAATAAACGCGTTTAAATGTAGTCCAAAAAAAATTCAAGATTTCTAAATAAAAAAATGGTTGTTGTGCCTCACTCGACATAGATAGGTATAGTGTGTCACGGACTTTTTTGTAGATATTTATAAGATCTACAATTAATTAGAACATTTTATGGTTCTATCTTTTATAGTTTAGGCAGCGTACGCAAAATAGGTAACTTTTCTGGTTGATTTTTTACACCTTGTGTCCGAAAAACCCAAATATTTTACGGAACCCTATTTTTTTCCAAAATAAAATTTAGCCTATGTTACTCGTGGATAATGTAGCTTTCGAATGATGAAAGAATTTTTGAAATCGGTCCAGTACTTTTTGAGCCTATTCATTACAAACAAACAAACAAACAAACAAACAAACAAACAAACAAACAAACATACAAACAAAGTTTTCCTCTTTATAATATTAGTATAGATAGAATAGGGGATCGGACTACATCTAAAATATTTAGTTTCATTAGTACTTATACTCAGAAATATTGAGGCGTTACTACTTGGTAAATATAAAAAAAATATTATTTGATGTGTAGTTTACTAATTAAATACCTACATCTAAAAAGTACAAAAAAAATAATATTTTTTTGGGAAATTAGTAAACAAAACCGTTTACTTACATCCTAAGCTTACATCATAATATATCTGTACAAAAAACATTCATTATGGTAAGTGTGAACTTAAACTCTCAAATATCGGAGATATTAAAAAATATATTCCTGCGGCCGTATACTTCATACCTACTTCATACACTTTAACCCAAGAGTGACGTCACTTGTAGCCCGACTTTAATATGGAGCGTTTTTACGAGACTTGCGAAATTTTGTATACAAATCGCTGTACCTTTGAAATTCTTGACTTTTGATATACGGTTTCTTTTGAGAAGTTACTCATATTTAAGAGTACTTTTCATTTATTCAATTAAAAAATAAGTACGATCCCCTATTGGTTATTGTATGCAGGCTTAGTGCGCTATCGGATTAATAGGCTGCGTCACACCAAACTGACTGTCACCCGCCGAATGTCAGCAGGCTCACTGTGAGCCCCAGTGTAAACGGTATTTTACGTCCACACTATGCTGACAAATCGGCCGCCGAATGTCAGCGTCTACGCATAGCGTAATAACGTATTATCGGTTAGGTGTGAACGAAAAGGTGAATATGTATGGAAATACCATAAACTGCGTAACGCTCGCTCACTTTCGGCGGCTGACAGTCAGTTTGGTGTGAACGCAGCCTTATAATTATTATTAATATCATTTGCTTAGCTGCGCGGCGCACCGCGCAAGGAAACAGCCGTCTAGACTCTAGACAGTTTCCTAATAACTTTCTCCGGGTGGGTGGTGAACGGTGATAGGTTCAGGGTGTGGGTGGACACGTGAGAGACTGTCCATAAATCACCAAACCCATAAACTATAGCAGGAAATAAGCATAATGTATCAAGATTTCAAGACATTCGTTTTACGATGTCGTTAAGCTTTCGATTGGGTTTGGGTTACGGTAACTGTTTAGTAATCTGTGGTTTGGGTGTGGGAATTCACGGGGTCTTTCACTATAAACTATAAAGTTAAGATTGCTGGTCTATACATCAGATAAATAATATTGAAGTGTCTGTTTGTAACATTGAAATAATAGCTTTCCACTTCATATGAAAGTAAGTAGGTATATTCGGTACTGACAATAAAGTATCAATTTTTTAAAATTTTGTCGGTCCGTATGTCTGTCAGTTTGTTTCGACTAATCTCTGAAACGGATGGGCAGATTTTCATGAGACTTTCACCGGCAGATAGCTGATGTTATAAGGTCTAACATAGGCTACTTTTATTTTAGGGTTCCGTTTCCGTTAGTTCTATGCAAACGAAGTCGTGGGCATCAGCTAGTTGTTAATAAAAATGCATTAGTATTTAGTGCCTGATGGTCAGGATTGGAAGGCTGAACTTATGTACGTGAAATCCGCTAACACCTTAACAAAATGACGGTCCGGTCCAGAAGGAAGGTCCGGCGTTCAATATATTTCTTGTACTGGACTAAGCCAGTACAAGAAATATATTTGTCACCGTAAAATTGCAAAAACCGATAGATTGTAATATTACTAGAGATATTGTAATAAGTCGACAAATTGTCAAAAAAAAATTTCTTCTTACAATTTACACGTTATTTTGCGTTATATTGTAATATTTACCGTGCCTTTTGATATACGGCAAGTGCCCCGCGCCGCCATATTTGTTTTCTTTTTTATAATAATAATTATAAAGAAAAATAATGCGTACATTTTAAGGAGATTGTAAGGAGAAATTTTTATTTGACAATCTGTCGACTTATTACAAATTACAATATCTCTAGTAATATTACAATCTATCGGTTTTTGCAATTTTACGGTGACATAACATATATTGTCTACGACGTCGTTTGAGCGACACAAGGGCCGATCCGTCGTCGCAACGCAGTGCTGTGATCTCGACCTAGTCTATGTGAGATTTTGTTTTACATGAAAGCTAATGCTGGGACTATATGATCCGGAATCCGGAAGCCCAGGGAAAATTCAGAGCATTGAAAATAGAACACTGCGTTAGTACAATAGAGCTGAAAATCGAACACACGAGTGTCGAGTCAAATGAAAATGTCATATTATATGACAGCTCGACATTTCGATTTTCAACTCTATTGTATTAGCGTAGAGTTCTGTTTTTAGTGCTCTGAATTTACTCGGGCCCGCCAGATTCCGTATCATTCAGTCTCAACTCTCAGCCTAAACGTAACTTACTAACTTTCTAAAATCTAAAGGATCTCGATGATTTCTTTCTCGCGCATCATTTCTTTCCGCTATTTAGTTTGTCAATAGTCAGTAAGTCACAACCCACAGCCAGTAGGTACTCAGTACTGTTAAGTTAAACACCGTTAACTGCAGCTCTCCGAGTTAGCGAGTTAGCATAAGTTAACGGTTATACCTAGTTGACTGACAAGTCGCGTTGACAAGACGTTGAGAGTTGAGACCCGGTATATTTTTTTGGGTTCCGTTATACCCAAAGGGTAAAAACGATTCAATGCTACCCCTCCACAATCCGTCCGTCCGTCGCGTCCGTCTGCCATCAGGCTCTATCTCGTGAACCGTGAATTAGCTAGATAGTTGAAATCCTATCAAAACATTAATATGTGAAATGAGAGCCAAATTCAATAATATGATATATGCCAGATGCCTTGGTCCTTGACTCCAACGACAAAAGAAGTGAGATCTAAATGGGTGCCAAGTTCAATGGTCAGTCCTGAAATGTATTTAAAATAACAACAAAATATCATTTCTTCTTTTAACTTAGGATAATATATTATAGCCTAAGGTCTGACTTGGCTTGTTTTCATATTAGTATAATTTTCTTCGCGGCATTGGTGGCCTCTTATTGAGATAACTTAGCAACTTCACTTATTTTGTACATAATTCTGAGACACTTTTTTCTACAGCGATCGGTCTCCTTTTCTCTAACCTCCATGGTATTAGCGCAGAGTTTATTTTCACTGCTCTGAATTTTCCACGGTCTTCCCGATGCTGGATATAGTCCCCGGCCTAATGTCTCTTCCGTCCGTATTAGAACGTGAATTTTACCGATAATACTCGCTTCAATAATTGCATTTTGGTTCGTCATGATAACTGTTTGCGTCCAGAATTTCACTCTTCATAGCTATCCGTTCATTTCATATGGGGACTTTGGGATGTGTTGATGGAACAATCTTACCTTATAGTTATACCCACTTTAAACGAGACAATCTTGTATATTATATACTTAATCGGTTTCTCGAAAACGGCTGCAAGTATGTATTACCACGAAATTTAGTATTCTAGGAGTTTTGGGAGAGAAAAATTGATCTATCTAGGTCTAACCCGTGAGAAACTGCGCATTTTTAAGCTATATACCGCCCTTACTAATAAACGCTGTATAAATTTGAATAGTTATACAGTGTTTTGTCTTCTTCAATCGATTTAAAAATGTCACTTGTGTGACGGGAACAAAACACTGTACCCCTTACTAATAAACGCTGTATAAGCTTTGAGTAGTTACACAGTGTTTTGTCTCTTTCTATCGAATTAAAAATGTCACTTGTGTGACGTGAACAAAACACTGTATAACTATTCAAAGCTTATACAGCGTTTATTAAAAAGGGGTTGTAAGTATAAACTATTCAAAGCTTATACAGCTTTTATTAGTAAGGGGGATTGTATATATAAACATATTTTTTTCTTTCTACGTGTAATAATATCAATAATTTAGACCCCTATTATGTCAGTCCGATTGCTAATTACGTGGTATTACATAATTTTTGCTTTGTTTGAAAATTCAGAATGTGGTGTGTTCGAAATTCGAATTCCGGTCTGATAAATATTTTTCAAGGAATTTGTAAGTATTATAGTTGTATATAATACTTACAAATTCCTTGATATTTTTGTGATTCTTTTATTTTTTAAATTTATCACAACTCCGAGCACAGCTTGGTCACACAGATACTTTACCTTTATGAATGCAGACAATCTCGCGACGCAAATCGTGATACACTTGCACAAAAACAAGATTCAAGAAGGAAGGGAGTTTGCCATTAATAATTATAAGATCTTATGAGTTATGAACATTATTTCTTATAAATTCAGCCAAGGTTGCTGGCTGCAGCATTGGACCTAAGGTCACTGGCAGGGCTGGTAGCTACTTTTAACTCTCGTGCGTGTGTTACCACAGCCTATAGAACTATTACCTACAGTCGTCCAACGGACACGTCTAGACAGAGCAATCGTGCGGGGCGTGTGGGGTGAGAGAGGGGCGGTAGCGAGCCCAAGCTGCCATACACTCGCTTGGGACACGTCAGCCGGGGTTGACGCTTTTTAATTTGATTGTTTTAAGTGGTTTGCGACAATGTTTCGTTTGAGTTGTATGTAGGTACTTATTTACAATGGTCAATTATATGAACAGCTAAAGAAGATTAATTTTAATACAAAACCATGCGCCTGTTTCCCGTCAGAATTTTTAATAAAATTGTATCTACGTATGAGAATTTACTAACTACATCGTCAAATTCAACAATCGCAATCTAAAAACTAGTAAATCCAAATGTCGAAAATACCTTTCAGTTTCGCATTTGTAGCTTTTGCAGGGTTCGTAAATATCCGATATTTATAATAAATATCAAAATATCAGATATCTTTGATTATATATATCCGATATTTTTGATTTTTTGATATTTTCAAAATTACATACAAATCTCATGGTACTCTGATATGTTTTTTCGTAAAGGTCTACCAGAATCTGATGGCATTTTAAAAAAAATAAAAAATGTGATTTTCATATGGCAATGTCAAGTATGACCCGTCAAATCAAAGTACGTGATCTGTCAACCGCTGTTAAAATTTTGTGATTATGTTCTTGGAATTTGTTGTTTCTGTGAAAATATCCAAAAAGGCAATTCGATCTCAAGCGAGAAATATTGTTTTCTATGTCTATAGTAAAATACAGAAAGAAGAAGGTGTAAATCGAACTCAATCTTATAATTTAAAGTTCGTGGTAGAGTTGACCGGTAAGTTAGAGTGAGTTGTTTTGATACTATTAGTTTTTTTTATATTTTCTTAGGTAATTATTGTGACTTCTTTAAAGGTATTTCCAGTATTACTATACGGTGAATCGTAGCTGGTGGCACATTGAATGATGGTTTGTTTTCCATGCCTGGTAAAACGAGGAGAGGAGGAAAAAAGAAAATCAACATAAGACAGTTTCGATTTATAGTTGATTACGAATAAAGTAAACGAGTTCTATACAGTTCGGAAGGAAATTCCAACATTAAATAAACTGTTGCCAATTTAATTGTATGTTATTCGTAATAAATAAGTACCTATATAAAGTAATTCACGATTGATTTATTTTTCATGAAATATCATTATATTACATAGTATAAAACAAAGTCCCTTTTTTGTCTGTCTCTATGTATGCTTTAAATCTTTAAAACTACGCAACGGATTTTGATGCCGTTTTTTTTTAACAGATAAAGTGATTTAACGGGAAGGTTTTTAGGTATATATAACATGCATAACATAGTAGAGGTACACAGATAATTTTAGAGGTTTCTAAAGTCCTAAAAAATCACATATTTTGCGCTTATATTGAAAATGCTGCCTGAACACTACGAGATAGATCAAAATTATGTACTACAGTTTTATTATTTATCTTAAAAAAGCCTACAAAAAAGTCCGCGATGGCAATATGCCTATCTCTTAGGGATAACCCACAATAACCATTTTTTAATCCTTTACTTTGATTTTAATTTAATAGCTTATTTACAAAGCGATTTTAAGCAATACAGTATTAATCCTTATCCAATTAAGTACTTTAAATACATTGTGCATTTAAGATAAATCAATAGTGCCCTTTACGGCATGTAATTTAAATGAATATTTTCGAAGATATTACAGATTTAAAATGCAGGGATATAGTGTTGCTGCGTGGCGCGGGCGCTCGCGTTTCTATATTGTGCTACCGAAAACGCGGGACGTATACAGTATAAAGAGGTTCACGAATATTTTGAACTGCAGCACAGAATACGTATAATAGTAACTGCAGTTCTTAATTCTTATGGAATATCCGGAGGTGGTTTGTCAGTTTTGTTGGTCAAATAACTTTACTTATTACATAGTACATAGTATAAAACAAGTCGCTTTATCTGTCCCTATGCATGTAGGTATAGTATATTGTATGCTTAGATCTTTTAATCTACGCAACGGATTTTGATGCGAGTTTTTAAAATAATAGTCTTTAAGTATTTAGTCTCTAAGATATTATAAGATTCTGGTAAAATTTATACTCAAGTGCGATAAATATAATATTATGTAAGTATATTATCAAGTGGTCGCGCATGTCGTGTCGAGGTGATAGGGTCCCATTTTTAACAATTTGCATTGGGCAAACCTAAAAACATTTTCAATATTGTATCAGTAGTATATTGCTGTAAGTAGGTAGAGAATTATTCGCCGAAGTAGTTTTTTCTCCAAGAACACTATTCCACGCGGGCGAAGCCGCGGGTAAAAGCTAGTTTTCTATATTAAACACCGAACATTCTTCATACAGTCTTATTATAATTCATGTTCAATAATACTAAAGACATAATTAAAAATTAACCAGTATCAAGATCGTTTAATCCAATTTCCCCAGAATTGCACACTACAAAATTTTATTTCCCTATTTGCCATGAGATTCTGGTACACCTATAATAGTTGAATCGAAATAATTTGTATGTCTGATAATTTGAAGATAGGGAAGTAAAATTAAACTCATTTATTTATTATTGATATTAAAAGTTTTCAAATCAATTAAAAATCAACGATAGATACTTTTGAGTATCAATTTAAATAAACCATAAAACCATAAAATGACTTTTGTTTATAACCAGAAGAAAAAAAAGTGTATTAATTTTATCAGTCGAATTAATTTGACACATGGTATAAATGGTATAACAATAGTATAATAACAAACAAGGTATTTTCTTCCGAAAAACAGGGGGTCACGTGGGTGTCATATGCCGTAACCGTTACAAGCCGCGTCGACGGCTATGATTAGTTAATGTCGTGTCAAATAGCTTGTAAGTTGTTGTTGTAGTCGTGTAAAAGTTTTTGATGACCTAGGCTTGTGAAACTCTCGGAAAATAAGACCTGTGTTGATGTAAGATTTTTTACATTTAAAACATTCTTTTACATTTTTAAATATAAATATCAATTTTGATATAATATATCAAGCATAAATATCAATTGATATATATCATGATATATATACGATATATATCAATTGATATATATCATGCTAACCCTGAGCTTTTGTATACGCATTTGTATTTTCTATAATAAAACTCTTCATTAATACTTCTATATATATATTTTTTTGTTTTATTCCTAGTACTCTACATACACATACTATGAATACCTACACAAAATGTAGAACAGATTATAATAAAACACATTATTGTGACAACCCTGCAGCAATGACGAATACCTACACAAAAGCGGCATTTCGCGCGACTTCAAACGCGTTGGACCACTGTATCTCTTTATTACACTGTGGTGTTACTTTACTTTGTTTGGGGAATTTGTGAAGTCTGACAACCCTGGTGAGCCCTGGTTTTACCACTACGTGTTGACTTCCGCACCTCTACGTGTTTTGAACGTGGAAATATTGCAACAAGTCACAATGTTTTTCTTATTTCGAAACATGTACATATGCGACAGTGTCTATTTGTGCTTGCTTGGTTCACAGCACAGAATACAGAAACCGTCTACGCGCTTCAAAGTGAAGCCGTCACGACTACTCCAAATTGGAGTGGCTATCCACACATAATATGTTGCCACAGAATAACGGAATATTTTACCCTACTTTTTTTCAATTAATTTTTATTGAATACCTAATTGTCGTAGCATAACAACGCGATTTGTTTTGTAAGTGTAAAGAGTAAAGTAAAGAGCGGGCGGGGCGGTGTTTCGCCATGGTTTTGGTTACAGTGCGCTACGTACAAATGTGATCGAACACTCATTCTGGATGTTCTGTATTCTGTGGTTCACAGATAGATAATAGCTAGTCTATATTGTATTTATAAAATGACTTGATGTTGCCGCGACTTCGTTTGCGTAGAACTAACGGAATCGAAACTCTATTTTTTAAACGGAACCCCTAAGTTGAAAGTAGCCTAATGCTATCTACAGACACACGAATTTGGTATGGAGCGTACAGCGAACCATATCCGGAGACCAAATTCGGTGTCGCTACACACGCACGAATTTGGTACGGTGCAGTGAAGCGAAACGCTCGACACTCGTGTGTTCGATTTTATGCTCTATTACATTAGCACAGAGTTCTATTTACAGTGCGGTTTTTAAACGACGACGATGATTCCCGCAATTCATTGATAACGGGTAGTGATACCAACACTTTAAAAAATATTGCTCCCCAAATTTTACCCCTGATTACTTATACCATTGACAGGTCTAAGAGATAATAAGCTAGAAAGAAAGGTTATGTGTTTAACATAAAGACTTACGCGTGAATAACATAAAACTAACTTGTCTTAATCTGATTTCACTCCCAATACATTTTCATATCCCTGGCTATATACACACATTAAAATAATTTTTATTATTACATACAAATTGAATCATAAGGAGTAAACTCTAAACATCCTGTCCCCTAGTAAACCCCGTAGATATTTTCCCTAATTTTGGCGGGTACATCCCTAAGTTGGCAACACTGATACCGTTGTATGGCCTAACCGCCGGACTGCTCTACACACGCACGAATATGGTACGGAGCGTACCAGATCCGATGCGGACAACGGTGAATTCTTCGCCTTCTTCATATGTTCGCCGGACTGCCCTACACACGCTCGGATCTGGTACGGAGCGTACCAGATCCGCTGTACGCTCCGTACCAAATTCGTGTGTCTGTAGACACCATAAGTTACTCCAGCTTATAACACAGCTATCGGCCAGTGACAGCTCCTCGCGTGAAAATTGGTCCAGCTGTTTCAGATTTTAGCTGAAACAAACAGACAGACAGATGAGCAGACAAACATTTTAAAAATTTATGTTTCATTGAAGTACAGTATATTTTCTATCTGTCGCCGTAAAATTGTAAAAACCGTTAGATTGTAATAAAACTAGTGAAATTGTAAAATGTTGATAGACTTCCGACGCGAATATGCTGCCTACAATTTCACACATTATTTTTCGTTAGATTATAAATATATAGTTTTTAATCTTTAGATATATTTTTACAATCTCGTTAGTTATTTTACAATCTAACGGTTTTTACAATTTTATGGTGAAATATCTATCTATCTTCTTTATACCTATATAAAAGGCAAAGCTGATTGACTGATGTATCAAGATTCAAGGCACAAGCCAAACCCTAGGCTAGAAATGTGAAATTTTGCATACGCATTGCTCATAATATGACGTAGGCATAGTCCACTAAAGAAGGATTTTTCAAAATTCAACCCCCCAAGGGTGTACAATAGGGGATGAAAGTTTAAAATCTAATTTCACGTGGGCAATTAATGCTATACTTTCATATGCATTTGGAAAAAAGCTTTTAATTTAAAATTACAAACAGTCACTTCAATTTTATTAATCAAAATCAAAATTATAAAATTAAAATATTCATTTGTATTGTAACTTGTATATTTAAGTTTAGGGTCAGGTTGGGGAAGACCGTCTACAAGGCAAGACCGTCTGCACGCAATAACTTATATTTATGAATAGCTATGCAGCTTGAATTGACAGTCGGTAAGACAGTATCATACTTTGGTTAAAATTTATAATCATAGATGTCGCTGGCAACACTATGATGGGAGAACATTTGCCGCCAGTTTTATTTGGGTTTTGAAGGTCCATTAAATATGAAAACAAGAATTTCATATGACTTTTAACTTTTTTATCCTACAGTTAAAGTGCATTTTTGAAGGTAAAATACACTATTTAGATATAAGTTGGTATAAATACATATAAGATACCAAGTGACGTGTTAAATTTCAATAGACGGTCTTGCCTCCAATAGCACGGGAAGACCGTCTGCACGCCGAATTTTAAAAAATGGTTTGTATTTGAAAGATGTGCTATTATATTGTAATTTATGTAGCACAAAATTGTTACTGTTAATATGTTTCAGCACATGGAATACTTAAGATCGGTCTAGAACATACCAAATATTTGTTTTATTAAGGCCACGTAGACCAAACGAAATAGGCATTTAACGCTTCCAAGAGTTGCCCGCAATTGCCGCAAAGCGAGCCGCGCGCCTACGTCGCCGGCGTGAACTTACATGAACCCAAAGTGTTACAGTGTAGACGTGTCGGCAGTAGGTCATCTTATTTTATTATTTGTATTGAAAAAGATAATAAAATCCATAGATAACTGTTTTAATGCAACACATAGCACACATAATTTGAATAGATATTATAGGTAGGTACCTACCTAAGTAAAAAATGCTTAAATTATATTCAATTATTTTGACAGTTTCTATGCAGTGTGTTCTGTTACAAGTATAAAAACACGCAGTGTTCGATGTGTGCATGGAGACGAGTACCTATCGTTAGCTCGTGTGGTCACTAAAGTACGTGTCGTTTCGTGAGATAATAATACTGTATCAGGTAGGTGCTGACGATTTAATGGTAACTACTTAGGCAGACACTTGCAAAAAATGTATTCCTACTGCCGAGTCCGCACGTTTGCCACTTGCTGCAAAATCCAAACCTCCACAAACGTTTGACTTTTTGAAAATCCAGATTTCCGAATTTTTTCTCCCAAAAATCCGGATTATCCGGATAATTCAGATTTTTTCATTTTTTTTAAATTTGTTGCATATTTTATAAAACTTTAATGTTTATTTTACTACTATGTTGTAGCAAAACTTACACTCATTAGTAAAAAAAAGAGTTACTTTTTTATAATTTAATTTAAATAAATTCTGATTTTAAGTTGTAACTTGTAAGTATTAGAATTATAATCTGAATAAATAAAAACATAATGAGATTATATCAAAATTATATACTTAACTAGCTTTTGCCCGCAGCTTCGCTCGCGTCAGAGGGAAACCTTGTTCGGAAAATGCCAGTACCAAAATTGAACACATAATGGTGTAGGCACTGCACAGCCGTATCAGTTGTATTTTATTTGAATGTTTCCTGCAACTTCGTAGGTACACTCAAGAAATGTACCGAGAACTGTACCATAAATAAAATTTAATAAGCTGCAAAAAGTATTCTGTGTTAATTCTGCTTAACCTACTACCATACCTGATTTCATCAAAATTCTTTACGTGTTTTCTTTACTTTACTTTATTGCATGAAAAACTAAACATATTATTATGTACATACAAACTTTCGCGTTTAGGTATAAGGTAAAAGCACTAATGCTCGACATTGAACTAAAAGACGACATTTTCAAGAAAAATGTTTTCTAATAAGAAAACTAATCATTAAAATAACATTGCTACTGATGTTAAAGACACCTAGTCACATCTATGATACATGCTCAAAAGTTTGTGAACATTCAGAAGCAAATTTGAAAATGGCATCAGTTGACAATAAACAATGTAAGCAGGTTGGCGTGTTGGGCTTATTTCTTAGCGTTTTTCATAAGGCAACTGACTTTTTACAGGTATAATTTTTTCTTAAATTTATGATTATTGGCTTCTGTTAGTTTCGATATTAAAAATGTACAAAATTCTTGAGTAATTAGGACCATTTCCTGGTTATTTTAGCTCGTTTTTGTATAAATTTTAAGTGGTGTTTACTATTAGTACCAGAAATGAATCAAAACCTAAAAGATGACACGTGTGTCTTCTACTAGGGTTACATCGAACTGAATTTGTTAGCTTATTTTAATACAAATTTAGCCTTATGCTGTAGAAAATAAGTTCCTGTCTGAGTTTCGTGTCTTTTACTCTATTCTAACTAAAAGAAGACAGTGTCAACTATTAGGGTAAACTCGATGTCAACTATTAGGTTATACTATTAGTATTCATTAATTTCATATGAAGTTAAAAGGAAGACAGAAAAAAGTACCCTCTGTTGTTTCTTCCACACAATAAAAACAATAGTATAAAAAGGAGAGAAAAAAGAATGAAATGGATGAAAAGAAAATAACCAAGAGCATGTCAGGACTTGTTTAGGGAGGGTTCCGTAACTATCAACATGCAATAGGTTTTCTGCGAATTACTTCAAAAGTTATTGTCCGATTTCGCTCAATATAATTTTTCTAAAGAGTTTTTAGCATGATCTATCAGCATGGAAACTTACAAGTTTCTATCTCTTATAGTTTAGAAATACCGGGGGGGGACCAACTTACAAACCACTTTGGAGGCCGATTACTCGAAAATGGTCAACTTTGTAAAAAAGTCATATATAAAACCTTACCTTTATTTTAATAGACCTATTCAACAATACCCCACATGATGGGGTAGAATGAAAAAATATTTTTCATCCCTACTTCACATGTATGAAGAGTCACCCCTAAAATGTAAAATTATTATAATTTTATGATGCCAAAACCGAGATCTATACACCATCAATAACTATACCAAATTTCATCCATTTATATTGATAATACAAGCTACAAACGTGGACAGACAGAATGGTATGCTGTGATAAAACCAAAACTGTAGAGTAGAAAGAGTCAAATAGTAGAAGTCTCAAATTACGCCAAAAAATATTGTTGCAGGTGATAGGCTGAAATAAACATTTAATTTTCCATTAAATTTAAATAGGTAACTTGATGTGATGTTTGTCTACTATTAGTGCCAATTGATGTCTATTTTTGGTGGATTTGATTTTCGACGCTGTCATCTTTTAGTGTCTACAACAAACCTTAGAAAATTGTAATTATTTGTTGAAAATACAACAGTCTCCAAATACTTTATATAAAAAAGTTAATTTCTAAATGTTGCTCAAACAGGAAAATTAATTGCAACTGTACTTATTTGGTAAATACATTTTATATTTGGCAATGAAGTTTGATTCGTCCTTAAAGTGTCTAGTATTAGTGCTTTTACCTTAATATTAAGTAAGGATTTCTTTTTTTTTTTTTTTTTTTTTTATTTTATTTTTTTTTTTTTTTTATCTATGGACGCTTCACACCACGTCAATCTGGCCCCGTGCTAAGTATCCGAGGAACTTGTGTTACAGGTACCAGACAACGGAAATATATTTAATACTTTTATACTATACACATATTTAAGATTTTTATTATATTATACACATATTTAATATACATCCATGACCCAGGAACACAGAAAAACTTTTTGTTCCTTCGGCGGGATTCGAACCCGCGACCCCCGGCTTGAGCACCAACACGCTCAACCAACTGAGCCACAGAGGTCTTTGTAGCCGATAATTAGTATTTTAACGATTTCGAAAATCTTTTGAATGGGAAGACGTTGTGGACCCATCGCCCATCCTAGTTTGTTCGCCCACGACAGAGTTTGAGAGAGAGATGAGTTAGCAGTACGACCACGAAGCCATCTAGCTTCTCACTTATTCCTCATAATTATAATAATCATACACATTAATGATTAGGATTAACCTAGGTAAAGTTTTAACCAATTCAAATATCTGGTTATTTTATAGCATTTTATACTACGTTATTCTTTAGATTGATAAAACTTTTTGTAGGTATGCCGTATGAACCGATTGAATTGAAATACCTACACAAAATTATAAGCAGAGCTATCCTAATTCCTATCCGCGTGGAACCCGTAGGTAGTTAGGTACCCAAACATTTTCTGCGATAAACAGCGAGTCACTTTTAATATTATATATCTATGAAGCGAGTCCTTTGTGTTTATCCAAGGGTTTAAGGGGTAATAAATTTTATAAAAATCCGTTCTGTAGTTTCTTCGATTAGCGCGCACAAACGTACAGATCAAAAATCTTTTAAGAAAATCTTAAAAGTCATTGTTTTGGATTAAAAACTAAAAACCTATGTATTAAACACTCATAAATCAAGCACAAATAAATCAAATATTACATATAACAACAAAAGAGAAAGAAATTTAATAACTAACCTACACTCAAAATATTCTACTGAAAAAGTATGTATGTATAAGTATTATGAATATAAGTTTAATGCAGCAATCGCAAATATAAATTAGGTGCCTAGTTTTTCAAAGACATTTTCATCAAATTTAACCTTCGCATTCTTGCCAGATTTATTTTTCAACATGATGACAATATATTATTATGTCAAAATAAAAATAAAGCTCCCCACTCACGGGCTATCGATTACTTCGGTCAAATTGGAAATTAATTCGTATTTGAAAGTAAATTGCTAACGACAAACTATTACACAAAATGATTAGTGTAAGACCTACCAGCTAGTTTTTGCGGTGGGAGTCAAAAGTTGGAACAAAATTTACGCATATATATACGAGTTTCATATAAAAAGTATAGTAAGGTGGTCCTAGGATCTCAGACTAATATTCAAACACTAATATTCAATTTTTATCTAAACCGACTTGCAGCTACGAATCCAGTAAATGTTTAAATTGTAAAGACTAAATCGATCGATCGCTTGTGAGTGAGAGCTTTAAATCAAAAGTACTAAGGAGTATTTATATCAACTTTAAAGCAAATCGCTCCCAAACAACTTTCTTTCCCTTTTTATTCCCGTTACCCCTAACGGGAATAAAAAGGGAAAGAAAGTTGAAGAAGAAATACGAATTTCAATAAACTATGATACACGAATTCCATCAATTCTGTTACATAATGTTTGTGCCAAATATGAAGTAGATTGGACCAAGGAATCACGTTGCCCCATACAAACTGTTTTCCCCCTTTTCACCCCCTTAGGAGTCGAATTTCGAAAAATCCCTTCTTATCGGATCCCTACGCAATACAAAGAGCAAGCCCTGCAAGTTTCAGGTCTCTACGATCAGCGGTTTAGGCTGTGCGTTGATCCGTCAGTCATTCAGGACAAAGGATTTTATATGTATAGATTATATATTTTTTTTTATTTTTAGAAATATTTTTGATTACGTTTCAAATCCTACAATGTTCAGTTTTATAGTTAGTATTTTATTTTAAATAAGGTATGTATATATTGTTATTTACTAAATGTTCCAGCAGAAAGAATTATACAAAATTGGAATAGCCTGTGATCTTTTTAACGCTTTTTTTACATATTCACCACTACCGTTTTCGTAAAGTTTGTCCGTGGGAGAGCCATGCTTCGGCACAAATGGGCCGGCTCGACCGGAGAAATACCACGGCCTCACAGAAAACCGGCGTGAAACAGCACTTACGCTGTGTTTCGCCGAGTGAGTGAGTTTACCGGAGGCCCAATCCCCCTACCCCCCTATGATGCCGCAGTTGAAAACTAATTTGTTACCCCAGGAGGGTACCAACTGCGTTGGAGAATCCCTCTCTGGACGTCCACGCTCAGGCGCCCCTGGACCTGAGCGTGGACGTCTAGGCTGCCCCTCGTATTCTGGGGGGGGCAAAACTGCGCTCCAATCTGCACGGGGCAAGAGCAAACGTGCTAAGGCACCCCCTGAGATATTGAAAGTGGACTTCTGCAATATCAGGGGACTACATTCAAACCTCAATGCCGTCCATTACCATCTTGAGACAGCAAAGCCGGCGTTGCTCTTCTTAACCGAGACGCAGATATCGTCTCCGGCTGACACATCATACCTTTCCCACCCTGGGTATAATCTTGAGCACTCTTTTCTGCCTAAAGCTGGAGTGTGTGTGTACGTCAGAGATGATATCAGCTCTCGCCGCCTCAGCAATCTTGAAGTTAGGGACCTTTCAATCTTATGGCTCCGCATAGAGTGCGACGACCATCCCCGCGTCTATGCGTGCCTCTATAGGTCCCATAGCGGTGATACCGAAATAGACCGACTCTTTGAGCATCTGCAAATGGCTACAGACTTCATGCAGCGGCAGATCCCATCCGCAGAGATCATACTACTTGGCGATTTTAATGCCCACCACGCCGACTGGCTCAATTCCAGTAAAACTGATCATGCGGGGAGATCTGCCTGCGACTTTGCCCTTGCATATGACCTTACACAACTGGTTACTGCGCCTACGCGAATTCCAGATGTGGATGGTCAGATTCCTTCCCTGTTGGACCTTCTGCTGACGTCACATCCGGACGGCTACCAAGTATCCGTGGCCGCACCACTTGGCTCATCGGATCATTGCCTTGTCCGCAGTTCTGTGCAACTCACGAGCGCGTTGCGACAGCGTGTTGCTAAATACCGTCGTGTGTGGCACTACAAGTTAGCAGATTGGGATGGGATGCGGTCATTTTTTGCTTCCTACCCCTGGAGGCAGACGTGCTTCTCGCCGGATGATCCTGACGCCGCTGCCAACTCTGTTGCCAACGTGGTGCTACAAGGAATGGAACTTTTCATTCCGTCCTCTGTGGTCCCTACTGGGAGCAGATTCCGTCCCTGGTTTGCTTCATCTTCCAAAAAAGCTTCTCGCCGGAAGCAGGAAGCTTACCAAACCTGGGCTAATGCAGTGTCAGCACAGGATTTAAACACCAGCAAACTTAAAAAGGAGTACAACCTTGCCTCTAGGTCCTTCAAAAGAGAGATCGCTTGGGCGAAGAAACAGCACATCAGTAGAATTGGCGAGAGACTCGAGCGTCTCCCTTCGGGAACCCGTGCATTCTGGTCTCTCGCCAAAGCTATCGAAGGGAATTTCTGTAAGCCATCTCTTCCATCCCTACACGTAGGAAATGGCTCGTTGGCACATGACGCAAAAGAGAAAGCTGAACTTCTTGGCAAGCTCTTTGCGTCCAACTCGACCCTGGATGACGGGGGGCAGGAACCGCCGACTATACCGCGATGCAAGAGCATCATGTCGGATATTCGGTTCCATCAGCGCTCAGTGCGAGTTGCTCTCCGTTCCCTTGATACCCAAAAGTCGAGTGGGCCTGACGGAATCCCTCCTATAGTGTTGAAAGTGTGTGCTCCAGAGTTGGCACCGGTCTTAACGCGTCTTTTTCGGCTCTCCTACTCCTATGGCACAGTCCCAGCATCTTGGAAGACAGCTTTGGTGCACCCGATCCCTAAAAAAGGCGATCGCTCCAATCCTTCCAACTACAGACCAATCGCTATAACCTCTCTCTTCTCGAAGATAATGGAGTCCATTATTAATAGACAGCTCCTTCGATACTTAGACGGTCAGCAGTTACTAAGCGACAAACAGTACGGGTTCCGTAAAGGTCGCTCGGCTGGTGATCTGCTGACGTACCTAACTCATCGTTGGGCACAGGCGATCGAGTCTAAGGGAGAGGCATTGGCTGTAAGTTTGGACATAGCGAAAGCCTTTGATCGGGTTTGGCACAAAGCGCTTCTTTCGAAGCTTCCTTCCTATGGGCTCCCCGAGAAATTATGCAAGTGGGTCACGAGTTTCTTAGCAGACCGAAGCATAAGGGTCGTAGTCGACGGTGAATGCTCAGATACTCTGTCTGTTGATGCTGGTGTCCCACAAGGCTGTGTGCTATCACCTACCTTGTTCATACTGCATATCAATGATATGTTACAAACCAATGGCATTCATTGCTATGCAGATGACAGCACGGGTGATGCCTTATATACCGGCCACGCGAATATCTCTCGGCAAAATGTCATTGAGAGTCGAAACAAACTTGTCTCTCAAATTGAAAATTCATTAGAGAAGGTCTCTGAATGGGGTAGACTTAACTTAGTCCAATTCAACCCCTCTAAGACACAAGTTTGCGCGTTCACCGCTAAAAAGTTACCAATGGTCGTATGTCCTCGTTTTGAAAGCATACCCATAACTGTCTCCTCCAACATTGGAATACTTGGTGTTAACATATCGAGCGAGGTCCAGTTCCGATATCATCTGGAGGGCAAGGCCAAGTTAGCCTCCAAGAAGCTTGGTGTTCTGAACAGGTCAAAGCAGTATTTCAGTCCGATCCAACGCCTACAACTCTATAAGGCGCAGGTTCGGCCTCACATGGAATACTGTTCTCATCTCTGGGCAGGGGCGCCAAAGTACCAGCTTCTCCCTCTGGATCGTATTCAACGTAGGGCCGCTCGAATTGTCGACTGCCATAGTGTTTCAAACAGGCTTGACTCCTTAGAGCTACGTAGAGATGTAGCATCGCTCTGCATCCTCTATCGGTTATATTACGGGGAGTGCTCCGAGGAATTGTTCGGACTTATACCTGCTGCAACTTTTCGCCACCGTTCCATGCGACAAAATATTTATCATCCTCATCACCTTGATGAGTGGCAGTCCTCCACCGTGCGCTTTACCCGAAGCTTTCTGCCGCGTACTGTAAAACTCTGGAATGAACTGTCGCCAGCAGTATTTCCGGACCACTACGACCTGCAAACCTTCAAGAAGGGAGCGTATTCCCTCCTAAAAGGCCGGCAACGCACTTGCAACTTCTCTGATGTTGCGGGTGTCCATGGGCGACAGTAATCACTTTCCATCAGGTGATCCGTTTGCTCGTTTGCCCCCTTGTTTTATAAAAAAAAAAAAAAAAAAAAAAAAAAAAGTTCCATTTCTATGTGAAAGTACTAACGTAGGAAAATTAATACAGTTTAATAAAACGTAGGAAACTGAAAATCCTTTAAATCGAGATCCGGGGAGTGAAGACAAATCATTTGAAGCATGGGGCTGAACAAATAATTTTGTATGGACGAAATTGGACCACTTTTGAGTTATTGAAAGTAAAAATCACCCACCTGTTTAGGTAATAATTGAACACGTAAATGGTGTTTTTAATTCCCTCGGTAACTAACAGAAGTACAATAAGCAATTCTAAGCACAATTTAAAACCTATAACTGTTGTAAGATCTTTATTTTAACATTTTACTTACAAATAAACAGTAACATCTTACTCTTCATTGCACTTTGAAGTTTCCGCTATAAGATGAAAACTACATTACTTAAAAAAATAACAGTGGTTTACACAAATCGTTGGTGCTATTTTTGACACCTATATCTTATCTTTAAAATATTATCTAAAAATAATTATTTCTACGCAAAAACAGGAGCGTTGATTTTCATTTAGTTTTGCTACTGACTCGTTCGGCAAAATTCTCTCTAATCTTAAACCAACCAGTCAGGTATTATCGACTCCAAAACTTCTTCCTGATATCATAGAGATAATATTTAGGTATTTGGACTTAGATATTCATTATTTAGAAGATAATTAAATATAGTTAAACCACTACATTTCTTTTTAAGCTATCATATTAATTTGGCATTCTATGATTGTAGAAATTAAAATTGCAATAATATGTTTCGACTTTCGTTAGTAAAAATTCAATAAATATAAAAATACAAAGCTTTAATTGGGTTTGGATTTGCTTATTATACTTCTTACTACTCGTGCAATTGAAACTGAAACCATATTCAGTGTTTTTATAAATTGGATCACCTATTAATGAACTGTACTACTACTGAAAAAATATAAAATTGTAAGTATCTTAGAAACAGTCCATACATATACATATATAGCGGCCATAATATTTTAACAGATCTTCATCCCTCGCATCTCCATTTAATGGATTGACTATGTTCTACCAAATAACTTGAATAAATGGAAAAATGTGTCAACAATTTCAACAGGACAACAAATAATATCAAATTATCCAAAGGCATGTATTTAAACTCACGACAAAACATATTTATTTCTTATGTTTACGCGAATATTGTTCATTGTTTTAAACACTTACGGATTTTGTCGCGTTATGTAAACGTAACCGTAAAACGTAAACCGTGACAAAATCCGTAAGTGTTTAAAACAATCACGACAAAACAATTAAATTTTGGATGTGAAAATACCGAATATTGAATACTAAATTACCATGTCGGCTAAAGAATGTAAGGAATAAAAAATTACAAATCTGGTGACTAAATAATACCACTGAATATTCCAAACTGGCAGACTGATATTATATTAGCGAACAAATAACCATCTTGGCGACAATTTGTGAGTACACATTTAATTTAAGAATAGGTACATATATTTTCCGTAATGTAGGTAACTCAAAAAACATACAAGCAGCAAAACCAGCGCACATAAAAAAAACAAAGGAGCGTACAAAATTCCCAATTTTTAATTTTCCTCGACTTGGTGTAGATATTGGGTAGATTCATTTTGAAATTTAAAAATAACGGTTATTCATTTTTCGCAAAATTAACATAGGTGTCGTTACCAAGTTTTTGGGGGTGCTGGATACGAAAATGACATTCATTTTGAAATTCCAATATGGCGGACATACTTAATTTTATAAAAATAATATGGTTGTCCCTTTGTTGGTTTCTGGGGGTGCTGATTACAAAAAAGTCATCCATTTTAAATTTCCTTAGTAACCCCGCAACCTCAAATTTTTTTCATGATGGGAGAAAAAGAAATTCGAACATCCTGAATATTCCAACATTTCTATAGCTTTATGCATCCCGGCCCCGGTATCTCAATGTAGAGCATTTATATTTTTTTAATAAAATAGATTCTATCTCGGAAACGGTGCATCCTAATGAAAAATAATGAAAATTTCCTCCCCCTTAGAAACTCCGCAACATCATATTTTCTTCATGATGGAAGAAAAAAAATCTGAAAATCCTAAATTTTCCAAATTTTCTATAGCGTTTTACACCGTTCGTGTCTCAAAGTAGAGCATAATCATAATTTTTTTTTCTATAATGGCTTCTATCTCAGAAACGGTGCATCCTACTTGAAAAATAATGAAAATTACCTCTCCCTTAATAACTCCGTAACCATATATTTTCTTCAAGATGAGAGAAAAAGAAATTCGAAAATCCTGAATTTTCCAACATTTCTATAGCTTTATATATCCCTCGTATCTCAATGTAGAGCATTTATTATTTTTTTTATAAAATTGATTCTATCTCGGAAACGGTGCATCCTATTGAAAAAATAATGAAAATTTCCTCCCCTTAAGAACCTCGCAACACCATAGTTTCTTCACGATGGAAGAAAAAGAAATTTGAAAATCCTGAATTTTCCAAAATTTCTATAGCTTTATACACTGTTCGTGTCAAAGTAGAACATTGCCATATTTTTTTTCTAAAATCGCTTCTATTTTAGAAACGGAAAAATAATACTATTACTGGAAAAATAATAAAAATTTCCTCCCCCTTAACCCGAAAATCGCATATTTTTTTCATTAATGCCAAAAAAAGAAATTATAAAATCCTGAATTTCGAAAAGTTTCTATACCTTACATAGCTGGTACCTCTACAAACTACAAGTTAATTTTACGAAGATTGGATAGTCTCCATTTTGTACAATTAAATTGGAAGACAATTTTATAATCAGCATATTATGAAACATGGAAAAAGACATCCATTTTTAATAAAAAAAAAATATACGCCATTTTGGAATTTTAAAACGGATTTTATTTTCATATTATCCTGCACCCCCAAAAACCTTGAAAACGATACCCATACCAAAGAAAAAAAACCTCCAATAGTATCCAAAACTGGGATTTTCCGTAGCTTACAAATTGAATTTTTTGTCTCTTGAGTGATTTCACCAGTTTGGTAATTTAGTCGCCAACATATTAATTCGCTGCCAAATTCAGCAATACAGTATGCTCACGTGCAGTCACCAACTTATTTTTTGTTCACTCGATTAATTATATCCCTTATTCAAATATTGTACGTCTAGAGTACATACTAATTACAATTAAAATATGTAATTTTCATAGTAGTAACCAAGATTGAAAAAATCGAAAAATCCGGATTTTTCGAATTTTTCGAATTTCGAAGTATCCGGATTGCAACCCCTACTTGCGAGTGACTTGGTGTGTTCTGCAAAGGCAAGCATGACAGATGTTGAGCTCGTATCCTTATATTTTATTGTAAATAGAACAGCCTCCGTGGTCTAGTGGTTAGAGCTTGGCTCTCGACTCGGATGTCGCGTGGGGAGTTATTTATTATTATTATTGTAAAAACAGAAATCGAAATAAAAAGAAACGAAAAGTACGGCAAAGAAGATGGTAGATGTTACAAATTCATAAAAACCGTTTACTGACTTATTCAATAATGTACTAAGGCTACTCCACGCATCAGCTACTTTTTTCTCATAATACACAACACAATAATATACCTATGTATGGACGCTTCACACCAAGTCAATCTGGTCCCGTGGTAAGTTCTCGAAGAACTTGTGTTACGGGTACCAGACAACAGAAATATATTTAATAATTTTTATATTATACACATATTTAAGATTTTTAGTATATTTAGTATATTTAATACACATTCATGACCCAGGAACACAGAAAAAATGTTTGTTCCTTCAGCATTCAAACCCGCGACCCCCGGCTTGAGCACCAACACACTCAACCACTGAGCCACAGAGGTCGTCTCATTTGGCAAAAGCAACGACGTGGCGACGATAATGTTATTGTGTATGGTTATAATATGTATAACTAGCCGATGCCCGCAACTTCGTTTGCGCCTAACTGACGGAAGCGGAACCCTATTTTTTAAACGAAACCCTAAAATAAAAGTAGCCTATGTTAGACCTTATGACATCAGCTATCTGCCAGTGAAAGTCCCGCGAAAATCGGTCCAGCCGTTTCAGAGATTAGCCGGAACAAACAGACAGACAGACCGACAGACAGACAGACAGACGGACAGACATTTTAAAAAATTGGTATTTTATTGTAAGTACCGAATATACTTTCAGATGCATTATGTGAAAAGCTGTTAATTTGAAGTTACAAACAGACAAGTCATTTTTATTTATCTGTATAAATTTAGTTCAAAAATAAAAAGAAGCATAAAAAAATACAAAACAAACTTTCCTATAGATTTTTATTGTATTACTAGCTGATGCCCGCAACTTCGTTTGCGCAGAAGTAATGGAAGCGGAACCCTATTTTTTTAATCGGAACCCTAAAATAAAAGTAGCCTATGTTAGACCTTATAACATCAGCTATCTGCTAGTGAAAGTCCTGTGAAAATCGGTCCAGCCGTTTCAGAGATTAGCCGGAACAAACAGACAGACAGACCGACAGACAGACAGACGGACAGACAAAAATTTTAAAAATTGGTATTTTATTGTAAGTACCGAATATACTTTAAGATGCATTAAGTGAAAAGCTGTTAGTTTGAAGTTACAAACAGACACTTCAATTTTATTTATTTGTATAGAAGATATGTCCAAGACCCGGGAACACAGGAAACTTTATGTTCCTTCGGCGGGATTCAAACCCGCGACCCCCGGCTTGAGCACTAACATGCTCAATCACTGAGCCACAGAGGTCGTCTCATCTGGCAAAAGCAACGACGCGGCGACAATAAAATGTAACATGTTATTGTGTATGGTTATATGTATAACTAGCTGATGCCCGCAACTTCGTTTGCATAACTTCGTTACCCGCAACTAACGAAAACGGATCCCTATTTTTTATACGGAACCCTAAAATAAAAGTAGCCTATGTTAGACCTTATAACATCAGCTATCTGCCAGTGAAAGTCCCGTGAAAATCGGTCCAGCCGTTTCAGAGATTAGCCGGAACAAACAGACAGACAGACAGACGGACAGACAAAAATTTTAAAAATTGATATTTTATTGTTAGTATCGAATATACTTTCATATGCATCAAGTGATAAGCTGTTAATTTGACATTACAAACAGACACTTCAATTATATTTATCTGTATAGATGTATAGATTTAGTTCAAAAATAAAAAGAAACATAAAAAAATACAAAGAAACTGACTTTCCTTTAGATTTTTATTGTATTATACATATCCATGACCCGGGAACACAGGAAACTTTTTGTTCCTTCGGCGGGATTCAAACCCGCGACCCCCGGCTTGAGCACCAACACGCTCAATCACTGAACCACAGAGGTCGTCTCATCTGGCAAAAGCAATGACGCGGCGACGATAAAATATAACATGTTATTGTGTATGATATGTTCAAAAATAAAAAGAAACAAAACAAACTGACTTTCCTACACTGCGTTAGAAACGAAAGAATTGTTCGATAAATACGCGGGTAAGGCGTGCGCTAGCAAAACTGACATAGGTCTGTCCTCGTCAACGCCTAGCGGGCGACTGTGGGGCGACTCTAGCGGCTTACGCACGCTGCATTTCAATATTAATTTATTGTTAAAATAATTAAACCAACATGCAAAATGTAACCAGAAATTATTCTTTTTTAAGTTATTAGCTTTTCGTAGATATGATTTTTGAAAGTAAAACTATCATGAACTTCATGAACAAAAAGAAAAATATTCAAATTTAGCCTCCTCTTCGGAATTATTTTTGATCGAGTGAAGTTTTCAATATTATGTTTCAAACCACAAATTGTAAAAGAACATTAAGTAAACAACAATGTGTTTTTTTTTTGGCTTTTTAAAGTTACTATTTGTTTGTTTATTATCGATTCAAAGTCATGTAAAATTGGGACCACGCGGCCTTAAATTGAGTAAATTTTTCAATGAAGTATGCCGGTCTTTCCCAACCTTAATGGATTAATCGTTATTCATCTCCGACACCATATACGTCTTAATTTTTGGGCATTAACTCAAGGAAGGTATAATACGGTGTATTTAATTTTAACACATAGTAAATTTTTTACTTACAAAACTCACTCGGTTTTAAAATTCAAAACTTACAAGCAATGGTCAACAGATTAAATCGTATATTTTTTAAATTTTCTGTATAATTCACAAAAGTACGATTTTTTCGTGTCTCTACGATATTTCATAGTATAGTTAATAGTTACTTGACACTTGACAGAATATTTCGCTACCCTAAATATCGCCGCTTATACTACAAATAGATGAAGGATCCATAACAGTCCAAGAAAATAGGCTCTGAAATACGAATTTTAGTTAAAACTTGAATTTTTGATATAAGTTACTTTGAAGAATTTAAAAACGAACTGTGTAAGTTTTTTTTAATGTCACCCCCGAGAAGGGGTGAAAAAACAAAGAAAGTTTATATTTTTTCATTTTGGGAAAACGGCAAGTGCTAGAAAAAAAAATCTTCCAAAAAAAGTTGTAGAGCGTAAAATTTTACATAAAAATGTTCTCATAACTTTTTTTCCTAAAATTGAAATTAAATGAGATAGGGTAGCTAGAAGTTAGAGTATGATTTTTTAAAGTTCCTGTTATCATACTCTAGCTTCTAGCTGTTTTTTCACCCCTTCTCGGGGGTGAATTTAAAAAAACTTACACAGTTCGTTTTTAAATTCTTCAAAGTAACTTATATCAAAAATTCAAGTTTTAACTCAACATTCGTATTTCAGAGCCTATTATTTTCTTGGACTATGATCCAGAAACCACATTATGTCATAGCGACCGAGATAACATCGCGCCGATATCAGAAGAGTGGGCGGCCGCCGGAATTTTCATGAAGAGTTTTTAAATATATACATTTTTAATGTTATATGCTCGTTATATGTACATGATGTAACATACAAGTGTTAATATTATGTAAAGTAATAATAATAGATGTGCTAGCTCTCTCTGGTTGACAGAAACTATAAAATGTATCGCTAATGACTATTTTAATACGGAAATCCCAGTGTTGATTGTTTCGAAAAATGACAGCTGTTAAATTAAATATTATGATCATTATGTAGTTAGGTACTTTATTGTGTAATTCAATGTAGGTATCTGGAGGCACGGCCGTCAACACGAGCCAAGGGAACCGAAGGGCTCTACCTATTAAACCAGCTGTTCTCGAAGCGTTTCGTCGTTTTTTTAAACCCTCATAACTTGGTATTGGATTATTCCGATTACCAAATGAATACATAAAAAAAAAACGGCAATATGGCCCGCGGACAAGGAATATTATTGGCAATATGAGCATTATTGCCAATAATATGGTGCGTGTGCGGCTAGCCAATGATGTTTACGTATTTAACGTAAAATTCCATGCTACGTCACGCCTCACGGCAAACCTAGAAATAGCTACATAGTTACTAGCTCATTCTACAGATAGATTAATGATCGATCTCCTCTTTCGAGATAGGCCATGGATATTGGATATTGGATAAACAGATGTAGTAATTACTCAGAGCATCTAAGGTCTACTTACAGGAATCATTTATGGATTTCCTTTAAACCTAGTCAATAGGTCATGAAGACCATCGCAGTGAGAATCATTAAAATTGTCAATGAATGGTTATGATGGACAGTTGATCAGTTATTAGATGCCTCGAATAGCATAATTGTTGTGCCTAATTTCTATGCAAGTGCACACTAAACGTTGATGACAAAAATTTGTTCTTAAGGTTCCGTACCGAAAGGGTAAAAACCTTTGATTAATTATTACATAGATACGTTATATCCTTACAAAACTGACAATATTTCTGTGCCACGACACACATTGACATGGGACGCGTGTCAATGTGTCAACGTCGCATAGTAACACAAAACACGCTATTACTCGCGGAGCACACTAACCAAAATTGGCCCGACTCGGGCCAATTCGAGTCTTCATTTTTACGCGTTTATAACATATCTACCTCTTTTTAATATTATATATCTATGGTAAAAACTGAAAAAAGAATATGTCCTACCCGATATCACAGTGAATCAGACAGACCGACATTCTAATTTATAATACATTTTTATTAATTACAAGTGAATTTTTACGATTTTCTCGTTAGATTTTCAGCCTTTGTGTCGGATTTTATGTTTTATTTTAATTACGTAGGTACTTGGAATTCTACAATAAAAGTGCATTAGCATAATTTTTGATCACGAACTCTCCGCGTGCTCGAAGGACTTGTTATCTGAATATGTAATTAGTAGAATGCCAGTAGCTAAATAAAATGTTACTTGTTGCTACTTGCTAGCTGCGGCTCAGTGAAAAAATTTAGGAACAGTGTGCTGTGTGTAGGGTTCCCAGGGTTTGAAATCGAAAAGCCGGTAAAAAAAAATCGAAAAGATCCAGATTCCAGACTGACAAAATAATGATCGTGTAACCGTGTTTGGGCTGTAAATTTGGAATAAAAAGTTTAAAAAACGTTCGATATAAAAGGTATGTTCGAAAAACGAATCTTTTGTACCTACCTACATGTAATTTGTATTTATTATTTTTCAACAGACTGCGACCCCCTTTAAAAACAACCTCAACCCCCCTAAGGTTCGCGACCCCCCGTTTGAGGAACGATGATTTAAGATATTCAAAATCTATTATAATATATATTATAATATATTCAACATAGACTGTTATAAATTTTCAAGTCTAACAATAAATTTCGTACATTTAAGTGTTCTTATAGGTAATAATAAAAATTCTAAACACGCAAAATTTTGTACAAAGCTTTTCGTGACTCTTCTCTCATGTTATGTTAAAAAAAACCGGCCAAGTGCGAGTCGGACTCGCGCATCTACGGTTCCGTACAAAAAAAATGGTTCACGGTTTATGCATTGGGTGTATGTTTATGAAATTAAGGCCCACTTGCACCAATCCGGGTTAAAGTTAACCTTGGGTTAAAATATCATGCTTTCTCTTTCACATATACGAAGAACGAGAGAGATAACATGATTTTTAACCCAGGGTTAACTTTAACCTGGATTGGCGCAAGTGGGCCTATATGTTTTTTATTTTGCGGTTTACGATTTATGACGCATTAAAAAAACTACTTACTAGATGTCGTTCAAACCAATTTTCGGTGGAAGTTTGCATGGTAGGTAATGTACATCATATATTTTTTCTAGTTTTATTATTCTCTTATTTTAGAAGTTACATGGGGGGACACACACATTTTACCACTTTGGAACTGTCTCTCGCGCAAACTATTCCGTTAAAAAAATGATATTAGAAACCTCAATGTCATTTTTGAAGACCTATCCATACCTATATATTCCACACGTATAGGTTTGATGAAAAAAAAATTTGAGTTTCAGTTCTAAGTATGGGGAACCCAAAAATTTATTGTTTTATTTTCTACTTTTGTATAAAAATATCAATGCGGTTTACAGATTACATCTACTTACCAAGTTTTAACAGTATCTACTATCTATAGTTCTTATAGTTTCGAAAAAAGTGGTTGTGCCAAACCGACGGACGGACAGACAGACAGATAGACAAACAGACAGACAGACAGACAGACAGACATGACGAATCTATAAGGTTCCGTTTTATGCCATTTGGCTACGGAACCCTAAAAATAAACCGGATTTTGCATAACAATATTGTATTCAAATGAAGTTGATCTGCATGTAACCAGTATTTAAATGGGTTATATCAACCTCGCTTTCTATAAATATTAATGAAAATCGAGCTTCTGTTGGTGTCAATCAATAATATTTAGTGTAAATTATTTAATAAGTTGATTTGCGACTACTGCCGTCCTCAAACTAAAAAGCGGCTAAATGACAAAAAGAGTGTTTTAGGTAGAGCTAAAAAACACGGGATTATTTTGAAATTGATGCTAGTGATTTTGTATAAAAAATTACATGAATGTCTCATTAACAATTGTTAAGGGCCCTATACGGCAATCGAGGGTCGGGAATATAAGAGAATTATACAGAAAAAGATACTCCACAACCTTGAAAAAAATCACACGGCTAGTTAATGAATGTTACTAGCCGCTGAAACATTCGAATTTAAGATAATATTTATGGATAAGTGTAAAAAAAAATCTGAATATCACTGAAAACGTGTAAATCGCACTCCCGTATTATAATAACTGAGTCGTAATTATCAAGAATTATTAAACTAATTTTATCAAATAATAAAGTTAAAACTATAAAGAAGTAGATGAAATCTTTATTTCTTAGTAAATATATTCTTATTTTGTGTTAAGAAATCATAAACTTGCTCAATTTTTTCGCTCAAATTCTTCATACAAATTACTATGAACTGGCGAGTTTCCACAAATACATGCAGCGTTGCCAGATGTACGAGAAATCTCGTACCTTTACGAGATTTAGCAGTCTCAGTACGAGAAACGAGAAAAAAGAAATCTCGTACACTTTTTTACGAGATTTTAACAATGTTGCTAATACAAACCAAAAACATTTAAAGAAAATAATATAATATGTCCATGCCACAAACTCGACTAAGCACATCACTAGATTCATTACCTCATCACTAAATGTATCTTTAGTCGTTGACCGGGGAATACCCGCTAGATGTATGACACTAAAGTTTAAAGTATTCTTTAAAGAAGATTATAATTTGTTTTATTTTTTAAAGATTTTGGTAAAATTATCAAAAAAAATATTAACCACCTAGAGTAATGTTTTTTTTTTAGTTTTTCATTTGGCGGTCCCAAACTTAAGGAATATTGCTACCCCAGGCTAGCTAGCAGTGGCGAAGGCTGCTTCTCCTTCATAGGGAAGCCGGAGCCTGTATAATAGGTAGGGATTTCTATGAAGGTTTGCAAAAGGTAAGTGACAAGGGAAGCCGATAGGAATGGAGTTATAGGAACCCTACGCCACTGCTAGCTAGTTATAGTATACATAGTGTAAATTAAGGTCTGAGATTTTAAAATTTTAAATACTTTTACGAGATTTTGTATTGAAAATACGAGATATTTGGCAGCCTTAGTACGAGATAAAAAATTTGGCATCTGGCAACCCTGAATACATGTGCGAGCGCCCGCTGCGGTCAGTACGCCACGCAACTCCGAGGAGAGAGCACGTCGCTTTACGCCGCATCTACAGATCGCGATCGAACCACAGTATAATTAATAATAGTAGGTACATTTGTTCTGTTGAGCAAGTAAATATTTCTTTTGGAACGAAGTTCCTTATGGCGCGTTGCAAAAGGGAGACGGAAAAAATTAAGACCAAAAGTTGTAACGACACTTTTTGCCATTGTTGTAAGCCGTGCGGTGTGTTTCTCTGTCTCTCTCTCTCTCTCTCTCTCATCATCAATCAACCAAACCCAACAACCCTCCACACCAAAAACCCCACCCCCTATACAATGTAACCCCCCTCCCTCTAAAATTTTTTGACCTTACCAATAGCCTTCCCACGAAACCTCCCCCCATCCCCCCACCCCCCAAAAATTCCCCTCGAGGCATATCTCAGTCAACTGGACCCCTAGACCCCTCGAGTCAGGTATCATTGGAATCGCGAGAACGAGCCCTATAATTTGGCTTAATCAGATCCCCTAAATTCCCAACGGGACCCGGGATATACCTCAAAAACCTCAAGAACCCCCCTCCCCCTCTCAAAAAATTTTCCCCCTCCCCCCCCTAGACCCCCCGAGTGAGGTATCATTGGAATCGGGAGAACGAGCCCTATAATTTGGCTCCATCAGATTCCCTAAATACCTCAAAAACGTCAAGTCACCCCCCCCCCCTCAAAAAATTTTTTTGACCCCTCCAATAGCCTTCTCACGAAACCTTTCGAAAATTGTTTTTGGACTTGTGGAATGGATTTCGATCAGGACTAGTGACTCGACTTAAACTCGCGACAGGTCAACAGGACAGAACAGGACAGGAAAATGCGGTCGACGTTGTGCACTAAGCATGTGTCGTTCGTTCAATTTCCGCGAACCAGTTTTGAGGTTTTTAGGGCCATTTTGAAATTTAACGTATGGTGAAAACACTATGGAGAAAAAAGTGTCTCCAGTTAAATGGCCCTACTTTTGAGATTTTTGGGGCCATTTTGAAATTGAAAATACTATGTAGAAAAACGTGTCTCCAGTTAAATGGCCCCACTTTTGAGATTTTTGGGGCCATTTTGAAATTTGACGTATGGTGAATGGGGCCATTTTGAAATTGAAAATACTATGGAGGTGTCTCCAGTTAAATGGCCCCACTTTTGAATTTTAGGGCCATTTTGAAATTTGACGTATGGTGAAAACACTATGAAGAAAAAAGTGTCTCCGGTTAAATGGACCCACTTTTGAGATTTTTGGGGCCATTTTGAAATTTGACTCTCGAAGTCTTTGGGGTATTGGTGACGACTATTGGTCTGGTCAAAAAATGTATGGTGTTGGGTTGGGACACTTCGTCGATGGTACCTGAAGGTTTACCGGTTCTGCTAAGGAGCAGCAGGCTTAGCATGCACATCGCAGAAACATCGGAGAGTCGACAAAATGAGAGATTGAAGAAACATTAATACCATTTGTAGCAAAATTGGTCTTATTGTAAGGCAGCAAGGTCGATGCATTGTCGTTTGGAAACAATCTTTCTTTTCTTCCCGAATTTTCTCTTTCTTTTCTCACAGAAGATTTCCCGACAGCCATTTTAAAACTAGATAATATGTCTGTTTAGAAATGTTGATTTCTATTGGCAACCTTGTCTTGGCGACATTAAGAACTATTTTGCAACTCACTATTTGGATAAAATATTTCTTCCTTAAATTTATTTCTTCGGATCGCCATGCTAAGCCCGCTGGCTGGTGTTCTTGAAAATTATTATACGAGGTGTGTGCATGCGTGCGGAATTGCGGATTTAAACCGAAACGTGGCACGTTTGTATGCAGATGGTTTACTGTTCTTTATACTGTGGCGCGAGGCTCGATCGTTGTGAGAGTAGCGCTAAAAACCTAAACTTCGCGCGGCGCGTCTCCGAATACGGTCCTTAAGGTGGAACGATTCCCATACTAATATTCCGGCCCATTTTCTGAGGCAAATGGTAATAATAATGCATGAAGTTGTGCGCAGCTATGTCCTTTCTATTAATTGCGCTCGCAGATTGAATAAAATAAAGAATTTTCATACAAAAATCTAATAAAAATCGATTGAAAAAAATCCTTAATTATACGCATGTGTGTGTGACAGAATTTGCGTAAATACACAAGGTATGCGACGTTGTCTTTCGAAATAATGTGTGACGAAGATAGCTTATGCTTCTATCGCATGTGCGCGACGTTGTCTGGTCTACTCTATCATATTCGTGCCGCACCAATATACATAATTTCTAATTTCTTCAAATCTTTTAAATCATCGTTGACAATGTTGCCAATATAAACAATTTTCCCTAAATTAGTTTGATTGTTAGACCAATATTGCAATATACACCTTGCAAATAATTTTCTTTACTCTTTTTTTATTTTTTGAAATAAAGATAGTCATATAGTGCCTCGCATTTTCTCGATTGATCTAGATCATTTAGGGAATTGACGTTGCAATAAAAATACGATAACTTTAGTCTATATAAGGTAATTCTAACACATGGATATAGCAACACTGCAGTTCCGCGTTCGTGTGTCAATGATTGTTGCAGTAACAAGATGTTTTTTATCGTTTATGTTTGTGTTGTTTGTGCCTTGTGAATTGTGCAATGAAAAACTAAATCTGGGAAAAAATGGGCCGTCCGTCTCGGACATCTAGTGCGCGTTATAAAAAGCACACGTATTCAGGGCCGAAAAAGTCTCTAAAGCAAGTTCAAGCTCAACTAAAACGACATCATGGCAGTGATCTAATGTCGTAAGTATAAACTATAATTACAATAAATTGTTTATTCAATATGCATATATTATCACTTACACTCGTTGTTTTATTTCAGTCGTGACAAGGTGTGGCGCGAAAAAAACACAACTCCACAAAATGAAACACCGGGAATTGCTAGGTTAGTTTGTGCAGCATATATGATTCATATTGTTACTGGGACCTAGTATTGACTTGAATTTGGTTTTCACAGAGATAATAGTGTGAAAACTTACAGCAGACAGAAACCAATTTTACGAGTGGAGGCTACTTTCGATACACAAACATTGTCTCAAACATCAATTCCTGTCACTAATACTGAAACTGAAGCATTGGAAATAAATTGGCCAGTGCTTGATCCAACGTTGGAAAGTCACAAGTTGACTATTGAGAAAACATTTGATAATAAGTTAGCTGGTCTGTCCGGAAAGCGGATTGTTGAGATACAACATGTTGTTCGCTGGGCGTTGGCAATGGGATATCATTCAGGGACTTGTGCAGGCAGTACGATTGAGTTTGTCAAAGAGCTGCGTGATGGTTTCAACAGTCTCTTTGTTTTCCAGTGCAGCATGTGTGGACAAGAATTTAGAAGAAGCAATGAAAATGAAGAAAAACTAAATACAGCTTTTGTATGGGGAACTGTCACAGCGGGGGGTTATTACACGCAAGCTGCTCATATAACTAATGTGATGGATATTCCAACAATGAGTCCAATAAAATTTAGAAATAGGGAAAAATCTTTGAATGACATATGGCAAGATCAGCTGACAGAAGAAATAAAGAAAGTGGGAGAACAGGAGAGGGAGCTAGCTATTAAAAATGGACAAATTTCCAATGATGGCATTCCATATATAGAAGTTCTAGTGGATGGTGGATGGGCTAAAAGGAGCTATGGTCATAACTACAACTCACCTTCGGGAATGGTATGTAACCATTATTTTTCTTTTTACTATCTATATTTACTATTTAATATTTTAGTTATGTTTTTAAATATTTTTTAGGCATGCATTATTGGAAAAAATACAAAGAAATGTTTGTATATTGGGATCAAAAATAAATACTGCTATCACTGCCAACTGTATGAAAAAAAGGAAGAGCCAGTGCCCCCACACAAATGTTTTAAGAATTATCAAGGTTCTTCAACCAGCATGGAGGCAGAAATATTGGTGGAAGGTTTCCAGAAATCTGTAGAAATGCATGGTGTGCAATATCTTTCTTTTATTGGCGATGGAGACTCCTCAGTATTTGCTAGATTGAAGGAAAAAGTTTTGTATGGTTCCAAGATCAGGAAAACCGAATGTAAGAATCATGTAATGAAAAATTACACCAGTGCACTGTATAAGGTAATTTTTTACCATTGGTTGTTATTCATTACTGTAATCAAATATTTATTTTAGGTATAATATTTACAGTGCTCTATTTCATTCCAGATACATGCCAACAAAAAATTGCCTATCATCGGCCGAAGACTGCTTAAGGCCAAATTAACAAGACTTACTACTGTGGCCAAAACTATTATAAAGCAGCAAGTCAAGGATAAACTAGCTATGAGGACTGATTTGCAGAACGGCCCCTCCCATGTTTTTGGTCTACATGAAAAATGCAAGCCTTATTACTGCAAATACACAACAACAAGCGAGTCAGACGTGAACCATGTAGATTGTTTGAAAAAAGAAGCCCCTGCTGTTTGGGCCCTCATTTCTGCAGCCAATGAAGCGGTAATGGCCAAAACAATCCGATTGACGAATGCCACCACTAATCATGTTGAAAACTTTATGAGCATAATTAGTAAATTCAACTGTGGTAAGCGGCTCAATTTGCACAAAGGTGGATCATACCAACGAAGAGTTACAGTTGCAGGTAATTACAAATGTTCGTTTGATTTACAACACACAGTTTTCTATATGTTGTGCAAAAATCAGCTTTCTAAGTCTGTTTTAGGCTGGGAATTGATAAGTCAGTCAGGAGTTCTCTTTTCATATAATATATATAGATATGTAAGAAACAGTAAAATTGCACAATACAAACTACATTATTTTTCCTTTTCTGAAATACAGGTCTTTCACAACTCACAGGACAGTCTTGGCATGGTCCTGCTTGGCGCAGTTGTACTCAAAGTTCACCTGGGAAAACTTTTAAAAAGTACATAGCCCGTTGTGAAAAAGCCAAACAAAGAATAAAAGCTTACCCACGCAGGCGAATATTCCTGAAGAAAGTTGTTAAACCTCTGCCAGACAAAAGTTATGGCCCTGAAGCTCAGGATACAAGCGATTCGGTGAACATGGCCGACTTGAAAATAATGTGTGATGCTAAGTTACAAGAGCTCCAAAAAACACCAGCAGAAATTCAAGCCATTGAAGAAAGCACAGTAGGCCAACATGACAATGACCAATACAACATCCACAGAAGTGATAGGTTGACTGCAAGTGTATTCGGATTGGTCAGTTACCTGAGTTTATTGATCAAAAATAATTAAAATCAATATATGGACATCGTAGATTATAGACTGTCTCTTTTATTTATAGATATGTAAACACAGAAAGACGACAAAATCCCATAACAAAGTTAAAACTGTCCTCTATAAGAGTAATGCTACAACTAAAGACATGCTGTATGGGCAACAAAACGAATCAGTGGCCAGAATGTACTTTACGGAGAGTTATAAAAAGGAAGTCCGACCAGCTGGTCTCTTTATTGATGAACAGTTTGGGTTTTTGGGTGCCAGTCCGGATGGTAAGAAACATTTTCTTATTTTTAGAAACTTTTGTTTCTATTAATAGATTGTAACTAACGCATCAGTGGCGAGGGGTTCCTATAACTCCATTCCTATCGGCTTCCCTTGCCGCTTACCTTTAGACGACCCTCATTCAAATCCCTACCTATTATACAGGCTACGGCTTCCCTATGAAGGAGAACCAGCCTTCGGCTTCCCTATGAAGGAGAACCAGCCTTCACCACTGTAACGCATTATGGTGCATAATATGTATAGTGACTTTATTTCTTTTGTTTCAGGAGTTGTGCAGGATGAGGATGCAATAATAGAAGTAAAATGTTTTCCATCTCTGCACCGCAAAAATCAAGAAATCAGTAATGCTGCAAAGAATAACAAAAACTTTCCCATTATTGAAAAAAATGGAATCTTGAGTTTAAAACCAACTCACAATTATTATTATCAGGTAGGTTTTATAATTAAGATTTTTCTTTTTACACTACATGCCATATTTTTTGCATATAATACACCAAGAAAAGATGTGAGGTGTACCTATTGAATAAACAAACATTGTGTTTTCAGGTCCAGGGACAACTTTATATTACGAAGAAGGCCAAATGCTACTTCATATGCTTTATAGACGTATCATCACCTATAACAGTAATAGAAGTAGCAAAAAATGAAAACTTCATTAATAGTATGATTCCACAACTGGTGAAATTTTATAAAACCTCAATAGTACCAGAAATCATACTTAGGCGAATCCCTAAAGGTGAAAAATGTATTGATCTTCAGTAATTCAGATGTAAATAAATTGTGGCGGACCAATCAGCGCACAGTCCTGAATCGCGCTATCGAAGTTTTCTAAGATCGGCGATATATATACGACATCTGAAAACAACTACAGTGGGCTTTGGCCTGACCGAGCATAGCACTTCACTCAGTCGGAGATCTCCCTTTGGGGCTTGCCACCACCACAATTCCCACATTGGTGCCCCTCGACAGAACACGCCTCCTTCTGGACATCATCATCATCACTCCCCACCCCTCTGCACCACCCCAGCCAGCTTCAGCTTCTTCGGGTACCTCGACCACCAGTCGCAGCGCAGCGCGGTCTGGTCGAATCCTCATCGGCTTCAACGGGCAGTCCACTACATGGACCTGTCAGCAAGCAGAGCATGAAGCACCTCTCCTGGTCAGCACACGTAGCTACACAATCAGCAACAGAGTACGCGGCACCTCTCCTGGTCGTCACATGTAGCTACAACGATCGGTCAGCAAGCAGAGCACACCTCTCCTGGTCAGCACGTAGTATCGGCCCCGCACAGCAGCACTCCGACTCACTGGAGCCCGTGCAGCAGCAGCACAGTTTCGACTCACTGGGACTCTGGTGGCGACTCAAGTAGAAGACTCAAAAATTCGACCTCCGGTCTTAGGGGAAGTAATGTGGCGGACAAATCAGCGCACAGTCCTGAATCGCGCTATCGAAGTTTTCAAAGATCGGCGATATATATACGACATCTGAAAACCACTACAGTGGGCTTCGGCCTGACCGAGCATAGCACTTCGCTCGGTTGGAGATCTCCCTTTGGGGCTTGCCATTACATATCCCACAAAATGTTTAATAAATGGTTTTGAATTCCATACACTTCACGTGTTTTATTAAGTTTTTATCATAAAAATAATATAAGGTTACACATCTACATGTATTTCTATTTTCTTTAATATAAATTGTTTATATAGAACAATGATTAATAAAATTAATGATAAAAATGAATTAAAATAGATTTAAAAACTCCGACGCCGAGATACGATCCCTGAACTTTAGGAACTATATTACAAGTATGCATACCGTTATGCTATTGTCATTTAATAGTATGTTGCAAAATTATGTATTACTAGTTAAGTAACTGTGAATGGTTAGCAAAGTCATGCATGTGTGAGTGATAAGACAAAATACGATAAATACCCATTTTTTGCAAATTATTGTTCAATAAATTAATTTATTTACATTTCTATTGCTTCATAATTATAACATTAGCTCGCGGAATCGTATTCCAAGTTAAAAATATGTAAAGCGAATGCGAAAAGTAAAAAAAACCACAAAAGTGCAGAAGTGGTGCCATCTAGTTTTTATTTGGCGTCCCTAGGACCCTGTCGTTCAACCTTAATGCTTAATGCTCTACCTCAAAAACTCTTTTTGTCATTTAACCGCCTTTTAGTTTGAGGACGGCAGATTAGCGAGCGTGGCTACGTCACGTTGGGGAGAGACCCAAACTCCCCCATAGACTTTTATATTAGACACGGGGTATATCGAGGCTTAAAATAAGCTTAATTTAAGTGCCCCAGTGTGGCACTCGAGTTTAATATTTGACAATATAGTAGAGGTCAGTGTTGCGCTGTAAAATGCTGCGAAAATACGACAAACGAGTAAAAAAGATAGAGATATAATATTACAGGTAAAATAAAATACATGAGGCATTTCAAAATGTTTTCAAGATTAAAGCCTGTTAACTTTTATCATAGACTAGCTGATGCCCGCGGCTCCACCCGCGTAAGTACAGTAACCCACGGGAACCTTATATGTCCCGCGATAAAAAGTAGCCTATGTCCTTCCCCATGGTCTACTTTATATCTGTGCCAAATTTCATGATAATCGGTTTAGTAATTTTTACGTGAAACTGTAAATAAAGTATCCCACGGGAACCGTACATTTCCCGCGATAAAATGTAGCCTATGTCCTTTTCAGGCTCTAGACTAGGTATATGTGTACCAAATTTCATTTAAATCGGTTCAGTAGTTTTGGCGTGAAAGACGGACAAACACACATACTTTCCCATTTATAATATTAGTATAGTTTTTTATTTGATCTGAGATTAGTATGGATTACGGAAGACATTATAAGCCTTACGGCCGGGCCACACGGCGCGGCGCCGCACCGCACCGCAATACTCCGCACCGCACTGGCGGCCACACGAGCAATGCGGCGTCGCAATGTTTTTACGGCGCCGCTGCGGCACCGCAATGTTCTTACGGCGCCGCTGCGGCACCGCAACAGGGTTGACTTGGCAGATGGCTTGCCCTGTTGACGACAGTCTACAATAAACAATGGATCGAAAAAGACGTGTGTTGCTTTTATTATTACTTCGTCATCGACGAAATCGACAAAGAAGCACACGAAGATACTGGATCAGTCCATTTATTTCCTTAAGGAATAGTGACGGCCTTTTTTTTCTTAAAGAATATCGAGAGTTAATCTTAGACGAAAAGAGGTTTTATAGTTTTTTTCGAATGAGTGTACCCACTTTTGAAAGTTTATTGGAAGCCTTAGAACCACATATACGGAAAGAGTATACTAATATGAGAAATCCATTGGAGCCAATAGAAATGCTGGGAATCACTATCAGGTAAGTAATAAAAAACCCAAAACCATTTATTTTTTGCACTTCTTTATTATTAATTTGGAGTTTTTTCGGAAATGTCAATCAGAGATGTTGTGTGTAATAATTAAGTATACCTATTTCTTTTGTGTAAAATTTGAAAGAATATTCTATTTCCGCCTTTTAACTTGATACTGGCAAATCGTTATAAAAGCCGACGCCAAATAAAAAAAAAATATATATTCATTTTCAAATCAATGACAGGGAAAAATTATAACATGTTAAAAATTAAAATCAAACTCCGTCTGATCGCTATCTTGAGAAACTTGATTTGGAGATGGAGTAAAATTAGAGTTTGATTTTACTGCACTAAAGGAACTTGTAGTTTGATAATTTTGGGTTTGATACCCTGGATGCGATGATGGCTCTTCGTGCTGATAGGATGAAGATTGTCCATAACGAATATCCGTGATTATTTGCAATACTTTACTCTGAAACGTGAGAGTCTGAAGATCGGTAAAATCCTCTATAGATGGCAAGAGGCCTTTAAAAAAGTTCATGTGGCGATTCTCTGGCTCCATCAGAGCTTTAAATGTTTCTTTTTCAAAATCATCCATTTGTGCTGCTTTTCTCTTCCGGTTGACAGGAACATAGCGGGACGATTCAGCTATTATATTATCATCACTTGTCGAACTCATGCTCAATATGTTAGATTCTTCGGGTACGTCTAAACTACCGTCCGTAGCGTTCTGTGCTACTTTGGTTAAAAATAAAAGTTGATTATAGTAATGATATTTTGAAAGGTTATTAGATGCTGAGCCGGATCTGGAACCTTCTTTCTTTTTTTTTAAATATTTATAAAATGCGTCTTTTACATTTCTCCACTTTTTCATTACAGTATTACCTAAAATACAAATATTTTAATGTACCTATATGTCACCGTAAAATTGTAAAAACCGTTAGATTGTAATAAAACTAGTGAAATTGTAAAATGTTGTTAGACTTCGGACTCGAATATTATGCCTATAATATTCGAGTCCGAAAAAAAAACATTATTTTTCGTTACATTATAAATATATAGTTATAAATCTTTCGACATATTTTTACAATCTCGTTAGTTATTCTCAATCTAACGGTTTTTACAATTTTACAGTGACATAGGTATACAAAAATAATGTTTTATTGTTTTGTATATATATATATATATATATATATATATATATATATATATATATATATATGATATCACTTCCTTTGTGTTTAAATATTTTGAGGCGTCCTAGTGCAAAGACAAAGTTATGAAACTGGTCGAGCAGGAACTTTGTCGATGGTACATTGTACAGCAAATGGACCCCATGATGGGCCATAATAGAAAGGGTCATCCTAATGAGTAAAATCACATGAATAACTTATTTAATCAAACTAAAAATATTCCGTAATCTTAATACCTACATAAGTATGTAGGTACTTATAGTTTTATTTTATTGTATTATTTTTTGTTACAGGTACCTAGGAAGCGGAAATTCGATAAAAGATTTAGAATTCAAATTCAAACGAGGGAAATCTACAATTGCTTGTATGATATTGAGAGTATGTGAAGCTATATGGAAACATCTTCTTCGAGATAACATTCCTGAACTGACAACAGACCGTTTGCAAAGAATTGCATCTGATTTTGACGTTAGAGCAAATTTTCCTCATTGTATAGGGGCAATCGATGGAAAACATATACGCCTATGTAATCCTGCTAATAGTGGCTCGTTATTTTTTAATTACAAATCTTTTTTTTCTGTGGTGTTGCTAGCTGTAGTGGACTCGAACTACAAATTTACTTTTGTTGATATTGGCGCATACGGCAAAGAGTGCGATTCAACTGTTTTCCATAATTCAAAACTATACGAGCTACTTATTAACGAGAACCTCTCACTGCCTACTCCGCAGCCACTATGTGGTTACAATAGACCAACACCATGGGTTTTAGTGGGTGACGAAGCTTTTGGATTGAGCAAACATGTTATGCGTCCATATGGTGGTAAAAATCTCAATGTACAACAAAAGATATTCAATTATCGTCTTAGCAGGGCAAGGAGATATGTAGAATGCGCTTTTGGAATCCTAGCAAATAAATGGCGCATTTTTCACAGACCGATAAACGTGTCCTATAATTTTGCAACTGCCATTATAAAAGCATGTTGTGTTCTTCACAATTTTGTGGCCGATCGGGACGGTTTTCGCCCAAGTGATAAATTGGCGATAATTTGTGATGAATTTCACTCGCTTCAACCGCAAAATGAAGAATTAACAGCAGCAAATGGTATAAGAGATGAATTTGCCAACTATTTTTTAAGCAGCAAAGGATCTTTGAATTGGCAATTTAAAAAAATTTAGTCATCTTAGCGTTCATCCACATATTACGTCACACCTGGGGGGCAATTCTGCTAAATAAAACCTGCATTAATACAATTACAATCAAGTCCCGACACGCTTACACTCTCAAAAGGTGTTTTTATGAACGTTAAACCAACGTGAAACGCGCTCTGATTGGTCGAAACGTTATAAAATCCGTTCATTGTAATATTTCGCTACACTTTCAATCCAAACAAAGTAAAATTGACTCTTTATAGACATACTTTAAATACGAGAAGTCGAAATTTTGCGTGACGTAATATGTGGATGGCCCCTTACCAATATGACGAAAAATAACGACTCACCAATTTTGTTCTTTTTGTCAGGACTATATGTATCGTATTCTGAAAATAAATTTTTTGTAACCTCATCCCATGCCTTTGCTTTCAAATTTTTGTTTTTAAAATTATCATGAGACTTGTCCCACAGTATTTCCCGTTCTTGAATTAACGAAATGAGATAGTCCACATCTATTGATTCCATACTTGTACTCATTTTTTTGTATAGGTACCTAATATAAATATAAATGTAATAATAAATATAATAGGTATCACGTAATTAATCGTTGACCCTAACGAGCGTACACTTCCGCTTACGCCGTACATACAACTGAGCGGTGCCGCCGCGGCACCGCACGGCTTGCACCCCTCCCCGCCTCATCTGCCTCGCGCCGCTGTCCGGTGCGCCTGCGGTGCGCCTGCGGTGCGGCGCCGGAGCGGCGCCGGACGCGCCGTGTGGCATACCATACATTTTTATATGTAAAAGACCCGTTGCGGCACCGCTCAGGCGCCGCGCCGCAGCCGTACCGCACCGTGTGGCCCGGCCCTTAAGCGGGGAATTCACTAGACGGACATGCCTGCAGACAAGCCTACAGGTATGTCCGACAGGCTTCGCTACTATAACGCGGACCGCCCGCGACGGTAATACACTTAGGGCATCGAGACCGGTTTTACCCGAAACCGAAAACCCGGGTTTTCCCGGGTTTTCGGGCCTACAACAAAACCCGGTTTTCAAAATATTGAAAACCGGTTTTCGGTTTTTTCGAGCTTTTTTTTCATTATGATATTCTACAACAGTTTATAACAGTTACAGTCACAAACCGAACGTTATAGTGGCTTGTGATTGTCAATGTAGAATTTTAGAACAATAGTTATAATGTTTTCATGTTGTATGTAGTACATTTGGGGGCACGGTAGTGCCCCCGCCCCGCCAAGACGAGTGAGCGAAGCGCAAGGGATCAGACTACCTTTTCTCGAAGCGATTCGTCGATTTTTTGGACCTTCATAACTTGGTATAATTTATTATATGGTTCCATCAGCGCTCAGTGCGAATTTCTCTCCGTTCCTATGATACCCAAAAATCGAGTGGGCCTAACGGAATCCCATTGTGTTAAAAATGTGTGCTCCAAAGTTGGCACCGGTCTTAACGCATCTTTTTCGGCTCACCTGCTCTTATGGCACAGTCCTGGCATCTTGGTAGACAGCTTTGGTGTGCTACCGCCTGCCCTGTTCATACTGCATATCAATGATAATATTATGTGATGACGACAGTACGGGTGATGCCTTATATACAGGTCGCCCGAACATCTCTCGGCAAAACGTCATTGAGAGTCGAAACGAACTCGTCTCTCAAATTAAGAATTCATTAGAGAAGATTTCTGAATGGGGTAGATTTAACTTAGTCCAATTCAACACCTCTAAGACACAAGTTTGCGCGTTTATCGCTAATAAGTTACCGATGGTCGTATGTCCTCGTTTTGAAAGCATACCCATAACTGTCTCCTCCAACATCGGAATACTTGGTGTTATATCGAGCGAGGTCTAGTTCCGATATCATCTGGAGGGCAAGGCCAAGTTAGCCTCCAAGAAGCTTGGTGTTCTGAACAGGTCAAAGCAGTATTTCAGTCCGGTCCAACGCCTACAACTCTATAAGGCACAGGTTCGGCCTCACATAGAATATTGTACTCATCTCTGGGCAGGAGCGCCAAAGTACCAGCTTCTCCCTCTGGATAGTATCCAACGAAGGGCCGCTCGAATTGTCGACTGCCATAGTATTTCAAACAGGCTTTACTCCTTAGAGCTACGTAGAGATGAGCATCGCTCTACATCATATTATATCGGTTATATTACGGGGAGTGCTCCGAGGAATTGTTCGGACTTATTCCTGCTGCAACTTTTCGCTATCGTTCGAAGGGACAAAATATTTATCATCCTCATCACCAACTGTCGCCAACAGTATTTCCGGACCATTACGACTTGCACACCTTCAAGAAGGCAGCATATTCCCTCCTAAAAGGCCGGCAAGGCACTTCTGTTTCTACACGCCTTAACTCTACAAGCCTAACTTTACAAACTCTACACTTTAGTCAAATTATGTGGCTTGGCCATTTCGTCAGACAACGTATTTTGACTAAGGTGTAAAGTTTTTTTTTTTTTTTTATGAAATATGGGGGCAAACGAGCAAACGGGTCACCTGATGGAAAGCAACTTCCGTCGCCCATGGACACTCGCGGCATTAGAAGAGCTGCAAGTGCGTTGCCGGCCTTTTAAGAGGGAATTGGGTAATAGGGGAGGGTAGGGAAGGGAATAGGGTAGGGGATTGGGCCTCCGGTAAACTCACTCACTCGGCGAAACACAACCCAAACGCTGTTTCACGCCGGTTTTCTGTGAGCCCGTGGTATTTCTCCGGTCGAGCCGGCCCATTCGTGCCGAAGCATGGCTCTACCACGTTTGTGAAATTATTAATTACTTTACATGAAAATGTTTATGGTGGGATCACATTTTACCAGTATTACGTTGTTACAACAGAAAGCAGCTGATAAAAGTTAATTTTAGGACATTCCTAACAAAATTCTACAAAATCAACAAAAAACCCGAAAAACCCGGGTACCCGGTTTTGAAGATGGCTGGGACCGAAAAACCCGGTTTTTTTAAATATGACCGGTCTTCGATCCCCTAAATACACTATACAGACCTAATAGTAGCGAAGCCTGTCGGGCATACCTGTAGGCTTGCCTGCGGGCATGTCCGTCTAGTGAATTCCCCGCTTTAGTTCGGCCGCTTACATCGTTGTCAGATTTATCAACAGGTGGCGTCGCTTTGTCCTTGTATAAATATTTTTTAGGTTGAACGTATGCAGTAGCCTGTCCTTTCCCCCTCACTAATAAAAATGTCTACCCAGTTGATAAGCAATACAATGTTTTGTCCTTGTTTGTACAGCGACATTTCCAATGCATAAGACAAGGACAAAACATTGTATTGCTTAGCTACTGTATAAATATTTTTATTAGTAAGGGGTATATTGTATAAGTCTTTCCCATACACGTACACCTCATAATGAGGATGTTTAATGTTAGAGACCATCCTTCCTGTAACGAAATTTACTACGGCGATGTGAAACAGACACGGCAACGATATTTACCCCATCGGCAATTATTCTGTGGGTTGGGGATGAAAACAATCCAGGCAGGAAAGAGTAACAAACATGCATTCATCCTTACTAATTTTCATAGATCGTTGGCTCTAGTAGTAATTGCGATGGCTATTAAAACATTACAAAAAACACAAACACCTATCAAACAGTATACATTACCATATAGCGTCTTAGGATATTTTTTGTTTCATTCTTAGCTAATAAATATTTTGTATGATGTAGGTACTATTTATAAAAATTATTCACTGTTTTCGAAACACGTGAACGCGAAATAAAATTTGATATGATTTTACAGCGGAACAAGTAACGATGTGTTTATAAAAAATCATATTTCACGGCAAACGTATAGTAAAAAGTTAAAAACTTTAACCCGACTACACGATAATTATCTAGCTTATATATTACCCGTGCCATTAATACGAATCTATTGAAACCTCATTAATTAAAATCGGATCGGTAGTTTAGGGGCTAGGTACGGTGGAACAAATATATTAAATGTCACCGTAAAATTGTAAAAACCGTAAAATTGTAATATAACTAGTGAAATTATAAAATGTTGCTAGACTTTAAATACATATGTATACGGACATACATATTATATATTTTCCCTATAATTTTACACATTATTTTTCGTTAGATTATAAATAGGTATGAATCTTTCGACATACCTATTTCAAAATCAACAATCAATCAATCAACAAAATCTCGTTAGATAATTACCCTTCTGGCAAAATAATTACCCTTCCTTTGGAAAAATACTCATCGTGATGGTCAGCGTTACCATTTCCCAGGGACACCGGACATCCTTTACATTGATGATCGAAGAGGTTTCTATAAGACCGTTGCAAACTTTTTTTGGACCCATCGGTTTTCTAGTTCTAGTTCCTAGATCATCAGACGACGGTTAAGGTGTTGAAATAAAATTCAAATTTTATACAAAAACCGTGTTACAAAATGAAAAATAGTTAACAAAGAACTCATTTCTCCTATTAACCCTCATATAAATCTAGAAATGTCGTAATGCCTATACCAAAATAGCAAGGACAATAAAACCGAATCAAGGTCGAGAGAGACATATTATATAATATTATGCGCACCACAGAAGCGAAAAACTTGCAAAAAATTTTGGCAAATGCACAAAAACTCGCTTGGCGTGAATAAAAAGTTGTTGATGTTTTTAAACTTTCCTTAATAATAGGGATGTTGCCTTCTGTGGAATATCACAGTTTTACAAATTAAATTTTATAATTGTTGATTAAAGATACATATAAATCTGAAAGAAATAGGTATTTAGAGTGACGCGATTAAAAAATATAAGCAAATAAAAAATATTGTCCATCCCTTTCTCGCAAAACGATTCGTGACGTCACAGCCTGCTACCGCCATACATTTTGTGATGACAAATGTATGGCGGTAGCAGGTTGTGACGTCACAGGCCGATATATCGCTCTCTTTCATATTGTAAATTTCAATTGTTTGTATCTACGTTATTTTTTCAGATATACAAAAATGGGTTCTGGATTGTTTATTAACATGTTGACTAACATCGAATAGACGAAAAAAAAAATTTTTCGGCAACATGCCTATTGTGTCTGTAGAAAAACACACTCGTAAGTGTATTCTAAACCCCTTACTAATAAACGCTGTATAAGCTTGGTATAACTAATACAGTGTTTTGTTCACGTCACACAAGTGACATTTTTAATTCGTTAGAAGGAGACAAAACACTGTATTAGTTATACCAAGCTTATGCAGCGATTATTAGTAAGGGGGTAAAAATATTAGTGTCTAACTGTCTTAACCAAAGATTTCAACTCAAGATAGGCTATCACGTACATTTAGCAGAAAAAAATTTCATACAAGAAAAAGTTACGCCATCTTGGTTTTCACCATAACTCAAATGTCTTCCATCTTGTTTTCACCATACTTCGAATTTCAAAATGGCCCCAAAAATTAAAAAATTGGGGCCATTTTACTGGAGACACTTTTTGCCTCAACATGCCTCGTCTATAATATACGTCTATGGTCTAAACTAGACATAGTGGACTAGAGTGATGAGTATTTAAGTTTCAAGCAAAATATGTTTTTATTGGAATAACGTCCGAATACTGGAACGATTGTTAAATTAAGTGACGTCAAGTCACATGCTGTCCTTGTCATTTCGGCTGGCAGAGACATCGACAGCCTGTGAATAGGAGGGCTCTTAATTTTTATTAGCGTTTCAGTATTCGACTGTAACTGACTTTTATAGTCTGGCAAACGAGCAGATAGTTTCCATGATAGATACTGCATTCTACTTTTGGCCATTTGTGACCTTTACTCACTCAGCTTTACACTACACAAAAGTTAATTCAGGTTCTTCAGGAATCCTTACGGAAAACCGTGCTAATTTACGTGTTATCTTCGGTCTAGCCGACCCGTTTATGCCGAAGCTTAGCTTTACAGCAAAACTAAACATGTTAATATGCTTGTTGCAGGTTGTCTAACATGCGTCCAGGTGCTGAATATAATGGTGCTACTGGGTTTCATGCTGAACTACTCCCTCCGTGTCAACCTCACCATAGCCATCGTAGAGATGGTGTTCAAAGACACGAACACCTCAACTGGTGTACTGCACCCACATAATGTCACAGAGGTGAGTTCTTTAGCGTAGCGAAGTTACGCCAACCCACGGTAATCTAACCTTAGTAATCAACTATCTGTAGCTAGTTAGCTACGTCAGGTTACGACAGTGTCGTCTGGTGGTGAATGTCCTTAATGATGACGATTGACGATAACCACTTGCCTGAGAAGGAAATATTCTGTGTACCTCCTAAAAGACCGTACCAGATATAAATGCTCGCCAGGTAGCCAGAACCACACGTTTTTGCACGATCCTTCTCCAAAATAAAGAATATTGTGCCAATGGTCCTGAAGAGGTTAACGTCTCCAAACATTAAACCTGACGTAGCGTTGAACAAAAAAATGACGAGGGATTCAGCGTAGGTACAGGTTTTTTGGCCATCACTTAAAATAATTTTCAAGAGCATTATGCTCATAGATATATATTAAAATGAATTATGCTTCATAAACTCGTCATGTCAAATTGCACACTTCATTTTAGATAAACTGTTTATTATCCTAACAACAATGCGAAAAGCCTAAATCACAAAAGTTAAATGTGTGAAATAAAAATATACATTGGCGAGGAGTAAAAAAAACCTAATCAAGAGGATGTCCAGGACATATCTCAGGGACGAGGAGCAAAAAAACCTAATTAAGACGATGTCCAGGACATATCTCAGGGACGAGGAGTAAAAAAACCTAATTAAAGCTGCGCGTCCACTGCATCGGAATCGGAGCGGACGGAGCGGACGGATTTGTTGCTTTGTATGGATTTCTATGGTACTGCGTCCACTGGATCGGCATTTCTGCGCCCGCGACCGGTATTTTTGCCGATGACGTCATCGGCAGTGAACCCGTCATTCGGATTCCGAACGTTTCAAGTTCTGACGTGTTTGCGACGACGCGACGGCTATACTTATTCACGACGAATGACGATATTTTAATTACTTTAGTGGAAAAATATGATGAACTTTACAATCTAAAACATCAACATTATCTTAACCAACTGAGGAGAGACGATATATGGGATGAAATTGGGCAAATAATAAATAAAAATTGTAGAATATAGTGAAGTTCAAAAAACTTTTTTCGAGTCATATGAATGTACCCAAAAAATCTATTTTCATCTTCTAATAAATCAGAATATAATGTATGAAATTCTCCAAAAGTTATTCTTTTTGAATTTATATTATGATTTATGAACCCATATCTTTCGTTTCCTCTTGTTTCTCTTTTCCTCTTCTGATAAAATAAGCTAATTACAACCTATTCGGTCTGAGATTACAACAATATATCTCGTCACTATCCTCCATAATGCAAGTGCACGTTCAGGCTGACGGATTAAAAATAACTAAATTGCCGATGCTGAATCCGGATGCAGTGGACGCACCCCATCGGCATTTTGTAAATGCCGACGCTCCGTCCGCTCCGTCCGCTCCGATTCCGATGCAGTGGACGCGCAGCTTAAGACGATGTCCAGGATATAATATCTCAGGGACCTATTAGACAGAGAGCGGTCACGCGGTCAAGCGGTCAGTTTTGCGTTCTTTGTCTTATATTGCGTCCTACTTGACCGACGCGGTCAGAATGGCTCTTGTGTGGGTATATCTATAGAACGTAATATAAGACAAAGAACGCAAAACTGACCGCTTGAACGCTTGACCGCTCTCTGTCTGATAGGTCCCTAAGGGTTCCGTAACTATCAACGCGCAATTTTTTTTTTCTAATTAATTCAAAATTTACTGTCCGATTCAGTTCAGAATAAATTTCGTAAGGAGTATTTAGCCTGATCTACCAGCATAGAATTTTACAAGTTTCTACCTCTATATAGTTTAGAAATGCCGGGGGGGAAGACCAACTTGTAAACCACTTTGGAGGCTGATTACCCGAAAATACCAAATTTCATCAATTTTAGGTAAAGTCATCAGTCAGACTTTAGCTATGGGAATGATTTTTCACACATAAGTGTCATGGGAATTAGGCATTGGGCTTTCGCATTCTATACTATGGACCCATTTCAACCTATAAAAACGATTAAATTCTTCAATATCACCTGTGGCAATTACGCGTCGAATGAGGACGCCACACGATCCATACTGAATAAAATTGCAATAAAGTGGTGTATTAATATTCGTGATGTCATGTCTGCGCTCAACTTCAGTGATTAGTTGGCAGCAATTAATATACAACATATATTGCTGTCTACAATCTACATCATGATCATCAAAACATCATCAATTCATTCAGCAAGCTAAAATAGTGCCCAACGGCAAATGACGCGTTCATCATTAGTGTTTTTGGTATAAGTTTAATCCAAGAACCAATGTACAAGATTTTGTTCTTGGTCAACCAAATTCTTTACTGTTTGGAATCAAAATAGTTTTCTACAAGATCTAAACCAATATCTAACAAGTAATCAGACTGCGAGTTTTCGTATTCCTTCAGTATTCCTTTAGCAAAATTAGTCATCCTCATTTGAAATTCTTTACATCGCTAGACTTGTGCTTGCTCATAAATCTAACAAACATTAACAACGTTACCGAAATACATAAATTTATGAATCCTCCAAAGATTTTCGCGAATGTTCTTCGCACGTGTATAATATTTTTTCATAGAATTCCATGATGACTATGACACGGTGATTCTAATTTGGTCGTCTTTCGGCTGCGTGAACGTTGAACGGACTTAGTATGGATATTGTGTAATAGACAAGTGAAGGCCAAGCGCGTAGAATGAAGATATATATTATTATCTATGCAAACAAAAAATGTCTATATTCTGGAAAATCCGACAGATAATATGTGTCTATTTTTACGCTGTGCGCTTGCACTATGATTACATTTATGGTTATAAAATATGTTACCCGAGCACGAAATCAATTTTGCAGGCTTCATTTTTTTTTTTTTATACTAAAGATTTTTTTTGCAGCACCCAGAAAGTGTTCAGCAAACGAGATACGCATGGGACACGAAGCAGACTAACAATCTACTAGGGTGCTTCTTCTTCGGATACATACTCACGGAAGTGCCGGGTGGTCGACTGGCTGAAATCATAGGTGCAAGGTAAGTTATCTTTGAAATCTTGTTAAAGGCATAATTACTTGCATCATCTTTAAATATAAAGAGTCCTGTTATATTGTTCTTAATCCTCTGAAGATTTATTTTCTTCTATCACCATGTAAAAACTATATGGAAAATCTTTTTCTGAGAACGCTTTAAACACTGACTATATGTTGTCTATATGTGTCTTGGTCGTAACATCCTCTAACACCTCTATTACAACTAAAATACACGTCTTTTAGTGGTAATAGAGGTGTTGGATTAAAAGCAGTATGCTGGACCTAAATTTTGGCTAGGTTCTCTAGATTGTTACGTGGTAAACGTAACAAAAACGTACGGATAAACAAAAAGAATAATTTGGCATAAATATATATTAAATGAGGATTTCTAAGCTGTTGCTTTTGGATGATTTTAACGGAAGCTATCATTATATTTCTACAAACTGATTTATTAAAAGCATCATCTTGTTGATCTTGGCATTTCGCCTTTCCTTATGCTCGGAGATAGGTACAGATATGGAATGGGTTGATGACTAAATAGTCAAGTCAAGTCTAGTCCAAATTATATATAAATTAACTAGACATGTTACAGTTGGTAACATTAATCAGACAGGTTTTACAAATGCAAATGAGTATTCAACTTCATTTTTTCTGCACATATATTCGTTATCACTTGAAATTAATGCTAAAATAACCTTGGTCTACAGTAATTGGCGATTAGCCTTTTTATAAAATGGTTATTAGAGGTTTGATAAAACTGATGAGCACTTTTCATTTCGGCTTTATCGTGAAAATTGTTATTAATGGTATTAAAATTGGGGTTAAGGCTTATATGTATTGGGTAAGGACAATTCTGCTTTTCAGAGATACCTTTTGCTGTATGCATGATCGTCAATATCTTATTAAGCGCTTTTCATGCGCATTCATCTCCATTTATACTGATTTCTTAAAAACTCATCCTGACAATGCCACATGCCTTCGCCCTTTTCAGCATGGTGTCAGGTCGACTTGAGTAGCATTTTCTATGACAGTTCAAACGTAGTTGCCTAATAGTTACTACGTAACTATTTATTAATCTGTGCTAATAGGTTGTACGCAGAACTTTCGAGACTTTAATCAATCGGACAATAGAAGGGTCGCAAAGTCAACGAGATCCAACGTGCGACCTACAGACCATTAATTAATATAAAAACGACCATTAAGGGCATGGTTAACAATGTTAATAATTCTTGACAGTCCTTTAATCTCTTATAACTATTAGCTCTTAGATTTCCGCAGGCGACACCGATTCTTTTCCGGAAGATATTGTAAATCCTAGTTAAATATGAACTATTGTAAATGAGTGTCATAATGGGAGAAATGTTCTTTCTTTCTTTTCTTTTCGTTCTTTCTTGGTTATCGATTAATATTCTCTTCGTTGTATCAAGTTTTTTTTAGAGTCAAAGTCATGCCTTGTCGATTTATCTTGATAATAATCTTTAAACCCGTTACAGCCAGGTCAAAATCATTTCGTCTCGCATTTTTATTGCAATTTGTTTTGTTTCACTTGACTGAAACGAGTTGTTATCGCGACTGGTTTCTGAGTAAGCGAGTGAGTAATGTAGGCCGGATTAAAATCAGTTAACATAGACCTTGTGACTTTTGTCGTAGATTTAACAGTAATTACTAATCGTTAATAGGCCACTTTTTACCGGTTTAGATTAATGATAGCAAATATAGTCGTCCATCATACTTCACTGTCACTTTCATACATGTAATAGGGAATGAGAAAGTTAATGGTTACTAATTACTATGTAGCAAATTTTTTGGGGCTTAGTGATTCAATGTTCATTTTTTCACCAGATCCAGAATCATTATTTCTATAATTTTATTACTATTTTTTTATTCTAGGGTATTTTTAGGTTATTCTATAATTATGGTTGTTATTGGCATTTTGGTGAGATCTTATTTGTTATCGAGTCTTATTTTCTCTCTTTTGCTTTGATTATGACGAGGATGTTATGTAAGGCAATATTAATATTGATACAAGAGGAATCCTTATTTATGCTTAGCTGTGAATAATTAGTATTAGTCATTATAACCCAGTTTTAGGTGATATGAAGAGACATAATGATTATATTATTTTATGAATAAGCAATGCAAATAATTGTTGATTCATAATGTACATTGGCTTGTAATGTTGTTACTAAGTGGAATTATTCTAGAATTTCTAATGCTGTGATAGTGGTTTAACTATTTGAATTAATTTGTCAGAAACAAATTCAATTTAGATTTGGCATCAAAATGTGGATCTGACCTTCCTAAAGCTTTTGATTCAGCAACAGAGAGTTGAAGATTTGTGTACATTATTATAAATAGCATTATACTAACAGACTTAATGCCAGAATTATTCCATTATATACACCAGTCACCAACCATTATTGCATCCCCATAGTTAAACATTATGTAAATTTGCAAGGAATTTGTTCATTTATTTAAATTGCTTACGATTTCAATAGCAATTTAATAGTATTTGTAAGATGTTAACCTAAATTGTGCTTTGCGACAGTCATTTGGTAACGACTGTGTCCCCATGTTAAGTACGTTTTATGTTATGTTTTATATCCTTCCTTAATGGGCTACATATTACACACTATCTTTTGCCCGCGGCTCCGGCCGCGTAAATACAGTATCCCACGAGAACATTGCACTTTTCGGGATAAAATGGATTAAACTGGATTAGACCAGAGCCTAAGCTACTACCATACTAAATTTCATTAAAATCCGTTCAGAAGTTTTTGTGTGAAAGAGTCACAAACATTCATCCGTGTTCCATCCATACATTGTCACAAAATAAATTAATAGTAGTATTTATGTATCAAATATCAATGAAATTTTTTTCTTACTTTACAATCATTGCACCTGTACGATTTTGTAATTATATAGTCGGAAGTAGTTCCCGTACCCGGGAAAATATTATATGGACCCAGGTCTATAAAATACTTTTGAAGCCTACCTGATTAGGGTCTGTGATATCAAGTGCTACTCTAATATTTTTCCTTGGACCCATTTTCAACTATATATACAATATCTGCTCAGAATGTATTCAAGTTTTTGATTAAAATGTTGAAATGACCAATGTTTGTCCCTAATCGTCGTCGCTTGAAGATAATTTAATTAGACCTTGCCGACTGCTTAGTTAGCATCATTCGAATACCGCCTGCGCCATGTGGCGCCATATGACGATTTGAGTGGGCATATCGATGATTCTCTTAAATAAACGTTGCCAAATTGTTTCCATTTTTATTACCTTGATCTGATTATGAGCCGACGGTTGTATGGCGACTTGTGCAAATATATTTTTTTTTAGTATGACAAATTAATAAAATAACTTATAAACAGTGAGGTTATTCGATATCTAAAAATGTTATTCCGTAGTAGGGCGTGTCTAAAGGGTAGGTCTAGTAAATGCATTTGGCAATATCACTCGGATCTTTCATGACTTTCTACTGGTTTGTGCGACCACAGGTCTCAAAACCTATTAATGTATGTACCCACGGGGAAGCTGTGCTTTTTTGGGAATTGGGATGAAAGTAGCCAATGTTTTAAACCAGAGCCTAAACTGCTGCCATACGAAATTTCATCGAAATCCGTTGTGTAGTTTTTGCGTGAAGGAGTAACAAACATCTATCCATCCATCCCCATTCCTCATAAACTTTCACATTTATAATAGAAGGAGGATGTGTTTCAACTATATCTCTTGTTCCAGGCGAGTCTTCGGCTACAGCACTCTTATAGCCAGTGTCCTCACACTCCTCTCCCCCGCCGCAGCAGCAGCCGGATACTACTGGCTGATAGCACTGCGAGTGGCCTTGGGCTTCCTGCTCGGAGCAACGTGGCCGGCAATACTGCCCATGGCGTCCAAATGGATCCCACCAATGGACAGATCTAAGTTCATGTCTAATATGATGGGTGAGTTTATTTTATTCTTAAAATCATCATTAACGAGCACCAACTTCCTTTTCCCCCAACTCTACTACTGAGACCTTGAACTCTCCTAACCGTGAGGAGCATTAGAATATATAGCCCTCTGGTCTCTACGCTAGCTAGCCTACGAAGGTTGGCAAATTTAAGAAATAAGCCAAATTTTTACCATAGTTATCAGCCACGACATTAATCTTGAATTTTATCAACAAAACATAGTTGTCTTATTCTGAAGATTCTTTAAGCAAGCTGATGGTTGCATCAAGTACATAATATGTCGATTCATATTTCGTAGACGTGAGGTCTAATAACCATATAGGATTTACATACACATACACATACTTTAGCGTAACAATTCACTCGTTGAAAGCTTATGAATTCTTATGTATGTTTTATGTTGTCTGAATCATTCTCTATATTATACTGTATATCATATTAAAACGACAGACGGTTATGCAAGCATTTTGCATTTATTATATTCGCAAGGATAACTAGCTGACTACTTTTAATATTCCTGATAAACAATGAACAATGGAATATTAATTTGAATATGTAATTTAAAATGGGCGTTAATTTTAAATTATATTGCGAGAATCTCCATGCAATAACAATACATTTATTTTAATGGACTGTTTTGTGGCTCTATAAAATCCGTAATGGATTTTCTATTGCCTCGTTATTTTTAACGGAGAGTCCTGATGACTCTGAGATCTCTCGTGAGACTTGAATGTGGACAGTGACTTTTACTTCTTGCTCTCGTTCAAAGATTTTCGCGTGACTTCTCGTCGTGAGTCTAGATTAAAAACAACAGAGAATTGAGAGCTCTCAACTAGCTATCAACGAAGTAGGTACCCATAATATGGCAAACTCCGCAGACTTCTGAATTTAAATTAATTCGTCAACTGATCATATAGTCATGTAGAGAATAAAGCAGACAATTACAAATGATTAGCATCTGTTAAGAAATTGTTATTTTTAATTCATGACATGATAACATGGTCAATTAGTTTGAGACTCACTTCTCTCCTTGACCACACATGTGTGCGTTATGTAATTGATGTTAAAATTGTATATACTTACTTCCTTGTTGTTATTAGTTAAATTTTTGGTGATATATGTCGCGTCATTTTGAATTGGGATAAGAACTGACGCAATTTTTTAATGCGTCGAAAAGTATTAGCGACAAGGTATTGTTTTCTGTTATAGAAGCTTGTCTGCAATATTAAAACCAGAAAATGACGAATGTTTCGAAACTAGGATTGCGGCTAGCCACAGCCCACAACTTGACATGATAAAGACTTGGATTTTTTGTTGTGTAGGTATTGTTCATAAATAGTAGCACTGTGAATAATTGCGAATTCGCGATATCATCATACTTTAGCGTGAATAAAGATAAATAATATTACAAGCGCTTCAAAAATCAATGCCGCTTACGGCGTATCATAAAAAATTGCGAGAACCGATAAGAGAACTTAACGCTTGCGTTAGCGAGACGGTCCAATTTTAAACGGCTCGCGCTATCATTGTTTTGCTGCAATGGCGCTAGAGGGGCGCGCGCAGGCGTGGTCGCTGACGTCACGGCGATACCGCGCGCTGATTGGCCGAGTGCGCGCACGCAACCTTGCGCAACGGTTGCTATGCGCCATATTTCAATTTGCACGTTATTTAGGCGCGTGCGCAAGGTTGATTTTTTTCAATTCGATTACAAATGACGTCGCATTGCATAGATAGTTTTCTTGTGCATTTGTACACGCGAACACTGTGGTTGGTTTAGACTGATTTATTGATACAGATAACACTTTCACTAAAGTGCTGGTAATTGATCACTTGATCAGCTATATCGTATGTCGTTTACCAGGAACTTCTCTTATCGATTTAACTCGACACTATGTAGATACTTCAAGTTTATATTTAGCTACGTCATCTACCATAGATTGTGTGTCACAAACTGTAGGTGTTTCTAGAATATGTAGGCCAAGGGTAATTTTAACTGGTGCATACACCGTTAGAGCAGGTACACATTGGGCGTTTTGAAACGCGCGCTTTGCTAACGCGCGCTTGAACCAGGAGTTTTATTGAAGTGTACACACGCAAGCGCGCCGCTTACGTGTGTACTGTATACTACTCCACCAAGCTAAGTTTGCACCTCGCTGAATTAATAATTTTATAAAAATTTGCTTCTCCGCTCACCTTCCCGCGATCGCCCTGTCGCGTCAGTATACGGTTAGCATCTTTGTCGCCGACACGCGTCATACGAGTTTTCGTCCTTTTTTGCAGATCGCACATATACGTCAGTTTGTCTCGACGCGAGGTGCAAACTTAGCTTGGTCGAGTAGTACAGTTCCCTTCAATAGAACCAGGAGTTCTATTGAAGTGTACTTCAATAGAACTCCTGGTTCTCAAAGCGCGCGTTAGCAAAGCGCGCGTTAGCAAAGCGCGCGTTTCAAAACGCCCAATTTGTACCTGCTCTTATGCTTTTATACTTTACTTACTCTAATACTGTCGTACCTCTAAATAACATAAAGCTTTCTCTGATGAAGGAGATTTTTAGTCAGCTCATGATTCATCTACACTAATATTATAAAGAGGAAAACTTTGTATGTTTGTTTGTAATGAATAGGCTCAAAAAGTACTGGACCGATTTCAAAAATTCTTTCACCATTCGAAAGCTACATTATCCACGAGAAACATAGGCTAAATTTTATTTTGGAAAAAAATAGGGTTCCGTAAGATATTTGGGTTTTTCGGACACAAGGTGTAAAAAATCAACCAGAAAAGTTACTTATTTTGCGTACGCTGCCTAAACTATAAAAGATAGAACCATAATTATAATGTTCTAATTGTAGATATCTAATTATCTACACTAATATTATAAAGAGGAAAACTTTGTTTGTATGTTTGTTTATTGGTTTGTTTGTTTGTAATGAATAGGCTCAAAAAGTACTGGACCGATTTCAAAAATTCTTTCACCATTCGAAAGCTACATTATCCACGAGTAACATAGGCTAAATTTTATTTTGGAAAAAAATAGGGTTCCGTAAGATATTTGGGGTTTTTGTGACATTTGATGACTGAAACGTCAAATTCATTTGACGTAATTTTTATACACTTTGTTTTGCTTGTGTCATAGATATTTAATTTAATATTAAAATAGTTATCACTGGCTTGTGTATATGTGAAAATATTGTAATGACTATAGTGATTTTATTATTTTAATTAATATATTTGTCGTCTGATGGCTCATGATTTTTGATCTATACCATTGAGATATAGCTTTTGTGGGCTTGCATGGGTAAATCGTGCAAAGAGAATTATTATAGACTTACAATATCACTTGTTTATTCGTTATTACAATTCTTTATAATGTACACCTTACAAAATCAAGGCCTTTATAAACACTGGTACTAAAACGAAACTATGGACAGTTCCTAGGCTTGTTGCCCGAACAACGACTACTCGAGATGTGATAGCTCATTCTCTTAACGTGGTAGGCACACCACACCAAGACCACATCCCCACCACGTCGCTTGTACGAACTTCAGACTAGACTCCGTCCAAGCGCGCCAAACACGTTTCTAATAGAGGGCACACTTGTAGTTTCGTTTCCGCTTTATGACCGGATGCGACACGGCCATCCTGTGTAGCACACGTCCCCGTGTGTGCTAGTCTGAAACAAACGAAAATACCACACAGTATCGTTCACGCTCGGCTATACCTGACCTTATCTATTTTGTCTCATAACAAACTCAACTCCTTTTATCAATAATCATTTTACTTTTAACTCAATATTTTGTGATTTGTGATATTAAAAAGTGTTCTACAATAGTCAGCCCTGTGACCATTACAAATATGTCGAGTAGTCATCTCTGTGACTACAAGTGTTCTACAATAGTCATCCCTGTGACCATTTCAAATATGTCGATCAGTCATCTCTGTGACTACAAGTGTTCTACAATAGTCATCCCTGTGACCATTTCAAATATGTCGATCAGTCATCTCTGTGACTACAAGTGTTCTACAATAGTCATCCCTGTGACCATTTCAAATATGTCGATTAGTCATCTCTGTGACTACAAGTGTTCTACAATAGTCATCCCTGTGACCATTTCAAATATGTCGATCAGTCATCTCTGTGACTACAAGTGTTCTACAATAGTCATCCCTGTGACTATTTCAAATATGTCGATTAGTCATCTCTGTGACTACAAGTGTTCTACAATAGTCATCCCTGTGACCATTTCAAATATGTCGATCAGTCATCTCTGTGACTACAAGTGTTCTACAATAGTCATCCCTGTGACCATTTCAAATATGTCGATCAGTCATCTCTGTGACTACAAGTGTTCTACAATAGTCATCCCTGTGACCATTTCAAATATGTCGATTAGTCATCTCTGTGACTACAAGTGTTCTACAATAGTCATCCCTGTGACCATTTCAAATATGTCGATCAGTCATCTCTGTGACTACAAGTGTTCTACAATAGTCATCCCTGTGACCATTTCAAATATGTCGATTAGTCATCCCTGTGACTAAACCGCAACAAATCGTCAACCCTGTGACTGTATTCAATGATAGTCATCCCTGTGACTTGGTGTAATACACAAAAACACACACATACATAGTTTGTCATCCCTGTGACTGAACCGCAACAGATCGTCAACCCTGTGACTGTATTCAATGATAGTCATCTCTGTGACTTAGTGTAATACACAAACACACACATACATAGTTTGTCATGGCACTGTCGTCATCACCTCACCGTTATCCTTACTTCAACTCCCGTTTTCATGGCGGGCACGAACAAAGGGTTATTGGTACAAGGTCACCTTGCAAGCATTCAATTCACTGCTGTCCCATAGTTTCACAATTACACAGTCTGCATGGCGTGCTGCCTTGTTGTACATACTGCCAAACTCGATCCACATCAATTGCAATGATTATTATCACTTTTTGTAGCCTTTGTGCGAGCTAGATTACACTTTTTTTGTTTTTTTTAATACCCTTACTTTTTCGGACAATAAATTTTCTTTCTTTGCATGACTTGATCCCACTTCTGATGTCGTCTGATGGCTCATGATTTTTGATCTATACCATTGAGATATAGCTTTTGTGGGCTTGCATGGGTAAATCGTGCAAAGAGAATTATTATAGACTTACAATATCACTTGTTTATTCGTTATTACAATTCTTTATAATGTACACCTTACAAAATCAAGGCCTTTATAAACACTGGTACTAAAACGAAACTATGGACAGTTCCTAGGCTTGTTGCCCGAACAACGACTACTCGAGATGTGATAGCTCATTCTCTTAACGTGGTAGGCACACCACACCAAGACCACATCCCCACCACGTCGCTTGTACGAACTTCAGACTAGACTCCGTCCAAGCGCGCCAAACACGTTTCTAATAGAGGGCACACTTGTAGTTTCGTTTCCGCTTTATGACCGGATGCGACATATTTATAATGAATTTAATGTAAAAATTGAGAACATTTCCACGCCCAATGGGTAGAAATTGTGACCAATAATTATTGTACCTAATGTAACATCTTTGTACCAATTTCAAGGAAATAAATATGATTCTGATTCTGAAATGATTCTGATTCGGACACAAGGTGTAAAAAATCAACCAGAAAAGTTACTTATTTTGCGTACGCTGCCTAAACTATAAAAGATAGAACCATAAAATGTTCTAATTAATTGTAGATCTTATAAATATCTACAAAAAAGTCGGCGACACACTATACCTATCTATGTCGGAGTGAGGCACAACAACAATTTTTTTATTTAGAAATCTTGATTTTTTTTGGACTACATTTAAACGCGTTTATTTTACTCATGCTATAAATCCTTATCAAAATAAATTACTTTCTCACTAAGTACAGTTTATGTAGATAATATTTGGTCTTTGAATGATTAAAATTGGACGTTTGGTTTTGAAGTTATGGCGAAATTAAAATATTACGATTTCTGCTCCACGGCCCGTTGCGAAGTAGGCGTCACCAAGGCGGGGGTGTGCGTGCGGGAGGAGAGTTTAGATCTATGAGGTAGGATTAGTATCAGTATTGTACCCATAGATTATACAGATATATACATTGTACCAGTGCGAAGCCGGGGCGGGTCGCTAGTTATAAATATCTACAAAAAAGTCCGCGACACAGTATACCTATCATATTCGAGTGAGGCACAACAACCATTTTTTTATTTAGAAATCTTGAATTTATAGTAGTACTTTATACTACTATATTCAACTTACCAAGAATACCTTAAACTTAGATTCCCATTTGTCGCTTTGTGTTTGTTTATAATAATAATTATATTTATGGACGCTTTACTTATGGACTTGTGTTACGGACCAGACAACGGACGTATTTAATACTTTTATATACATACTATATTTAAGTTTTTTTTATACAATTGTTTGTATGAGAAGTGAGCATATCGTCATTGGACAGTTACATAACATAACCAAAAAGGGAAGAAACCTATTCGTGATGACAACTGACCATATTGAAGTAGACAAATGGAAACATCGGGATCAGATAGTTAAGTAGAAACAATGATGTTTACCAAAGCCAAAGCAAAGGTTAGTTTATCGATATCGGAAACTTACAAAGGTCCAATGTACTCGATAACGAACTAGCACACGTCTATTGTGACGCGGACGGTGTAAACAACACACCCACTCGTAAATTGTCCCGGTTGATGGAAAACAACTGCTTCTTGACAATACGACGTAAATATACGATAGTCATAGCTCTATATAGTCTCCGTAGCCTAGTGGGTAGTCGCACTCGAGAGATTGCAGGTTCGAATCCCAGGTTGAGGCGTGTACCAATGAGACTTTTTCAGATCTCAAGTACATTATACGGAGGCTCTAACGGTGAAGGAAAACATCGTGAGGAAACCCGCACATAGTTGGCCCCAGACGTATTGTACCAGTTCATTCCTCTGGACTAGGCTGACTATGTTGTGAGAATGCCGTATGTGCTTGGGCAACCATACGACATTTAAAAACCAACTGTCCCAGGCACTACAGTATTTCAAGAGTGGTTACTTCGCTCGGAGAATACGGCATAAATCATCCATTAACGGATGCAAAGGCTTAAGTTTTTCATAGCTCTATTATGGCAAAACATGGTTCTATTGAGGCAAAATAAGTTAGACTGTTGAAATATAACCATACAAACATACAAACAAAGTTTTCCTCTTTATAATATTAGTATAGAAAAACCATGGTAAGCCTGAAATTGGGTGCACATGCGTCATGCACACGTTTAAAATCGCCCGTGTCGCTAGGGCTTACGTGAGTTATTGTTAAGGCCCTCCCCCGAGCAAAAGACCTTGAGGCGGTCAGCCGCATAAATTTTTCACATAACTTAGTTCAAAATTGACCAAAAATAAAATTTAAACGGCGAATATCTAGCTTATGAAATTGCCTATCTATTGGAGTGTGTCCCAAATAAAGTTTACTTGTAAATACTATGGAGATGCTGAAACTATAATTCAATGAACATTCAATTAAAGTTTCAGCGTCTCCATAGTATTTACAAGTTAATTTTATTTGGGACACACACCAATAGATAGGCAATTTCATAAGCTAGATATTCGCCGTTTAAATTTTTTTTTGGTTCATTTTGAACTAAGTTATGTGAAAAATTTTCAACTGAGTTATGCGGCTGACCGCTTCAAGGTCTTTTGCTCGGGGGAGGGCCTTAATTAAAATTAAAAGTTTTGAATAAGTATAATATTGCAGCGTTCCGTTCCAAACGAAATTTTCATTATTTTCATTCACATTCTGTTTCTTTAGCACCACTATGTTTTCACCCCTGTTCCACACGCAACTGTCACCTACCAAAAACTGTTAAAAACGCTAAGAATGATCACGCCATTTTGCATATTTTACCCAGCATATTATTTTATATTTTATATATTTTTACTTGGGTTAAAATTAGCACTTTTTGTCGTTTTCAACATCAGTCGTGATCAGCTGTCAGTTGTTCCACTAGTCACAAAAATGGCAAACGACATTTTCAAAATTTTCAATAATAACGTTAATTCGCTAAAGAAACATGGTGTGGTAAAAATTATCGTCGCGTTTTGGGCAAAATTAGTGCCGTGTGGAACACGCTATACATTGGGGGTCGGGATCGTATGATAAGTGATAACACAATTATGATGTTTTGTTTTAGATTACATATATAATTAATTATGTCTACGATAATACCTACGTAGATATTATCGTCACTGCGTGAGTGTTCACAGTTTTATCATGCGTTATCTAATATGTGCTTATACGTAAGTAAATGCGTTATGCTGCTTATGCATTACGAGTATGTTGTAGATAATAAAGCTATGATAATATGACGACAGCTTTTGACCTTTATCTGTATTGACATACAGTATAGACTATAGACGTTAAAGACGAACAGACAAACAACCGCATGTTCAATCCAATTGTAAAATTCCTAAATAGTACCGAAAAATTTCCACGGAAGGTCCATCTTAATTCTCACATACAGATTACGGACACAACGACTGTAAGCGGAAAGATCTTTGTACCGAGATAAAATGTATTGAGTAACGGTGTTATGGTAGTCAGGGTCAGAGTTGAGGTCTGACATATAGTCAAACACGTGACTACTAACGAAATAGGGCAGAATATAAATTATAATATAAGATCTCCAAAAATAAATTACGGATACTTCAGGCACATGATCCACTGCTTATGTAAAGACGTATAATTGTCATATTCAAATAAAAAAATCATCTCATGTATGGGCGACTCTTCGCAAAACGCAAATCGCCATTATAAATATTATTTTTTTCGACTATGACAATAATTATTTATCTACTTAAACGTCTTTACATAAGCATAGTAGATCATAATATGCCCAAAGTAATTGATTTTACCAAACCATAAACATATAGTGCAATACGAACACACCCCGAACCCCAATCCTTGTAATTATCTTACACTTTCGTTTTACTTTTATTGAATTATAAATGAATCGTCTTAATATCATGAACTGATTTTTGGAGTTTGGTCTTTGGACCAATCAAAACGGATTTGACGTCGGACGTGTATGAGATTACCATTTTGCAGTTTTAATTTTAACATATCGGCAGTCGGGACTTGATCATAACTGTATTATAGCAGAATCGTCCTTCATATAAAACCTTATTATACTGGGCTTCACATCCCACTCAAAGAAATTATCTATACATACATATTTTTTTCATTAGGACCACGTATGACGTAGGACCGAAGATAGAAAGGACCCAGACAAAAAAAATATAGGACTCACTTAACGGAATACATCGCCGATTGTTGAGATCTTGGACTAAGGCTGAGATTTTATGCTCCGGAATCCGGAACGCCGCTGAAAATTTAAAGCACTGAAAACAGAACCTCAATTCTCGTATTTAAAGTAGACAATTTAAAGAGTCAATTTTACTTTGTTTGGATTGAAAGTGTAGCGTCATGTTACCGTGAACGGATTTTATGACGTTTCGACCAATCAGAGCGCGTTTCACGTTGATTTAACGTACATAAAAACACCGTTTGGGAGTATAAGCGTATCGGGACTTGATTGTAATTGTATTAATGCAGGCTTTATTTAGCAGAATTGCCCCTCTGATCTCTTCGCTAATACAATAGAGTTGAAAATCGAGGTGTTGAGCTGTCATTGGAATAGTCATTAGAATTCTACTCTCACATTTATTTTGATCTAATCTTTACGAAATTGTAAAAAAGTACATACATGTAACGTTTTTGGGTTTTTAAAATACTGTGCGTAGGTTCCAGCGTATTTAATTTTTATTATATTTGAGTAATTTCAGTAAAAGTCCTGTAAGAGTCTTTTTCACAATCATTATTCACTTGTTTTGTCTCAAGTAAGAAATCGAGAAGACTAGTGAAGATCAGATCTCAAAACTGCACTTTAGTATTTTAGGTGCCAGTCCTAATTTATTCTACAAGAGTTTCTTTTAAAGGATTTTCCATCGCATCGTCTGAATTGGTAAAATACTCACATATTATTTATGGTCTTTGAATAAATTGCTCTCCGATGTCAAGGAAGCAATTTGCAGTTTATCCTCACGAAAACAGGTCGCAGGAAGGAAAACCTTTATCGGTTGCCTTGACTTGGTGAATTTTCCTAAATATTCGTCCTTTGCCAATGCCAACCTTTAATTACATATTGAATTTCAATTTTGAGTAAATTTGACGGTCACTCTTTTTTTTAGGGTTCCGTAATACTTGAGGAACCCTTATAGTTTCGCTCTGTCCGTCCGTCTGTCTCTGTCTGTCTGTCTGTCCGCGCTTCTAGCCTCGGTAATTATGAATACGTGGGTAACACTAAAAATGTTTAGAACTGGCCAGTTAGAAACATTGCTAATGAAAACATTTTTGAATTTCAATTTTAGAACTCCTTGGTAACCTAATGTAGTATATTGCATTCATTTGTCATTTGTTTCTGTGAATTGGCGGCAAATCTAAAACTCTTGTTACACGTGAAAATGAACCTAACCTTGATCCTTCGAGACTGACTAAAATGTAAGAGGAAATTGAATGCTAAGCAGATTGATAATATGAAATTGGTCATGACAATATGGCAAGCGACTTATGGTGATCTGTGATACAAGCAAATTATAGAAGGTGTTGCCAGCGACTTCGTGCGCGCAAAAGTTAATCTTGCGGAAACCGTACATTTTTCGCCATAATGAGTAGCCTATGTCCTTCCCCGTAGCGTGGTCTACTCTATAATTCTTCCAAATTTCACCAAAATCGGTCCAGTAGTTTTCTATTCAATACAAACAAACAAACTTTTCTTCTTTACAATATTAGTATCTAAGAAAATGAAAAAAAAATATATTTATTTTGGAAAATCAGAATAAGCCCCCGCACCGGTTCAACCCTACGCGCTTTGGTCGGGTTGTACCACGGCTAATTAAGAGCTGCTAAACATTTGTTTTCCAACATTCATTGATTTGTTGTTAAAAATAATTACCTAATCGTTTTGCCACTAGTCTAAATTATTATTAAAACTGCGATGGAAAGGCACGATAAACTTGTTGCTAATTAGATTAACACAAAACATTCATTAGTCATTACGTTCATATCAAATTTCTGTAGATATAATAAATTGTGATCTGAAAGTTACTTTTTTTACATTCTACTAATTAAGTTAGGTACTATTAGGATTTAGGAGAACACAGAACACACGATGGTTCTCAATATAAAATGTTTAATGTTTATAAACTTCGAATGTTGTTATGGGAATATCGTAAATTTTGTTCTTTGGGTTAATTTGTAAGGTTAAACACCCACTTGTATAACTTTAGTAGATATACAAAAACTAATAATTATTGTCCGAAGCAGTAACATAATTATTGTAATATGTACTTTTTTGGTGGTGCAGACAGCTATAGATGTTGTTAAAAACTTATGTTATTGCAAGTATTGACTAATTAAATAATTTTTAAAATTACTTTATTACCTAATTCTTCTTGATGAAAATGATGTTTTATTGTCTTCTATCATTAATGCAATGATGAAATGGCAATACCTAAACAAACTGAGACTTGAACTTCAATTCTCGTATTTAAAGTAGACTTTAATTTTACTTTGATTGGATTGAAAGTGAAGCGACATGTTACCATGAACGGATTATATAAGATTTTTCGACCATTCAGAGCGCGTTTCACGTTGGTTTAACGTTTATAAAATCACCGAACACCGTTAGATAGTTTTAGCGTATCGGGACTTGATTGTAATTATATTAATGCAGGCTTTATTTAGCAGAATTGTCCCTCTGATTTTGTGAAGTTAACACCAATTAGAACGCATTTCACGCTGGTTTAAACGTTTACGAGAATACCGTTTGACAGTTTTAGCGTATCGAGACTTGATTATAATTGTATAATTGCAGGTTTTATTTAGCAGTATTGACCCTCTGTTTATTTTCAGCTTCATCCCTGGGCGCGGCCGTCACGATGCCCATCTGTGGGTTCCTGATATCCCACTTCGGATGGGAGTCAGCCTTCTACTTCACAGGTAAGAGCTCTTTTACTTTTTACTGATAGGTGTGACTCTACCTCTAGATACAGAATTTTGTACGAAGAAATGCCGCATATTTATGTAGACTTTCATACTTTAAGATCAACACAATCTCTTGTCGAATTTCGAGTTCTCGTGACATTTGGAGGTGTCTGGTGTTGTAAGATAAAAGACACCTTTACTCCCGGGACATTAATTTATTTCTATCCAAATCTCTTTTTATATGGAAATAAATAAATACTGTGACTTGCCGAAACTTGTCTCACCTAGCCTATGTCATAGACGTATAGGTACCTATATTATAACAAGGCATGTTGAAGCAAAAAGTGTCTCCAGTTAAATGGCCCTAATTTTGAGATTTTGGGGCTATGACATTTGAAATAAAGTGAAAACATGTGAAAAATGGCTGACATTAGAAGTATGGTGAAAACCAAGATGGCCTAACTTTTTGTCATGGAGAATAGAGTAAATAATAAATATCTTTATTCTCCATGCTTTTTCTTGTATGAAGATTTGTTCTGTCAAATGTACGTCATAGCCTATCTTGAGTTTTGAAATCTTTGGCCTATGTTTTAGTAGTTTGCGCTCCTTGAAATCTCTCTACGCTCACCTAGGTAGGCGCACCTCACTGGTTGGGAACTGTTGCTCTAAAGTCTAACAAAGAAAGTCACATGTAAGTAAATGTTACCAGGCATAATCGGCGTGATGTGGTCCGTGGCCTGGTTCGCCATGGTGTACGACTCGCCGGCGCAGCACCCTCGCATCTCGGAGACGGAGCGCAACTACCTGCTCAAAGCGCTGCCGCAGGACAACGACAAAGTGGTGAGTAGAGACTAGAGTCAGAGAGAGAGTAGATTACTGGAGTACCACATACGTACTCTTACCTTACCCCTTTATTGATAAAACTAGATGTTGCACGCGACTTCGTGAGCACAAAAGTTAATTTCACAGAAACCGTAAATTTTTCCGCGATAAAAAGCCTATGTCCTTCCTCGTGGTCTCCTCTACATCGGTGCCAAATTTCATCAAAATCGGTCCAGTAGTTCCGGAGCCTATTCAATGTAAACAAACAAACTTTTCCTCTTTATTATATTAGTATAGATTATTTACACCACGGATACGCTAATAGTGTTGCTGTTTTTGTCTCAAGTCGGCTATAAATGTTGGCACAGTGTGTCGGCAAATAGGTACAAGGTGAGTGCTAATGTCCACATGTTGGACAAGTTCGTCGAATGCCAATGCAAGCAGCCAACGTAGACAAGTGTTTGTCGAGCTGCCGTATATTGGCCGAGCGCAGACGAGCGCCTTTGATTTGTGCACAAAAATACGGTCACCGGTCCGAAGTGAGCCAAGTGATCACGAGTGACGGCGAGCGAAGACAAGTTGCGGCGAATGAGCTCTATAACACATGTTGGCGCTGGCCACTTGTGCCAACTAGGCGAGCGACACCGAGCAATGACTGTCTACAGTCTACAGTCTACACTCTACACGCTCGGCAACGTTCGGCAAACATGAAAAGACGACTTTATACGTTGAAAAAGCCACTTGACTAGGGTAACCATCTGACCAAGTCTAGACAGGATTTTAAGAATAGAGACCGGACTCCGCCCGGATTTCATTCGAGACCGAATTTTTAATCATGTCAAAAAATAGTCAATAGTGAAATTTCTACAAAAATGATCAATCCCTCGCTACATACTTGTAAATTCTCTGAATTGAGATCTCAAACAACTTCCAATTACAAAAAAAAAAACAATACTTTTTTAATAGGCAATGCTGTCCCAACTCCCACTGCTGGGCTTAGACCTCCCCCAAGGACTACTATACTATTCGCCCAGGGCGCTGGCAATGCTTGCTAAATCCGGCACTGTCACGATTCATGAACAAAGATCGGATTTTAACAGAAATCAGGATTTTTTAATACTTGTAACGGGCTTTTCGATTTCAACCCCTGGTAACCCTACACTTGACAGACAAAGAACACGTACCGTAGGCACACGTATCGCACACATAGACGTGAAGTACTACACATGACTTTATTAGGGCCTAAGGCTTATCGAGAGCAGTAATTGTGGCACTCTCATGTTCCTGCAATTTGAGGTTTCGTTAGTAGCCGTGTAAATGACGCCGTATGTGTGTGTGCGCCCATTCGATCTACTTGTGAAAGATAGTGTTAACGCACGGCGCGTCCCTTTTCGGCTACTTCACCGACCCGTTCTCCTAGTGTTGTCCATTACTGCTCTAGTGTTGTACCAATATCGATGTTCACCATCTGCAGCACGTGCCAGTACCTTGTAGCAGCATGCTGCTACACGGCTCAGGTGTGGGCGATAGTGTTAACGCACGGCGCGTCTCTCTTCGGCTACTTCACCGACCCGTTGTCCTAGTGTTGTCCATAACTGCCCTAGTGATGTACCATTATCGATGTTCACTATCTTTCCGCAGCACGTCCCAGTACCGTGGCGCAGCATGCTGCTCTCGGCTCCGGTGTGGGCGATAGTGTTAACGCACGGCGCGTCCGTCTTCGGCTACTTCACCGTCGTCAACCAGCTGCCGACGTACGTCAACACCATCCTGCACTATGATATTAAACACGTGAGTACATATTTTAATTATTATTAAAATAACCAGAGTAGAAAGGAACCAGACGTTTTCAGAACGTCAGAGACTAGCTGCATAGTAAATAGTAAATACACCATATTTTTGTCTTCTACCATAAGCACGTGTTTACAAATTAAACATGTAATATTGGCTGTTTATAGGGCCATTTTGCGACCAAATAAAACCTAATCCTACAAAACTAACAAAGTACCTTCTTTATCTAAAAATTTGTAAAAAAATATTATTAAAATAATATGATTTTTAGTAAAGCAAAAACGTTTTACAAAAAGAGGTCGAGTTTAGAATAATTTTCCTGCTCTTATGTAGCTTATTTTATTTGTTTAAAAATACCCAAAGATAGCGGATATAATCACTTTAAAGTTGGCTGAAAATAATATAACTACATTGAAAAGGCATAAAGTCTCCTCAAGATTTTCACGTGTTTTGCTATTATGCATGAATCTTAATGCGTGGGAACAAGGCTTACTTTATTTGGTCACTAGATTTAACGCACAAAACATTACTAAAGAATTGTGTGTCCATACTTGGACGGACGCGAACGAGTTCTTAACGCAAACTACCATAGCTTGCCAAGTGTCAACATAGTATAAAAAATGTTCGCTCGCTTCGCTCGTTCGGGTATCTGTTATTTTACTGCAAGTATTTTATGAATTAAAGTTGTTGTTTTTCTACTTGATTAGTTATCTCTTTGAACTTAAGGTAAATGACTTCATAAAGACTTAAAATAGTGAATATTTCAAAAGAAAATCCGTAGATTGCATTGCTAGCTACAGCCAATTTACATGGAGTAAATTTCTATTTCTATGTCATTTAGATTTATCAACTACATGATATAAATTGTGTAAATTATGTATGTTGCGAAATACAATCGTGCCAATAACAATTGTGTTAACATCAGTCAGTTTTAAAATTTACTGTATCTACATTTTAAGTAGATAGACGAAACTTACGTTACCTTGTCTATGATTAGGCACTGATAGAGGCTTGCGTCATATAACGATATAAAAAGCTCAGTGCTAAAAGTGATACATTTAATTCAGATTCTAGGTTTAGGTATATGGCTTGCTGCAGACTAGTTTTTAAGACACGTGTTTGAGATCGTTCTCTAACATGTGACACGTGAGATAAGATAATATGTTTTTAGAAAAATTCAATATCTAGGCAAGATGCTTAGATAATTTTCTAAGCATCTTGCCTAGATTTTTTTTTTTATAATTCATATATCTATTATAATACGTATTACGTTTTGATCTTAAACATCTTATGCCCGACGCTTAAGACGTTTCATATGTCAGACTCAGACCAAGATGTTGCGTTGGCGTGGCGTGCCGAAGTAAGCTTCGCGCTCGCTACGCCAATGTAAAAGGGATTTTTTATGTTCTACGTCATAATCTTACGTTCGCGTTGGACCGTTTCTCTTGGCCTGAATCAAATTATTATATTCTCTCTGAAATGCTTGACCTTATTAATTTATGTGCAATTAAAATCTTATTTAAATTGGCAAAGATAAGTGTTTATGTAAAATTAAAATTGCAATTTATTACATCTACAAAAAAATACTGTGACCATGGGTGTAATTTTTGTGGACAGTATGTCAACGTAGTATTGTTATACTATGCGTTATGTAGTAAGCATATATTATTATTTGTGAATTTACACTAAAACTTAAGTGGTACTTAATTCAATTTCTCAACATAATATTTTCCTTTTTACGGACAGTAAAATTAATCTCAAATTTTTTACATCACTATGTTCGTTATTATTTATTCTATTTATTAATTTATTTAGGTAGCATGCCTGAAAGTTTTATTATTTCATGAGCTGTATATCCTTTGTTTTTATATTTGAATAGAAAAATCATAAGGTTCATTTTCATACGCGTTTTAATATAATTTATTTGCAATTTGCTATAGTTTATTTGTAGGGTGACAATGTCAATCAATACAGATAATGCTATTGTTCAATAACGTTTATTGTTTTATTTTAATAATGTATGTATAAATTACTTAGTATATACCTATGTATTTAAAAAATGCAACTCGATTATTAGTGTCCGACCGAAAGTTCGGTTTCGGTTTCGGTTTCGGCCGAGTTTCGGCCAAAAATCAAGTTTCGGCGGCAGTTTCGGTTTCGGCCAAAAGTGGCCGAAACTTTTGCCGAAACCGAAACTGATTTCGGAAGTTTTCGTGCACGCTCGCCTAACTTCGTTTCTTGCGGCAACGCTTTGACAACGCAACTGAATTTGAAAACATAATTAAAATATAGGGTGAACGTACCAATTATTATCAGCACTTTAAGAAATAGTTCAAATTTAAACCCGATTATTACAGAGGAAAATACTTTTTTACCCACATTGATGAGTTTTCTGGGTCCATTATTTAATAAATGACTGATTTTTACTTCACAATATAGTTTACCTTCATTAACATTTTATAAAAATAATCATAACTAAAAAATTACCCTGTCGCCAATTATTAGCACCCTCGTCACCAATTATCAGCACTGGGGTACCAAATTATCAGCCCTGTGATAGTGGTGATAAAATCCGGTAGTTAATTCTACTAATATTATAATGTGAGTGTTTGTGAGGATGGATTGATACATTTATGGATGGATGGATATTTGTTACTCTTTCACGCAAAAAATACTGAACGGATTTCGATGAAATTTTGTATGGTAGTAGTTTTAACTCTGGATTAAAACAAAGGATAAAAAGCACAGTTTGTTCCCATAGGATACTGTATTTACGCGAGGGGAGCCGCGGGCAACATTATTAAATAAAATAACGATGAGAGAATAATCTTTTTTTATACCTTGCCTGATAATCAGTTTTATAAAAATTTGTCTTTAAAAAATATCACATTAATTCTTATTAAATAGTAAAGTCTTTCTCATTAACCTTATTATATAGTTATTCCAAGTTTAAGTGTAGTATTTTTAATTAAATTTTTATTTCACTATATTCTTAAGACTTAATGAAGCATCAAAATAAATTAGTAAATGACTATGGTAAAATTACTATTGAGTTATAGTTTATAGTACAGGAAACTGGAGAGACTTGACCCCCCCTTTTGTTTTTCCCCTTATTTTCTACATAATATGGATCCTATTTAAAATAATTCAAAGCGGCTAAGTGCGAGTCGGACTCGCCCATGAAGGATTCCGTAGCAGCAAGTAACATAACATAAAAGTTCTTGTAGAGAGTTGATTGAATGAAAGGTAAATTGCAGTTTACGATTTATGACGTATTAAAAAAACTTCTTACTAGATCTCGTTCAAACCAATTTTCGGTGGAAATTTGCGTACTGATGTACATCATAATATATTCTTTTTAATATTATCATTCTCTTATTTTAGAAGTTACAGGGGGACACACACATTTTACCACTTTGGAAGTGTCTCTCGCGCAAACTATTCTCTCTCGCTTTAGAAAAAAATGATATTAGAAACCTAAATTTTTGAAGACTGGATAGGTCTTCAAAAATTTAGGTAAATTATAAAACCCCACACGTGAAAAAAAAATTGAGTTTCAGTTCTAAGTATGGGGATCCCCCAATTTTTTTTTCTATTTTTGTGTGAAAATCTTAATGCGGTTCATAGAATACATCTACTTACCAAACTTCAACAATACTATAGTTCTTATAGTTACGGAAAAAAGTGGCTGTGACATACGGACGGACAGACAGACATGAATCCATAAGGGTTCCATTTTTTGCCATTTGGCTACAGAACCCTAAAAAGTGGTATTGAAAGACGTGGAGTTTATCTACAAAATATCAGTCAAAATAAGTATTAATTTACCTGCTAAAACTCAAGACACGTATTTGTTTTTTTACTTAGGGCTGCGCTAGTCGGTTCTTTCTCCATACAAACGCTTATTTTATGCCTATATCTTTTTTTCCCCGATATTATGTGAAATAACAAGCATTTTCCCCACGCGCCGCACTGAGTTCAAACCGTTGACTAGCGCACTCTTAGTAGTCTAGTCCCCATATAAAGGAAACTTGATCCTCTATAAAAATACTATGCAACTTAAAAGAGTATAAACATTGATATGACATTCATTTGTTCCATAGTAGACCACTAGTGCTGATAAATTGGAATTTACAAAATATTGGACCCTAATTAATATTTTTAATAGTAGGTATATTAAATAAATGATTACAACAAAATTAATATACCGTGTTTCCATTTCATGTCCTAATTAATGCAGAATAATTGATAAAATGCACCAAATTTCAGTATTTGAAAGAATTTTCTACTTGACCACGTGAGTTTCGGTTTCGGTTTCGGTTTCGGCCGAAACTGAAGCCACGGCCGAACATTCGGTTTCGGTTTCGGCCGGAAAACCAGTTTCGGTCGGACTCTATCGATTATACTACTCGAATATCTAATCGATGAAGTATCATCGATTAGTTAAAATTATTTCAAACTATACTTAAAAAACGAGCGAAGCGAGCGAATATTTTGTTAAAAGGTTTTAACATGCGTTTAAAATTATATTTTTTACATTTCCTACCTAGATTTTTGGTTTTTACTTTTATTATTATTAGTATTTTTGATTTTAGTAATTATTACACCCTACTCCCTAGCTTGCTTTAATACGGTATTTGACTGTATTTTTTATTACATAAATGAAAAGTGCTCTGAAAAACAAGACAGTTTACAAAAGGAATAATATACAAAAAAACAATTTTTTCAATGATATTGCGGATTGTTTGAAGCACTTTTGTGAGTGCTACGTTGCGCGTTGCTACGAAATGTATGGGCCATATGCTATTTCTGATATCTCGTAATTTTGCGCGTTCATGTTGATACATACCATAGTAAATGTTTTTGTATTTGATGTAAGTAAACTAATTAGTAATTATGTAGGTTTTATACATTAATGTTTTAAAAAAATATGAACTTTTTTGTGACTTTGCATATAATTAAAAAACTACACATAAAATCCTACTTCTTTTTAGTTTTATCAAGTTGTAATACCTAATTATATCCAATTTAAATATTTTTGTTTAAATGAAAAAAAAAATTGGGCAAAAGGTTCGCACTAAATTGTTGCAACTGTACAAAAGTTCCTTGACATAGATTTTTAATATTATGGATTAATTTCACAGTTAAATAGCCTGACGTTGATAATAATTTATTTTTTTATTTTTTATTAGCCGCGTTTAAAATCATTTTTGAATTATAATATCTTATCCCAGAATAACATAAAAACCATTCAAATTCTTTTCAGAAACATTAAGTAAGAGAGAAAAACAAAAATACAACTTTGTAAATTAAATAAATAAAACATTTGCTACAGCCTTAAATAGAATTTACGCGGCCAACATTGTAAAGCCCTCGTTACTAACGAATTGCTACTTTGAAATACGTACACTATATTACAAAAATGCAGTTATTTTATAGTAATAAAATAATATGTTCACACATTAATTAATTAACAATATGAAGAAAAATCTTACCGTCTACAGTAATTAATACTAATAATAGCGGCACCATAAATCACTTAGTGCGACATTCATTAAAGATCGACAACAATGTTAACTTACTACACGTGCCACTGTAATTATACATTATTGGTTATATAACTATGTACTTGTAATGTATACAAAAAAAAAAAAACAAGTAATTGAAAAGTAGCCTAGACATATAAATCACCTCGTTCCAAATTTATATTATTACAAATAATAGATATTAGATATACAATAATGACTTGTCAATCACCCTTGAAATTATTACGAGATATCAATATTATCATTCTATTATAAATAATTTAAGTTTATAAATAACGAAACACATAAAAATGTACATTATCAGTAATTAATAAACAAAAATCTGAAGGCGATTTCCACATGTATGGCAAATAAATTTCATAACTCGGCTTTAACTTTCTAAATATCATGTAAAGTATTTTTATCCTTTTGTTTATAAGAATATGCCTTATTTTCCTTTGATCATTTTCATAAACCAGCATCATGCAAGCCTTTGCTTCTATTGCATCAGCCAAGAGTGGACAACTTCAGGTTTTATATTAAACGGAGCTTGCTCCACCTTAAACGGTAGTAAAACGACAGAACTTATTGCTAAGAATATTTCTGGCATAAAATTATATATAATAAATAAATAAATTTACCTAAATGAAAAACATTCAAGTAAGTATTTTGAAACAAGTCTCAGATATATTTTATAGATAGAAATAATAAGAATATTGTTTTACGATTTTAAAAAATGGTAAATTTTGAATATATTTTCAAATACTTAAAATGAAGAAAAATAATATACATATACATATGTTGATAAAAATTCAATATGAATACATTAAAAGACTATAAGAAAATGTTTCATATGATAATCAATAATCAATTTATTCCCACGATTTTTTTCCTCCTAGTAGCTTAGTTAAATTTATTCCATAAATTTAAGAGAAAACAAGATGAAAATTAATTGTAAAAATAACTGAGTTTAATTATTGTATTTATTTTAAACTTGGTACATAAACTTAAATTTCAGCTTCTTCCAATTGATTTATTTTATGTTAATGAAACCATTTAAAGATAATGGAAAAGTATTTGAATCTCTGAGTGCAGTAGCCACCGGTAATCCATGAACAGTAGGTACAACACAAGTGTAACCAAACTTTGTATGGACCATTTTGATTTCCGAAAAAAGAGTAGTTCGTTTTAGCAAAAAAATATAAAATGTAAACTTAAAATCATTTAAAATTATAAAAAAATGTGTTTATAAAATAAATTCTATTATTATATTATGTATAAGTTACCGCATTCTTTTTGAATAATACAACAACAGTATTTTTATTACAAAAAAATATGAACAGAATGGAGTTTACAAATTCAAGTATTAGCCGGGTGTTTAGAAACCTGAATACAACTAATTATAAGAAATTAGGTGAATGAATATATTTGAATAGTAACTCTAAAGTTAATCAATGCACAACGGATATAATCACCGGAAATTGTGTAATAAAAACGACATTAATGCAAAATGTAGGCGACTTATTTCAATAAGTCATCAAAGGGAAATACTTTTTGCAATAATATTTTACAGCTACCCAGCTATATTTAATTACATATAAGAAAAAAAGGGACTTCACTCACAAGACCCTATAAAGTTTGAAAATGGTGATTAAATACGAAAAAAAAAACAAAGATAAAAAAAAAACAGTGCGAAGCGTCAATACTCATTAGCCACTTTCGCCCTGTTCCCAATTTTCCTGTGTTAATGATCTTCATAAAACAAAATTATTTAAAAATCCGTCCGTTTTTGCTCACTAAGTCTTGTAGTAAAAAACGCAATCCCGATAATGTCCGTCGTTTGCTCACACCATAGTCACTGTAGTCAGCCCATAACGTTGGCGCGCGGGCGCAGCTTACCGCGTAAGGTGGTGTACAACTTACAAGTTAAATTGGGCCATTATTATTTCCGTTTATTGATTACTAGATTTTGCCCTCGACTTCGTGCGCGCAAAAGTTTCTCTTTCGGAAACAGTACATTTTCCACGATAAAAATATAGCCTATGTATATGCATTGTAGCCTATGTCCTTCCCCGTGGTCTACTCTATATCTCTGCTAAAATTCATCAAAATCGGTCCACTAGTGTCGGAGCTTATTCAATGCAAACAAACAAACATACAAAGAAACAAACTTTTCTTCCGAATAATATTAGTATAGATGAATAGTTGTTCCTATGAGTATGTTCGAAGTGTTATTCAATTGTTACTGGCAAAAACTGTTACTTAATAGTAACAGTTTTTGCCCGCAGTTTTGACTGTAAATTTTTGACAACTCATCTTTTCAAATTAAAGTACCCAAAAAAAAAAAGCAAACGCGATTACGTAATAAAAATAAAGATACTGAAAATATATAATTTAGACACAGACCATATTTAGATGAACGAATTACCTCCATGTTTTGTCTGGATTAGTGCTAAGTTGTTGACTTGATCTGGACTGGACTGAACATAATATTATAGTGGGCGAGACAGAACATTGGCCTAAAAAGTTCATGACAGGATAGACTATTTTATTATTAGGTCCTCCCCATATTGAAACGTTAGTATAGGTGGTAATAATGGACAATAATAATAATAATAAGTAATAGTACTACTTACCTGTAGAGGGACACCACTATTGCTAGCTCACATCCCTCACACTCACATTTAAATATTTATTTGACATTGAAAGTAATTTGTTTTTCTCATATGAATATTCCAAAAAAATTAAAAAGCAAAAAATTATGTCTCAACTTTCAACACAACCTTTTGGTTCTATTACCGGTTTAGCGCCACATTGTAAAAAAAAAGTATGAATCATTCTGGTTCGGATCTGAGTCTGACATAGCCAATCTGCTTCTTACTGGTTTCAATCCAGATCTGACCGGTTCAGAAGACATAAAATGGCTTAATACTAGCTATTTAAATATCCAGTTTCCCTTGATTCGACGATTTGATAAACAAACTAATGGTCGTTATCATCAGCATTATTTAGATGTCTCTATAAGTGACCTAAATTTTGTAGACACCATAGGTGAAATTATAATGAATGCTGATCACTCAAAATTGGTTGATTTTGTAAAGAAAGTCATTAAGAAACCTTCCCTTTATTTTAAAAGATACATTCAATGATACCCCACACGATGGGGTAGAATGAAAAAAAATATTTCATCCCCACTTCACATGTATGATTGTATGGAGAAATGGACAACCACCATTAAAATGTAAAATTATTATTATTTTATGGTGGCTAAACCGAGATCTATACAGTGGTTTTTAACTATACCAAAATTCATCCATTAATTCATATTCATAATTATACAAGCTAGAAGTGCGGACAGACAAACGGACAGAGTGAAACTATAAGGGTTCTTCAGGTATTACAGAACCCTAAAAATGCAGCGTCGCATCGCGTCTCGATGTGAATTGACTCTAATTGGTTCATGAAAAACGTACTTGTAAACTTATAATATCTAATCATCAACACTTCCTACTCCTCCTTAGATCTTCTGATTAATTTCGTTGCGGTTCCCAACTCCCAAGATTTAGCATGTCCATCGGGCACCCCATCTAATCATCAAAATCATCATGTAAATCTTGATGCTGTTACACATTTTGTTGACACCCTACATATCATCATTATCATTTTCATGCCCTTATCCCACGCTAAGTAGGGTCGGCGCAACATGTTTTCCCCTTCCACGCATTCCTATCAGCCGTCAATACATTCACACATTCACATCTTTCATTTCCATATCATACTTCACGCAATCCATCCATCTCTTTTTCGGCCTTCCTCTGAATACATACATATCCGTCCATATCAAATCCTACATATCAAAAGAAATAAAACTTATAGTTGTTTTTACTTTTACGATCGCATTGACATTATCAGAATAATAATCCCAATTGAAATGAAACCTGCACGTGCAGTCGAAACTGGTCGTATCTGGTTTCCCAAGATTCAGGTCACAGGATATTGAAGATGACAGGATGCTGGCGATCTGATAAGTTGCCGTGAGATGGTGTTGCGACAGACTGGATTCTATTATGATAAGTCCGGTGTCCTATTATCGCACTAGCATTTACGTTTCTTGATTTTTATTGAAGTAAGTTCAGCATACCACAGAGAGGATTTTCTCTGTATCCACGCTTAGCATGACCACAATAGAAATGCGTTTTGTCTACACAAGAATAGACATACTGGCAGATAATGTACACACCTAGACAAAATGACAGCTTTCCTTTATCAATCTGTTATTTTGTCTATTCTCTCATAGAAAGAAACCGTTTTTATGGTGGCAGTGGCGAAGGTTCTCCTTCATAGGGAAGCCTTAGCCTGTATAAATAGGTAGGTATTTGGATGAGGGTCAATTTTCGTCATACAGCCATTCATTCATTCCAACTTAAGAGCTTCGCTCTTGTCGGTGAAGCTTTCTCCATTCCTCCCTGAACTCCGCCCTTCTCTTGACCTCCTGATACGACACGACCATCACTTTCTCCTTCACCTGGTCCATAAACGTTCTTCTCGGCCTTCCACGTTTTCTTCTACCTTCAGCCATCCCTTCAATTATTCCTCTCATAAAGTTGTCGTGCCGTATCAAGTGTCCTAACATCTTTCCTCTTCTGTTCTCAATGGTCTTTAATATCTCTCTCTTCTCATTAACTAATGCCAAAACTTCTTCATTACTTTTCTTTTCGGTCCAACGTATTCTCTCCATTCTTCGCCAACACCACATCTCGAATGCTTCCAATCTCTCTCTATCGCGTTGTGTCATGGTCCACGTCTCGCTACCATACAAATCAATGCTCTAGATGTATATTTTAACTAGCTTTTTTCGGATGAGACGTGATATGCGGGCTTTAAAAAGGTATTTTTTGTCGTTGAAGGCTTTCTTTGCTATTGCTATTCTTGTTGCTATGTCCGATGCAGGGCTTGATTAACGTTATTAAATTGCTAACGTTACCTGTGTTTCACAGAATAACGTTAGGAATAAATATTAACGTTAGGAAAAATAAATTTATTTTTATCGGTACATGAAAATAACGTTAAGAAAAAGTATTGTTATTAATTAACGTTATTTTATATAACGTTACGTATTTCCCTGCCTGCGCCCCGCCTCGAAGTGACAGAACGAACATGCACTAGCTTCGTCGCGTCGGCTATTATATTGTTATATTCTTAAATATTATTGAACCTACCTACCTACCTCAAACATGGATAAAACCGCTGCGCTACCGACGCTCCCTTTATTATAACGTTATATATACCATAAATACTGTTATTTACAAAATAAAATAACGTTAGTATATAACGTTAAAAATATTGTTAAGTATCAAATAACGTTAAAATTAATATCGTTACCAAAGTATTTTTATAAAATTACCGTTAATTAACGTAATTTTTTGGTGTTATTTGGTAACGTTAACAAGCCCTGGTCCGATGTACACCTGGAGTCATTCGTGATGAGGCTTCCCAAATATTTAAACTGTTTGACTTGATCTATTGAAATTGAGTTGATAGTTATGGGGTTATGTTTTTCTGTAGTCTTGGATGTAATTAGTGTCTTAGGAATTTGGATGAGGGTAAATTTTCGTCATACAGCCGTATCGTGTAAATGACAAAAGGCTACTTGACCTTGTTTTTATTTATGTCCTGAACGCTTCATAACTGTTTTATTACACAAGAAAATATTACATTATTTTGAAACCTAAAAACCTACAAAACTATTTTAAAACTACATTTTAAAAACACAAATCGCCATGTGGGTTGATAAATTATTATCTGTGCTGTGACGTCATACTAGTACTATTTGTAATCTGTGCTATAGTCCGTACTCCGTAGTAGTAAACCGCGCATTACTTCCATATTACTTCGCTCTCCACGGTATTTAAAAGCTTTTGTAGATATTTGAAACCTTATTTATTTGTTATATATCATTTGTACGGGTTCAAAAATCTTGCATATCACTTGGGGACAGCTCTCAACAAAACGAGACCACCGGCACTGCATTATTAAAATAGCCATTCAGCGCCGCATCGCTATCGTCTCATTTCGGTGTGCGCTGACGCTTAAACCGCAACACCGAATGTTTACTTAACTAATAATAATAATAATAACTCCCACACCGATCTCGGTGACGGTGGCCGGTTTCATTGAAACCAGGCCAGTTACGCAGGAGTGATTTTATAGTGCCCAAGTGTGTGCGCAGTACACAAGAGCACTCTCTCTTCCTTTTACTCTCGTAACCCAGTGGGACGGATGACCGACACGACTGGCGAGAGATCAGGCGCAGGACCGACTTTTAACATGCCCATCCGACGCATGGATCATCTTTCTTGTCAGACAATCAGGTGATCAGCCTGTATTGTCCTAACCAAACTGGGAAAAGACATTTTTTTTTGTTCCCATGTGGGAATCGAACCCACGACCTCCGAGTCGAGAGCCAATGCTCGAACCACTTGACCACGGAGGCTGTTACTTTTTTTTTTTTTACTTAACTAACATAGCAACAAACCGTTTTACCTGGTGGTCCGACCTCGCTCGTCCGCATTGCATTGAGCAGTGAATCATCTTCCCAGGAATTGCCGACCGGCATTATGTAGGCGCGCTCTTTCCGCTGGCGCCGAGTAAGGCATTTGCATTAGTCGGACTGCAGAAAAAAAAAACTTAAATTGCATAACTGACCCAGTAAGTTATGGTAAACTCGCGCGAATAATGGACGGTTTTGGGGAAAGTTTCCAGAGGGCTGCTAAAATTGACTAAACTCTGCTCCTATTCAATGTTTCTAAATGGCAACAAGAAAAAATGAAATTCGTCCAAATTGATAATATGTCGTGGGCTATGTTCAGCGGAAAAAAGCGCTAGTTAGCGCTTGCTAGCGCTAAAGGAATAAAAAAAAAGACAGTTTATCGGCCAGGACACGTTTGCTAACTTCAATACCTACCGCTAATATAATCCACCATACCATACACCACATTATTATTTTTTTTTTAATGAAATATGGGGGCAAACGAGCAAACGGGTCACCTGATAGAAAGCAACTTCCGTCGCCCATGGACACTCGCAGCATCAGAAGAGCTGCAAGTGCGTTGCCGGCCTTTTAAGAGGGAATAGGGTAATAGGGAAGGGTAGGGAAGGGAATAGGGTAGGGGATTGGGCCTCCGGTAAACTCACTCACTCGGCGAAACACAGCGCAAACGCTGTTTCACGCCGGTTTTCTGTGAGCCCGTGGTATTTCTCCGGTCGAGCCGACCCATTCGTGCCGAAGCATGGCTCTACCACATTATTGACAATAATGCTCATAATATTGACAATAATATTCCTTGTGTGTGTGCCATATTGCCGTTTTTTGTGTGTTGAGTAGTATTGGCAAATTTATTCTGTCAATAATATTGCACGTGTGCGGCTAGCCAATAAGTGACATGTGAATTGGAGGCATTATGCCGCCCGTATCGAGTATTTACGTTTAGATTACATTAGAATCGGAATGAATTGGAATAACTGAAGATCATCCAAATGTTTTAAGAACTTAGTGGTCGGTAGTCTACAACTCTACACACAGTCGCCGACAAAACCGGTGTACCACTTTTGGACCTTATTCCCATAGTAATAAGATGGATATGTGGTACACTGACTGAACAAATCACACTGACAAACACTGACGAACACTGACAAAATCCACCATGACTGTTCAGTGGGCCGGCAAAGTTAATTGGTCATGGCGCCAAATCTAAATACGCCTTTGCTTATTACCATATTCTAGTTTACGTCCAACTCGCAATTACTACAAGTATCACCTACTATGAAAGTTAATAAGGCATTAGGCATAATCCTGCAGCCTTTCACCTGGGGTGAACGTACAGATATGCAGTAAAAAAACGGCGCCAGTCTCGGATGCCTATCTATTTATAGGTTTAACTATTTATAGGCAAGCCCATCTTGATTACCGCAATTACGTCTAGGATTGGTTTGTGTAAATTAGTGTAATGGAGATTGCAAGTTGCTAGTTGCGACATACGTGTAGAATCTGTATGTGATACTAGGACCATCTTTCCACTTGCGGATAGGCAGCTAAGGCTGGGACCACCTATATGCTCCGGAATCCAGAACGCCGCCCCGCGTGAAAATTTAAAACAATGAAAATAGAATTCTGCGCTGATTCAATACAGTTGGAAATCGAACACACGAGGATCGAGTTAATGTCATAAATTACAGCTCGACACTCGAAAATTCCATTTTCAACTTTATTGTGTTAGCGCAGAATTCTATTTTCAGTGCTCTGAATTTACCCGGGCCCGCCGAATTCCGTATCATACAGGTTGTTTTTTTCAATCAGTGGCCAAACTTTAAAGACTCAATACATATATACTCCTGAATATAAGCAACTTTTACTATGGACTCAACTTTCCAACCCGAAAAAAAAATCTGCTGTTTCCTACAAAAGTGCCATGGCATAGATAGCGCTTATACACAATATTAACCCCCTTACTAATAAAAACATTTATCCAGTAGATAAGCAATGCAATGTTTTGTCCTTGTCTTATACGTTGGAAAAGTCGTTTGTCTAAAAGTTATGTCGCAAAAACGAGCGATAGACGCTAGCACCACAGTGTAATAAAGAGATACAGTGGTCCAACGCGTTTGAAGTCGCGCGAAATGCCGCTTTTGTGTAGGTATTCGTCATTGCTGCAGGGTTGTCACAATAATGTGTTTTATTATAATCTGTTCTACATTTTGTGTAGGTATTCGTAGTATGTGTATGTACAAATGCGTATACAAAAGCTCGTAAATATATCATGATATATATCAATTGATATATTTTATGCTTGATATATTATGTCAAAATTGATATTTATATTTAAAAATGTAAAAGAATGTTTTAAATGTAAAAAATCTTACATCAACACAGGTCTTATTTTCCGAGAGTTTCACAAGCCTAGGTCATCAAAAACTTGCTATTTGACACGACATTAACTAATCATAGCCGTCGACGCGGCTTGTAACGGCATATGACACCCACGTGACCCCCTGTTTTTCGGAAGAAAATTCCTTGTTTGTTATTATACTATTGTTATACCATATTTTATACCATGTGTCAAATTAATTCGACTGATAAAATTAATATACTTTTTTTTCTTCTGGTTAAAAACAAAAGTCATTTTATGGTTTTATGGTTTATTTAAATTGATACTCAAAAGTATCTATCGTTGATTTTTAATTGATTTGAAAACTTTTAATATCAATAATAAATAAATGAGTTTAATTTTACTTCCCTATCTTCAAATTATCAGACATACAATTTATTTCGATTCAACTATTACGAAAAAACATATCAGAGTACCTATGAGATTTGTATGTAATTTTGAAAATATCAAAAAATCAAAAATATCGGATATATATAATCAAAGATATCTGATATTTTGATATTTATTATAAATATCGGATATTTACGAATCCTGCAAAAGCTACAAATGCGAAACTGAAAGGTATTTTCGACATTTGGATTTACTAGTTTTTAGATTGCGATTGTTGAATTTGACGATGTAGTTAGTAAATTCTCATACGTAGATACAATTTTATTAAAAATTCTGACGGGAAACAGGCGCATGGTTTTGTATTAAAATTAATCTTCTTTAGCTGTTCATATAATTGACCATTGTAAATAAGTACCTACATACAACTCAAACGAAACACTGTCGCAAACCACTTAAAACAATCAAATTAAAAAGCGTCAACCCCGGCTGACGTGTCCCAAGCGAGTGTATGGCAGCTTGGGCTCGCTACCGCCCCTCTCTCACCCCGCACGCCCCGCACGATTGCTCTGTCTAGACGTGTCCGTTGGACGACTGTAGGTAATAGTTCTATAGGCTGTGCTAGCACATTAAGCTGCTTTTATGTAGAACCTTCGCCATTTAGTTTTTTAACTCCCGGCGCACGGTGGGTCGAAAATCGGCTTTCATAGACATAGAAATGAAATCTCGAAAGTGACAATTTTTTTGGATATTGCTTCAGTTTAGTATTACTATGTAGAAAATGAAGTTTGAGATAATTTGGCCCAAAAATGAGGGGGTAATAATTTTTTTACGAAAAACTTGTATGGAGCCAACATAAAAAATTCAATTATTTCAAAAACGACAAAAAATTATTAGTCCCTCATTTTTGGGCCAAATTATCTCAAACTTAATTTTCTACATAGTAATACTAAACTGAAGCAATATCCATAAAAAAATATATCACTTTCGAGATTTCATTTCTATGTCTATGAAAGCCGATTTTCGACCCACAGTGCGGCGAAACCAGAGAGGTGTTAATAATTATGTTTGAAGTGTCTTGTCTGTCCGTGGCATCGCAACTAACAAACTAGTTTTTCTAGATTTTTTATTTGAAAGCTGATATGATCGAGAATGTTCTTAGACATAATACATAATTATCAGCTCGCTAACTGCTTGACAATTCGGGTGTAACTTAATTTTTTAAAATTTGGTTACGAGTTATTGTTTACGAGTATAATATACTTAAATAAAAATAAAATAAAATAAAAATAGACTATATTCTACCACAATACAATACATTTTTTATCATATAAAAGCATTTTGTTTTCAATTTAAATTTAAATTTGTAATTGTTACTTAACATTTTACATTTCTATTAATATGTTTACAATTATAATTATATATTTCATTTGTAAATTATTATTTTGTTATGATATCTATTATTAAATTATTCATAATTAATATGTGGAAGTCGCCTCTTTGGCGTAGGCCTCCCCCAGTTTTCTCCAGGTATCTCTGTCTCTCGCTTTCTTTCTCCAGTCTGATCCGCATATGTCTTCCCACCGTTTTCTTGGTCTTCCTCTTTTCCTCTGTCCTTCCCTTGATTTCCATTCTGTTACTCTATTGATCCATCGCTCCTTGTCCATTCTAATCACATGCCCTGTCCATTTCCAAGATTCTAATTTTTTCTAATAAATAAAGTAACTGACGTTACTTTTGTTTCGTTACTTATACTCTCGTTTTTGATTCTGTCTTATATTTTGATGCTTAACATACTCCTATCCATTTTGCTATAATATACTTATGAGTTGCTACTTGCTGTATTTTACTTACGTAATATATTATGGTAGTATCTATTTAGTTATCTATGATATATTACCTTCAATGTGCTCCACAAACTAGGCAATTATTGTCAAGGCATACATTTTGATGAATAGGTAACTATAGGCTAAAATGTACACAATGTCCCTATTGAGTATTGATCCATATTCCATACAAACGACCCTTGTTGTGATTTTCCTTGTATGAATCACTGGCATAGCCTGCATAGGGGATACAAGCGACGCATTATTTACTATCCCAGAGCGATCAGCATATACTAGTAGCTGCGTCTCTAATGGATAATTAATAATAAGCCTCAGTTGACACTGAGACGCGAGGCGGCGCGCGCTTTTTGAGATTTCAAAAAGCGATTCAAAATTTAGCTTTAACCTACACAAAAAGATAAATAATTACCTAGGTTATAAGGTTCATAAATCTGTCTAGTACTCATAAACAGGTTAGTGCCTGCTGATTAAATTATTATCACTTAAGGTACATCATTTTGTCATTGTTATTTGTTACGTGCACAATAAAGAATATTTGATTCGATTTATATGAATCACGCATGTGATAAGAAATAAATTTAAATTTAAATGCAAAAATAATGAAAGTCGTGGAGATAATTTTCTATGCATATTAACCTAACAAAGTCAGGTTATGAATACGGCATATTATGCTGCATAGCTGATATTCCTTTGTCATCTGAAGGACCTAACTTAAAATCTATCGGCTTCACTTGCCACTTTTGAAGATCCTCATCCAAATTCTAAATCTCTACATATTATATGATTATAACAGGTTGGGGCTTCTTTATGAAAGAGAACCAGCCTTCGCCACTGGAAGTTAGCATATTAATTTGTGTATGTTTTTCTCATATAACTATCTCATTGTTACAGAACGGTCTCCTGTCCTCTCTGCCATACCTGGGCAAGTACCTCTGCGCACTCGCGTCATCAGTGTTAGCCGATTCACTGCGCCGCACCGGGAAACTCAGCACCACAGCCGCCAGGAAACTGTTCACGGGATTCGCCGTTGGTCTCCCAGGTGGGTTTACCTTACGGGCAAAAGAGCAATTGGACTATCTGCTGGCAAGACGCTACAGCTATTTGCGGGCTACTGAAACCCTGAAAGTGTGTTGCCAGTAATTCAAAACTGGCCTGGCCTTCACTCAGTGGCGCATTATCCTGAAGGCAAACTAGGCATGTGCCCAGGGGCGCGCGAGGGTACAAAGGGGCGCTCCGACCAAGCGAGGTGGTATGCTCGGTCAGGCCGAAGCCCTGGGCGATCACCCAAGGGGCGCCGATGGTATGTTTGCCTTCGGCGCTCTCAACCTTTAATCCGCCTCTGCCTTCACTTGTTCAACGAAACTCATGGGCCATGGCGCCCGTGGCGTTATTTTCTGTATTCGCACAAATTGGACTCCGAAGATTCAAGACTGTTTGGGGTCCCATTTGTGCGAAAGCTTGGCTCTTGTTCGACTGAATATTCTTTTCGAAAAGGAGGAAAAAAGAAGGCATTAGAACATTAACGGGTCTATGTCTAATCCAGTGTTCCGAAAAACTTTTTGGATTCAAGGTTTTTGATTTTTTGACCACAAATTAAAAATCAGTTTTTGGAGGTATACCACGAATTAAAAAGTACCTACTTTAAGTATTTTTCTTACACTTACTTACTAAAAATAAGTTTTTAAGATAACAGTATTTTTCCGAGTTTCCGAGAACTTTACTGTTGTACAGGTACACACTTTTTAGACCACTGATCTAATCTAATATGCACCAAATACCATTCCCCATAGGAAATACGACCTGTATTGGATGTCTTCTAAACTAATTTCCCTATCCACAGGTCTCCTGATGCTGGCTGAGGCGTTCTTCGGCCACGACCGCATCTGGTCCATCGCCATCTTCACGCTGGCCCTCACCATCAACGGCGCCGTGACGGCAGGGTACCTCGGCAACGGGCTGGACATCGCGCCCAGGTTCAGCGGTGAGTACACGCCGACCTTATATTGAATACTAGCTAGTAGCCGTTGCCCGCGACTTCGTCCACGTCAACTGATGGCGCAATAATGCATTAATTTCGACCAAATGAAGGGTACACATAGATATATAATATTAAAAAGAAGAGGGTCCAGGAATAAAAGGGGCTCATCGACATATTTGTCCAAATCAAACCAACAATCATGGCAGTTGATAGATTTTGAATGGGTCTTTAGTATGCCGTGTTCAAAATAAACTAAAAGGGGCTGGTTTCCTGTTATATGGGCATAACAAAATCTATGAAACTCATGATAGTATAATATCTGAAACTTTTAAATAGCTTTTTCTTGAAATAACACAAATGTCAATTAGCCCTTTCTTTTCCTGTACCCTTCAAATTTGATTACCATAAAAAAGGTTATAGTGTGTCAATCTTAAAAGATAGGCTATATACTGTCGCGGACATTTTTTTAGATAATTTAAAGAGGAATAATTCTATTATACATATTTTTTGGGTAACTTAAACCATTTACGCAGCGCGCGCTACGGAAGCCCTCGAATATGAATAATTTTCCACGTTTTCACTGATGCTTTGGTCGCAGTGCAGCGTAATGTTATACAGCTTAAAACCTTCCTCGACAAATGGACTATTCAACACAAAAATATTTTTTCAATTCGAACCTGTTAGAATAGTTCCTGAGATTAGCGCGTTTAAAACAACAAACTCTTCAGCTTTATAATATTAGTATAGATTATCCAAAATGGCGGCGATGTGGTTCGCCACAAATCACGTCTCGTTCTCGCGGAGGCGAAAAGTGGCCCATGGAGAGCCGCTTCGCTACGTTGAATGTAAGAGGAGGAATGGATGGTAAGAATGAAAGTGGACGAAGCGAAACAAGTGTGTAAGGATCGTAGCAAGTGGAAAGAAGTGGTCTCTGCCTACCCCAATAGGAAAGAGCCGGTCTCTGCCTACCCCTACGGGAAAGAGGCGTGATTATATGTATGTATGTTTGTACGTATGTATGTATGTATAGATTGAGGAGAGATGAGGACAGAGTCCCGGTAGTTTACTATGAGGCTGCTGGCTCGTATTTCGTGGCGAGCGGCGCGGTGGCGGGCAGTGACGGCAGCGGCGACGCCATGGAGGTTAGAGAAAAGGAGATCGATCGCTGTAGAAATTAGTGTCCCAGAAATATGCAAAAAATAAGTGAGGCGCTGCGACCGCTAAGCTGTCTCAATAAAAGCGAGCTACCAATGTCACGAGGAAAATTAAACTACTTACCGACGGCAGCGCGGCTGGTGGCTGAAAAATGAATTATAAATTCTACAAATTTTCAGGGACAGGCGGGCAATGCTTTAGCTCGTAGCGATCGGTCTCCTGTTCTCTAACCTACATGGGCAACGCGTGCAAGAGGGAGCTATTTTCACTGCTAGACAGAATTTAGATACAGTATCTAATTACTGAACTACACAATCAAATGTTACATTTTTGCGCTTATCAAGCAGTAGGGCCTCAATATTTCTGAATATATTGTAAACTAGCTGTTGCCCGCGGCTCCGCCCGCGTAAATATAGTTTTTTCGCGGTCGCGGATATGTGACTGATTCAAAAAATAGGTAAAAACAATCCTTGATGCGGATTATATATATCATGCTAAAATTTCTGGTGCAGAACTTTGAGTTTTTGATGCGTACACAAACCAACATAACATTTTTATAAATGTACTTATAAGATTAAATAAACTAAGAACTGAATATTTTACATGTAGTCGCCTCAATTGATGACGGGTTTTCCCATAAGCTTATTGACGTAGACGGTAGGTTGCATCCGCACAGTGTTATTTTGTTGATAAAATCGCACACGTTTTGTTATAAGTGTTGTTTTTATAATAATTATTTATATGTTTGACGCGTGTTGTAAATTAACTGTGTGGGTAATAATTTTGCAACAATCAATACTTATTTTGTTGTTTGCCACTTATTATTCTCAAAGTTGAAGAGATTTTACCTCAATAAAAACTGATAAAAACAACACTGACATCCTACTATTATTATTAATGTGAAAGTTTGTTAGAATTAGGGTTTCCATCTGACCGGATAGATCCGGTCTAGACCGGATTTTAAGGATAGAGATCGGACTTCGCCGGGATTTCATTCGAGACCGGATTTTTAATCATGTCCAAAAAAACAGAATACTTTTTTTAATAGCCAATGCTGTCCCCACTGCTGGGCAAAGGCCTCCCTAAAGGACTACTACTAACTAGGTGGGGGTTGTAACTGTGTTGCCAGGGCGCTGGCAATGCTGGCTATATGTTACGAACAAAGACCGGACTTTTAACAGAAATCAGGATTTTTTAACACTTGCGACCGGCTTTTCGATTGCAACCCCTGGTAACGTAACCCTAGTTAGGATGGATGGATGTTTCTTTGTTACTCTTTCAACCAAAAACTACTGAACGGATTTTAATAAATCTTGTGTGGTAGTAGTTTAAGTTCTGGAATTTGGATTAACACATACTTAGTCTACTTTTAACCCGAAAATGTAGAGTGTGCTCCTGGGATCGGTATCCCACATTTTAGAGCATTGGCTCTCGACTCGGGGGTCGTGGGTCGTGGGTTCGATTCCCGCATTGGAACAACAAAAAATGTTGTTTCCAAGTTTGGTTAGGACAATGCAGGCTGATCACCTGCTTGTCTGACAAGAGAGATGATCCATGCGTCGGATGGGCATGTAAAAAGTCGGACCTGCGCCTGATCTCTCGTCAGTCGTGTCGGTTATCCGTCCCACTGGATTACGAGAGTAAAGGAAGAGAGAATGCTCTTGTGTACTGCGCACACACTTGGGCACTATAAAATTACTCCTGCGTAACTTCACTGGTTTCAATGAAACCCGCCACCGTCACCGATATCGGTGTGGGGAGATATTTTTTTTATATCCCATATTTACGCGAGTGGAACCGCGGGCAAAAGCTAGTATCACAAAATGTTAGTTTCAGCGGTCTGCTTACTACATTAGAATTTCTTCCAGTGTTTTGTATCCCTAATCTAATGAAAACCCTTTTATTCCAGGAACCATTTTCGGCATCGCGAACACCCTCTCGTCTCTGGGCGGCTGGCTGTCCACGTACATGGTCGGGGAACTCACGCATGGACGTGTAAGTATCTTATTTTTAATCATATCCCCTCTTATTGATAAAAAATATTTACGCAACGGATATGTTTCTGTGTTTGTCTGATACGTTGGAAAAGGCCAATTGGCAGACAAAGGCATGGAATAGCGTATCCATTCTGTAAATATTTTTATTAATAAGTGGTGTAGGTCTAATAAGGATAAGACTTGGGATTATTCTCGGCTCGGACTATTCTTCTATGGCTCGGCATCTAGAATTACTCCGGCTGGAATAAAACAGCGCTGAAAATAGAGCTCTCGCGCTAATACAATTGAGGTGAAAATCGAACACACGCATCGAGCATCGAGTTTTTAAATTGCTGTAGCGATTTTTTTTATACGGGCAATTGGCCCACCACACTTACCCACTACTGCAACTCCTGTGTAGCCAGGATCGACAGTGGTAACCAACCGCAAACACCCTTTGATATGATCTCAGGGGTGCCCGATGGACATGCTAAATCTGTCTTGGAACCCGCAACGAAATTAATCAGAAGATTGTAGGAGGAGTAGGAAGTATTCCAGTTTCCCTCCCCAAGCAAAGCGGGAGACAGCAAAAATTGTGATGACAAAAAAGTCAGAATTAAAGGGGAAGCACCACGGGAATAACATATTTTTTTACGACTACAAGACCTTGAGTGTATCCGATTTTCAGCTCTAACATATTAGTGCAGGGTTCTATTTTCAGCGCTGTATTAATAAGATAGTATGATTTGATACACCACGCTACCGCGAGCTCCTTGTCACGGTGGAAAAAAAAGCTATACGTTAACTTAGGCTTGGACTATATTGTCCGGAATCCGGAAGATCGGAGAAAATTTAGCACATTGGAAATATAACTCTGGACTCATACAATAAAGTTGAAAATCGAACACAGCTTTTAACTCTATTGTATTAGTCTAAACTCTAAAGTAAATAAAATAAAATTCAGTGAACTGAAAACCCAAATTAGCTACTTCAGACTATAACGGTGACACGAGCACGGTTCATATTACACTTGAAATTAATTACTATTGAAATAATAATTTAACTTTTAAAATATCTAGTTTATAAAATATAAACAATATGTAAATGATGGAAATTGATAACCCACTTTTACACCACTACAGTAACATTACCTATAATGACTAATTGATTCATAGCCAACTTACTATTTATATATTTTTATCGGAATGCAAATGTAATAATAATTAACCCAACATTAGGCTACAACGTCGTTTCTCAACCGTCGTCGAAGAGGGTCGCGACCCTTTGGGGGCGATTTTGTTTTTAAAGGGGGTCGCAGTCTGTTGAAAAATAATAAATACAAACTACATAAGAGGTACAAAAAATTAGTTTTTCGAACTAATCTTTTGTATCGAACGTCGAAAAAATCGTGACGGGGTCGCAAGACTTTTTACTTAACTTTTTCGTGGGTCGCGACATAAAAAAGGTTGATAAACGATGAGCTACAATAATCGTATTACGTGAGTGATGATAGTATGCATCACTAAAATTTTTCGTGATTTACAGAAAAATAACATGATTAACATAACTCGCACTGCACGCAGTATCGGCCGCGCTGTTGTGTATCGACGTTAATTATTATTATAGGATAATCTGGTCATAATTAAAGGCCATTTTATTTATATTTTTGGAGCAATAATCGAATAGTCATCACGCTCCTTGAATATCTTTATTCTTGTTTTGAGTGCATTGAATAGGCTCCGAAACAATTGGACCGATTTTGATGAAATTTGATACAGATATAGATTAGACCACGGTGAAGGACATAGGCTACTTTTTATAGCGGCAAAGTGTATGGTTATCACGTGCAACATCTAGTGTAAAATAAATTTCACAAATTACATTTTTTTTTTCAGAACACATACGAGCAATGGCAGATTGTGTTCTTCATATTGGCTGCGACGTACGCGTTCGGTGCGGTCGTGTTTGTACTGTTCGGTTCCGGCGAGCTGCAGCCCTGGGCCGCCTCCCCGCCGCCGCCGCAACCCGAGGCGGAGCCCCTCAAGGAGGAGAAGGCCTCAGCTTAGGTCTCCGGTGCAGTAAGTCTCGGCCAGGAACATTGTCCCGGGCCACTGTAGTCTACACTTTACGCTACTAACGACTGAATTACACGGTCAACTATCGAGTGGGCCTAGCAGGAACATTTGACAACGGCGTAAACGCTACGTTATCGAATGAGAATTGTATGAAAATCTGTCAAAATCATCACAGCACCTTTGGTTGGATGCTCTAACGGCCAGTTTCAATAATCTAACTATCTATAACTATTTGTTAAAAACGTCGTCGTTTCTAACCAATAGTTATAGATAACTAGATAGGTTATTGAAACGGGACGTAAGACAGCACCCAACAAATTTCATTTGATAGCATTGGCTGTGTGCCGCGGAAAATAGTTTCAAGTTTCATTCGAAACCATTACATTTATGCCCCTGACGAATTCCAGCTAGGCTAGAATAGTACCTTTGAGAAGGCCTCAAATTTTGTCATTTTTGTTTGTGTAATTTAGTCGTGTGTGTACTAAGTAACATTGGTCCGGCGAAATATCTACAAAAGTATTAGCCCGTAATATCATGTAGCTTTTTGTCGCAAAATGTTCTATATTTCACGAAAAAGTAATGTTAACTACAATTTTTAATACCTACTTATTGGAGTAATGATGTGAATGTATTTCAGCAAATAAGCCCAAGTGTATGACGGGCCAAAACTAATATGTTACTAAATTATTATCAGTTTTGTAGCCTCAATTTTAAATATTATGTAAAAATGCATCTACTTATAAATTAGAATTATAAAAGAAAAAGATAATCTATTTTCGGTTCCTAAATTGTAACTTATGAGGCAAATTTTGAAAATGTAAAGTGATAAAAGTAAGTAATTTAATTATTGTTCATGAACATGTTCTCTGCGCGTTTAAACCAATAATTGCTGTATAAGCTTTGAATAGTTACACAGTGTTTTGTCTCCTTCTATCGAATTAAAAATGTCACTTGTGTGATGTGAACAAAACACTGTATAACTATTCAAAGCTTATACAACGTTTATTACTAAGGGGGCTTAAGTATATGTAGTCATTACATAGAAGTATATTCTACATAAATTCTAGATTACAAAAATTGTCTACAGATAATGTTGAAAAGAGCGCAGAACACACTGTTTAAAAAATAATGTAATTTTAATAGGGTTCATAATTTTGTAAATTAGCCCTGGCTATTAGCTAATATATGATCCGGAATACGTAGAAAATTCAGAGCATTGAAGAAAGAACTCGGGGCTAATGCAGTAGAGTTGAAAATCGAACACGTGAGTGTCGAGTCAAATGCCAATGTCATATATGACAGCTCGACACTCGGAATTTCCATTTTAAACTCTTTTGTATTAGCGCAGAGTTTTATTTTCAATACTTAGAATTTTCTACGGCCTGCCGAATTCTGGATCATAAAGTCGCAGCCTTGTTGTTATAACTTATCTCAAAAGTAAAATCTCAATATGTTAAGAAATCCTATCAATACAAAATAACCATTGATTTTTTTGGGTGCTACAAGGAACTGTTTTCTTGTGTACGGGACTTACGTATCCATATGTCACCGTAAAATTGTAAAAACCTTTAGATTGTAAAATAAATAACGAGACTGTAAAAATATGTCGAATAATTCATTACTATATATTTATAACTAGCTTTTGCCCACGACTTCGTCCGCGTTGAACAATACTTTGGGATATCGCTGAAATTTACCCGCGACTTTATTTATGACTAACGAAAGCGGAATCCTATTTTTTTAAACGGAACCCTAAAATAAAAGTAGCCTATGTTAGACCCTTTAACATCAGCTATCTGCTAGTAAAAGTCCCGTGAAAATCGGTCCAGCCGTTTCAGAGATTAGTCGGAACAAACAGACAGACAGACCGACTGACAGACAGATAGACGGACAGACAAAAATTAAAAAAAAAATGTATTTTATTGTAAGTACCGAATATACTTTCAGATTCATTATGTAAAAAGCTGTTAATTTGAAGTTACAAACAGACACTTAAATTGTATTTAACTGTATAGATGTATAGATATTATAATGTATTATATTTTAAGATATTATCAATTTGATGTTTATAAAATAACTAAACTATTTAACTAAAGTAAACTAAACTAAACATTAACCCGCACGCGCACCCCGCCTTGGTGACGCCCACTCCGCAACGGGCCGTGCAGCAGGAATCGTAATATTTTAATTTCGCCATAACTTCAAAACCAAACGTCCAATTTTAATCATTCAAAGACCAAATATTATCTACATAAACTGTACTTAGTGATGAAATAATTTATTTTGATAAGGATTAATAACATGAGTAAAATAAACGCATTTAAATGTAGTCCAAAAAAAATTCAAGATTTCTAAATAAAAAAATGGTTATTGTGCCTCACTCGACATAGATAGGTATAGTGTGTCGCGGACTTTTTTGTAGATATTTATAAGATCTACAGTTAATTAGTACATTTTATGGTTCTATCTTTTATAGTTTAGGCAGCGTACGCAAAATAAGTAACTTTTCTGGTTGATTTTTTACACCTTGTGTCCGAAAAACCCAAATATCTTACGGAACCCTATTTTTTTCCAAAATAAAATTTAGCCTATGTTACTCGTGGATAATGTAGCTTTCGAATGGTGAAAGAATTTTTGAAATCGGTCCAGTACTTTTTGAGCCTATTCATTACAAACAAACAAACAAACAAACAAACAAACATACAAACAAAGTTTTCCTCTTTATAATATTAGTGTAGATAATTTAACGAAAAATAATGTGTTAAATTATAGGCAGAATATTCGCGTCGGAAGTCTATAAACATTTTACAATTTCTCTAGTTATATTATAATCTAACGGTTTTTACAATTTTACGGTGACACATATAATGCAACAGAAGACTGCCTCACGTGTTAGAACATTAAATTATACAAAACCTTTTATAAATATATAAATATTAGTTAAGTCTGCTAGTTAGAAAAATATATTAATTTACATAAACAAATTAAAGATCAGTTTCTATTTATTAGTAGAAATATATGTGAAACCTATTATAATATTACTCTGTACCAGTTTTGTACCATATTATTCATTTATAAAAATAAAAAAAATTGAAGAATACTTTATACCAGTTACGTATATTTTTTTTCAATTTTTATAGTCAAAGAATAAAACAGTTTTTAATTCCTTAACTTTTCTTCTTTAAAAATTGATAAAAACGAAAAAAAAACAAAAAAAACATTGTACCAAGCCTAAGGCTGATTAAAAAATTCAGGCTGATTGTAATTGGCTGTAAAGTCTTTTGGATATATAATTGTATGTAGATTTTGAATTACAATGTGTCGTGTGACCGGCTAGCGAACACGACATCAGGGTGGAAATGCGCAAAACAGTATTAAGTATATTCTCATCAGGCGATACACTAGCTCATTTACCAGTGTTTTGGACAATAAATATGCCACATTTCAGAAAAACCTAATACGGCAAGAACTACATTCTTGTAACTTCCAATTCCTGTATACAAATGGTAGGTATAAAGTTTTTTGAAAAAATATTTTACAAACCATAATTATCGTACTGTTTTCCGCATTTCTACACCATAGTTTGGTTTAGAAACCCGACTCATAGATACAATATAGGGTTAAGTTTGTAGTTTTTTCGTTTGTCTTTATCACACACACGCACACAATCTAATGTAGACTTGTTAAAATATATCCTTAACTCCATGTATATTGTACAATTATATATATTTTGATATTACCTACATATAAATAACTATTTCTTGGTATTGTATTGTAATGCTGGGACCAATTAATGCTTCCTAAATGTAGCCGTGCTCCATACGAAATGTATTGAGTGTCATGTCTATTTAATAATTATTTTACTATGATACTTATATTGTAAAGAACAGATACTACTATATATGTCACCGTAAAATTGTAAAAACCGTTACATTGTAAAATAACTAACGAGATTGTAAAAATATGTCGAAAGATTCATTATTATATATTTATAATTTAACGAAAAATAATGTGTTAAATTATAGGCAGAATATTCGCATGGGAAGTCTAGATAAACATTTTACAATTACACTAGTTATATTACAATCTAATGGTTTTTACAATTTTACAGTGACATAATACACATTTGTAAATATTTCAAATATGAAAGACAAACGAATTGACTACATTTTACATTAAGTAGTAATTGTATAATTTATTTTTGTACTGGCGTCTCGCCGTGGTCCATAGACAAGTCTCGCTACCGTAAGACATAGATATTAAGAATAAGCCATTTTCGCACTTAGCTTTATTACAAGGGACAATGCATTAGGGCCGGAACATACGTGACACTAAAATATAGTCTCTAATAATGATAATAATTTCAATTTATTTAATACACAGATAATTGACAGTACTCGGCCAATAAGAATGCACATCTATCTTTGAAGAGAGGTTTTCCGTATGTTGGCTTTGTAAAGTATCATCTCTACCAAACGCTTTTTTATGGCGGAAGGTATTTCACCATTGCCAGTGTCAAGTTAAAAAGGCGGGTAAAAGAATTTTGTTTATGTTTTCAACACCGTTCTTCTAAGTCGTAAAGTCTTGACTCAAATTAAATAGCCAATCCAGTCAATAGATCGATTCTGTTAATTAAATTTTACAATAATAAAGTTTAGATGCCGTCTCGATATTATGTTAAAATAGCAAAATAATATTCTCAGAAACGACAAACCAACCCTAAAAGCGTTTCATTGTTCAGCGTTTACATTCGTTCAAACTCTAAAAATCAGTTTATGATATCAATACTATATTAATAATAATAAATCCCAATTCACGTATTCAACTTTGAATTTTAAAAAAATATTAATATTATATTTAATATAATATTAATAATTTATTAAAATTCAAAGTTGAATACGTGAATTGGGATTCTGTTTGGCCGGATACTGTACCTATATCACGAAGTATAGAATACCAGAAGTCCGAACGGTATAGGCTTTTCCATAGTATGTATTTATGACACACAATAATAAACCCAGATCTTAGTTCTCTTTTCTGCCACTGGCTGCGCTAGAATTTCGGACGTACCGATGCTATTGTAGCGGGCCAATCAGCGCACAGTCCTGAATCGCGCTTGGTACTTCTTGAACAATGGCGCGCTCTACCGGCAAAAATCTGTCCCCTAAATTGAGACCATTATTTTAACATTACGTTCGGACTCCTGGTATCTATACTTCGTGCCGTAAATCATGTATTCGAAGGTTTTTCACTACTCTGACCGCATAGTTTTTCAGGTAAATCTCATTTATGGCTTTCACCACATACAATTCCTCGTTTTGTAATGTGTGGCGTGCCGTGTGCCGCGTGTGTTCCGACCGTAACGACTTGCATTTCTACATCTGTGATAAAGAGGTTTGTCTATGGCATATCGCTTTGTCTTTGGAACTCGCATCTCTTTGGTTTCTCGAATGGTTAATAGTAGTTCCTAAATTACTAGCAGTATTCGATTATTTGGCCCCAAGTTTGTATTCGCTTAAGAAAGTTGACAAAATTTATTTGTTTAACATATATAAAGAAACATGTGTGTTTTTGTAAATTTAGATTTATACATGTAATCTCAATAATAAATCTTGAGTAATAAAATAAATTATAATTTGTATTACAAAAGTATCTAAACGAATTCTGTGTAAATTTTAACCGTCTTTCAAAGGGAAAGTTATAATAAATTGTCTCTTGGGGCCTAGCACAAACGTGCAAAGTATTTTGTTTGGAGCGTCAATAACTATAGGAATCATTTCGTGTAATGTCACATGTGCTATCATTGTAAACATTTTATCCATTCACCATAAACGGTTGTACGACATAGTTATGATATTATTAAGGTGTGTGTATGTTTGTGACGTAGCAGAGAGAATGGACTGACATATTAACCTTGTGGTGACGTCAACATGGTGAGAGAAATGCTAGAATCGGTTCGGTCAGGCCATAAAGCTAGAAGAGTTCTAGCTCTTGGCCCACCACTGTCGAAGTTTTCAGTCCGGCGCTAATATTATATGAGGTCAAAATCAATTATGGATATTTTGCGCATAATGTATTGATCTATTGCTTATGTAAAGACGTTTAGGCAGAAAAAAAATAACTAAAAAGGTGATTTTTAGTGAAAGCTTAGACTTTGCCTAAATAACATCAATATAATCAGCTGTGTGATGTCAGTGACCTTAAGCGCCGTAAAGAGCGTAATATAATTTTATTTTTTATATATTTTTATATAATAAACTAAATAAATGTATATTACGCTCTATTTATTTTCAAAAATTATTTTTCTGTCCAAACCGTCTTTACAGAGGTTCCTAGATCCCACAAAATATCCGTAATTGATTTCTACATCACCTAAAAACGACTACAGGCTTCGATCTGACCAAGCATGCTACCCGCCCGGTCGGAGATGTTACTTCGGGGCTTTAACCACTACTCCCACAGTGGTTACCCTCGACGTGATTCTAGCGTTTGCTCATCATATTGATGTCACCACAGCCTTGACGAGTTGGCAGTTTTTTGAAAATTGAAAAAGGAGCGAGTATAGCCTGTCTCTTTCACATAAGTAGATAACAATAAATAGTAATGGCCGCACTTTCGCTCCGCCTCTTTCTAGATCTAGACAATGGTCACTTTTTAAAGGTATATTGTTCATTGCTCAGTCTATTGTCTATGCTGTAGTAAGTAACAGGCTCGTTTTGTTAATACTCGGGAGTAAATATAGATGACAACTAATTTTGTTTGTGAATATCAAAATAATTTTCAAATTATCACAAAAATATAAAGAAGCTTGCAGTTACAGTTTACACCGAAATGCAAGCGACGCGAAGCATTTGTAAGATAGCAGCTGTTGTAAATTCAACTTAATTAACTTCACATTAAGATACACGTTTCACTACAAGGCGCGGCTCTGCTCGAAATCAGAGGGGCAATAATTCTGCTAAATAAAACCTACATTAATACAATTACAATCAAGTCCCGACACGCTTACACTCTCAAACGGTGTTTTATGAACGTTAAACCAACGTGAAACGCGCTCTGATTGGTCGAAACGCCGTAAAATCCGTTCATGGTAACATGTCGCTACACTTTCAATCCAAACAAAGTAAAATTAAGTCTACTTTAAATACGAGAATTGAGGTTCTGAACTCTTGCAGTGAAACGTGTGTCTTATTGTGTAGTGAATACAGCTCAATTTTGAATCGCTATCTGAAAACTGCAGCGCCACGTCGCGTTGTGTCTCGGTGAAGTGACGCTTAATGTTACTTGCGATTTAAACCTAGTAATTTTTAGTATAAAAATATAATATTTTGACAAATTATTGCCTATTTGACTGAATTAAAAAAAACTAAACTGAATAAAAATGTTTCATAATGTAAGGTAAAATAATATTGTCATAAAATATTTGTCAAAATACAAATAACAAATGAGCCTAAAATGACCGTATGAGGAATTGTAATTTATATTGTATTCAAATTAATGAATAGTCAATGTATGAAAACTATTTTAGCTAAATAATTATCGGAATTGTAATAGTCTGTTAAAGTGTCCTTATCGTCACTGGAATTTGTAAACTTTTTTTCCCAATAAAGTTTTTACAAAATATATAGTTTTTTATTATGTAATTCTATCAACTCAATTTTCCAACTGCAATAACGAATATATGCCTGCCTACGTTTAAGTCTGAAAATGATTTTTTTTATTTCCAAATAAAAACTTAGCAAGCTATTTTCGGAAAGTCAACAGAAAAATCTACCACCGGTTCAACCCTAAGTTAGGGTCCCTAACTCTATCTGATAACAGACATAGTGTAACTTCTAAGACTTAAGTAATGCTCGGTTTCGGGTTTTTGAGTAGAATTTGTCGGTAGTTTATCTATTAATTTGCGTTTTTTGCTTCGATAACTCGTGTTAATTACATTTAACAAAAAACACTTTTGTAAAACGTAATTAACACAAGTTATCGAACCAAAAAACGCTAACGAATGGATAAACAATATAAACTAAGTTTAACTTTAACTGGTTATATCGTTTCCATAATTCGTAATTGAGATTGCTGCTGATAGACGGTGCAGACTGCAGACAGACTTTTTTTTTAGTAAAAAAAACTTTGCAGAAAAATAAAAATAATTTTTTTTCATAGTTAAAATAATTGAAGGTTTTCACTCCCAAATTGACAAATGTTTTTCATAAAACTAGTTACATTGGCGAATTAAAGCAAAACATAATAACCTCGAATTTAAAGAAGATTAATCTAGTGACTACTAGATGGATGTTTCAGGATTTTAACCTCTAAAGTGAACTCGACGTCAGTTAAACAATCAAAATGTTTAGGGACTGGGCATGTCATTAGAGTTTATGCAATCCGGAATCTCCCAAAAATGGGAGGCGGTTATACATTCGGATGTCACGGTGATATCCACTAAGGATTGAAACAAACAAGTGTATGTAACTTATCATACTTTATTGAAGAAACACTTTAGCACAGCCTAGCTGCCCCTAAAAGCTCCCCCCCCCCCCCCCCCCCGTCTTCACAAGGCAAGTGACTTACAGCTCCAACTAACCGCTACTTGAAAATCACAAAAAACTAAACACAGTGACCGGCCGATAATAAGGTACTTACATAATTATATATATCACCGTAGAATTGTAAAAACCGTTAGATTGTAATATAACGAGGGAAATTGTAAAACGTTGATAGACTTCGGTCGCGAATATTCTGTCTATAATTTAACACATTATTTTCCGTTAGATTATAAATATATAGTTATTAATCTTTCGACATATTTTTCCAATCTCGTTAGTTATTTTACAATCTACCGGTTTTTACAATTTTACGGAGACATACACACCTTTGTAGCCAGTGTGACATTTGTAATGCGCGTATTCCACCTTACTAAATTCAGACGTCCTAATTAGGATCCTAAAATAAAACATCCAGGTAAAACTGGGAAGACGGTTGAAAAGAAAGCTAATTAGAATTTAGTCACTCGGAAGCCACACTTCTTCCTATTTGGGATGCTAATTAAGATCCTAACTTGATAAACTTGACTGAATTCAGTTGCTGAATCATTTAGGACGTCTGAATTTAGTGACGTGGAATACGAGTTTAAGAGAAAACGCAGTACAATGCCGACAGTACATCGACAAAGTTCCTGTTCGACCAGTTTCAAAAGTTTATACTAGGACGCCTCAAAATATTTTAACACAAATTAAGTGACCGCAACGACTGCAGACGTGGTTGAACTACGTATTTACACGTATGTGTGCGTGCGTACGATTCAACGGCGCTGTCAAACGATTTTCATCTTATACCTGGTCGAGCGGCAACTTTGTCGATAGTATTATTTCGGCCGCCAACTGTATACCCGTGCCTTGGTAATGAAAAATATACTTTTTGTGACCTCCAAATAGCCCGTAAACGATGAACATGAGCGAATACACTTCACCTATCACAGGTTTACTATCAGTTATTAGTTATTATTGACTTACGGTTAGAACAAAATTGAATTCCTCATTGGAAATTCAATATTGTTATATTTTTAAATATCACACGAGTGCGTCATAATACTAAACACAGCTTTGTGGTAATGAAATGCGTTAATATTCAACAATTTTTATGTGAAGCAATGATATTGTCAATATTGCGTTTAAAGTCGAAAGATTTGAGTTATATTCAAAAATGCCGTTTTGAAGAATAAAAAGTTAGCTAATTAAGTTATGTAATAATAAAATCCGTAAATATATAATTAAACGTTTTAAACTAAACTTCTACTTTCACAATTCATGATTTTTAGTGGTAAATACAGAAATATTGTCTACGGTCAAACGTATTTGACCTGTCAAAAAAGGGGATTCCCCTGTACACTACGGCCGCTGTATCTTGACGGGTCTGAACATAGGCTCTGCGAACTTTAGCGCATGTACAACTCGTGAAGAAAACTGTTATTGTATTATTTTTATATACCTATGTACTAATAAAATTTCTCTAATACAGTTGACCAATTAGTACAAATAAAATAAATACAAAAACACTTAAAAACAGTTATTGCGCAACCTTCTGCGCGAAGTTCAGACTCGCCAACATACATCGGCCGAATTGTAATATAAGCTAAACAAAGTGCTATATTCTGTCAAAATAGTGCTCTATTAGATCTGTTAAAAGCCTTAAAGAAATAAATTAACGACGGCGACGCGTCGTTAGAATAATTTGTACTAGGAACAAGATTAGGGCTCCCACACATAATTGCGAATTCGTATTACATCCGCGAGATTGTATACTAGAGCTCATTTACCTGCTTGCAGATATTTGCGATGCGATAATAATAATATCTATGGACGCTTTACACCACGTCAATCTGGCCCCGTGCTAAGTATCCGAAGAACTTGTGTTACGGGTACCAGACAACGGGAAGTATATTTAATGCTTTTATACTATACATATATTTAAGATTTTTATTATATTATACACTACTTAAGAATTGTTGCGATGCGAATTCGCAATTATGTGTGGGAGCCCTTAGAGTGCTGTTATAATAATAATGTCGGAACCGCTTTATGCAATATGCAGATATTCAAATTATTAAATGTAGTTAGGAACTGGACAGAGGAAATTATGACTAGCTAGAATCGTGGGAAGAATGAAGCGTAAAGTTTTACCCCCTTACTAATAATCGCTGTATAAGCTTTAAGAATAGTTATAATAATAATAACACCCACACCGATCTCGGTGACGGTGGCCGGTTTCATTGAAATCAGGCCAGTTACGCAGGAGTAATTTTATAGTGCCCAAGTGTGTGCGCAGTACACAAGAGCACTCTCTCTTCCTTTTACTCTCGTAACCCAGTGGGACGGATGACCGACACGACTGGCGAGAGATCAGGCGCAGGACCGACTTTTTACATGCCCATCCGACGCATGGATCATCTTTCTTGTCAGACAATCGGGTGATCAGCCTGCATTGTCCTAACCAAACTTGGAAACAACATTTTTTGTTGTTCCCTTGTGGGAATCGAACCCACGACCTCCGAGTCGAGAGCCAATGCTCGAACCACTAGACGACGGAGGCTGAATAGTTATACAGTGTTTTGTCGCCTTCTATCGAATTAAAAATGTCACTTGTGTGACGGGAACAAAACACTGTATAACTATTCAAAGCTTATACAGCGTTTATTAGTAAGGGGTATATAGTATAATAAAAAAATAGACGTGAGATATTTTAAATAATATCTCCATATTGCATAACAGTTATCACATACGACAGTTCCTGTTTCAAATTCTCGACACTAGATGGCGTTAATCTAAAGCATCGCGCCATCAAGAAACTTAGATTTTAGTAATACATTCAAAACAATTCAACATACGAGACATACGACAAATCACGATTGGTCGATATTTATAACTACAATAACATATATAACATAGAAATATAACTTTGTATTCATAATTGACAGATTCAATGATACTAATGAAACAAAAAATATCATTTTTGTTCTACACCTCGAGTACTCGGGAACCAAAGGTTTTCTTAGGACACCCTTTTGTAATTTTTTTAAGGAATAAAATCAACACATCGATATAATAACATTAGATATTTGAAAGCTATAATAAAGTGAGCTCTTATATACACATCGCAACTTCTTAAAATAAATTTTATGTTATTTCGTATTTTTTGTGTCTCAAATTTGGATTCTATTGAAATAATAATTTTCAAATAGATTTCAAAATTCTCATACGCTGTAACACATTCAAAGTGTTGCCATCAGTTAAAAGAGAATATTTTTAATTTTAATTACCATTAAATATAATATTATGTAGTTAATTCGAAGTTAAAAGCATGATCACATAAAGTAAAATTTTATTTATAACAATCATTAATATTATGCTTTTTGTATACATTTACACGTTTAACATTTCAAAACAGATTTTAGGCACCATAATTGTTCCAATCGACACTCCATTATTACTCTGTACCCTTCCCGAGACATTGAAAATTCTTACAGTCAATAATGAATTATTTATTTTATAATCAAAATAAGATGAAAGAGATAATTTCATTTTTTCAGTATGGGATTGAAGAATAGACAATTCATAAAGGTAAAGGTATATTAGGTCCTTCTTTTATTTTAAAGAAAATATAGATCCCTTTTCATTTATTATTATTATTAAACACCAACACCAGAATTTTCTCTGTCTCTCTCTCACATGCTCTCTGTCCCTTCCCAGAACTTGCTGAGGTGCATACAAGCGGCCACTACCAGGCGATGATATGAAGCATTTTTTGCTATAGACTATACCTAAACTATTGGGTTCGTACAAATATTTCGCACTATAGAATCATCGAGAAAAAAAACCATATTTTATTTAGTTTGACTTTGAACTTTGTAAATTCTATTTAAGTGAAAAAGATAAATTTTAGAATTTTGACAGGCATACTTTTTTTCACTTTCGTTTCTTTACACTGACACGTCATATTTATTAATAATCGTATAAATCGTAATCTTTAGTGCGAAATATTCCTACATTTTCTGGTAACAAACATCCTATTTCTTACATTCTTACAACGGAACAAGCGAAATTGACAAACATAATAATTGACAAAATATACTGTAGAAAATATATTAACTTATTTAAAATTATTAAGACTAGAATATTATAGTGTTTGAGCTTGTATATTTAACTTAATAAATAATTCAAAATGTTATCTTTTTCATAACTAATATATTTAATATGTTATCTGTAATATCATTTTACTATTTTTTTTACTAATCGAGTTTCTTTTTCAGTTTATCTAAAAATCATTTTTAGGTAATATTTTTAACATGATCATATATTTTCCTAACTTCACTAATGACATCACAGTGACGTCACACTGTCAGTAGACTCGATCGCTACCGAAGCCAACTAGTCGTTCTATCCGCTAATTACGCTCACAGAGGGTTGTATACAAGCCCAAACGGTAACACAATGTAAGTAACACAACCTGTGAATTTGAACCTGTTGTCAGTCCTACCTCCTACGGGATTCGAACCGACTGCAGCACCTTGCTCGCCTAAAACAAAACGAAAAATGATTTTAGAAAGCCACTGGAGTCCTAAATTACGCCACTTAAAAGTAACATAATTTATATAAGATTTTGGAGTTAAAACTTCTTTAGCATTGTTGTGATTTGGAACTCGATGAAATAAAAAAGATATAACAATTATAGAACAAGTAAGTTACATGATAATCAAATACTAATTATTTGTAAAGTTTTCACTTGCATCGCGTGTAGGGTTGCCAACATTTTTTTCTATCAAATATAGTATTTTCGAAGCTGTCACCTTTAAAAATATTGTAAATGGCAAAAAATGAAAAAAAAAAATATAGTATTTGGATAAAATATGTACTTTATTTTTAAATGCATAATTTTTACCGCTCTGCGCCTCGATAATTACATTTTTATTTTTAATATACATCTACCCCCTACTCAGTCTGCGGAATCCGCTTGACACCGCTTTCGCGCCCCTTTGCACGCGCGATCCACGAGCTGTGTAGTGTAGAGCGGGCTTGAGTTAAGGCTGCGCTCCACTTTACGCAAATTATAGTAGTTTCGCCTACTATATAATATTTTTTCAGAAATATAGTATTTGATCCCCTAAAATAGTAGGATAATATATTATATAAGGTCTCCCAAAATGAATTACGGATACTTCAGGCACGTGATCCACTGCTTAAGTAAAGACGTTTAGGCAGAAAAATAATTGTCATACTCAAACTAAAAAATCATCTAATGTATGGGCGACTCTCCGCTAAACGCAACCTCGCCTATATAAAGACAAACAATTTTTTTCGAGTATGACAATTATTTTTCTTCTTAAATGTCTTTACAGAAGCAGCACATCATATGCCCAAAATATCCGTAATTGATTTTACCAAACCTTATATAGTAGGGTTGGCAACCCTAAATTCGGGTGTGACCTGCTCACCTGGTACTCGTCGTCGTCGGCGATGAGGCCGCTGACGCACAGCAGCTGGTACTGTCGCGCCCTCAGTGCCGCCGCCCCGCGCCGCAGCAGCCGGAGCGCCGCACCGCTCGCCGCCGTGCTGCCGCACACCACCTGCCGCACCTGCGATTGCCGCACACATTGATAGCTTATTTATTGAAGTGAAAACTTCTATTGGCGCACCTGCACACAAAATCAAAATCAAAATCAAAAAAGTTTTATTTCCATATGGGTTACAAAGTAACGCTTAAAGAATTGTCCCTACTTGATGCCTACCACCGGTTCGGGAACTAACCCGGCGAGAAGAACCGGCGTAAGAAACTCGCACGGGGCCATCTTTTAGCAAAAAGATGGAAAAATGTTCTTTTTAAAAAAAATGAAGTTGTTTACAATTTGAAAACTTAGGTCTAGGTATATAATATTGACAAAAGTCAGATACATATTATAGTACATAGAAGTAGCCTTGCAGGTGGTCATCCTATTCCCAAGGTGTGCGATCGTCAATAAAATCATTGACCTTATAATAGGCTTTTGTACACAAACGTTCTTTAACTACTTTTTTAAATTTATTAATGGAAAGATTTTGAACGTTTTCTGGGATTCTATTGTATAGGCGTATACATTGACCTTTAAATGATTTACTTACTTTACTTAGTCTGATCACCGGTATATCTAGCTTGTGCTTATTTCTAGTGTTTCTACAGTGATTGTCGCTTTTAGTTTTAAAATTACTAATATTCTTTCTAACATAATATAATACACTTTTTTTCGTTGGCTGTAAGTGAGGCTGATTCGTCACGCTCTGAGATGCAAGACTTGATCGGGTGAGCTTGGGACCGCCAAATATACTCGAGCGAGAAGGCATCGCACACGTTTCTTTGGTAGGCTGCGACTTAGGCTGATCCGTCATGTTGTACGGTAAAAGGCTCGATCGGGTGATCTCGGGACCGCCGAGTATACCCGAGCAAGAAGCACTACACACATTTCTTTGTAGGCTGTGAGTGAGGCTGATCCGTCACGCTCTGAGGTGAAAGACTCGATCGGGTGAGCTCGGGACCGCCGAGTGTATCCGAGCGAGAAATATAATTATATACACGTAAATTGATTACGATTGCCAATGAAGTTTTCACTTCTGCCGTGCGGTCTTAAGCACACACAATTTTTTTTTAAATGTTTGTTCCATACTATATTGGCTAGAGTATGTTCTCAGTATATGCCTAAAGTGCGGTTACAGAAAATTTGGCCATGTGATTTACTGCTTATGTTGAGAGTTACGTTTTGTGTATTGAAATCAGCTATGTGACAGTGTGAGATCATTGACCTCAGCGACGTAGAGTTTTTAATCACATTTTTTTTACTTTTTATCTACTTACAACTTATAACGTGTTCCACACGGCACTAATTTTGCCCAAAACGGTACGACAATTTTTACCACAAAATGGTGTTTCTTTAGCGAAATAACGTTATTATTGAAAATTTCGAAAATGTCGTTTTTTGCAAATTTTTGTGACTAGTGGAACAACTGACAGCTGATCACAACTGATGTTGAAAACGTCAAAAAGTGCTAATTTTAACCCAAGTAAAAATATGCAAATTGGCGTGATCATTCTTATCGTTTTTAACAGTTTTTGACAGATGACAGTTGCGTGTGGAACAGGGGTGAAAACAGTTACGAATGATCAAAGTGGTGCTAAAGAAACAGAATGAGAATGAAAATAACGAAATTTTCGTTCTGACTGTGCTAGTGGAACGCTCTATTAGTCCACAAAAGGTTTGAAGTCTGTTGACTCTTACTAATAAATATACTCACTTGTGCAGGTGAGTGTGACGGGTCCAGAACCAGTAGCGTCGCTTTCCCGTCCTTATGTCGCTCGTAGCCTATTATTGTTCTAGAGTGCCCTGCAAAGAAAAAAATGTTATTAATTTCTTATGTTAATTATGGAACAAATACTTAAAAAAAACTATTTAGTATTTTCATCGTATTACTTTTTTTTTATCATTAAATCTGCGATCAGTCCCTTGACTATAAGCAAATGTGTTGTGTTATGGATATTGTCATTTCAGGTCACTCCCCAGTGGGAGGCTCCTTCCAGTTTTACCAACGATCTTTAAGGTTTTGTATATCAAAACGCTTGAGACGTTTGCTATAATATGTCATGTTTAATAGTTGGTTTGCCAAGTCATTCGGGTGGTTTTCAAGTCGGTATTTATACGCTGAAGAGGCGTGTTTTATTTCCTCTTTCACTGTTCTCATGTTAAGTTTCTCATGTATTTCAGCATTTGTGATAAACCATGGTGCATTTGCTATACTTTTCAAAATGGTGTTCTGTAGTTTTTGTAGGATGGTAATGCTGGAGTTGCATGCACTACCCCAGAGTTGTAGTCCGTAGGTCCATACAGGTTTGAGTATGGCCTTATATATCAAAATAGCTTGTTCTCGATAGATAGTTTGGAGTTCCGTGCTAGTAGCCAGTGTATTGACTTATATCGATAGTTTAGCTCGTCTCGTTTTGTTTTGATGTGTTTTTTCCAGGTAAGTCTTCTGTCTAGATGTATGCCAAGATATCGGACAGAGTCACATTGTGGGAGGGTGTAATTTCCCATTTTCACAGGATAGCAGTTACCTTTCCTCAGTGTAAAAGTTACATGTACGGATTTTGATATACTGGCTTTGATGCGCCATTTTTCGAGCCAGTCACTCACCTTATCAAGGCTAGTTTGTAGAATTGTTGATGCTACTTCTGGGCTTTTGTGACTAGCTAGTATTGCAGTGTCATCAGTAAACGTTGCAGTTGTTACGTCGAGTACTACGGGTAAGTCGGCTGTATACAGGATATACAAATATGGACCTAACACAGATCCCTGAGGTATTCCTGCTAATATTTCTACGAATTCGGATGTCTCACCCTCCTCACGGACTTGAAAAATGCGATCAGAGAGGTACGATTTCATAAGTAGATATATATTGTGCGGTAGATATTTTTTAATTTTATATAAGAGGCCTTTGTGCCATACTTTATCAAACGCCTGTTGGATGTCCAGAAACACAGCTGAACAGTACTCCTTGGTATCAAGGGACTTTCTTATCTTTTCGCAGACACGATGCACTTCGACGGTTGAATGTTGAGATCTAAAGCCAAACTGATGTTCAGGTATTAAGATTTCAGATGTTAGTACGGGTTGTAGTCTACGAAGAAGGATCTTCTCGAATACTTTCGATAATATTGGCGTTAGACTTATTGGCCTGTAGGACGTGACATCTTCAGGTGGTTTTCCTGGTTTGTGGATCATAGTTATAACAGACGCCTTCCATAAATCAGGGAAGTGTTGTACTCGCATAATGCCCTTGATTAGGGTGGTGATAAATACAAAGGCTTTAATAGGTAGTTGCGATAGGATTTCTTTGGTTATAAGGTCGAATCCTGGGGATTTCTTATTTTTTAAGCTTTTGATGACTTTTCTGATCTCTTGTACTGTTGCTGGCTTTAAAGGGGGGATAATTGTAGATCCTGTTTAAGCTCTTCATCGATACTAATTTCAAAGTTCATGGATTCACTTTTATGAGGTCTTAATATATTACAGAGGTGAGCAGCAAAAGCGTTAGCTTTGTCTTTTCCTGATTTGGCCCAGCCGTTGCTAGTTCTTATTGCAGATTTATATTGTTCTGGTCTATTGAAGGACTTTGTAAATTTCCATAATGAGTATTCTGATGATGCTGTAGCGGTAAGACTTTCAAGTTGGCTTTGGAGTGTAGCGTCATGAGCATCATCCAACATTGCTTTCAGTTCTTTTATTGCCTTGTTTAGAGCTCTCTTATCGCTTGCAGATCGAGATTGGTGCCAAATTCTTCTTAACTTCCTTTTTTCTAGTATTTTTTCCTTGATATTTAACGGCAGATTTTCAGCAACTCGCTGTTTATTAACAGTTGGTGTATTTATCCAGCACGCTTTCTGTATTAGACGTGTTAATTGCATTGTCGCGTATTCTATTTCTTCGGGTGTTTTTAGAGATAAACTAAGCTCAATGTTTTCGTCGACATAGTTTCTAAAGCCATGCCAATCGGTGCGTCTGTTTGTTAGTGTTGCTGGTCTCTCATAAAACATTATGGTTGTACTGACTGTCAAGAGGACAGGGGTGTGATCAGAACTACTGTCAAGGCAAGATTCGGCTTTTAAGTAGTGTCTTGATTGTCCTTTTACCACAAAGAAATCTAATAAGTCAGGTCGTTTTTTCGGATCCGTTGGCCAGTATGTTGACTCGCACGTTGTGACTGGTAACAAGCAGTTTTCGTCAAGGTCAATTGTTTTAGTTGACGGCCTCTTGTTGTTGTCAGCCTGGAACCCCAGTATGTGTGCTTGGCGTTCCAGTCCCCACCCGCAATAAACTTCCCTCCAAGGGTCGAGAAGTACTGTGCAAAACTTGTACAGTCGATGGTGTGCTTTGGTGGACAGTATACTGCAGATAAGTTGAATACACCGCTCTTGCCATGCACTGCGACAGTGGTAGCCTGTATGTGGTTTGTTTTATACGCGGGCATCGGGCAGCATTTAATGGATTCTCTTATAACAATTGCTGTTCCAGCGTGACCCGTTCCATCCGGATGATTAGTGTAATAAATGTTAAAGCCTTTAATTTTTACATTACTGTTCTTGGTGCAATGTGATTCGGACACAAGAACAGCGTCTAATTGGTGAGTATTTAGCAGTGACTCATGTTCGTGTTTGTTTGGCGCTAGACCGTTAATGTTCCACGTCGCTAGTCTGAACGCAGTCATTTGTCATTTTGGTGACTAAAGTTGTTATGAGTCCCAAAAGTGTACTCATCTGTTGTAAGATTACATCGAACTTCTCCGATTGCTGTAGTATAAGTTTTTCTAGTTTTAAAATTGTGTTGTCTTTAGTTAATGGGTCTTCTTGTTTATTTTTTACTTTATCAGAGTAGGTTTCATTTATTTGAGTTGGTTTATCATTTCTTATAGTTAATTTAATAGCCTCAGGTTTTTCTTGTACATTATCTGTATGATCAGGTCGCTTTGGTCGAGTGGTTACCTTCCTTGTTATTTTTCTTGCCAGTATTTCACGGTAGACTTCGCAACCCTTATAATTTGCAGGGTGGGCTCCTTGACACAAAGCACAGAGTGCTGATGTATTTCGGTATTTTTTTGGACAGTCTGATGTTTTATGTCCTTCAGCGCACTTTACGCAACGGTAAGGACGCATACAGTAATTCTTTGAGTGGCCGTATTGTTGGCATCGCTGACATTGTGGTACTGTAGTTCTCTTTTTGGGATCTTCAATGGTAATAGACTGGTGATAAGTATATCTTATATTTTTTACTTCTTTGTTGTTAGGACCCGGAACAATATTAACAAAGAAAGTTGATGTAGGTTTTTTTTCAGGCCCAAATTTTGCGTTGATTATTTCGCCATAGACTTTGTTGCCAGTATTTTCAATTTCTTCTCTAATTGCTGTGTGTGGGGTTGTATGATGCAAATTTTTTATCACTAGACGATAGAGACGTTGATCCTTGAGGTTAAAGGTATGACCTATCAGTCGTATCGTATTACTTAAAGTACCTAATTCTTATGATATTAGGGCCGGCCTCTTACAGCTGAAACACATCACAAGCGCTGTTTCACGCCGATTGTCTGTGAGGCCGCGGTGTATGTCTGTGTGATTACCCTGGTGCTGCAGGTAGAGCGGCGCCTTGAAGGCGTCGGGGTCGCGCTGGAAGTATCGCAGCACCCAGTCGAACAGCGCGGGGTGGCTGCCGTCCGCCCCCGTCGGCTTGTGGAAGTCGATCAGCTGACACCTGCGAGACAAGACCCTAAAATGGCGGCCGGATGGCATGTTTCGCTCACGCAAATGCGTATGTCACCGTAAAATTGTAAAACCCGTTAGATTGTAATATAACCAGTGAAATTGTAAAATGTTTATAGACTTCCGACGGGAATATTCTACCTATAATTTAACACATTATTTTTCGTTAGATTATAAACATATAGTAATGAATCTTTCGACATATTTACCCGACTGCGCGACGCAAAGGAGTGGTAATGTGTTTATCAGCCTATGTATGTATGTATGTATGTTCCTTTGAAGCACTATACAGATTACAGACCAAACGCCTGGACCGATTTTTATGATTCGCATGTCAATCGATTCCTCTTAGTCCGGCGAGTGTCACTAAAGACATGATGTTAGTGAAAATTCAATATGGCGACTACTGGACGCCATATTGTGAAAATGAAAAAAAAAAGACAGATACCTAAGCAACGCACTAAAAAGACCAAAACAAGATTAAGAAAACAGACTACACTATGAGCTGAAAGCCTAAATGAAATTATTGACGTTATGTTTGGTAGCAGGCAGGACCCATTCGCAAATTATAAATCGCACAAAAATATATGGGCCCCGCCTGCTAACAAACGTAACATCAATTATTTCACTTAGGCTTTCAGCTCATAGTGTAGTCTGTTTTCTTAATCTTGTTTCGGTCTTTTTAGTGCGTTGCTTAGGTATCTGTCTTTTTTTTTTTGCAGTCGGGTTTTTTAATTTTTTTTTATTATTTATTTTATTTTAGATTTTTTAGTTTAACCAACACACGTTTGGTCGATTTAAAGCAACAATACAATGATACGAACAGTAACTTAAAGGCTTAATGTGAGAATGGTTGTTACGCAACTTTAAATCGATATAGATCCTAAACGGTCAGTCGAATCGAAAAATGTTAAGAGAAAACTAAAAATGATTTTTAAATACCTATTCAACGATACCCCACTTGACATAGTTTGTTGACTTTCATTTTTTTCATTTTCATAATATGGCGTCCAGTAGTCGCCATATTGAATTTTCACTAACGTCATGTCTTTAGTGACACTCGCCGGACTAAGAGGAATCGATTGACATGCGAATCATAAAAATCGGCCCAAGCGTTTGGTCTGTATAGTGCTTCAAAGGAACATACATACATGCATACATACATAGGCTGATAAACACATTACCACTCCTTTGCGTCGGGCAGTCGGGTAAAAAATGAAAGTCAAGAAAACAAACTATGTCAAGTGGGGTATCGTTGAATAGGTATTTAAAAATCATTTTTAGTTTTCTCTCAACATTTTTCGATTCGACTGACCGTTTAGGATCTATATCGATTTAAAATTGCGTAACAACCATTCTCACGTATCTTAATCTCTCTTAATCACTCTTAATGTTCGTATCATCGTATTTTTGCTTTAAATCGACCAAACGTGTGTTGGTTAAACTAAAAAATCTAAAATAAAATAAATAATTTAAAAAATAAAAAACCCGACTGCAATAAAAGACAGATACCTAAGCAACGCACTAAAAAGACCGAAACAAGATTGAGAAAACAGACTACACTATGAGCTGAAAGCCTAAGTGAAATAATTGACGTTATGTTTGTTAGCAGGCGGGGCCCATATATTTCTGTACGATTTATAATTTGCGAATGGGTCCCGCCTGCTACCAAACATAACGTCAATTATTTCACTTAGGCTTTCAGCTCATAGAAAACAGACTTTTCTCAATCTTGTTTCGGTCTTTTTAGTGCGTTGCTAAGGTATCTGTCTTTTTTTGCAGTCGGGTTTTTTATTTTTTAAATTATTTTACAATCTCGTTGACACATACAAGTCGTACAAACGCAGCTCGGGTTTTTAGCACTGTTTGTTTAATTATGTTTATTTGTAAAATAAATCAAAAAAGAGTTCACGAGTACATTTTCTATGAAGCGTCTATGACTGTACAGAGATGTGACGTCATAACTCAGTATTTATTCTACGTTGTTTTGATGTAACAAATGGTATCATATTGTCGATTAATATTATGATTGCACAAAAAAAAAATCTAATCAACTTCACCTTCCTTTCCATCCAAGCTAGACTAATCTCACTACTCTCGCACTCACCTGATTCGTAAACTGGACAACACGGTCACCACTTCACATGCACCGATCCACTTCCTCGTGTTGTGCAGCCTCGCTCCCAGCTGCTCGGAGCCCGGCGCGTCGAAGCCGAGCCTCCACGCTCGCTCCACCAGCCTCTGGAGTCGGGGGATAGATGGCACACCCCCGCCGAGCACCGCGGCGTACGCAGGCACGCAGACCAGGGAGGAGACGACCATCTGCATGTTCCTGCAGGGAGGAGGGTAGAACATACGTAGTTTTATATTATTATATTAAATAAAAAACGGGATGTGTTAGAAAGTAAAAAGCTGAGCTGAGTTATTAATAACCGAACCCAGAGCACATCAGGACATGTCTAAGAAGGGTTCCGTAACTATAAATGCGTAATATGTGTTTTCAAATTACTTCAAACTACTGTCCGATTTGGTTCAAAATAATTTTCCTAGAGTTTTTAGCATGACCTATCAGTATAGAAAATTGCAAGTTTATAAGTCTTATAGTTTAGAAATGCCAGGGGGGGACCAACTTTTAAATCACTTTGGAGGCCGATTACTCGAAAATGGTTGACTTTATAAAAAAGCTATGTATGAAACCTTGCCTTTATTTTAAAAGATCTATTCAACGATATCCCACACGATGGGGTAGAAAAAAAATCATCCCCACTTCACATGTATGGAGAGCCACCCCTAGAATATAAAATTATTATTATTTTATGATGCCAAATTTGAGATCTAAACACAATCTATGACTATACCAAATCTTATCCATTTTTATTTATAATTACCGACACTAGAAGCGCGGACAGACAGACAGACGGACGGACAGATCGAAACTATAAGGGTCAAGTATTACGGAACCCTAAAAACAGTTACATAATGGAAGTGGAATCTTGCTACTCAATTTTGAAGCAGATATCTTCAACCAATTGAGCTGAAATTTTGTACACACGTTTAGTTGTTAAGTTAAAAATGTCAAATGCATGGAATGGAAGTACTGCCAATAGAGATTGACACTGCTGATTCCGACGCGATGTCTTGTAGTCGTAATTCCTATGTAAAAATCAGTAATTCCGATTGTATTTCCTTTGCCAACTGATTCGATACTTTTAAAGAAACGATTAACGTTAGGTAACTTTCGTTAGGTAACTTCACTAGAATTATCACATACTTTATCACATATTAAGGCTGTAGATCTCCAATATATTGGGATATTCTTCTTATTTACCTGTACCCACAACCCCAGCCTCTATCTCCGTATGTACTAGCGTAATGGTCAACTGCACTGCAGAGGTACGTCTTGGCTATGCTTGGGTTCTGCGCGTTTAGCTGGGCTATCCTTTCTAGAATACCTGGAAATTAATTGAAAAATATGATTGATTACAAAATATTTTACTGTTTATTTCAAAAAAGTAATATGTAGTTTATAACTTTTGTTTTGAATACACTTGAATAAGCTTCGACTAGACCAATATTGATTAAATTTGGTATGGATATAGAGTAGACCATGGGGTTAGTATAGAGTGGACATAGGCTACTTTTTATCGCGGCAAAACGTACGGATTACGCGGGATTTCCTTTTGCGCGAACGAAGTCGCTGTTATCATCTAGTTTAAGATAAAATACTCACCACTGGTTTTGGAACATCCTGTATCTAATCCAGACACTGAAGCCCTGCGGAGTCCTACGCTCCGCTCGTAGTAGCCTGCTACCGATAGGGCTCCACTATACACCGCTCGCTTCAGACTGCTGGCCGCTCGACTTGTGTAGCCCTCTTCATCTTCCTCCATACCATATTGGGCCTGAAAAATATTATAAGTTTGTTGTAATGCAAATGGTTTCATTTTGTTTCATTTAAATCTTATACTTTTAACAATCCAATATAACCCCCTTACTAATAAATGCTGTATAAGCTTTGAATAGTTACACAGTGTTTTGTCTCCTTCTAACGAATTAAACATGTCACTTGTGTGATGTGAACAAAACACTAAATATATAAAAGACAAACCTGACTGACTCATCTATCAACGCACAGCCGAAACTACTGAACGGATTTTGCTGAAATTTGGCATACAGATAGTTGTAATGACGTAGCTGTATCCGCTAAGAAAGAGTTTTTGAAAATTCGCCCCCTTAGGTGTAAAATAATAAGGGGTAAAATAAGGGATGAAAGCTTAAAACTTAATTTCACGCGGGCAATGCTAGTCTTGTATATTTATAATTGTTATCTCGGAAACGGTTATAAGTATTACCAAGAAATTTAGTACGCAGGGAGTTTTGGGGAGAAAAATCGATCTAGCTAGATCGTATCCCTAGGAAACTGCGCATTTTGAAGCTATATGTATATGTTTTTACTTTGGCCGTGCAAAGATATATAAATAATTTCGAAATAGTTCCATATGTCAATCTGATTGGCAGTTTGGTATGCATATGTATAATTTTTGCTTTGTTCCAAAAATTGTGGGTTTGAATCCCAGTCAGATAAACATTTATGTGTATCTTTTTATTTATTACCTCGGTTACCTGGTACTGTTAACAGAATGTTAATGAGTCAACTATGATCCAAAACATGATTCTCATAATGTATCCATTAACCACAGTCAATTAAGTTTTTTGTTTTGTAACACATTAGAGCCTTTACACATGCACTGAAGCTCCCGCGGCGCCCTTACACTTATATGGATTGTGTGCCGAATTTCCGATGGTGAAACTCTGCAGAACCTGTGGGAGCTACGGCACATATGTAAAGGCACTTATGTGTTAAAAAAAATACTATGGACATGCTTTAAGAATCAGGTGGCACTTACAGGTTGTATTTAACAACATTTAATTAAAACATTTTTAAAATGATGAAAGATTCGATTTTACTCTTCTAAGTAGAACTTCTACAACAATGCTAAATCTGACTTTGATAGTCTCCCATGTTAAATTGTAATATACTGACCCTCAACAACTGAAATTCATGTTCTTCTCTGTTCTTCTGTGCCTCCCTCTCTGCCGCAGTCAGCGCACTGCCATCTTCCCCCCTTTCAAAATGCTCTTCTATGTGTTGTATCTGAAGGTAAGTATAACATAACAAATTGAATGATCCTTGAATGACTACTAATTAATAAATAATTAGAAATATGGAAAACAATAACTCTTTACTACTGTCTTTCTAACTGTCGTTTATTTTTAAATGTAGAAATATTTACTTTTAAATCATATGCATATCCTACAAATATTATATATGTGAAAGTTTGTGAGGATGTATGGATGGATGTTTGTTACTCCTTCACACAAAAACTACTGAACGTATTTTGGTGAAATCTGGTATGGTAGTAGATTAGGCTCTGGATTAAAACAGGCTTCTTTTTATCCTGAAAAAATACAGTGTTCCCGAGGAATACTGCAGGGCCGAGGACAACAACTAGTTGTACATATTCTAAGGTGTGAAAAATTACCAACTCATGCTGGGACAGCGGCAGCGGCTGGCAGCAGACTGGGCAGTTGCTGACTGGGCTCTCCTCCATCATGACCACATCCTCACACGATGCATTGTCTACTTGGTCCTGAAAGTGTTTAATATTAAATTGTAAGTAAAACTCATTATGTAATGTTGAAGAAGTTGTTCTATTATATGACAATGTATAAACCAAGTTTAACTTAACTGACTAATGGTCTGCTGTCCTCAAAGTAAATGGCGGTTAAATGACAAAAAGAGTTTTTGAGGTAGAACTAAAAAACATGGGATTCTTTTGAAATTGATGCTAGGTAGTTATTTTGTAAAAACAACTGTTAATGTTGTCATGAATGTCTTATGAAAACAATGACAATTGTTTATAGAAAATCACTAGCATCAATTTCAAAATAATCCCATGTTTTTAGCTCAAAACTCTTTTTGTCATTTAACCGCCTTTTAGTTTGAGGACGGTAATGATGTTCATTTATTGATTCCATAGTTTGTCATTGACATTACTACTGATACATTATTACTGATGATGGAGCTGATGGAAAGAAAGATCTGTGCAAGTTAAACTTAGTTTATCTAAGGTTTATGTAAAATCTTCAGAAACCAGGTGTATGTCTTTGAAATGTGAAACCATACTTATGTAAGTATCTTGAGAAAAATTGGACAAAGCTCGGGGTGACTTCTGGAAGGAGTAAGGCAATTTTTGAAACCTTTAATTCATTAAGATTGCTTACCGCTTTCTGTGGACTCAATATGTCCTTGTGTTCCACGTTAACATGCATTTCGATTTCCGAGGCGTTCTGGAACTCTCTTTCGCATATGGGGCATTGGAAAGACGAAGTATGGGGGCCGGGAGACATTGCCATGGCACTCAGAGCTAGGGTCGGGTTATATGCTATTGTGGCGTTAGTCAGCTCCAATGTGGCGTTATCAGTGGCGTCGGTATTGGCGTTCGCGTTTCCCATCACAGACGGCGAGGTCAGATCGAAATGAGCTCGATTTATATGCTCCTCCAACTTTTGTGGACATGATGACTTGAAATCGCATAGAAGACACTAAAATATAATACAGTATTATGGAGCAGTTGTTAATTAATACAGTAAGATTTTTGATTAGCTTAAATAATGTTTTAATAGCGTATTTATTTTTAAAAGTGATATTTTTGCAAAGTTAAATTTTACACCAGCTACAATTTTGAATTTTGACACCACAATGTTTCCCTCCGTCTTCTTCTTATTTTTTTTTTATTTATAGCGTTGGCTTATAACTATTGCCAGTGTCAAGTTAAAAAAGCGGGAAATAATTCTATTTCCCGCTTATATTCGTTCAAATTTTTATCACCGCATTTCTAAATCGTCACGTCCAAAGTCTAGTCAAAGTCCAAATAAAAAGTCAGGGTAGACAATCAGTCAAGTCCGTCGATTCAGTAAAGTGATAGACACTTTCTAAAACTTTCTAGGGAGTTTTGGCGGGAAAACCAAATAGCACGTATTTTGTAAAAGCCGAAATAACACTAATTTTGATTTTGCCTTCTAGAATTATGACAATCTTTTCTTCAACGCTTTAATTCGTTATTTATCTCATTAGATCCAATAAACATTTTCTTACAATGCCACGTCAGAAAATTAAATAATAAAATAAAATATAAAGTCCTGTTCTATTTACCTGCACAGTCGGGCTAGGTGTAGGTGCAGATTTTTTTGGTGTATTTGATTTGAGCTTTAGTGCGAGTTGAGATCTTAGTGGAGAGCCTTGTCCTGCACTAGCCATTGTTAGCTGAAAGAAGGAAAATAATTTACTGTTTATTCATGTTTAGTAATAAATAAGGAAGAAACATTAATTATTTTAAAAAATCACCTTATTTTTGCTCGGAGAATCACCATTGCTCATATTATTACTTTGACTAGAATAGGCACCTGCAAAGGAATGTAAATTATGTATTGATTTACGATACGAAAAGGTAAAAGTATGTTTTCAGCGCCATACTCACGGCCCATTTAGCAAATCCAGCACCGGTATTAATAGCCGTCATTAATGTCAAAAGTGTCAATCATTTATAATTTTTGCCTACAAGTCCGCGGCCTTGTGCTTGCTGGTCTGTCTTGCTAGCTGGATGGTCAGTATAGCCATTATAGCGTATACTCATCATTCTGTCTGTAAATCCAAGGCCGCGGACTTGAAACGGACTTGTAGGAAAAAATTAGGTATTTAATAATATGATTGACACTATTGACAGAGATGACGGTTATTAGAACCGGTCAAAAATTAAAGTACCGGTACTAGATTTGCAGGTTAGACGGTGAGTATGGCGCTCTTTTCGTAGATACAACTTAAAAGTAGACTAACCTTTTTTTTCATAACTATCTATAATATTATCACGCTCATCAGAATCTTCTCTACTCAAACTCTTTTTAGGAGTTACTCCCGTATTGTTTAAGTTTATATTTTTCAAACCATTCGTAAGATTTATATTTTTTGGCGAACGCGAGTACTCCTCCTCCTTTTCATTTTTATTTAACGTTTCCTTCTCTTGAAACCCGTTGTAGTAGGAGTTTTTAGAGATGGCGCCATTGTGGTAGGATGAAGATGTGTCAGGGCTGTGCCAACCGTTATAAGACCCCGGTGTGTTGTAGCTGCAGCTGTCAGTGTTGGTCATTTTGGAGTCCTCGTCGAAACTGAAGGAAACAATAAATTAATATTAAATTACTATCGCATTTTGTTAGCGTGGTATGTCAGCGTATTAAAGCTCAGGCCGCTGCCTCGAATTTGCGGGCAGTGGGGCGGCAGCGTTAGCGGCGCAGCCGCGGTGGGATCTTAAGAGTATAATCAAATGGCCAGTCCATTTAATTATACTCTTTACGTACCTAATTATACTCGAAAACCGCGGCGCGTCAACGGTGCGTGCGCTGGCAACGAGCGAGCGGTGAGCTCCAGTCACAGAACACATAATACTCGCGGGCCGCGGCTCCAGTCATAGATAATACAGATATATAGGCTCCAGTCGAGCGGCGACCGCCCGCGACTCTGCATTGCAGTGTTGTGCAATTTAATTTTGTGTTTTTGTATTTCTATTGTTGTGTATTTGAATTCATAATATCGATGAAACTCGCCTCTTCTTTTTCTATTTTCCTTGCCCTAGTAGTAGTAGGGATTCACTTCTTCTTTTGCCCACAATAAATCGATCCTTCGCGAATTAAAACCTTAAAATTGGTTTTAACTCGCGAAGGAAAATATCTCGACGACACAACCACGATCACAACACTACGCCGCTATAGTGCCGTGCGATCTACCCGCTGGTTTCGAGAACGGGTCTGCGTTGCACGCGCCGCAGACGCCGCCGCGCGCCGCTGCCCGCAAAATTCAAGGCAGCGCAGCGGCTTAAAGCATTACACTTCGTACAGACTACTCTCGAAGTAGGTTGAGATTGGCCGAATAAGACAGTGTGTGCACGCACTTCGTTTCGCCTTTTCGTACTTCGGGTTACTTCGCGGAGCACTTCCTCCGAATACTTCGCGAGCAGTCTGGACGGGGTATAACACTTTTCACATTGAAGAGAAACATGAGCCCCCAGTGCTGAATTTAGGGATATTTTATGTAGTGGGTCTATTTACATATACTTATCAAAGAGAATATTAAAATCACTACCTTAAAGCATAACAATAATATTATGCAGGTACGGAGTACGTAACGAGTTATGCAGCAATCAGCATAAATATTTATAAAATCGTATAAAAATAAAATAATGTAGGTATACATTAAGTATTTACCCAAAGCAATTAAAATCTAGGGGATGCATAATTACGAAAGCACTAGAGTTCTTAGTTACACGAGTTCGAGTGCTGTAAATGAAATTAATTTACTGTGTCACACACGACCTGCAGGCTTGCGTGTCTACCCTACATAACCGTAACATCAGATTATTCAGATAGTGTTAATAAATACGATAATATTTAGGTTTATTTGTGAAAGGAATTTGCGAATGAAATAAATCATTTTTCGTCCTGTTAAGTATAATGCGACGGGTCAGAATAATATTTTGACAGTTTTAAGTTTCATCGCGTCACGCGTGGCGTGTCAACAAGAGGCTTTTACGGTAATGACATTCTGTTTAGGAATGTGACAACCCTAATTCATTAGAAGTAGTCGGGGCCGTGTGAAACCCTGTAGCTCACTAATTGCGTTTGGGGCTGGGGGCTGAGGTATTTACTGCGGTGAGCCGTACAAATTACCCTTACCCAGGACTCTGGTCATCAATAAACGCCATCAACTCCCTCTCGGGCGTCAGGTAATGCAGATGGGCGCGCTGCACGTGCCCCGCCAGCTGCGGTTGGGGCACTGCGGTGCCGCAGAAGGGGCAGTCGGGGCCAGTGACGTGGGTCAATGTGTGTGACCGCATGCCCTCGTCTGTCAGCCCCTCGGCGCCGCAGAGCTCGCACGTGTACGGAAATGGGCTGCTCGACATGATGGTTGCTGGAGAAATACAAATTACGTAAAAAAAAAACTATATCTATGGGCTAGCGGCTAGTTTAGAGGTATTTGCCAATGTTTGCATTATTGCCAATAACATGGTGTGTGTGCGGCTAGCCGCTAGCCGCGTACACACCATATTATTGGCAATGACAATAATATTCCTTGTGTGCGGGCTATATTGCATAGAGTTATTAGCTAGTACCTACGGTCACGTGTGAAGTGTGGTAAGAAGGTAAGGTGAGTGTTTTCCAGAATTTTCCGCAACTTTAGAGCCTTCTGTATAATAACAGTAGGTGTTGCTTCTACCTAAAATTTGGCCCACCGTCCACCACACAAACATTTCTGTAACGTACCTATGCATACGTTCATTATACACACTGATACTACATTATGATATACATTTTAAGATATCGAAAATGTATGGGATTTGACGTAAGGTATCGCAAGCGACATGTCACTTACAATGACTAAAGAATTCAAAGGACAGGCCCTACCTATGACAAAAACGTGTCCAATTTATCAGCTGATTATGAGCAAAAAATGGCTGCCGAACTAGAGTTGCAATTATGGGTATCGACAGTATCGATATTTTAAATTTTCATAAGTTTTACAATAACTTACATGTATACGTAAATAAAAAACTTATTTTACTAATGACATTGTACATTTAACTACTTTTATTAATCGATAATATCTTTTAACGGACATCCAAAAAAATATTCGATGCTGACGATATATTTAGGTATACATTCTATTTGTTCTAACTGGACCACTTTCAAAAAATGTTTTTGTAATATCTTTATTAATCATGTAAGACTTAGCTTTATTTACCATGGGACAGAAGTGCCATTTCTTTATTGAAGTCAACACGCTTAAGTATAATTATTAGTTAAGGATCTTTTAACTCCTAGGTCCTTATAAGTTATAATATTATAACCTCTAAGGACCTAGGAGTTAAAAGATCCTTAAATATTTATTTGTATACGAGCTGAGCCAACTGTATAAATTGGTTTATGACATGAAATTATGCTTTTTTTATTCTTAATTTATGCATACGTAAGTAAAAAAACTTATTTTACTAATGACATTGTACATTTAACTACTTTTATTAATCGATAATATCTTTTAACCGACATCCTGAGTATTCTATGCTGATTGCTGAGGATAGTTTTATTCTATTTGTTCTAACTGGACCATTTTTTCAAAAAAAATTGTAATACCTTTATTAATCAAGTAAGACTTAACTTTATTTACCATGGGAAAGAAGTGCCATTTCTTTATTGAAGTCAACACGTTTATCTTTTATTATTTAAGGATACTTTAACTCCTAGGTCCTTAGAGGTTATAATATGGTTAAATATTTATTTTCATACGAGCTGAGCCAACTGTATAAATTGGTATATGAAATGAAATGGTGCTTTTTTTTCTTTATTTAGGGAATTTTGATGTACAGCGTAAGTCAGTCCCATCGTAACCTAATCTTATACATAATGACAAGATGCTTTATTTGGTGAAAATATGGTTACAATTAATAGGTGTTACATTTTTACAGCTTGGCAAATAATTAGTCCTTGTGGCATCGACAGATGGAACTAAAAACTTTTTGAACTATCTAAGGTGGAATAGAAATAAAAGACAAAGGAATATATCCACTTATATTAAAATGAATAAGTCTATCCATTTCTAAATAAAATTAAGTTTCTTCAAAAACTGGCTATGCTATTCTCTTGACTGGGTCCGGGGATTAATATTTTCTTCTCCAGCTTTCAACCATAATTTGCTTATTGTATCACTTTTCGGAAACCTATAAAAAACAAGTATTATTAGTTTTATCATTTGTCAAATAATTTTGGTCACAACAATATTATTAAAAGCTATTAAACTTATATTTTTAAAACCACATCGAATACATTCAGATTGCTTCTTGAGACATAACACAAATGTAATTATTATGTTTTTATCGATGTAATTATTATTTGTACCTTTATCGATAACTATTACAAACGGTATGTACAACACTTTTCAATTACGTAAATAAATCTAATGACTTAAAATGCAATTAAAAGGACTGTTGTAATGAAATTTAAGTGGATATGAATATAATAAATGAAAAAATCAAATTCCAACGCAATTATTTCATGAAATGTTTATAGTATTGCATAAAACCGGCTACTAACCTGCGTAAATACAATTGAGGTTGATTTATACTCTTTAATGCATTGCACCTTGCAATATAACGTTTAGGCATGTTAATTATCACTTTTACAACATTCAAATAAAATTTTAAAGAATAAGTCCTTATAATCTCTTGGAAATTCTTAATTAAACAAAACATAAACGACCTTTTGACAGGAGACCTACCACAGTTAATTGACAGTTAATGAGCAAATAATGGCGGATCGTTCCACATTTCGTTAATTGTCAAAGTTTTGAAGTTTAATGTTTCTAAAATGAGCAAAAACAAAAATATTGCTGTTTCTTCTAACATGAAAATTATTGCATTAGATAGAAAGAGACCAAATGATATTTCACCGTCTGTCTTATATTTCCATCATATTTGTATAAGCGCTAGTATGTATAGAACTGTAAGGGCCCCTCCATGTATATACCTCAATGGTCACTTATGATTGACTTAATATGTCAAATCCCATACATTTTTATTTGATTTCGAACTTCGCCGTCGAAATTATCGAATGCATCTTGACAGGCCCACCGCTAGCTGTTTCGTCGCCTGGGTTCAATACCGATTATGCCGCCCTACGATTACTTAATTACTTTCCCCCTAACCTACTAATAAACGCTGTACAAGCTTTGAATAGTTATACAGTGTTTTGTCTCCTTCTATCGAATTAAACATGTCACTTGTGTGACGGGAACAAAATACTGTATAACTATTCAAAGCTTATACAACGTTTATTAGTAAGGGGGTATGAGTTTTGTCAAAAAAAGGTGATGAGTCGCTCGATTTGCCGCCCCCTGGGCGTGGCGCCCTTGTGCGTTGCACGCTCTAGATCCATTTGCACGCTTTGCATGCCCGCTTACGGAGGCCCTGCATCTTGACTATATTGAATATGTATATAGTCAAGATGCAGGGCTATATTGAATATCTTGAATAATGGAATCTCACTAAATACACCACGTTTACATACCTTCTTGTTGAAAAAAGCATGCATTTATAAACCCTTCCGTTATATATTTTTGTTATTTCATTTATTATGTTTTCGTAAATATTCCTTTTATTTTGGATAAACATAATTATATTATGTAACTTAGTAAAAAACGCGGCAATCATGTTTACATTCCATGCATATTTCAATTTTGAATGAAACTGTTCTATATTCAAATGATGTAATCAGCCTAATGGACATGTTAAAACATAAAAAGAATAGGTACAGCATTATTCGAATTGAAATCGATTTTAGAATACTTTAACTTCTAATTGCATTTGGCACGGTTTTCTACTTATTCGTTTCTGTTGAATAAATTAAATTTTTAATAATATAAAAATTTAAAATGCAGAGTGTCATACCTAAGACTCTGTCCAGAAAGTGCGTAAGCCTGCGTAAACCTACGCACGTAGAGATTCTTATCTTATCGTTTCTTTTTTACGAAATTTTGTACGATACGCGCATAGCTAAAATAATACGCACGTAGCTTCTGGACGCAATGTATGGGGCCCTAGTACCTCGACTACGTGCGTAGACCTTGCGTGCGTAAGAATACGCAGTTTCTGGACATAGTCTAAGACTTACGCACGCAAGGTCTACGCACGTAGTCGAGGTACTAGGGCCCCATACATTGCGTCCAGAAGCTACGTGCGTATTATTTTAGCTATGCGCGTATCGTACAAAATTGACCTATTAAACCGCTTTGGTTGATTCAGGCACGGATCCAGCTCTCAAACGAAGATGTGGCCCGAAAATTTTGATTATATTATTTCCTTCATAACATGGTTATTAGAATATAAAAAAAGAATTTTATTATTTTCTTTATAATATTATGTTAATTAAAAGCTAACGCGCGGAGTGAGTGAGAAAGTTTTTCACTTATTTAGCAAAAAAATTATTTTATGTTTGGTAAAAAAATAAGCTTTCAATATAGGTACCTTAAACAAATTAACATCAACTAAGATTATAAATTAATTAAATAAAAAATATATGCATATATAGTAAAGAAACATACACAAATTATAGATTATATAACATCGGCAGGAGTAATTCCTATCGGTTCAAACAAAGTATTATTTTTTCTTAAATCTGTTGGTTAGTAAATAAAAAAGGGCCGAAAATTTATGGAGAGGTGACAAATTTTGCGTTTTCTTCAATCTACCTGACTAAAGGTCCGCTTAACACTAAATCCACTACTATAAATATGTATTTTAACAATAATATAAGTATGACCAGCAGGTAAAAAGCACCAGGTAAGACTCAAAAGGCTAACAATACCAATACTACTACCCACTGAACCTATTTTGATTATAAATTAATAGACCTTGAAAGTATGCACTCACAAGGCTGTTGGGGTTGTGGGTATGCCCATACCACACGTATAGGTGCTCCGCCCCTGACTCAATAGATGCAGCAATTACGCAGCTACCTCGAGTACGCGCGAGACACAAAGTGAAAGAAAAATGTTTTTCTCGCTCCGATTGTATGATTCAAAGTGAGACAGAAGTATTCAGTTCATTCGTTACACAGCATTCAGATCGGTTGACACTGTTGGCATTTTACTTTACAGAGTGTTCCGAAATTTTGTGCTGTCAATGTTTTGTCAAAACCAATTATTTCTGAAGACACTTTATATTAAAACCTTCAACACACAATTGATATCGATTTGAAATAGTCAAAAGTGCCATCCCCTGTATTTTGGAGTGCAATGAAAGCGTAGTAAGATCGAGTTGCCAAGTTTCAAAAAATATTTCTCCCTAAAACAAATAGTACGGTTCCCGTGGATTTTACCTAGCATGCGAAGACTCTCAAATATAATTATTAAAGTACTTATGCCATATCGAAACTTCATAAAGTTACATAATACGATAAAATATATAGGTACTTACCGTTAAAAATCAAAAAAGTTACATACCAAATATGTAAGTATTACTTATTTAGAAAAACATACCTATAAAGATCTTTATACAGTAAAACTACTTTGCTAATATCTTTCGGAAGTCCCACACATGCTTTCCAACATCCGTCATTTCCGTAGAAAAAAAAACGATGATTGCTCATTTTCGAGCAAAATGAGTAGGACAATAACAAAAACAATATAATTTTGGCAAGTTGCCTTGCACCAACAATGAAAAACAAAATGTTAATGTATGATTTTAAGAACGAATTGTGAATATGTATTATTAAAATTAAATGTTTAGATAATTTAACGTTATTATTTAAATTCGATTATAATTATAAAATAACCAACAAAAATAATATTTACCCTAAAGCGCCATACTCACGGGCCAAGCAGCAAATCCAGCAACGGTACTTATAGTATAACAGTATCATTATTGTCAATAGTGTCATTCATCATCATCATCATCAATCATTTATAATTTTTGCCTGCAAATACGCGGCCTTGTGCTTGTAGGTGTGGTCAGTATGACCCATAAGTCTGGCCACAGACGTTCTAAATTTGACATTCTTTAAGAACGTCAAATTCAGGTCGAAGGCAAAGTTTCCATACAAAACACGCATAGCCCACACACGTGCATAATCTTTCAGATTCTTAAATGTCAGTTCGAACTTTAAGAATGTCAATGAAGAACGTCTGTGGCCAGGCTCAGCGTATGTGTGACATGGTGTCTGAATATATAAAATTCGAGGAATTCCCTTGATTCCTTATGGATCCCATCATCAGGTCACCACTTTGATCAATCATCACAGGGATTAATTTAGGATTATAACCTTTATTAAAATAAAATCATCAAAGTAAAAAATAAATGAATATCGGTCCACAGAAGGCGCGGCGGAAAGGCGGCGGAGTAATCGTTGAACATACAAAAAAATATATAGCCGCCAAACCTATAACCGCCTCCTTTTTGGAAATCGTTTAATAATAAAGACAATTTAAAATTAAATTAAGGTACCGACTTCAAAATTAAGAAGATTGAGTAGAGAAATTGTTAAAATTTTAGTCGAATAAAAAGGGGGAATTATTTAGAAAATAAGTTTTATTTCATACTTTTTTGGGTATTTTTACTTTGGAAGTCGATTTAATTTTCTATTTAAAAATAATAATTTCGCCCTTTGTAGTGATATATTTTGTTAAATTATTATTAATATATTATCTTAAAACCTTTAAAATAAACTATCGAATGTATAATTATTGAATACGCGCTAAGATTCCATTAAGTATTGTAAATAAGATGATGATGATGATTATTGTAAGTTAGTTGCATATGCTTGTAGTTCTTTGAACAATGCCGAAATTTCGAAACGCGTATCTTTTAAGACTGAGGAGTTCTGTTCAGTGCTTTTGAATTCAGGATATACATTGGTGCAAAATCTTATTTTTAGTAGCATATGCTTATGTTACTTCAGGAAAAGTCTAAATCATTATATGTGTCCATATAAATTTCGAGGAGTCCCTCGATTCCACATTGATCCTATCATCATGTCACCGCTTTCAAAACGGGACCAACTTGAAATTATACCCTTTACATCAAAAAAAAAATTTTGAAAATCGGTCTAGAGACGGCGGGATTATGGTATAACATACAAACAAAAATAAAAAAATATATATATTATGTTGCCGAACGTATAGCCGCCTCTTTTTTTGGAAGTCGGTTAAAAAAATAGTGTGCTGTATATTACTTATCGACAAGCAGTTTAATTGCATATTTAAATAACACAAGCATAAGATTCTTAGCCCCTTCAGATACTTTTCTCCCTAAATTTAGGGAAAAAGTCCCAAGTTGGCATCACAGATAGACCGGCAGAAATTTTGTTGTGATAAGATAAGAATCTCTACGTGCGTAGGTTTACGCAGGCTTACGCAGTTTCTGGACATAGTCTTAGACTATGTCCAGAAACTGCGTATTCTTACGCACGCAAGGTCTACGCACGTAGTCGAGGTACTAGGGCCCCATACATTGCGTCCAGAAGCTACGTGCGTATTATTTTAGCTATGCGCGTATCGTACAAAATTGACCTATTAAACCGCTTTGGTTGATTCAGGCACGGATCCAGCTCTCAAAAGAAGATGTGGCCCGAAAATTTTGATTTTATTATTTCCTTCATAACATGGTTATTAGAATTTTTAAAAAGAGTTGTATTATTTTCTTTATAATATTATGTTAATTAAAAGCTAACGCGCGGAGTGAGCGAGAAAATTTTTCGCTTATTTACGAAAAAAAATATTTTGTTTGGTAAAAAAAAATAAGCTTTCAATACCTTAAACCTTAAACAAATTAACATCAACTAAGATTATAAATTAATTAAATAAAAAATATATGCATATATAGTAAAGAAACATACACAAATTATAGATTATATAACATCGGCAGGAGTAATTCCTATCGGTTCAAACAAAGTATTATTTTTTCTTAAATCTGTTGGTTAGTAAATAAAAAAGGGCCGAAAATTTATGGAGAGATGACAAATTTTGCGTTTTCTTCAATCTACGTGACTAAAGGTCCGCTTAACACTAAATCCACTACTATAAATATGTATTTTAACAATAATATAAGTATGACCAGCAGGTAAAAAGCACCAGGTAAGACTCAAAAGGCTAACAATACCAATACTACTACCCACTGAACCTATTTTGATTATAAATTAATAGACCTTGAAAGTATGCACTCACAAGGCTGTTGGGGTTGTGGGTATGCCCATACCACACGTATAGGTGCTCCGCCCCTGACTCAATAGATGCAACAATTACGCAGCTACCTCGAGTACGCGCGAGACACAAAGTGAAAGAAAAATGTTTTTCTCGCTCCGATTGTATGATTCAAAGTGAGACAGAAGTATTCAGTTCATTCGTTACACAGCATTCAGATCGGTTGACACTGTTGGCATTTTACTTTACAGAGTGTTCCGAAATTTTGTGCTGTCAATGTTTTGTCAAAACCAATTATTTCTGAAGACACTTTATATTAAAACCTTCAACACACAATTGATATCGATTTGAAATAGTCAAAAGTGTCATCCCCTGTATTTTGGAGTGCAATGAAAGCGTAGTAAGATCGAGTTGCCAAGTTTCAAAAAATATTTCTCCATAAAACAAATAGTACGGTTCCCGTGGATTTTACCTAGCATGCGAAGACTCTCAAATATAATTATTAAAGTACTTATGCCATATCGAAACTTCATAAAGTTACATAATACGATAAAATATATAGGTACTTACTACTTACCGTTAAAAATCAAAAAAGTTACATACCAAATATGTAAGTATTACTTATTTAGAAAAACATACCTATAAAGATCTTTATACAGTAAAACTACTTTGCTAATATCTTTCGGAAGTCCCACACATGCTTTCCAACATCCGTCATTTCCGTAGAAAAAAAAACGATGATTGCTCATTTTCGAGCAAAATGAGTAGGACAATAACAAAAACAATATAATTTTGGCAAGTTGCCTTGCACCAACAATGAAAAACAAAATGTTAATGTATGATTTTAAGAACGAATTGTGAATATGTATTATTAAAATTAAAAGTTAAGATAATTTAACGTTATTATTTAAATTCAATTATAAAATAACCAACAAAAATAAATAATAACCCAAGGTGTAAAAAAATGCAATAAAACATATTTCGTACCATGCGCTGCGGAAACTATTGATGATAGATTAAAAGTATGTTCTACAATATTAAAGACATATCAATAACAACAAAAAACTTCGCGATACTATTATAATATGTCCAACTATTATTGTTATGTCACAATAAACACTTTTTACATTTTAAAAGTTGATAGAAATACCGACCAAAATTCGACCATGTTATTCATACTTCTGTTGAGATCATTATCCAATTAAATCATATTGTTATCAAGACTGTTTCAATTCATGCAGATTACTTTTTAAATTTTTCGAATCTGCTATTCCATTCAATAGATATTACGAATTTAATAAGTTATAGTAAAAGAAAAAATAAACCTTAACACTTTTACATTAAAACTATCATTATGAAATTTGGCACAGATATAGATTAGACCATGGGAAAGGAGGTAGGCTACTTTTAATCGCGGGGAAATGTACGGTTCCTGTATCCTACAGGAACCGCTTTCACGTAAAAATTACTAAACCGATTACCATGAAATTTGGCACAGATATAAACTAGACCATGGGGAAGGCCGAAGGACATAGGCAACTTTTTATCGCGAAATACATATCCGTGGATTACTGTACTTACGCGGGCGTAATGGGCGCGGGCTGGACCTTTTTTTTAAATATTCTTTATTTTCTTAATAAGTCCCCTTTTAAATTCGACTTAAATTTTAACGATTTCTCTACTCAATCTTCTTAATTTTGAAGTCGATACCAGCCCAAACAATATCCCATATATTTTATAGAACTCACATTCAAATTTGTTGGTACCGACTTCAAAATTAAGAAGATTGAGTAGAGAAATTGTTAAAATTTTAGTCGAATAAAAAGGGGGAATTATTTAGAAAATAAGTTTTATTTCATACTTTTTTGGGTATTTTTACTTTGGAAGTCGATTTAATTTTCTATTTAAAAATAATCATTTCGCCCTTTGTAGTGATATATTTTGTTAAATTATTATTAATATATTATCTTAAAACCTTTAAAATAAACTATCGAATGTATAATTATTGAATACGCGCTAAGATTCCATTAAGTATTGTAAATAAGATGATGATGATGATTATTGTAAGTTAGTTGCATATGCTTGTAGTTCTTTGAATAATGCCGAAATTTCGAAACGCGTATCTTTTAAGACTGAGGAGTTCTGTTCAGTGCTTTTGAATTCAGGATATACATTGGTGCAAAATCTTATTTTTAGTAGCATATGCTTATGTTACTTCAGGAAAAGTCTAAATCATTATATGTGTCCATATAAATTTCGAGGAGTCCCTCGATTCCACATTGATCCTATCATCATGTCACCGCTTTTTTCAAAACGGGACCAACTTGAAATTATACCCTTTACATCAAAAAAAGAATTTTGAAAATCGGTCCAGAGACGGCGGGATTATGGTATAACATACAAACAAAAATAAAAAATATATATATGTTGCCGAACGTATAGCCGCCTCTTTTTTTGGAAGTCGGTTAAAAAAATAGTGTGCTGTATATTACTTATCGACAAGCAGTTTAATTGCATATTTAAATAACACAAGCATAAGATTCTTAGCCCCTTCAGATACTTTTCTTCCTAAATTTAGGGAAAAAGTCCCAAGTTGGCATCACAGATAGACCGGCAGAAATTTTGTTGTGATAAGATAAGAATCTCTACGTGCGTAGGTTTACGCAGGCTTACGCAGTTTCTGGACATAGTCTAAGACTTATCTAATATAATTGTTACATATAAGTACCTTATTATACAAGAGTGGATTAAGCGCAAATAAATACAAAGTGCGCAAGGCGCGAGCACCGCAACGCATTACAAACTACGTAGGTACAATTTTTATTTGGGATATAATTAATCGAGCGAACAAAAAATAAGTTGGCGGCTGCACGTGAGCATACTGTATTACTGAATTTGGCAGCGAATTAATATGTTGGCGACTAAATTACTAAACTGGCGAAAACACTCGGGTGACAAAAAATTCAAAAGTCGGCAGATAAAAAGAGGCGAAATTTAATCCAAATTAGCACCGACATTTATAAGTTGGTGACTTAATTTCCGAGTTGATGACCATTATACCATATAAGCAGCTATAAAACCAGATTTGGTTGATAAATTAATGGCTGCTAAAAAGTCAATTTGCTGACTACGGAAAATCCTATTTTTGGATACTGTTGGAGTAAGTTTTTCTTTGGCATGTGTGTCATTTTCTAGGTTTCTGGGGGTGCAGAATAATCTATATCAATACAGATAAATAAAATTGAAGTGTCTGTTTGTAACTTCAAATTAACAGGTTTTCACAAAATGAATCTGAAAGTATATTCGGTACTTATAATAAAATACAATTTTTTTTTAATTTTTGTCTGTCCGTCTGTCTGTCTGTCTGTCGGTCTGTCTGTCTGTTTGTTCCGGCTAATCTATGAAACGGCTGGAACGATTTTCAAGGGACTTTCACAAGCAGATAGCTTATGTTATAAAATCTAACATAGGCTACTTTTATTTTAGGGTTCCGTTTAAAAAAATAGGGTTCTGCTTTCGTTAGTTCTGCGCAAACGAAGTTGCGGGCATTAGCTAGTATGAAAATAAAATCTGTTTTGAAATTCCACAATGGCGTAAATTTTTGTCATTAATATTAATAAAGTTGTCCTTTTCCAGGTTTCTGGGGGTTCTGATTACAAAATTGTCTTCCAATTTCATTTTCCAAAATGGAGAATATTCAATCTTCGTAAAATGAATATGAATACTAAATTTAAAGATCTTGGGGATGCTAATTAGGATTGATGATTATTATTACAGTATGTTATGTAGTTCAAGGTACCAGCTATATATAGAAATTTTTCAAAATTCAGGATTTATGAATTTTTATACCATTCATGAAGAAAATATGCGATTTCTAGGTTAATAAGGGGGAGGAAATTTTCATTATTTTTGCAGTAGGATGCACCGTTTCTGAGATAGAAGCGACTATAGAAAAAAAATATGGCAATGCTGTACTGAGATACAAGGGTTGTAATCTATAGAAATGTTGGAAAATTCAAGATTTTCGATTTTTTTTCTCCCATCATGAAGAAAATATGATGTTGCGGGGTTCCTAAGGGGGACGAAATTTTCATTATTTTTTCAATAGGATGCACCGTTTCCGAGATATAATCAATTTTATAAAAAAAGAACTAAATGCTGTACATTAAGATACGATGGATGTATAAATCTATAGAAATGTTGGTAAATTCAGGACTTTCGAAATTTTTTTTCTCCCATCATGAAGGAAATAGGATGTTGCGGAGTTTCTAAGGCGGACGAAATTTTCATTATTTTTTCAATAGGATGCACCGTTTCCGAGATAGAATCAATTTTATAAAAAAAGAAGTAAATGCTGTACATTGAGATACGACGGATGTTTATAGCTATAAGGAATGTTGGAAAATTCAGGATTTTCGAAAAAAAAAATTCTCCCATCATGAAGAAAATATGATGTTGCGGGGTTCCTAAGGGGGCCGAAATTTTCATTATTTATTTAATAGGATGCACCGTTTCCGAGATAGAATCAATTTTATAGAAATTAAAAATTTTAAAAACCCCCCGACACAAAAAATAAACTCTAAAAAATAATAAATAATATTTTAAACCTATTATAATTATATTATCACATATAATATTAAGTAAGTTGAAATAATTTTATTTTCCAATCGTCGCCTCGTCGGGGGACCGCTAAAGTTTATAAAGTATTTTTACAACAACAGCTAATTAATTATTACGAATTACATTTAAGTTTTTTGCGACTACACGTGTTTTTTTCACATAGCGGTCCCCCGACGAGACGACGATTGGAAAATAAAATTATTTCAACTTACTTAATATTATATGTGATAATATAATTATAATAGGTTTAAAATATTATTTATTATTTTTTAGAGTTTATTTTTTGTGTCGGGGGGTTTTTAAAATTTTTAATTTTACTTTTATTTTATCCTTTTTAAAGTATTTTTTTTTCATTATTATTTTTTACTTTCAACGTCATTGAAGTAACATGGTACCAAATTTCGAATCGATAGGACATGTGGACGATCCCTCTTCAACTAATAAAGAAAAGATGATCTTCAAACGGCTAATCAGGTCATGGTTACCTTACCATGTTCTTTAAATATCGTTGAAACAACACGGTACCAAATTTCGAATCGATCGGACATAAGAAAGTTAGTCAGATCCCCTCATCAACTAGAAAAGAGCTGATCATCTTCAAACGGCTGATCTTCCCACCACCAATTTTCTCATCAAATGAAGCTACGAACACTGTCGATTAAGTCATCAATATTATCTTTCAGTGCGCTTTCATTTGAGACCTTACTCGAGTATATTTGCACATTCGGATTTTCTTCCCCGCTTTCACCCCCCACAACTTTTAAACGCTCAACCGATTTTCATCAAACATGTCTAAGAACACTCGCATGTAAGTCACCTTTAATATAAAAGAAACTAAATTGAAATCGCTTCATCCGTTCGGGAGCTATGATGCCACAGACAGACAGACAGACAGACAGACACGTCAAACTTATAACACCCCTCTTTTTGCGTCGGGGGTTAAAAAAAGAAGTAAATGCTGTACATTGAGATACGACGGATGTTTATAGCTATAGGAATGTTGGAAAATTCAGGATTTTCGAATTTTTTTTTCTCCCATCATGAAGAAAATATGATGTTGCGCGGTTCCTAAGGGGAACGAAATTTTCAATAGGATGCACCGTTTCCGAGATAGAATCAATTTTATAAAAAAAGAAGTAAATGCTGTACATTGAGATACGATGGATGTATAAATCTATAGAAATGTTGGAAAATTCAGGATTTTCGATTTTTTTTTCTCCCAGCATGAAGAAAATATGATATTGCGGGGTTCCTAAGGGGGACGAAATTTTCATTATTTTTTCAATAGGATGCACCGTTTCCGAGATATAATCAATTTTATAAAAAAAGAACTAAATGCTGTACATTAAGATACGATGGATGTATAAATCTATAGAAATGTTGGTAAATTCAGGACTTTCGAAATTTTTTTTCTCCCATCATGAAGGAAATAGGATGTTGCGGAGTTTCTAAGGCGGACGAAATTTTCATTATTTTTTCAATAGGATGCACCGTTTCCGAGATAGAATCAATTTTATAAAAAAAGAAGTAAATGCTGTACATTGAGATACGACGGATGTTTATAGCTATAAGGAATGTTGGAAAATTCAGGATTTTCGAAAAAAAAATTCTCCCATCATGAAGAAAATATGATGTTGCGGGGTTCCTAAGGGGGCCGAAATTTTCATTATTTATTTAATAGGATGCACCGTTTCCGAGATAGAATCAATTTTATAGAAATTAAAAATTTTAAAAACCCCCCGACACAAAAAATAAACTCTAAAAAATAATAAATAATATTTTAAACCTATTATAATTATATTATCACATATAATATTAAGTAAGTTGAAATAATTTTATTTTCCAATCGTCGCCTCGTCGGGGGACCGCTAAAGTTTATAAAGTATTTTTACAACAACAGCTAATTAATTATTACGAATTACATTTAAGTTTTTTGCGACTACACGTGTTTTTTTCACATAGCGGTCCCCCGACGAGACGACGATTGGAAAATAAAATTATTTCAACTTACTTAATATTATATGTGATAATATAATTATAATAGGTTTAAAATATTATTTATTATTTTTTAGAGTTTATTTTTTGTGTCGGGGGGTTTTTAAAATTTTTAATTTTACTTTTATTTTATCCTTTTTAAAGTATTTTTTTTTCATTATTATTTTTTACTTTCAACGTCATTGAAGTAACATGGTACCAAATTTCGAATCGATAGGACATGTGGACGATCCCTCTTCAACTAATAAAGAAAAGATGATCTTCAAACGGCTAATCAGGTCATGGTTACCTTACCATGTTCTTTAAATATCGTTGAAACAACACGGTACCAAATTTCGAATCGATCGGACATAAGAAAGTTAGTCAGATCCCCTCATCAACTAGAAAAGAGCTGATCATCTTCAAACGGCTGATCTTCCCACCACCAATTTTCTCATCAAATGAAGCTACGAACACTGTCGATTAAGTCATCAATATTATCTTTCAGTGCGCTTTCATTTGAGACCTTACTCGAGTATATTTGCACATTCGGATTTTCTTCCCCGCTTTCACCCCCCACAACTTTTAAACGCTCAACCGATTTTCATCAAACATGTCTAAGAACACTCGCATGTAAGTCACCTTTAATATAAAAGAAACTAAATTGAAATCGCTTCATCCGTTCGGGAGCTATGATGCCACAGACAGACAGACAGACAGACAGACACGTCAAACTTATAACACCCCTCTTTTTGCGTCGGGGGTTAAAAAAAGAAGTAAATGCTGTACATTGAGATACGACGGATGTTTATAGCTATAGGAATGTTGGAAAATTCAGGATTTTCGAATTTTTTTTTCTCCCATCATGAAGAAAATATGATGTTGCGCGGTTCCTAAGGGGAACGAAATTTTCAATAGGATGCACCGTTTCCGAGATAGAATCAATTTTATAAAAAAAGAAGTAAATGCTGTACATTGAGATACGATGGATGTATAAATCTATATAAATGTTGGAAAATTCAGGATTTTCGATTTTTTTTTCTCCCAGCATGAAGAAAATATGATATTGCGGGGTTCCTAAGGGGGACGAAATTTTCATTATTTTTTCAATAGGATGCACCGTTTCCGAGATAGAATCAATTTTATAAAAAAAAGAAGTAAATGCTGTACATTGAGATACGACGGATGTTTATAGCTATAGGAATGTTGAAAAATTCAGGATTTTCGAATTTTTTTTTTCCCATCATGAAGAAAATATTATGATGTTGCGGTGTTTCTAAGGGGGACGAAATTTTCATTATTTGTTCAATAGGATGCACCGTTTCCGAGATAGAATCAATTTTATAAAAAAAGAAGTAAATGCTGTACATTGAGATACTAGGAATTTATAAAGCTATACAAATGTTGGAAAATTCAGGATTTTCAATTTTCTTTTTCTCCCATCATGACGAAAATATGAGGTTGCGGGGTTACTAAGGAAATTTGAAATGGATGACTTTTTGTAATCAACCCCAGAAACCAATAAAAGGACACCCATATTATTTTTATAAAATTAAGTATGTCCGCCATATTGGAATTTCAAAACGAATGTCATTTTCGTATCCAGCACTCCCAAAAACCTGGTAAACGACACCCATATCAATTTTACGAAAAATAAATATCCGCCTTTTTTAAATTTCAAAATTAATCTACACAATAATCTACACCCCCTTAAAACCGAGAAAAATTAAAAATTGGAAATGTTGTACGCTCCTTTATGTTTTTTTTTGTGTGCTCTCGTTTTGCTGCTTGTATGGTTTTTGAGTTACCTACATCAGGAAAAATATATGTGCCTATTCTTAAATTAAATGTGTACTCACAAATTGTCGCCAAGATGGTTATTTGTTCGCTAAAATATAATCTGTCTGCCAGTTTGGAAAATTCAATGGTATTATTTAGTCACCAGATTTGTAATTTTTTTGTTCCTTACATTCTTTCGCCAACTTAGTAATTTAGTATTCAATATTGGGTATTTTCACATCCAAAATTTAATTGTTTTGTCGCAAGTTTAAATACATGCCTTTTTATTTTTTGTGTGTAGTTTCCACGTAGTTTCTAATGCACCGCAATTTTTGCCGCAAGGCACCGTGTGCTCGCGCCCTTACTTGTAATCTCTTCTAAATTGTGCTAAATTCTATTGTATTTCTTTTAAAGTTTTAAGTCTGTATACGAGTTTTTTCAACAAACAAAAATTTATAGTTTTTGATTTTTTCATCTGCATTGTAGTTATCTACATACATAATTTTTTATACGTAAGTTATAAGTAGTAGAGATTTAGTACTTTCCCATAGGTATTATTGTTTTTAAATATTACTAATTTGGTAATAGACCAAGGCTATGACGTGTTAAACGGCGGTAATGTAGAGTTGAGCTTTCCAAGCGAAAATCGCTTAAAACTAAATTTTATGCTTGTTGAACATGAAAGAGATAAGTGAACGTCTAGCGCGCTTCTAGGAAAGAAGACAAATATCACAGATTAAATAAAGAGAAATAGATAAACAGCTACATAGTTAGCTTGTATTTTTTGTTGCACCGTATTGTATTGCTTGTATTGTTAGCACCGTATGTTTGTACTAGTGCACTACTACAAACATACGGTGTGACCATGACTGTGGAAAAATTGTGGGGCGTTGAAGTGGATTTTTTTTTAATTTGGACAAATTCACTTATTACAGGATGTATTTTTATCCGACTGAAATATTTAACCCTTCATTGGGCTACACATTACAATGTTACGTAAGTAATGACATAAAACATTTTGTAATTTGAACAGAAAAATAACTTAATTAATATTTCCTGACAACTCGCACTACGCATGGACACCCTTGTACTGCCGTACGCCGCGCCGGCTTTTAGGTCACGGGCCCGCCGCGCAGTATCGGCCGCGCGGTTATGCATATGAAGTTTTAAGGATAATCTGGTCAAATTTTAATGTCACATCACACATGCTATAAAACATTATGCTTTAAATGCATTTCACGTCATAAGCGGACAAGCAAAAAAATGTGAGGTCGTGAATTTTGTTTATACTCTGGTCAGTTATACTTCTAGGTGATATGGATGTGTACACACAATTTTTTTTCCTTTCATATTTTATTGCTGACTCACCTTTAAAAAAGTTACTAAAAGTGAAGGTCCGTTATTTTTGGATGCTTAATATTTTCATCAATTAATTTGTAACAAAAACCAATAAGTATTGTTTCTTATAGCTATAAAGCTGATTTTTTAAATTTTTTTATCGAATTCTTAATTTGAAATTATTTGAATAGAATAGTTAACCGGAAGTGAAGATTTCAAATAGATTTTTGAGTAACTTCGACCATTTTAATTTTAAATATTTTAACCTTGAATTAAAGCTTAAAATGTACTTACTAATTCTTCACAAAAAAAGTGATCTCTAATAGTTTACGACAGAGCATATAGATAGAGTACATACAAATAGCTTTAAGAGTCATATTAAGCGCTTTAAAGTTGAATATCTCGCAAACGGATACCTAATCAAAAAATAGTCCAGAAACCTCCTAATGTTTATATAAAAGACCTATCACTGATTGATTATCGTTTCGTTTACGCCGCGGCCGCTGTCAAATGGGCCTGCTAGGCCCCCTGAAACTGAAACGAGACTGCAATTTTAATTACGAGAATCGACCCCTTTGTTCGTTTTAGCAACCTATTTCCTAACTAGTCATGAAAACGGAGATTATTTGTATTGGCCCCTTTGTGTCGGTATAATCTAACGCCAGAAACATTAAACATTTTCTACATATAGGTAAAGATTCGTCGGTCCAACTGTATCTGACCGGGTTAAGTTTGTGCCAGTTGAACCGACGACTACCTAAGGGCAAAGATTTCAACTCAAGATGAAATTTTTTTCTGCTAAATGTACCTGATAGCCTATCAGGTACATTTAGCAGAAAAAAATTTCATACAAGAAAAAGTTACGCCATCTTGGTTTTCACCATAACTCAAATGTCAGCCATATTGTTTTCACCATACTTCGAATTTCAAAATGGCCCCAAAATTTAAAAATTGGGGCCATTTTACTGGAGACACTTTTTTCCTCAACATGCCTCGTCTATAATATACGTCTATGCCTAAGGGTCATTTCACACCTAATCTTTACGTCACGTATCGTTAATTCGTTACGCGATATAGCGCTGCATTATTAAGATAGCTATTCAAAACTGAACTTTATTCATTACACAGGAAGAGTTTCATTCAATTCATTACACGTTTCATTGTAAAAGTTCGAATGTCAGAATCTCAATTCTCGTATAATTAGACTTTTATTAAAGTAGACTTTCAATTTACTTTGTTTGGATTGAAAGTGAAGCGACATGTTACCATAAACGGATTTTATGACGTTTCGACGAATCAGAGCGCGTTGGTTTAACGTTTATAAAAACACCGTTTGAGAGTTTTAGCATATCTAGACTTGATTGTAATTGTATTAATGCAGGTTTCATTTAGCAGAACTGCCCCTGGTTAAACATTTAGCATTTTCTACATAAAAAGATTCGTCAGCCTAACTGTATCCTTGACCGGGTTAAGTTTGTGCCAGTTGAACCGTCGACTACTTAAGGGTTAATTAATATAGTCTAAGATCCGTACTAAAATCGTCCTTCACCGAACTCCTTACCAGATAAAAATGATGTTTTAGAGAACAAGATAATTTTTTAAATATGTTTAGATTAGGCAACCCCTTTGGAAATTGTCATTATTATTTTTAATTAAATTTATAAAAATATATATATTTTTTAATTTCACTGGCGTGTCTACTAAATAAAATTAACTCCGATGGAAAGTATATAATGTATACAATATGCTACACCTCAGTTGCAGACCTTTTTTTTGTCCCTATTACCTGGTTGCTGTGTTTAAACAGGTAAATTGATATTAGTAATTCCGCTTTATTGTTTACCAATTGAGACCAGTCTCAAAATGTAAGCAATTTAATTAGAAATAACGTAGTATAAATAGGGAATGTTATTATTCGTCAAATTTTACTATTCGAATAATTCGAATAATGGCTAAACACTATTCGAATAAATTCGAATAATTCGAATAATACGAATATTGGTTATAAACTTTAAATACAAGTAATATAATGCGTTTATATATACCTGCATATTTAGTAATATTAAAATGTGAAGTGTTTCACAAATTACTCTAAAAAAATCAACATTTTTCAACAAAAAAAAAAAATCTTATTCGTTTCAAACTTAAAATACTAAATTTCAATAACTTTTTATAACTATTAACACATGAATGGCTTAGGTCTGGAGCAGACCATAGATTTGGTTGTCAACTAAGTGGTTTCTGCCACAAAATAAAGGAAAAGATCGTCTAGAGCAGATAATTTTTGGGGTTTGTTTAAGAGGTTCGTATTTTCTGGTTTTTAATTGAGTCAAGCAAAGTCAGACCTACAGTCTGACTTTTTAAATTAACCTTTGGGTAGTATAATTTAATGTATAAAGAACACCATATTACAGAACATATTTTTTATCTACACTAATATTATAAAGAGGAAAACTTTGTATGTTTGTTTGTTTGTTTGTTTGTTTGTCTGTTTGTAATGAATAGGCTCAAAAAGTACTGGACCGATTTCAAAAATTCTTTCACCATTCGAAAGCTACATTATCCACGAGTAACATAGGCTAAATTTTATTTTGGAAAAAAATAGGGTTCCGTAAGATATTTGGGTTTTTCGGACACAAGGTGTAAAAAATCAACCAGAAAAGTTACTTATTTTGCGTACGCTGCCTAAACTATAAAAGATAGAACCATAAAATGTTCTAATTAATTGTAGATCTTATAAATATCTACAAAAAAGTCCGCGACACACTATACCTAACTATGTCGAGTGAGGCACAACAACCATTTTTTTATTTAGAAATCTTGAATTTTTTTTGGACTACATTTAAACGCGTTTATTTTACTCATGCTATTATTCCTTATCAAAATAAATTATTTCATCACTAAGTACAGTTTATGTAGATAATATTTGGTCTTTGAATGATTAAAATTGGACGTTTGGTTTTGAAGTTATGGCGAAATTAAAATATTACGATTTCTGCTTCACGGCCCGTTGCGAAGTGGGCGTCACCAAGGCGGGTGCGCGTGCGGGAAGATAGATCTATGAGTAAGGTACCCTCAGTATTAGTATCAGTATTGTAGCCGTGCGAAGCCGGGGCGGGTCGTTATTTATATATTAGTTTGTTTAAGATTGGAGAGAAATATATTTGCAGAGTTGGAACACTGCACAGAAATCGGAATGCACTGTAAATAGTGCTCTGTTCTAATATAATGCAGCTGAAAACTCTAAACACATGAGTATCGTGCTGTCATAATGGTCTTCTCCAGACCTAATCGGTACGTGTGTATATAAACCGTAGTAAGAATAAGTAAACAAGATAAACCGTCAAAATAAAAAGCACTCAAAAGAGATTTTATAACGAAAAAACTTCATAGTTGGTAAAAAATGGGTGGAAAATCTTTAAAACAAAAATAACCTTTTTCCATTTTCAAGTTAGCCATATTTTTGGTCTCTTTATGTTTTCAATTTTTTCTTGAACGATGAGTCTTATTACAAAAAGGAAGTTAGGTTAGGCAGAAGGCATCAGTGCAGAAGTAGGCATCAGGCGTTGTACTGCAAGAATGGATTGTGTCATGTTACGAACCGTTCAGAAGATGAAGCGACGGTACAAAGAGACTGAAAAACATTTGACAAGACCGTGCAAGACTTTAATGGCAGACTCAGCGCTCGGCAAGACCGTTAAATTGTTTCCACTTGTTGAAAATCAACACTTAGATGCATTTAAGTTCGGAAACAGCTTCTTCAGGCCCGAAGGGACTATGTTACTGACAGCACAGTGAAGAAAACATGCTTAAGTAAATGAAACCCTAAAGACCGAGGCAAGGGGCGAGTGGTCTCACCTCGAGACTAAACTCGAGAGCCCTAGTATCGAGTAGCAACGCTGTGATACGTCCGTGAACACATACAAAAGGATGAACGAGAATGGTCCAGAATTTTGGTCCCAGATGAGTGGATCCCAGAAGTTTACTTTAACTTCAGAAGTTAAAGTAAACTTCTGAAGGGAAGCTAAGTAAACGTGACCTGGTAGGGGATATCTTCAAGCCTACTTTTCATATAGAGTCCAGTATGCTCAGGCAGAGTACATATACAATGGGCTGGCATACCTTCAGGAATCCGCATTGAGTATGGCCATGACACTTGGACCTCTACCTGGAGAAAGATATGGTCAAAAGACTCTTAAATATTATCTTTAATGTCCTCACCTCAACCCGATAAGTATACGATAAGTATACCCTGAGAAGAGCTTAGAAAGCTAGTCAGAAGCCGCAAATTTCACCTACAGTTAGTACCCTCACAGCACTAAAACACGCCCTAATATGAGAATGGGAGAGAATATTGCATAATTCGGCTCGAAAAACTCGTTTTCAGTATGACAAACCTCCTCCAAGCTGTTGTCAGGCCTCGAGGAGTTATTCAAAACCTCAATTTTATATAATACTGATATATATAAGGTTTGGTAAAATCAATTACGGATATTTTGGGCATATGATCTGCTGCTTATGTAAAGACGTTTAAGCAGAAAAATAATTGTCATACTCGAAAAAAAAAAAACATTTTTCTTTATATGGGCGAGTTTGCGTTTTGCGGGGAGTCACCCATACAAGAGATGATTTTTTACTTTGAGTATGACAATAATTTTTTTGCCTAAACGTCTTTACACAAGCAGTGGATAATGTACCCGAAGTATCCGTAGTTGATTTTCGGAGACCTTATATAATTTATTACTTTTTAAGAAAACTGATAAATCTTGTTATAATATTTTGAAAAGTGTGAAATTTTAAACGATTTGTACTAAGTTTTGCAGGCCAGTGTAATACTGTAATAATAATAAAAGAAAAGTTTTATACATGACTATCACAAATTCAATCACTTCCAAGTTGGTCCAAATTGGTTTCACCCACCTCTGTCATTTCTGAACTATGAAGACTAAGAACTTACAATTTTCCATGCTGGTAGATCATAGTAAATTCTCTTTAGGAAAGTCATTTTGAATGAAATCGAACAGTAAGATTAAGATACTAAAAATCGTAAAGCGTAAGCTTTATAGTAACAGAACCCTCCTTAGACACGTCCTAACATGCTCTTGGTTAAGTTATTTTGACAAGCGTGTGAGTATGGATTTCTTTCGCTGAGGCCTATAGGAAGTATTCACTTTAAATATATTTTTATTTAAAAACTATTTTGTATTCTTTCACAAACAGTGTAGTAAAATCTGTTTTAGGATATTATTGACGACAATATTCATAAATAATAAAAATAATGTATTAAATAACGAAACTTTTCCGGTTTATATACATGTCTATAACTACTATTAACATATTTTTGAAAAATAAATAAAATATTTTTATTATTCGTTTTATTCGAAATATTCGAATATTGAACCCAGTCATATTCGAATAATAAAATCGTCGAATATTCGAATAAAACGAATATTCGAATATTCGAATAATATTCCCTAAGTATAAAGTTGCTTGAGAAAATTCAGTCGTAAATACGGGTTGCAAGGGTTTAAAGTTAAAAAATTCGGGGCGAGCAAAATTGTTAGACAGAGAGGCATTGAGAGGACAATAGGGAATATGCATGAAAATTTAATTTGCCTGAAATATTTTTTTCCCTGTTCTTTATTGTCGTCACATTATAACTAAACGGATTTTTTAAAATTTAGTTCTTATTTAAACCGAAAAAAAAAAATAATGCAAAATCAGCCCGGGAAATTTAAAATTGCGAAACGCGTCACCATTGGTCGCGAGTTGCGACCAATGGTGACGCGCGTGTGTGACGTCAGACTACACGACGCTGTCTTTCATGACAATGACATGACTGACGTTTTATTGAATTTTATGCTCTGACTTATCTATGATTTTAACTGTCAACTGTCTTTTTCGTGTACGATGACGTCACAACCCAAGCCCGCGAAAATGGCGTGTTCAAATCGCGCAAAAATTATAGTGATTTTTAAACATTTTTTCCAGCTTAATGGATAATATTTTGGATGTGTTATATATATTTTTGGTAATGTTATAACCAGTAGAAACGTTTTAAAAAAAAAATACATGCATATTCCCTATTCTCTGTTATAGAAAAGGAGTGTATCCTTTTCTATAACAGAGAATAGGGAATATGTTTGTATTTTTTTTAACTACAGCTGTGCGCACAGGCTTCGTAAACTGTGAGAGAGTGCGCATGTTCCATACTCTAATTTAATTTACTATACATAATTTACTATAGTGTAGTGTTTTGGAGTGGATAAAGTTATTTTTTTATTAAATTCAATAAAATGATTTTTGAAAAGCTTGGCATATATGAAACCTGTAGAGAAGTACGTTTTTAAAACAAATCAAAGAACAATAAAATTAAAAAAATTATTAATACATGTTGAGTAGGAAAATAGGATTTTTTTTATTGAGTATTCTCAAAACAAATCAAAAAACAATATTAAAAAAATATATATTAACACATGTTTGGTAGGAAAATAGAATTTTTTTTATTGAGTAATCAATACATTACAAGAAGTGATCACACAAAATATAAAATTAAATGATTATTATTCCGGATCAGAATCGCCGGAAGGAAACTTCTTCATTATCTTTTTCTGTCATTTGTAAAATATTGTCTATTTTTAAAGGTGTTTGGTCTCCATCAAATCCTTTTGGTTTTAAATAACCATCAAGGTACCAACCACAATTTTCAGGGTTTAATTTTACGCAATTAGATTCAGTTGCATGTAGCCACATTGAATTTACAAAAATAGTGCGTAAAATTTTTTGTTTTAGTTTGAGTCAAAACTTCTAACTTTTTTAAGAAAATTTTCGTTTTTGATCGACTGATAATAATTTATAAATCACAAAGGCGCATAGATCATTACGCATAAATCTTCCACTTTAATCATTCAATCTATTGGCTGCAAACTGCATTTAAATTCATTTAGTAGTTTAAAAGATCTAAGCAAACATAAAGCGGAATAAAATACTTCATTTTATGCTATGAAAAGATTAACATTTTCATCATCATTTTGATTTTTATCGACACAAATTTTCTCTAAAAATAAAAATTCTCTAAAACATCATTTTTGTCTGGTAAGGAGTTCAGTGAAGGACGATTTTAATACGGATCCTCTACTAATAGCGAAACGAAACGATACGCGACATAGCTCTGCATTTTTATGATAGCTATTCAAAATTAAACTTTATTAATAATAGAAGAAGATACACATTTCACTACAAGAGTTCAGGTAATACTGCAGGTCTAAAAAGGTCGTTTTGGCAATTCATTTTCAATTCTTGTTATGAATTACTGTATCAAAGATGACAGCGATCGTAAAATGGCCACTTGAATTGCAATTCATAATATGATTTGGATACAATTCATATGCAGAAATTGGCTGAAATGCATTCATTTGACAGATTTACAAGCAGAATTGCTTTAGTGTCAAATAGCAATATTGCGATGATATAGCGCAAGTGACCTTTTTAGACCCGCAGATGTCATATGAAACGTGTATCTTATTAATTATTATGTAGGAAATAAAGTTCAATATTGAAGCTGTCATAAAAATGCAGCGCCGCAACAACCATTCTCACATTCCAGTGATGTAGTACTGATGCTGATAGGAAATCCAGTCTGGTAAATAGCTAGCTAGGTACTCATAACTAAAAAGTATAAAATAAAAAATTATAATTTAAAAAATTTAAAAACCCGACTGCCTAAAAAGTGAACTAAACTAAGTAGGTACAATTATTCGACAGCCAATCTAATTTTTCAATGGATCCTGACTGTTTAGTTGTTATGTTCCAATAGTATTAATTCAATAATATATTATAGAATTCTAGACCACCGGATATCTAAGTGCTTGTTTTTTTCTTTTCAGTTTTAATTATGTACCTACTTAGTTTAGTTCACTTTTTACGCAGTCGGGTTTTAACATTTTTTAAATTATAATTTTTTATCTATTTGTAGCGTCGACGCTGCGCAGCGCGTCGTTTTTAATGCGTTTTGTCGTCGAACGCGACGTTTCAACGGAACGACGGACAGGAGATGAAGAGGGAGGGTGGATGATGCGCTGCGTAAGAGCGAGTCCACACGGCGCGTTGCGTCAGCGTTGCGTCAACGCAGCGCTGTCGCTCCGTCGTTTTACATACTAAAAACTGTACCGTTCACACGGTGCGCTGCGTCGCCGCAACGCTGTGACGACGCACGAACAACGGACAGCATCCCCCGAGACGAAGCGGGAGGGGTAACTACGTTACGTTTACGTCGCAACAACGCTGCGTTAACGCAGCACCCGTGTGGACTGGCCTGATGATTATCGTGCGTCGACGCAACGCAGGTGTGGCAAACAATTAGTTGCGACGACACGACGCAACCGCAGATTACTTAATAGTTACTAAGAAAACGCAACGCACTAATGGGACCTCAGCCTTAACGAGCGAGTTAACTCCGTGCAGTTAAATATTAACCGCTTTATGACATTTCCGGGGTTTGTTGTTGTGATTTACACGGGGTTCCATTGATTTTTCTTTCAACATAACTAAAATTGCAAAGTTAAGAACTCTAATGTTATAAACTAAGTTTAACCTAACAGACCAATGAGGTCCGCTTATCGATTCCATAAATCGTTATTGACATCGCTATTGATAGATGTCGTGGAAACAGGAACTAATTAAAAACTTTACAGAAAATTATTATTTTGACTTAAGGGGCAAATAGCCCCTAAAGCTTAAAAATCGCTCAGTTTGAGTCGGAACTACTCCGAAAAATGGGAATAAAAAAATTCAAAAAAATATACATTTCACACTTCAATCCTTCATCTTTAATATCATCGTTAATTTTTTTAATAAGACGAAGATTAATATTAAATAAATTAAAATTAAAAAGCCCTGTTTTCAGATTTCTTTTTCTATCTACTTACTACCTACTACGGCTATAAAGATGGTTCTTTTACGAAAATGTGAAGAATATATTTATCTAACATTTCATCGTTGGGTTTTTCGAAATACCGTTTTGTTTTCAAAATATACGTAAATAACTATTATTTTGTGAAAATATTTGTAAGCGGTGCGTGAGCGGGCGCGCGGGACAGTGAGCCGCTGACTTTCGTACGAGGAGGTTGTGTCACTCTCCGCGGTGCCGCTATTTCGCAATCGTTTATTTTACTCTTGAAATAATAGGGAACAACATGCCGTAAAAAATAAATTATGAAAACCTTAGCGAGCACTCTGCCTGCGATAGAATGAAAATGTTCGATCGTTGAATGTACTTTTTTGTTCCTTCAACTTCTTACTTGAAATTTTAATAATATATTAATATAATATTATATAGTATATATTATAGTATAATATTTTATTATATAATATGTACTTGTAAATTTCACAGAAAGTGTATATTCTCTATTTCTATGACGACCTATGTGGCTCAGTTGGTTGAGCGTGTCGTTGCTCAAGCCGGGGGTCGCGGGTTCAAATCCCGCCTACGGAACAAAAAGTTTTCTATGTTCCTGGGTCATGGATGTGTATTAAATATGTGTATAATATAGTAAAAATCTTAATTATGTGTATAGTATAAAATTATTAAATATACTCCCGTTATCTGGTACCCGTAACACAAGTTCTTCGAGAACTTACCACGGGATCAGATTGACGTGGTGTGAAGCGTCCATAGATATATTATATTATTTCTGTTTTAATTGTCTATTTAGTATATCAACGTTTTGAGGTATATAGTATATGAGATAAAAATGCCTAAGCGACATTTATTTATTTATTTAACACACATACAACTACCATTACAGACAAAATCCAATTCAATAGCGTAGGAGAGCAAATTCATATTTTATATAATACATATTATGATATTTCCAGATTAAATAATAATAATTGATAAAAAATAATAATTAAAGAAAATATAATAATTAAAGAAAGACACATATGACGCATAAATTTAGTAAACTTTATAGAAGAGTGATTTAACGTTAAAATTTTTAGAAAAAAAAATCATTAAAAATCACAAAATAGTCGGATTTAGATGGTTTTAACATACATCTATATATCTATATATCAATAAGATACAACGTGTATCTTATTTTATAGCAATTTTTGATATTAAAACGAGTCATATAGCTTTCGAATTACAGGCAGTTTATGTCGCTTAGGTAAAAAAGTCCTAATTCGAAAAATAGGTAAAATTACCTAAGCTATCAACGAAAGTTATGTAATAGCAAGTAAAATTGCCTACATTTTATTTTAAAGGTTTTGAGCAACATGTAAAAATAGATAAGCTATAGATACATTTTCTGTAATAACAGGTAAAAATAACTAATTCGAAACACTTTAAAAAAATATAGGAGTATTCATCTAAATGGCCTAAGAGTTTATAAAATAAAACAAGATAAATTACATAAATGTTGCTTACATTAAGAATTTTCTACGGCTAAAGTTATCTTAGTAAATTTATTATTTAATGACATTGTAAATTTTTGCTCCTAACTGACAATATTCTCCTTCTTCTTGTTTATAAAAATTAATTGCAGTTCCCTTGTCTGACTAAAACGAGCTAAAACGTTAGCTAATTTTGATCTTGAAATAATAAAAAATATAGAAGTAAAAACTCAAGGCTTAGGATTTCAGCCCATTGCTTTATACTTAAGCTGCGGCCCCATTCCTTGAGTTCTCTCTTGGTAGTGCTGGGAGATATTCCACATACCGATTCTGGGCATGACACCGTGACACAATTGGCCCATAGCCTACCCAGCTCATCCGCGGTTTTGTTGCCGGAGATATTGCCGTTGCCTAGAACCCATACCAGACTGATGCTGTTATCTCGTCCTAGCATGTTTAGCGTTCGAACACAAGCCATAACTAATTTAGATGAAAGAAGAAGGGGCAAAAAGTCCCCATCCTTGTAGCACTATAAGACATATATCAAATGAAAGGGCTTAAAAAAAGTGTCATTGTTTTGTATGACGAAAATCCTCTAAACCATGGGAGAAAAAAGTAAATGAGGGTTAAAAAAGTTTAAAAAAATCATTCTATATTATTGCACCGTTTCATAGTATTGCTACTATGGAAAAATTTTTGGAAAGTAATGGTATACACTCAACTTTAGAAAAGTGTTATATTTTGATAAACTGCCTCATATTTTGATGAAATGTATGGAATGATAATAAAATACTAAAAATAAGCTCTTTCCTCAATTTTTTCGCACATACCTTATTACTTTCTGGAAATTGTTTCTTACTTGCAACGCTATCGAATGGTGCAATAATACAAAATGTATTTTTTTCCTAATTTGCGGATTCGAATCCTGGCCTGGAAAAGTGGTTTATGTAAAATCAAATAATTCAGATAAAACAATTACATTAAAATACATATAATTAAATAGCAAAAATAATTTTAAAACGATTAGGTACAGAAAAAAAGTAAAAAAGATATAGTACATGGTGAATTATTAGCAATGGCAATTTAGCCCTACGGAATATCGAGGCCGACTTGATGAAAACTTAAACTGCATCATTTTTGATAACTCATTTTTCCTAGACAGGATTCGAACCCATAAATTATAAAAAAAAAAACATCCTGTACTGCACCTTTAAATAGTATCGCAAGTAAGAAACAATTTCCATAATGTAAGTATGTGACAAAATTTAGGAAAGAGCTTATTTTAGCATTTTATTATCATTCCATACATTTCTTCAAAATATGGGACAATTTATCAAAATATAACACTTTTCTGAAGCTTGCTGTATACCATTACTTCCCGAAAATGGTTCCTTATTAGCAACACTATGAAATGGTGCAATAATACAGGATGATTTTTTAAACTTTTTTTCACTTATAACTCTCATTAACTTTTTTCTCCCATGGTTTACAGATTTTTCGTCATACAAAAAAATTACACGCTTTTTAAGTCCTTTGATATATGTCTTGTAGTGCTACAGTAGTGGGGACGGGATCCATACAAAAATGCCCCTTCTTCTTTCTGCTGCTGTCAGTGCCTTCAGCGCAGTGTGATTGTTCTGACAGACTGCGCTGAAAGCATTGACAATAGCAGAAATATCATCTAAATTATCCTAATCTTCTCTATAAGATTAGGATGTTTTATGGACAAGGACACACAGGATCTGTAGGCTCTGTAGTGAACAACTCATCACAGCCTCAAACATGGTTGTAAATTGTCCTAAGCAAGTATATAGGCAAGCCTGTAGGTGGCATGCCCCCGTAGAAGATCCGTCCACCCGGTTGTCTTTCCGGGATCCGTCCGTGTACCAGACTATGTCATTGGAGTTAACATTGATTCCTATCCTCTACTCTCCCTAGACGATAGGAAAACCTTCCATTAAAAGGCTTCCTGGCCTTGAAAAACGCTACTACCGCCATACATTTGTCATTAAAAATGTACGGTGATAGCAGCTTTTGATGTAACAAAAGAGATGAACAATATTTGTTATATTCTGATATTTTTTTTATGAACATCAACTTGGCAAAATCGCTTTAAAATTTTATCACAGTAACATATTTTGTCGGCAGCGTTAATTCGTTAACCGTTGAAGTTAATTCTTAACCCCAGTTAACGTAATTTTTCCAAGGAATCCACAGAAAACTTTTTATTCTCTTATGGATTCGAACCCACGCCCTCTGGCTTGAGCACTAAAGCGCTAACCACTGAGCCACAGATATCTTCATCTAAACTGATTCAATTTAAGTCTCTATAACTCCTGAATTTATGAAGTTTTTTGGACCGTTATAGTTTTCGTTCAAAGTTTATTACATGGACTACCATCATGAATTTTTCACATTTTTAGAGCCAGCCGTTTGGTTTTTAGAGGGGGGACGCCGTATTTTAACAAGAAATGCGCTTAAAAGTGGAATGTCGCGCAAACGGATACGTACGTACATCAAAATATAATCTCAGAAACCTCTCAATGTTCTTATAATGTCTATGTACCTAATTATATCTCCCCTTTTCGTGTAGGTGTAACCAAAAATTATCTTCATTTATTTTAGCACTATGTCGACGTGATAAATAAACTTATCCATTCAAAGTTTAATATTTCAAACGGTGGGTTTGGATGGACAGACGGACGGCCGGACGGTCGGTCGAACGGAAGGACATGACGAAACTATAAGGATTCCGAGACATGAACTACGGAACCTTAAAAAAGGAATAATAATGAAACCACACCGATTTCAGTGACTGTTGCCAATTTAATTGAAAATAGACCAGCTATAGGAGCTATTTTATTATGTCCAAGTATGTGCGCAAAGTTTACTCCCATAACCTAGTATATTGATATTTTCTACTACCGACAGGACTAACTAGCGAAACATTAGGCGCATAAATATAGAAATATAAATTTAGCAATGTTTGCGTTCATTAAGGTTTTCACACACTGTAAATTTAATACTTTTAGTTACATTTTATCTAACCGACGACAAAAAAAAAATCTAACCGACAAACTTAAAAACAAAAGTTTTCAAATAAAAATATCTACATTGCACGAATAGTTATTGTGTCAAATATGTAAAACTATCTTTACGCCAATATTGTTTTATTTCACTATGGGTAAAATTCTACAAGTTGCACTTTCGTAAAATAATGGTATCAAATTAAATGCACTGTAAGGACAATTCACAAATAATTTGTATGGAGAAAATGTACAAAGTGTTCACGAAAAGAATTTTTTAAACAAGTAAAAATATTTTTGTGCAAACAAAAGAAAAGTAAAAACATGAAAAATAGACTAAGTAAGTAGATTTTTAAAATTCTTCAAAATATCCAAATGATTTTTTTTATAAATCGCTTTTTGTTGTCGCTTAGTGAACATAACATTCATGATTTTGTATAAATTTCACTATATCGTCGTAGGAAGACGACGATTAGACCAATCGACGCAGAAAAAAAAATACAAACTCATTGATATAACTTATTTTCGGTATTTTTGTCGCTTAGGAAAGCGAAAAAACACCTAGTGGATATTTTAGTGATTCTGTCAATAGCACTAAGTATTGCATTTTGGTGGGCGTAGAGGTGGAAAATGAAATCAAAAGTGATGGGTTGGAAGCCGCATTGCCTACCAAATAATTTCTAGATTTCGGGAATAACCTCGACCGGCTTCTACAGAAGAAGGAGAAGCGGCTTATACATTCTACGTTTTTTCTTTGCTCATAGACCGGAAATAAATTAATATTTTCAAGTTGCATTTAAATCAATCCTAAAGTCGTATAAAAGGGCCGTTCCTCAGTTTATAATTTGAGTCGCGGCGCGGCCGCGCGCGGAGATCGCGAGCGCTGCGGGGTGTATGCGGGTGGCGCGGCGGGAATTGTTAGGCCACGCCCGAATCTGTGACGTCATCTACGTATATTTTCGCCTTAAAATAGTTTGAACTCCATTTCACTCCCAAAAGTAACAATTAATGTTTTTATGTAAACTAGGAATTGTTCGGACTTGTACCTGCTGCAACTTTTCGCCACCGCCCCAATTTCCATGCGACAAAATATTTATCATCCTCATCACCTTGATGAGTGGCAGTCCTCCACCGTGCGCTTTACCCGAAGCTTTCTGCCGCGCACTGTAAAACTCTGGAATGTAAAACTCTTCAAGATTCTCAGTCTGGATCAGTCAATCAGGTGATAAATACCAGGCCAAATGTAAGTTTTGTTTGTCTACATTTAGTGTGAAGAAAGAATGATCTCTTATTCAACACAGCAATGTCAAAAAATATAACGTGCAGTATTACTAACTTTCTTCTATCACCAACTTAAAACTTTAAAGAGAAAGAGGCCGCTGTCGAACTACTGTCGTTTCTTTTTTGCTCACTGTTCGGTATTTATTTAAAATAGACCTGGCAACATTGTCCACAGCAAAGGCAAGGGCTGTGTTCCGCGGAAAATAGCGCTAACAAAAAAACGTAAGCAAAATGGCGACCGCTGGCGTTAAATAAGCAAAATGGCGAATTATGTTAGCAGTATTGAAGTCTTTGAGTATATAACCACTCTTTGATTGAAGTTAACAAACGTGTCCTGGCAGATAATCTGTTTTTTTTTTCTTCAGCGCTAGCAAGCGCTAACAAGCACTTTTTTCCGCGGAACACAGCCTGACTTATTCATAAATGATTACAAATAAATGACCACGTCCACGAGGAAATAATAAGTGACCCATTGTCATATTTTGTCAGTGATTATAGTTCGATTCGTCGTTTAGTTTCATATTCGACCGTGTTGGCAGACATTTAAATGTGCTTTTAATGTTGTAGGAAAATAAAAATTAATATTTTATTTCCCAATGAAACTATTAATTAAGCTTTTCTCGGAATATCAAAACAGCAGTAGTGTTGTGACAAAACAGCTGGTGTCGATAAAAACTGACCGCTATTTTTTTTTTGGAAAAGAACGAAATACCTGCTATTTTGTTTTCATATTGAAATGTTGTTTACAAATATGCATAGCTTTTTTATTGGATTTTCGAAAAGTACTGTAAATATAATATGCTATTATTAAGCCCGGAAATATTGTCTTTGCAATGACATACCTAAGACCAACCGTTGACGAAATAAAATCATCACAAAAGTGAGATCCTTAGAAAGCATTGAAAACGCTCTATACAAAAAAATTATACACAAGTGTAAATATATGAAGATGTTTATGCACACAAACAAACAATCAAATCTTTCCTTTTATAATATTAATGTAGATTTATACAAGTATAATATGATAACTCCAGACATAGATGAAATAGAAATAAAATAAAACTCCAGAAACCGAATTAAACGTTAGGGGTGGGGGCCACAGCCAAAAGCTGATCCTTACATAATTTGACATGGCACGCGTAAAGCGACTATTGAACTTGTCTAAAGGTAGTCTTCTGATACACGCGACGCGCGACACGCGACTCGCGACACGAGACCGAAACGGGGTCGCGGAGCCACTGCTTAGTATAACTCCCCGCACCGATTTCGGTGACGGTGGCCGGTTTCATTTAAACCAGGCCGGTTACGCAGGAGTAATCTTATAGTGCCCAAGTGTGTGCGCAGTACACAAGAGCACTCTCTCTTCCTTTACTCTCATAATCCAGTGGGACAGATAACCGACACGACTGACGAGAGATCAGGCGCAAGTCCGACTTTTTACATGCCTATTGCCTATCCGACGCATGGATCATCATTCTTGTCAGACAATCAGGTGATCAGCCTGCATTGTCCTAACCAAACTTGGAATCAACATTTTTTGTTGTTTCAATGCGGGAATCGAACCCACGACCTCCGAGTCGAGAGCCAATGCTACCACTAGATATTTAAACGGAGGCTGCTTAGTATAAATTTATATGGAAAGAAAGAAAGAAAGAAAGAAAGAAAATATTTATTTTCAATACACAAAAAGACACAAGTAGCAGAAAAAAAACAAAAAAAATAATAATTAAAGAATAACCAATTGCAATATATACAAACTAAAAATATAACAATAATAGTGAAACTACAAGTTGTGCCTTAATGTGACCAAAAAAAGGTCCAGTTCGGCTTAGGTCACATATGTCGTGTCACGACACAAGCATACATGACACCGGTTTTCAACTGAACCGAAAAGAGTAGTAAGCCACGGATATCATGCACCTTTCTACTTTTCAAGCATTTCACATAATAATAATCAGAATACCACCAGAATTTCAGGTAATATATTCATAATACATAATACTTATAACTTTTTAATAAACCACAGAATAAACAAACAAATAATATACGTGTAGTGTATAATACTAGCTGCCAGACAAAAACCACCTCAACTGTAACTTAGGTGTCCAGGACATATGGAGCACTAAACAATCCGCGCGACCCGCGACGCGTGACCTGTGTCGTGGCCAAAGAACCTGGGCCTTTAGTCAAGATTCACTGGTTCGCTGGTCGCGGTCGCATAGTTCGGAAGGCTATTTTAAGAGTTCATCAGTTCACCCACATTTCGGAAACTGTTACATAAAATAACCTAAAAGTTTTATCTTTATGTTGTTCTAACACTTACTACATTCCTATTTCCATTATATAAAATAACATGCGTATGTTTAGGCTGTTCAAATGATATGTCGTTTCTCTTTTCATGGATACTTTTAAATTTTTGAGTATGTAATAATATCGTTTTTACTTTTTTCTACAACTTTAATAACAAGGAAATACCCATTAAAATTGTTAAAGCTTGTAAATAAATTATGGCTCTTACCTAATTATTATTATTATTTTTCCTTTTATTTTTGTTATAATTTTTTCCTTTTCCAATGGGTTTCATCCTACTATAAATTTATTTTGTTTCAAAACTTATCGGCACTGGTGTACTAGTAGTAGAAAAATAATAATTTCACGTCTCTTTGCGTGAAACAATGTGGTCACAAATAATAATAACACTATATCTATTAATAAGAATTATGATTTTACTACGAACACTACCCCATTAGACTGACATTTAACACACTTCCAACCAGTTAGCCTGTAAGCCTATTGTTTTAAATATTCAAACATTTTGTGGTGTAGCATTGACTTTTTAATTAAAATATAAATAATATTATATTTCACTGGAACAAAAAAAGCGATATTTTGAAAGCTATTTAAATATCTCTATTGAAATATACCATAGCATAATCTCATCCTTACTGATATTATAAACGCGAAGTTTGTATGTATGGATGTGTGGATGTTTGTTACTCTTTTTAACTACTGAACGGATTTTGACGGAATTTTGGTATGGTAGTAGTTTAGAATCTGGATTAAGACAGGCTACTTTTTATCGCAGCAAAATATACGGTTTTTGCGGGATTTCTTTTGCGGGAAGACACGGGCAACATCTATCATTAAATATGAGTAACATTATTATATTATGTATATATTATGTCTTGTCTCTTTTTACAAGGAAATGAATTGTTACGTATAAGACATAGTGTGAACCAAAACACGTGTTACATTGACCTCTATAAACAAAATCGATTTACAGCCTAATATTACAATTATAATAAGAATAAATAATAGTTTTATTCGCAAACCTTTGCAGATGTTTCAGTGAAGGTCACATATTTTGATGTCTTACATAAATGAACACAGAAATAGGCTGGTGAGAAATCGATAAAACTACCGCAGTTTTGTTTTTCGCACATCACTATCACTAATTATTAAATAATAACACTACTATCTAATTATTAATCAATTATTAAGCATATTATTTAATAATAATAATAATAATAGAACTTACTTACTTATTTCCTTCTTGAGTTTTTTCCGTTCACTATCTAATGGGCACGTGACTTTTGTTTTTTTGTTGAACCATTTTAGAACATTAAATTAATTTTACCGTGGAGACAGATTGTGGACTGGCATCATTCATGAAATTTCACCAAAAAAATCAAATTCAATACGCATGCGGAATTTCCGCGACAGCGGCGCCCCTAGCGGACAAAAAGTTAAACTATATTTTCTCAAATCAGCAAAAATATAATATCAAGCTATTAATATATCGTAAATACAGTACTAAGCTGTAGCTTAACTTATTAAGGACTGAGTCTGTCGCTACATTTGTTGGGTGGAATATAATATAGCAATTTGTTACTTTGTAAAAGCGCCATCTAGTTAAGACACAACTACGGAAAACTGTTTGACGATGTGGTTGCTAAGCAATTCGAGTCTTGTTTGAACAACTTGAATTTCCTGGTAGCATTAGGTACGCTGTTGTAATAGCAGAGGGCGTAGGAATAATATTTTCTTATCCACTAATATTATAAAGAGGAAATATTTGTGTTTGTTTACATTGAATAGGCTTTGAAACTTCTCAACCGATTTCGATGCAATTTGGCACAGATAAAGAGTAGACCACGGGGAGGGACATATGCTACTTTTTAGCGCGGAAAAATGTACGGCTTAAATTAGCTTTTGCGCGCACGAAGTCGCGGGCAACATCTAGTTAATTATAAAGAGGGAAAGTTTGTTTGTATGTTTGTTTGCATTGAATAGGCTTTGAAACTTCTCAACCGATTTCGATGCAATTCGGCACAGATAAAGAGGAAGGATATAGGCAATTTTTAGCGCGGAAAATTGTACGGTTTAACTTAGCTTTTGCGCGCACGAAGTCGTGGGCAATGTCTAGTTAAAATAAAAACTATAACCCGACTACTTAAATTATATAGCCTATTTACGCGGGTCATTATAAAAAAGTACGAATCTATTGACACCTCATTTAATAAAATTGGACCAGTAGTTTAGGCGCTACGGTGGCACAAACATACAAACATAGACTGTCAAAATCTAATACCCTTCCATTTGGCTTCGCCGTGTCGTGTCGCTTCCATTAGTCGGATTATAAGTAATTTCACCAGAAACATTTCTCGTAGACTTGCTACGACGATGGCTACGACCGTTCTACGGCGTAGGTCGTAGCCGCTGAAACTTATTACACTACGGCCGCTGTATCTTGGCGGGTCTAAACATAGGCTCTGCGAACTTTAGCGCATGTACAACTCGTGAAGAAAACTGTTATTGTATTATTTTTATATACCTATGTACTAATAAATTTTCCCTAATACAGTTGACCAACTAGTACAAATAAAATAAATACGAAAACACTTAAAAACAGTTATTGCGCAACCTTCTGCGCGAAGTTCAGACTCGCCAAGATACGTCGGCCGTATTGTAATTAATGTTTGTATTTTTCAGCCTAATTTCTACTCTTTGAGTATCCTAAAGTTTCTACTACATATCTGATGGCGTGGCAGCGGCATCGCCAAGTATTAAGTTTAGTATTTTGCAAACCAATTTTATTATGTTGGACCCATTAGAGCCTATGATAATAATAAATGTATGTGAAATTATTTTTTTTCCTTTATGATTAACCTCTGTGGCTTAGTGGTTGAGCGCGTCGGTGCTCAAGCCGGAGGAATGTGAAAGTTTGTGAGGATCGACGGATGGATGGATGGACGGATGTTCGTTACTCTTTTACGCAAATACTGTTAACATATTTTGATGAAATTCTGTATGGTAGTAGTTTTAGCTCTGGATGAACACATATATGCTTCTTTTTATCCTAAAAAATACAGCACACCTACCTGTGGAAAACGCGGGTGGGACCGCAAGAAAAAGCTAGTTTTAAATATACTTTCCGTTTCCTGGTTCCCGTAACATAGCCGTAACACTCTGTTCTTCGAGTATTTAGCGCAGGGCCAGATTGACGTGGCGTGAGTCGTTCATAGACATTATAGATACTATTATTATACACATAGATGTTTTATAAATAATCAAAGTTATTATAGAAATAAGTCAAATATTATTATTATTTTATTTTACAGTGCACATTTTTACGTTCTATTTTATTTACATTAATTCGAAGCACATAGATGCAAGACATATTCGTACTTGAAATATATTTCAGACATTCCCTGAGAAGTAAAATTATGCTAAAGTGAGTCGTAAAATGGAATTTGTCGCGTCTACTTATTATTCTATGCCGCGAGTCAGTAACCTCTGACTTATTCGCACTATAAAAGTATATAAACGTGTATAAAAGTATATAAAGGTGCTAAACGCGAGGGACCTGTTCAAATCTGTATGAACTTTCGAGAAATAGCCGAATGTTTTATTTTCAGAAATCGTACTGAAAACAAAACATTCAACTATTTTTCGTCGTAAGGTATATTTGAGAGTTTATAAAATTTTAACTAATTTCGGCTTGGCGCCTTTAAAATATTTAGATATTTTAAATATATAAACAAACCTGAGTATTTTGTAAAATTAAATAGGTCCAATACACCATTAATATATCTAACGGAACAGAAAACGAGATCAGTCCCACACCCATCTAACAAACTAAATAAAATTGATGTCTGTTTGTAATTTTAAATTAACAGATTTTATAGCACAGTATAGCACAAACCCGCACATTACGCACGCTTTTCCGTGACCTAAGTTGCCTATTTCTTTCTGCACGGTGTGTAAATGAATTGACCAACTTCACTCATGTAGAAAAAATAAAAGGAAACGCATTTAAATGTCATTTACATTGAAATTCTATTTTGTTGCAATGATATTCGATTTTTTCCTTTTCAAATATACTTTCAATATAGTAATCTGAACCGGAATTGTTTCTTTTTAGAGTTTGACTTGCAGTCTGTATTGCAATTCTTTGTGATTGCACCTCTTGCCCGCGTCCGGGGCGGGTTTATGTCACACTTGCTATAAAATAGTATACGATACTTGTGGCCTAAGTTGTCTATTACTGCACAACGTTCACGCGGCGGTCACGCGTATCGTAATGTACTATTCACTTAATGCATAATATGAACATGATATGAAAATGTAAGTACGGTAGTCACATTTAAAAAATTATATACATTTTTGTCTGTCCATCTGTTTGTCTGTCTGTTTCTTCCGGCTAATCTCTGAAACTTTCACTGGCAGACCTTATTCTTAGGGTTTCGTTTAAAAAAATAAAGTTCAGTTTTCGTTAATTCTACGCAAAATAAGTAAACCAGCTAGTATCAAATCCTACTTCCTACTAAAATTATAAATGTGAAAGTTTGTGAGGATGTATGGATGGATGGATGTATGTTCCTCTTTCACGCAAAAACAACTGAACGGATTTTGATGAAATTCGGTATGGTAGTAGTTTGGGCCTTGGATTAAAACATAGGCTACTTTTTATCCTGAAAAAGTACAGTGTTCCCGAGGGATATTATATTTACGCGGGCGAAGCCGCGGGCAACAGCTAGTAAAATATATTTCACTATTTGCTTACACATTATTAAGCTATGTTTACACTTTTACATCAATGTATATAAGCCGTTTAAATATATAGGTACAGGGAAAAAGGCAACCCATAGGTTATTCGTCATTGTGCTAAATGAATTAAGTATATCATATACTAGCTGATGCCCGCGGCTCCGCCCGCGTAAGTACAGTAACCAACGGGAACCGTATATGTCCCGCGATAAAAAGAGCTTATGTCATTTCCCGTAGTCTACTTTAAGTCCCAAATTTCATGATGATCGGTTTAGTAGTTTTTATACGTGAAACTGTAAATAAAGTAACCCACGGAACCGTAAATCTCCCCGCGAGAAAATGTAGCCTATGTCCTTTCTCAGGCTCTAGACTATCTGTGTACCAAATTTAATTTAAATCGGTTCAGTAATTTTGGCGTGAAAGACGGACAAACATACACACTTTCTCATTTATAATATTAAGTATGGAAATATGGATGAACATTATTGAAGGCTCTGTAACCATACACGGTACACCATACCGATTACTGCTTTTCGTCCAATTGGCATGCCGCTACTGATCAGCTGATATAAACTGTCATGCCAATCCACGCCCATACACAGTCATTTCTAAATGATCCAATCGGCAGCCCTATGTTATCGCTAAACTCGGATTTGATTTCATCTCTCTGTCTTATTATTCAATGTTAGAACGGGACACACAGATCTTAAACCGAAGCTCAGAGTTAAGTGAAATTAGTAAACCTCGTATTAAGTCTCCTTTTTGTCTGACCGTACTTTTAGGGTAAAAGTTGACGGGGCCCTCTCGGAGGTGCGCCCCATTACCGCTGGCGTCCCGCAAGGCGGGGTACTCTCGCCTTGCCTCTACAATTTTTATGCCAGGGACGTGCCTACCGACTCCGGCACTACTGCGGCGCTGTATGCAGACGACACGGCTTTCATCTCCACCTCCGTAAGTCTTAAGCATGCAGCGTCCAAACTCCAGAGGACACTCGACCTACTGCCGGACTGGCTGAGCAAGTGGCGACTCGCTGTCAACCCCAGTAAGTCGCAAGCGCTCGCCGTGTCAATGAAACAAGGTTTCCCGGCTCCTCTAAGAATCGGCCCAAACGCGATTCCGTGGGGCAAAACGGCCAAGTATCTCGGGGTCACCATTGACCGTCGACTCACTATGCACCCCCAGTGCAAAGCCGCGGTCGCCAGCGCCAGAGCCGCAGCGGCCAAACTCGCACCAATATACTCTGCTCCACAGGTCCCGCTCAATATGAGGCTGGCGCTCTTCAAAACCTACATCCGCTCTCGCCTCACGTACGCGGCGCCGGCGTGGCACCACCTGCTAGCTGCGTCTTACCGTAAAAAGATGCAGCAGGCGCCAAACCGTGTGTTGCGCCGAATCGTTGGAGCGCCGCGCTACGTGAGAAATACTACAATCAACAGAGACCTTAAAATCGAGAGCGTGGAAGTTTTTATTTCTAGGCTCGCCACCACCCTCTTTGAGCGGGCCGATGCCTCGAACCTGGTCGAGCTCGCTGACCTGGCGCCGTGGCATGCCCGCCCACCTGACTACCGACTGCTCCCCCGGGACGCCGTCAACACAGGGGCCCCCGCAGGGCAACCGCGCCTGCCGCCCCGCCCACGAAGAAGAGGAGCTACGGAGCGCTAGCGGGCTCGCTAGCCAGCCGTCCCCCCTCCCCCACCTTTTCGTCTGCTCTTCATTTATAGAGCATTCCCCCCCCCCGACCTAAAATGTCGGGGCAAGGGAACCTTTCCCCATACCTTTCCCCCAAAGTTCCCCCCCGACCATTAAGCGTCCGGGGTAAGGGAACTTTCCCACCACTGTCCCATTTTATCCTTTTCCCAGGTCGGTTGTGTCCGCGGTCGGCAAAAGCGGCGTGTGGGGAGTGGCCCCATACACGTTTCCTGGTCCCCGGACCAGGACCCCGTGCGTCGCCGGAGCCGTCCGCCGGTCTAGGCCGTCCTCGGCCGTTGTTTTGTTATCACTTCTAATTTTTTCGGGTTTCCCCCGCGTTTTGTCGCAGGGGTCTTCCCTTTTTAAAAAAAAAGGTTAAATTTTTCTCTGCGCCCAGTACTTGTACTGGACGCCTCAATAATATTTTGGAACTTCTCACGTAGAGGGGCAAAGCCCCTGGCCGTGAATCCCCGCCCAAGGCCCCTTAAGGGCCTGGGCGCGTGAAGACGTAAGCGATCCGTATTAAGTTAACCACTAACGATGTAACTTACTCGGGTTAAGTTAACCATTAATGCTATCGCGTCACGAGCACTGCTGGTGTAGTGGTATCATGCAAGATTCCCATTCTTGCGACCCGAGTTCGATTCCCGGGCAGTGCAACTTTCTGTTTGCATTTATAACATTTCGTATTTATAAAATTTTGCATTGCATAATTATTCTTAACTGGTCGTCGCCCTGTGGCCGAAATTTAAACATAATTTTATGTTCATGGTTTTAACTTTTTAAAGTTTATTTTGCCTCCGCAATAAAATATTATGTAAACGTTGGTTTATTGAATGTTATACGTAATTGACACTCATTGACAATAGGGAATATGCACGTATTTTTTTTATTTTTTTATATACATCTACATTGTTTGGTAAATCGTATGGTAAAATCAGTTTTTTGATCATTAAAAATAACTAAGATATGAACGTTTAAAGTAGTCTGTTAGACAGAGAGATCGGACGTGTATCGTGACGTCACGTAACATGATTTTCATAGAAAGTTCATACTAAATTCCGTTTTGCTAGAAAGAGATAGAGTACAAACTTTGACCGCTCATATCTTGCTCATTTATCAACAGATATTGAAATTTTTTTCGCCATTTCCTTTATTTTTCAGTCTAGTATCATATTATTATGTTTTAAGATATTTTTATATTTTATGCATATTCCCTATTGTGTTAAACTTAGGTGTGAGGTAGTGTGTGTTGCTGATATTTTCATTAATTCCATGTATTTCTAAGTATTATTTAAATTTAAAGTACCGGCAACTACTTATTACTTTGCGATTCGGACCTCTCAAATTATGCAATAACAATATTATGGTAAAATGGTATAAAAATCGGAAAACGTTTAATGTTTCTGCTGAGTCCTCGAAATTTGATAGCTCTTGTTCCTGAGTCTCGGGCACTCCCGGGACTCGAGTTAGCATAGTTATTCTGTTCCTGTCTTGCTAGCCACGGAATAATTTAAATCAAATATTATTGTGGGAAAACAAAAATGAGTTTGCATGAGATTTTACCTTCCCCGGGGTTTTTAAACTAATTTATTTTGAAAGTCGACCATAACCACGTGAAGCACTTGAATATGTATTTTAACCGACTTCCAAATTATTTTTAAACAAAAAATTAAACCGACTTCCAAAGTAAAAATACACAAAAAAGTATGAAATAAAACTTATTTTAAAAATAATTCCCCTTTTAAATTTGTCTATTTCTCTACTTAATCTTCTTAATTTTGAAGTCGCTACCAGCCCAAACGATATCCTACAATATTTTATAGAATTACTCACGTTCATAATAGGTTGGGGAAAAAGTCTTTTCGCATTATAGTATGTATGAACTTGTCATAAAATATCTTGGGCTATACCAATTGTATCTGGCTGATTTTGGTATCATTAAAAAGTTTTTATTTTACAGAAGACAATTCCAAATTCAAATTAGGTAAATTTGAGATTTTCATTTGTTTTTCTTATTGTTAAAATGAGTGATTCTTATGAAGAATTTCGATACATTTTAAAATTTTATTACAAAAAAGGAAAAAATGCAACACAAGCCGCGAAAAAAAATTGTGATGTTTATGGACCTAATGCAGTATCTGTGAGAGTAGCGCAAATTTGGTTTAAACGTTTTCAATCCGGAAATTTTGATATCAAAGATGCACGTCGCTCTGGTCGCCCTGTTACGGACAAAACTGTTGCCATTTTTGAAAAAGTGGAGCAAGATCGGCATATTAGTAGTTACGATGTAGCTGAAGAACTGGGGATTGACCACAAAACGGTTTTGGCGCATTTGAAAAAAGCTGGGTACACAAAAAAGCTCGATATTTGGGTGCCTCATGAGCTCACTGAAAGAAACCTAATGAACCGTGTACTCATTTGTGATTCTTTATTACGACGTGATGAAACCGAACCATTTTTGAAGAAGCTGATAACTGGTGATGAAAAGTGGATCACGTACGACAAGAACGTGCGAAAAAGATCGTGGTCAAAGGCCGGTCAGGCTTCACAGACTGTGGCGAAACCCGGGTTAACTCGCAACAAGGTGATGCTGTGTGTGTGGTGGGATTGGAAGGGCATTATTCATTATGAGCTGTTACCGCCAGGCAGGACCATCAATTCTGAACTGTACTGCGAACAACTGATGAGATTAAAGCAAGAAGTTGAGAGAAAGCGGCCGGAATTAATCAACAGAAGGGGTGTGGTGTTTCACCATGATAACGCTAGACCTCACACATCTTTAGCCACTCAGAAAAAATTACGGGAGTTTGGCTGGGAGGTGTTAATGCATCCGCCGTATAGTCCTGACCTTGCACCTTCCGATTTCCACCTGTTTCGGTCGCTGCAGAATTCCTTAGGCAGTGTCAGGTTGACATCACAAGAGGACTGCCAAAACCACTTGTCGCAGTTTTTTCATCAGAAGCCCCAAAAATTTTATAGCAATGGGATCATGTACCTACCAACAAGATGGCAAAAAGTTATCGATCAAAATGGCACCTATATACTTTAGTCACTTGTAAATAAACTTTATAAAAAAACCTTTTGAATTTTTATATAAAATGCGAAGAAACTTTTTCCCCAACCTAATATTTACTGGTACCGACTTCAAAATTAAGAAGATTAAGTAGAGAAATAGACAAATTTAAAAGGGGAATTATTTTTAAAATAAGTTTTATTTCATACTTTTTTGTGTATTTTTACTTTGGAAGTCGGTTTAATTTTTTGTTTAAAAATAATAATTTCACCCTTTTTAGTGATATATATTGTTAAGTTATTATTAATACGTCTTAAGAACGTCTAAACTAAACGATCGAATGTATAATTGAATACGCGCCAATCTTTCATTAGGTGATGATGATGATGATTACTGTAAGTAACAAAGTAGCATATGCTTGCAGTTCTTTAAACAATTCCGAAATTTCCTAACGCATATCTTTAAAGACTGAGGAGTTCTGTTCAGTGCTTTTGGATTTAGGGTATACCTTGGTACAGCATCTTATTCTTTGGTAGCATATACTTGTATTACTTCAGTAAAAGTCAAAATCACTATATGTGTCGATATAAATTTCGAGGAGTTCCCTCGATTCCTCATGGATCGCATCATCACGTTTCCACTTTAGTGACTAAAGAGCCAATTTCGAAGTAAACCCTTTACAACAACAAAATAATTTTGCAAATAGGTCCATAAACGGCATAGTAATGTTCAAAGATCTCCGTGTTAGTGTAAAATTCTATGAGAAGTACCTTCTTTATCATCATAATGTTATGATGTATGCTGTGATAGTGGTGGTGATGATGATGATTACTCTAATTGACAAAGTGACATATGCTTGCAGTCCTTTAAACAACGCCAAAATCCCCAAACATGTATCTATAAGGAGTCAGGAGTTCTGTTCTGTACTTTTGGATCCAGGGTATACCTTGGAGCAAAATCTTACTTTTTGGTAGCATATGCTTGGAGTACTTCAGAAAAAGTCGAAATCACGATATGTGTCCATATAAATTTTGGAGAGTTCCCTCGTTTCCTCATGGATCCCATCATCAGGTCACCAATTTTCTGAAAATGGGACCAACTTCGGATTATACCTTTTACATCAAAAAAAGAATTTTGAAAATCGGCAAACAGACGGCGGGGTTATCCGCGAACATACAAAAAATATATATATATATATATACAGCCGAACGTATAACCGCCTCCTTTTTTTGGAAGTCGGTTAAAAAAGGAGGCGGTTATACGTTCGGCTGTATACGGACATCAAAATTATGAAGATTCAGGACAGAAATAATTAAAATTTTAGCCGAATTAAAAAGGGTAATTATTTAGAAAATGAGAATGATTTCATAATTTTTTGTGCATTTTTACTTATAATAATAATAATAATAATAATTTTATAGGTGCAAAAAAGCAGATTGTAGTTGGTACAACAGCTTAGGAAGTGGATTTTAATTTTTTGTTTTAAAATAATTATTTTAAATAAATATGCAAGGTTTTTTATCATAGATGTATAATGTCACTGTTTTTTATAATGTTTTTTATAAAAAAACCATTTAAACAGCACACTGCGCTCCAAACAGATGTTACACATGCTGTCTAGTATTGGGTGGGTCATACCAGCCGGCTGCATGCATCCCAACCGCTGGGTAAAGATTACCACAGATTGGGCACCAGAAGACGGTTGACGCTGCCGTGGCTAACCTGGAAAAAGATGGCGCGATGAGCTGGATGCATACTAGCCAGGCTGGCCAACGGTGGTGCAGGAACGAAAGGAATGGAAGCTGCCATTGTGGTATCACGGTGGACCGCCAAGGACACCATGGCCTGTCCTGCCGCCGCAGTGTCGGTCGCCAGTCCCGCCATGCCTCCACAAATGACGTCATCCGCAGGGCACTTGCCACTGTCAACGTGCCAGCCACACTCGAGCCGAACGGTATCGCACGTGACGACGACAAGAGACCTGATGGTATGACCCTCATTCCTTGGAGCCGTGGAAGGCCGCTGGTGTGGGACGCTACCTGTGTGGACACGGTGGCAATGTCACACGTGACGGCTACGGCAAGGGTAGCGGGGGCGGCAGCTGCACACGCCGAGACCCACAAAAGGTGGAAATATCCATCCGTGATAACCATCACGGATGGATATTTCCAAATATTTCCACATTTATCAAAATGTAACCACATTTTCTGCCTTTTGGTGTCGAAACTATGGGTCCGTGGGTGCCAAGCTCCTTTTCAAAGGTTTGACCAAAATCTGGTCGACAAAACTGATGACCCAGGCTGGAGCTTATCTAATACCTCGGTCAACGAATCAGTTTGGCCATATAGCGAGGTAATGCTGCCAGCCTTATACGTACTCTACCTGCAGTCTCCGACCTAGACAGTTTTTTTATCTATAGCCCCTTTTTTATTCATTATTTATTTAAATAATAATAAGTTATTTATAATTTATATATTTTAACATGGGATGTCATGGGATACTCTTCCCAACTTACCTGTCCGGTAGTTGTGGTTAGTATACGGGTATGCGACCCCGGCTTCCCTAGCTATTACTGTCCTATCCCTTGCCCTCCTGGGCAGTAATATCCTACATTCCCTATTTCCCACTCTAACTTACCAATCTTCCTTTCCACACCACCTATCCTTCCCTTTCCCTATTCCTACCCTTCCCACCAATCCGTGGAAACGCAATGGATAATCAAAATTAATTTAATTATCCAAAATGGCGGCGATGTGGTTCGCCACCCATCACGTCTCGTTTCACGCGGAGGCGAAAAGCGGACCATGGAGAGACGCTTGGCTACGTTGAATGTAAGAGGAGGAATGGATGGTAAGAATGAAAGTGGACGAAGCGAAAGAAGTATGTAAGGATCGTAGCTAGTGGAAAGAAGTGGTCTCTGCCTACCCCTACGGGAAAGAGGCGGTCCTGCCTACCCCTACGGGAAAAAGGCGTGATTATATGTGTGTGTGTGTGTATATTTTAACAAGTTCTTAAACTTTTTACGAATTGTAATTAAAATTGTAATATGTTATAAACAAAAAGTTTTTCTGTGTTCCTGGGTCATGGATGTGTATTAAATATGTGTAAAATATAATAAAAATCGTAAACATGTGTAAAATATAAAAGTATTTAATATACCCGTAATACAAGTTCTTCGAGAACTTACCACGGGACCAGATTGATGTGGTGTGAAGCGTCCATAGATATTATTAGGTATATCAATTATAGGTGCGAATTAATACAAGTGGTCGCCCTGGGATCGAATCGACCATAATAATCTATTACCTATACAAGTTTGAAACTTATAAGAGTTCTTTTGCCTCTTAGATAAAAAAAAATCTATCAAAAGCTATTAATAATCTAAGGTATCAGGTACAACTTATAAGTCTTTGTATCAGCTAGTTAGTAGTGAGTACTGAGTAATGACTAGTGTACACACTTGTTATTTTTATTTATGTTATGTATTTCTAAGCATTATTTTAAAAAGTTTTAATATAATAATTTATTCATACTTTAGACTTTAGACACAATTAACAACAGTGTTTAACGACTCTTTAAAAAAACCAATAAAAAACAAGTTTATAGTTTTTTTAATTTTACGGTCTGAGTTTTGCACTGAGTAGTTCACAGTTTTACAAACATTTGGTTTGTAAACGACTCCGAAATTATTAGAATTATGGGTCTAGTGCAGGGGTCCGCAACCTATGGCTCGCGAGCCACATGCGGCTCTTTGAATGTGGAACTGCGGCTCTTGAGCACTATATGCCAATATTGTTTATTTTATCCTAGCTGTTGCCCGCGGCTCCGCCGTTGTAAATATAGTATCCCTCGGGAACACTGTACTTTATTCGAGATAAAAAGTAGCCTATGTTTTAATTCAGAACCTAAACTTAATCAAAATCTGTTCAGTAGTTTTTGCGTGAAGGAGTAACAAACATCCATCCATACATCCTCACAAACTTTTACATTTATAATATTATAAGTAGGATGAACCTGTAAAATAGACAAAAATTTCCTTGCTCGCTCCGCTCGCTCGTATATTCTATGAAGGTTTTAATGTGTTTTCAACGCAAGACAGTTTAGCGTCTTCATCAAAAGACAAAAAAATGTGGCTCTTCAAAAATTTAGAAATTTTATTAAAGGTCCGGACGCACTAGGCGGAACTGAACTTCAGCGGAACTGAGCGACACGTTTTGGTAAGTCGCACTTGAACTGCAGCGGCGCGACAAAAATATATTCTGTAGCTAGGCAATCTCCGAACAAGATGGACGAATGGACGATTGAAATTTAAAATGTTTTTTTTTTAATAAGTATGTACCTACATACCTACAATCTAAATAATTTACATACGACCTCCGTGGCTCAGTGGTGAGCGCAGTGGCGCTTTAACCGGAGGTCGCGGGTTCAAATCCCGCCAGGGAACAAAAAAGTTGTCTGTGTTCCTGGGTCATGGATGTGTATTAAATGTGTGTATAATATAATAAAAATCTTATATATATAAGTAAAGTATAAAAAGTATTAAATATATTTCCGTTGTCTGGTAACCATAACACAAGTTCTTCGGATACTTACCACGGGGCCAGACTGACGTGGTGTGAAGCGTCCATAGATATTATTATTATTAGAAGGGACAATTAGAAATATAATATAGTAGCAACATACAATGTATGGTGTGATGATGGTGGTGATAGTGATGATTATTATTTAAAAGTGACATACTTATTATGCTTGCAGTTAAATAATCCTGAAATTCCCGAACGTGAATCTTCAAAGACTGAGGAGTACCGTTCAATGATTTTAGATCTAGGGTACCTATACCTTGGCACAACATTTCACTTTTTGGTAGCATACTCAAGTTACTTCAAAAAAGTCAAAATCACTGAAGGTATCTCTATAAATTTTGAAGACTTCTCTCGATTCCTCATGGATTACCAGGTCTACCATTTGGATTGGACCGGATTGGTCCAATTCGACAATGGGACCAATCCGGGAGTCAACCCTTCAAAATAAAAAAATAATTTTGAAAATCGATCCACAAATGGCGGAGTAATCGTGTTACATACATTAAAAATTATTATTTTTAAACAAAAAATTAAACCGACTTCCAAAGTAAAAATACACAAAAAAGTATGAAATAAAAACTAATCTCTAAATAATTCCCCATTCAAATTCGGCTAAAATTTTTACTATTTCTCTACTCACACCCGGTTTCTGAAAGACTGATCAACGCCAAAATTAACTGATCAGCGGTCAAATCTCTTGTTAAGTGAAAATTGAGTTGAAAAAAGCTTGATCAGTCGTTTGATTTGATCAGCGTGTTAGTTAACAAAACTAATGCCAAACCTCATGTCAAACGCTGTTTTCGGTTTCTGGAAAGCTATTTATGGCGTAATCATAGATTAATCTTATGTCAAATTTATTGTCAACTGATCAATGTATTTCGGTGAATTAACTTTTAAAAATATTAGTTTTCTATGAGTTTTTCCCATTTTTCCACTGATATTGTTTACAGAAGGTATTTAAAGTATTTTAACTAAGTTAATTTACCTACTTTAGGTATGTAGGTATATATTACAAATATATTTAATAACTCCCCCCACCCATTTCGGTGACGGTGGCTGTTTTCATTGAAACCAGGCCAGTTACGCAGGAGTAATTTTTTATAGTGCCCAAGTGTGTGCGCAGTACACAAGAGCACTCTCTCTTCCTTTACTCTCATAATCCAGTGGGACCTCCGTAGTCTAGTGGTTAGAGCATTGGCTCTCGACTCGGAGATCGCGGGTTCGATCCCGCATTGGAACAACAAAAATTTTTTCCAAGTTTGGTTAGGACAATGCAGGCTGACCTCATCTCTCATCAGACATGTCAGTTATCCGTCCCACTGTGTTATGAGAGTAAAGGAGGAGAGAGTGCTCTTGTGTACTGCGCACACACTTGGGCACTATAAAAAATTACTCCTGCGTAACTGGCCTGGTTTTAATGAAAACAGCCACCGTCACCGAAATCGGTGGGGGAGTTATTAAATATATTTATAATATATACCTACATACCTAATGTAGGTAAATGCGCCAAATTAACTTATTAAAAACACTTTAAATACCTTCTGTAAACAATATCAGTGCTGCTCTTGTGTACTGCGCACACACTTGGGCACTATAAAATAACACCTACCTGGCCTGGTTTCAATGCAACCGGCCACCGTAACCGAGATCGGTGTGGGGAGTTATTATTATTATATTATAAACGCTTCAACTAGATTTCTTTAATGCTCTATGCCTGATATTATGATTAATCTAATTGAATAATAATGTGTATTGTAAATAAGTAGGTAATTCATTAAACTTTGCTTACATTAATTTCACTCTTTTCACGAAATATTGAACGTAAAATTGGACGCCACACACGTGTGATTATGTTAAAAATCAAACTTCGTGTTATGTCAAGATGATCAATGATTAATAATTTTTTCTCTAATTAGCGTTTCAGAAACGCAAATTGATTTAACTATCTTGTTAACTTAACATACGCGTTAGTTGATCAACTATTTGATTAGCCTTTCAGAAACCGGGTGTAAATCTTCTTAATTTTGAAATCGGTACCAGCCCAAACAATATCCAACAACATTTTATAGAACTTACGTTCATATTTTCTGGTACCGACTTCAAAATTAATAAGATTGAGTAGAGAAATAGTAAAAATTTTAGCCGAATTTGAAAGGGGAATTATTTAGAGATTAAGTTTTATTTCATACTTTTTTGTGTATTTTTACTTTGGAAGTCGGTTTAATTTTTTGTTTAAAAATAATAATTTCACCCTTTTTAGTGATATATTTTGTTAAGTTATTATTAATACGTCTTAAGTACGTCTAAACTAAACGATCGAATGTATAATTGAATACGCACCAAGCTTCCATCGGGTATTGTTATTAAGATGATGATGATGATTACTGTAAGTTATAAAGTGGCATATGCTTGCAGTTCTTTAAACAATGCCGAAATTTCCAAACGCATATCTTTAAAGGCTGAGGAGTTCTATTCAGTGTTTTTGGATCCAGGGTATACCTTGGTACAATATCTTATTTTTTAGTAGCATATGCTTGTGCTACTTCAGTAAAAGTCAAAATCACTATATGTGTGGATATAAATTTCCAGGAGTTCCCTCGATTCCTCATGGATCGCATCATCAGGTTTCCACTTTAGTGACTAAAGGACCAATTTCGAATTAAACCCTTTACAACAACAAAAGAATTTTTCAAATAGGTCCATAAACGGCAGAGTAATGTTCAAAGATCGTTAGTTAGTGTAAAATACTATGAGAAGTACCTTTTATATCATCATAATCTGATGATGTATGGTTTGATAGTGGAGATGATGATGATGATTACTCTAATTGACAGGGTGGCATATGCTTGCAGTTCTTAAAACAACGCCGAAATCCCCAAACATTTATCTATAAGGAGTCAGGAGTTCTGTTCTGTACTTTTGGATCCAGGGTATACCTTGGAGCAAAATCTCACTTTTTGGTAGCATATGCTTGAACTACTTCAGAAAAAGTCAAAATCACCATATGTTTCCATATAAATTTCGAGGAGTTCCCTCGATTCCTCATGGATCCCATCATCAGGTCACCACTTTGATATCAAAAGGACCAATTTGGGATTACACCCTATACATCACAGAAAAAAATTTTAAAATCGGTCCACAGGCGGCGGAGTAATCGTTGAACATACAAAAAAAATAAAAAAATAAAAAAATATACAGCCGAACGTATAACCGCCTCCTTTTTTGGGAAGTCGGTTAAAAACCACACGAATTGAGAACCTCCTCCTGTGTTTTGGAAGTCGATTGAAAACCTATCTAAAAACATGCAAATACTAGATGTTGCAAGCGACTTCGTGCGCGCAAAAGGGAATCCCGCGGTAACCGTACATTTTGCCGCGATAAAAATTAGCCTGTATCCTTCCCCGTGGTCTAATCTTTATCTGTAGCAAATTACATCAAAATCGGTTTAGTAGTTTCGGAGCTTATTCAATGCAAACAAACAAACAAACAAACTTTTCCTCTTTATTATATTTATATAATATACGGAATAGCAGGGACAGCGATAGCCTGTGAATAGGAGGGCTCTTAATTAGAGTTTCAGTATTAGGTCGATAGTGAATAAATTCGAGATAGATTTTGTACATGATTATGAAATGTTAATTATAAAAATACTTTTCGAATACATAAATGCAGTACAGAATGTTCGGGAAAAATAAGTTCGTTTATTAACGCGAAAGAAATAATAAAAATATAAGAAAATAAATAAGAAATGTTTAAGTACACACATAAATAAAAAATCACATTTGCATACGGTACTCTCGCCATAATGTCTTTGCATACTTACTACATTATTACGAATAAATAAGATTTGAAAAACGAGTGACAAGTTTCTTTGGATTTAAATATAACAACAAACAACAACAAAAAAAATTGCGAATAAGTACAAGCTATCACTTTTCAAATCAACAATTAATTGTTTATAATATTGCATGCGTAACTTCAAAATAAGTACCAAATATCACAATATGTTTTATTGAAGTAATTATGGAAGGACACTCCCAATCTTATCTATATCTATCTATGCTCGCAACATGGCACTTTTTAGTTTCAAGGTTTACAACATAACGAATATTATAGGAAACTAATAGTTTATAAAATATTGTGCAATTCCATCGACATTAAAATTAACATGTCCATCAAAGAAAAGGTTCATTTAAATATATTGAGGACAGAAAAGTCCCTTCAAATGATATTAAGAGTGAAGACATATTTGCGTTGGTTAATGTTAACAATTTTTTCTCAATGTTAACATCATATGTAAACTTGCTTAAAATTAATATACTTAGGCCCACTTGCGCCAATCCGGGTTAAAGTTAACCTTGGGTTAAAATAGAATGCTTTCTCTTTCAGAAATACGAAGAACGAGAGAGATAACATGATTTTTAACCCAGGGTTAACTTTAACCCGGATTGGCGCAAGTGGGCCTAAGGTTAACAACTTAGGCCCACTTGCGCCAATCCGGGTTAAAGTTAACCCTGGGTTAAAAATCATGTTATCTCTCTCGTTTTTCGTATTTGTGAAAGAGAAAGCATGATATTTTAACCCAAGGTTAACTTTAACCCGGATTGGCGCAAATGGGCCTTAGTATCCTTATACGGAACTTTTAGGAGGAACCTGTAGGAATATATTTTTAGATCATATTTTCAATAGAATGCCACAACTGGTGCCACTAGGAGTGGTGGTCAAATTTGGAACTACGGGCATCTTGAATTGAATTCACTGTCTGATTTATTTATTCGATTATGTTTTAAAACTTTTGATTTAAAAAAAAATTCATTACAAAGTAGCGAGATTGATCTGAATTATTTATGTAATGTGACAACTCGCACATGTAGCAACAAAGAAGATTACAACGATACAACTTATAATACAACAACAACGTTTAATACAATAATATAATACATCACTATTGGTTGTATCATTCATATCTCCACTTTAACATAAAAATTATCCCTAAGAGCACGAAGTATAGATACCAGGAGTCCGAACGTAATGTTAAAATAATGGTCTCAATTTAGGGGACAGATTTTTTGCCGGTAGAGCGCGTCCCAGTAAAAGAAGCACTCGTTTGAAATTACGCGGGAAGTTATGTTGCTATTGACAGCTCTGGATTTTTTTTTTATGAGAAACGTGGATTTAATAGTAGATTATGCACCAAGGGAATAAAGCAGTGTCTTACGTCACGGGCAGCATATTGGACCCTGAGCGTAACGAGGGACTCTAGAGTTATGTAGAGTCCTGAGTGAAGCGAGGGGTTCAAGCTGCCCAAGACGAAGACAGGCTTTATCCCAGAGGTGCATACTCTACTTTTCATACATACTGCGAGGCAATAAAAATCCGGGGCTACAAAAATAAAACATTTATTTTGTTAAAAATTAATATTGATATTGGACACATTCGTCCAGTTATGGAGGGACAGAGTAATATTTTTGTTAGGAACATTTATGGAAGTTGTGGTGGAGTTTATTTGAGCAGTACTTAAAGATTCAGGAACTTGTGGCTGACGATTTTGACACGTGATAATGTTAAAATTATAGGTGGCCAGTTCGATTTTCGAATAAACTCTCAGCAATACCATATTATTATTGAAAAACTCTATGATAGATACGTATCTATTAGGAGTTTTCATACGAATTTTAACGTTCCAAATTCAAATCACTTTAATCCCTTGGGAGTTTCATACAACATTATCTCCCTTGGGAGTCAATGACTTGCTTTACGTTGAGATTGCGTGATATATAATCGAACATTGTCGAGCAGGTGGTATGAAAATATAATTAAATAAAAGTTTTAGGAAATTCTTAGAAACTGTTCACGAAGTATAGATACCGTAGAATACGGTAATTACCTAACGGTAATTTAAAAATAATTGTAATAAATAATAGTATTGGTAACACTCGGTACGTAACAAATTCTAGCACAGCCAGTGGCAGAAAAGAGAACTAAGATCTGGGTCTATTGTTGTGTACATAAATACTATGGAAAAGTCTATACCGTTCGGACTCCTGAACCTCAATTCTCGTATTTAAGTAGACTTTCATTTTACTTCATTAGTTTTGTTATTGTAGTGACATGTTACCGTGAACGGATTTTATGCCGTTTCGACCAATCAGAGCGCGTTTTACGTTGGTTTAACGTTCATAAAAACACCTTTTGAGAGTGTAAGCGTGTCGGGACTTGATTGTAATTGTATTAATGCAGGTTATATTTAGCAGAATTGCCCCCCTGGTATCTTACTTCGTGCCTAAGAGAATCAGGACGTCGTGGGTTGCAGTAAGGTTGCAGTATACAAGACAGTACACAACTTTGGGTTATTTATACACACATAATAATTATTATCTATACTAATATTATAAAGCTGAAGAGTTTGCTTGTTTGTTTCAACGCGCTAATCTCAGGAACTACTGGTTCGAATTGAAATATTATTTTTGTGTTGTGTGTGTGTGTAGTCCATTTATCGAGGAAGGCTTTAGGCTATATAACATCATGCTAAGCTCAAAACGAGCGGAGCATCAATCAAGAATGTTTCAAAATCGGGGGGTTTCTTTTTTCTTTTGAGAGCTTACGCTGCGTGCGCTGGGGAAACGATTAAAGTTTTGCTAAAATTATGTATGACAGAATTGTTTTCCATTAAAAGTTCTAAAAAAAAAAAATTGCGACTGTATATGTCTATATTTTAAGGTTGGGCTCACAATAACCTTTTTATGCTAACAAAATTTGTTCTAAAATTAAGCATTATTTGTGAGGGTGTTTTCAAAAAGATTATAATATTACTAAATCCTTATACAAGTAAATACGTTATTCATTACAAGTATTTAATTTAGAACAATTTTTCCGTTTACATCATTTGATTTCAATGAGAATTTTAGAAGATATCGCAATAATAAAATAATCATTAGGCAATAATATTGAACGGCGCGCGGCGGGCAGTCGTGAGGTGGAATCGCTTCTCCTTCTACATAAATGAAGTCGCGGGTAAATTTTAGCAATTCCCAAAGTATATTTTTTTGCATAAATGAATAGTACTCTTAAATATAAGTAACTTCTCAGAAGAAACCGTATATCAAAAGTCAATATTTTCAAAGGTACAGCGATTTGTATAAAAAATTTCGCGAGCCTCCTAAAAACGCTCCATACTAAAGTCGACCTACAAATGACGTCACTTGTAGGTTATAGTATATGAAATACTTCATATACTATATGAAGTATATGGTCGCCGGAATATATATTTTGTAAATATCTCCCATATTAATTGTGCGTTTAAGTTCATACTTACCATAATTAATGTTTTTTTATATGATGTGAGTAAACTAATGATGTAGGTTTTGTTTACCAATTTCGGAAAAAAAAATTGATACTTTTTAAATGTATTTAATTAGTAAACTACATATAAAATAATATACTTTTTTACATTTACCAAGTAGTAATGCCTCAATATTTCTGAATATATTAATGAAACTACATATTTCAGATGTAGTCCGATCCCCTATTGGTCCACCGCGCAAACAAGCGGATGTGCATACGTTGATTAATACTTAATATGGTATACACTGAGGGTATACATTTTATCAGTAAGAAATAAGATTAAATTAAGGTAGTCAGACGGGTCTGAGATCTCAGCCCGTTTACCGTTACGCATTGTCTTAACAATGAAGTTACAATAAACAAATTACTAATTATATTGATGCAGATTTGAATCCTAAATTCCTAATGTATCCCAGACCTCAAAAACACATTACATTACATTTACATATTATTATCATATAACCTAACCAAGATCATGTCAGGACATGTCTAAAGAGGGTTCCGTAACTATAAACGCGTAATATGTTTCTTTTTTTTTCAAATTACTTCAAAAGTTACTGTCCGATTTGTTCGAAATAAAATTTCAAAAGAGTTTTTAGCATGATCTATCAGCAAAGAAAATTGCAAGTTTCTTAGTCTAATAGTTTAGAAATGCCAGGGGATGGGCAACTTATAAGTCATTTTGGAGGCCGATTACTCGAAAATTGTTGACTTTATGAAAAAGTTATGTATCGAACCATCCCTTTATTTTAATAGACCTATTCAACGATACCGCACACGATGGGGTACAAAGAAAAAATAATCATCCCCACTTCACATGTATAGAGAGACACCCCTAGAATATAAAATTATTATTATTTTATGATGCCAAATCCGAGATCTATGCACAATCTATAACTATACTAAATTTCATCCATTTATATTCATAATTACCGACGCTAGAAGCGCGGACAGACAAACAGACAGACGGATGGACAGAGCGAAACTATAAGGGTTCCTACTTCCTCAAGTATTACGGAACCCTAATAAAATGGGTGTAATAATTAAAAGTAGTAAAAAGTAAAAATAAAAAAAAACACCCTTCATGCATTTAGTATAACTCAGGATAAATGACTTACTTTATAATTGCTTGTTTTTGTTGTTCTTCTTGTGAATCTAAGTATATATATAAAAGCTTTAATTTAGTACCTACCATTTATTGCACAGAGTCTCATAACATCAAATGTACAAAATTTTACGTGTTGTTGTGTTTTTATTATTAATTTTTAAACTCTGTCGATAATATAATAAAAATGTGTATATAAATAGTTTTTAAGTTAGCGTTTTTTTGGGTTCCGTAATACACGAGGAACCCTAATAGTTTTGCTCTGTCCGTCCATCTGTCCGAGCTTTTAGTTTCTGTAATTATGAATATAAATGAATGAAATTATGCACAGTTATGAATTGTGTATAGATCTCGGTTTCACCATCATAAAATAATAATAATTTTATATTTTAGGGGTAGCTGTCCTGAAACTGAAGTGTGAAGTGGGGATGAAAAATAGTTTTTCTTTCTACTCCATCGTGTGGGGTATCGTTGAATGGGTCTTTTAAAATAAAAATGACGTTTCATACGTGACTTTTTTACAAAGTCGACCATTTTCGAGTAATCGGCCTCCAAAGTGGTTTGAAGTTGGTCCCCACTCCCCCACCTAGCATTTCTAAAGTATAGGAGATAAAAAGTTTCCATGCCTATAGAAGCTAAAACTCTTTAGAAAAAATATTTTGAACTAAATCGAAAACTTTTGAAGTTTTTATATATAGATTATTACGCGTTGATAGTTACGTAACCCTCCTTAGACATGTCCTGACAAGCTCTTGGTTAGGTTAGGTTATTTAGTATTGCGAGTGCATCAGTGGTTGCAAAACAGAAATGAAGACGTCATGTTCGTCGAACTGCTTGGTGCTACCAAAGGATCCTACACGGACTAAAAGGAACACATCCACAAAAAGCAAAAGCAGTGAAGAAAATAATGGGTGAGTTAGAGTCCAGTTTTGTGATATTATGTATCTTTCGTATGGATTGAGATCCGAGAGGGGCAATTCTGCTAAATAAAACCATGCATTAATACAATTACAATCAAGTCCCGATACGCTTACACTTTCAAAAGGTGTTTTTATGAACGTTAAACCAACGTGAAACGCGCTCTGATTGGTCGAAACGTCATAAAATCCGTTCATGGTAACATGTCGCTACACTTTCAATCCAAACAAAGAAAATTACGGCTACTTTAAATACGAGAATTGCCCTCAGATCTGCCAGATTCCCCTTATATTCTTACTGATAAGACATATGTCATTATCTAGTGAGTTTAATGAACGTACTATCTTAGCGCTGCGTCGCGTCGCGTGTGGTCTGTTGCTTAGGGTTGACTACATTTTGTCACTTCCTTTTTTTCAGGCTTCAGATTGTGTGGAGGAACGTGGCTGCATTTATTTACTTGCACATTGCCACAATATACGCAATATATTTGGCATTCACCACGGCTAAAATAGAAACAGTCATATTTAGTACGTAATTAATATTTTACAGTTACTCATTAACTCATTACCCGTTTCAATAACCAATATTTTCAAAAACCTTTAACTATTTGTTAAAAACGACAAATTTGTATCGCAAAAAACCGGCAAATGATTGAATGACGACGTTTTTAACAAATAGTTATAGATAGATAGGTTATTAAAATGGGCCTGCATGAATCATACGGTTTTTATCTAAATTCTGAATATATTTATATAGATTTTTGGGCCAATAATCACTGGCCAATAGTAAATTATGTAACGCCTTTGCAGGTTTTGTTTTAAGTTATATGAGTGGATTTGGAGTAACTGCTGGCGCACACAGGTTATGGTCCCATAAGGCGTATAAAGCTAAGTGGCCTTTTCGTCTTTTCCTAGCCATGTTACAAACTATGGCTTTCGCGAATCATATTTATGAATGGGTTAGAGATCACAGGTAAGCGCATAATATTTCAAATAGTTAATAGAATCAGGCGTTACTTTGCGGAAATCTATAGTAGGTATACTATTTAATTCAAATTATATCTCGCAATATCCCTCGAAAAAATACCCACAACCTGCAAGCAAATGTGTGAGTGCACGCATAAGCATGCGTAACGCACCTCCCTCCTCCCACACTGCTTATGCGTACACTCAGAAACAAGATCGTGCAAACACCACCACCACACAAGCAACAATGTCAACAAGATCGTGCAAGGTTGCAAAACTAGACGCGCGTTTCGCCCCGAACCCGAAGCATCCTCAGGAAGTGGACCTGCGAACAAAGATCGCGAACTTTTCGCATACATATGCGTGCAATCACACATTTGCTTGCAGGTTGTGGGTATTTTTTCGCGGGATATTGCTAGATATAATATTATTTTTTTTTTTCTGTATTTGATTTTTATTTAAGTAAAATAACAATTAAAATAATACAACAAACATAAAATTAACAACAAAACTAGAAACAAAAAAAAACTAAAAATTAGTACTAATAAAAAGAAGACCTACCTACAAATAAAAACTATAAATAGAAAAACTTCCCCAGGTCGTCCCCATCTGGCAGAGTACCTAGCAAACTGATAGCATTGCCTCGTTGAATAGCAATGGCTATCCGTTGTGCCAGGTAGTTCCCGGCTCTGGGGTCTCGGGTGGCTTCTGTAAGCTTTTTGGAGATTTCTTTAAAAAGCTTATGTGCGCCCGGACCCCATGCGCCTAGGGTTTCCACCCCAAACGGTTCAAATATGAGGTCTCCGCTAAGGTTCTCATACTTGCGCCGCTTGAGGTTCTCCGCTTGGTTTGCAGCCGCGCCCGCACAGTTCGAGGTGCCCTGGATATGGGACGGAGCAAGAGTATCGACACAAGTAGCGTCCCATACAAGAGCCCGTCCCACACTCCAAGGAACCAGGGTCATTCCATCAGGTCTCATGCCATCGTCGCGCGCCAGACCGGAGGGCTCCAGTATAGCTGGTACACCGGCGGTGACAAGAGCCCGACGAATGAGGTCATTTAGACTGTGATGCCGGGAAATGCGTCCAGCGCTTCGTGAGCGCTGCTCAGCCCGTGATAACCGTGGCTGTCTACGTTCGCGCCGCAAACACACTGATGAGGGACGACATGGGGGGCACCAAGACGTAGGGCAGTAGCTAGCCGAAATGTATTGCGGCCCAGCAGTGTTCCAGTATTGGCTGAAGGTAGTGCCTGCAGCCAAACGCCCGACTCCCACTTCTCCACAGCCAAAAGACGAGCCCGCTCTGCAGGACTGGAAGACGTGTTAAAAAGTCTATTCCGTACCAGTCTGCAGATGGGCTCGTCCCAAAGCCTTTGGGAAAATGTGTTCACAGGCACATTGCTGCCGGCACTAGCAATGTCCCAGGCGTCCTTGGCCTCGTCCGCAAACGGGATAACTAACGGACAGGATGAGCGCTCTAATATTTTCAGAATTACTGCGTGGTTTGCGTGAACCGAGGACAAGAACGCTGGTAAGGCTACGTCAGACGTTTGTCGAATTCCCAGGCCACCGAATCGTATTTAATTAATTTAATATTAATTAAATTGCATGCATTATATTTCGTTCGTACTTAGACTATGTCCAGAAACTGCGTAAGCCTGCGTAAACCTACGCACGTAGAGATTCTTATCTTATCACAACAAAATTTCTGCCGGTCTATGTGTGATGCCAACTTGGGACTTTTTCCCTAAATTTAGGGAGAAAAGTATCTGAAGGGGCTAAGAATCTTATGCTTGTGTTATTTAAATATGCAATTAAACTGCTTGTCGATAAGTAATATACAGCACACTATTTTTTTAACCGACTTCCAAAAAAAGAGGCGGCTATACGTTCGGCAACATATATATATTTTTTTATTTTTGTTTGTATGTTATACCATAATCCCGCCGTCTCTGGACCGATTTTCAAAATTCTTTTTTTGATGTAAAGGGTATAATTTCAAGTTGGTCCCGTTTTGAAAAAAGCGGTGACATGATGATAGGATCAATGTGGAATCGAGGGACTCCTCGAAATTTATATGGACACATATAATGATTTAGACTTTTCCTGAAGTAACATAAGCATATGCTACTAAAAATAAGATTTTGCACCAATGTATATCCTGAATTCAAAAGCACTGAACAGAACTCCTCAGTCTTAAAAGATACGCGTTTCGAAATTTCGGCATTGTTCAAAGAACTACAAGCATATGCAACTAACTTACAATAATCATCATCATCATCTTATTTACAATACTTAATGGAATCTTAGCGCGTATTCAATAATTATACATTCGATAGTTTATTTTAAAGGTTTTAAGATAATATATTAATAATAATTAAACAAAATATATCACTACAAAGGGCGAAATTATTATTTTTAAATAGAAAATTAAATCGACTTCCAAAGTAAAAATACCCAAAAAAGTATGAAATAAAACTTATTTTCTAAATAATTCCCCCTTTTTATTCGACTAAAATTTTAACAATTTCTCTACTCAATCTTCTTAATTTTGAAGTCGGTACCAACAAATTTGAATGTGAGTTCTATAAAATATATGGGATATTGTTTGGGCTGGTATCGACTTCAAAATTAAGAAGATTGAGTAGAGAAATCGTTAAAATTTAAGTCGAATTTAAAAGGGGACTTATTTAGAAAATAAAGAATATTTAAAAAGGTCCAGCCCGCGCCCATTACGCCCGCGTAAGTACAGTAATCCACGGATATGTATTTCGCGATAAAAAGTTGCCTATGTCCTTCGGCCTTCCCCATGGTCTAGTTTATATCTGTGCCAAATTTCATGGTAATCGGTTTAGTAATTTTTACGTGAAAGCAGTTCCTGTAGGATACAGGAACCGTACATTTCCCCGCGATTAAAAGTAGCCTACCTCCTTTCCCATGGTCTAATCTATATATGTGCCAAATTTCATAATGATAGTTTTAATGTAAAAGTGTTAAGGTTTATTTTTTCTTTTACTATAACTTATTAAATTCGTAATATCTATTGAATGGAATCCTATCCTATCCTATCCTAAATTAATCCCTGTGATGATTGATCAAAGTGGTGACCTGATGATGGGATCCATAAGGAATCGAGGGAATTCCTCGAATTTTATATATTCAGACACCATGTCACACATACGCTGAGCCTGGCCACAGACGTTCTTCATTGACATTCTTAAAGTTCGAACTGACATTTAAGAATCTGAAAGATTATGCACGTGTGTGGGCTATGCGTGTTTTGTATGGAAACTTTGCCTTCGACCTGAATTTGACGTTCTTAAAGAATGTCAAATTTAGAACGTCTGTGGCCAGACTTATGGGTCATACTGACCACATCACCACACCTACAAGCACAAGGCCGCGGATTTGCAGGCAAAAATTATAAATGATTGATGATGATGATGATGAATGACACTATTGACAATAATGATACTGTTATACTATAAGTACCGTTGCTGGATTTGCTGCTTGGCCCGTGAGTATGGCGCTTTAGGGTAAATATTATTTTTGTTGGTTATTTTATAATTATAATCGAATTTAAAAAATAACGTTAAATTATCTAAACATTTAATTTTAATAATACATATTCACAATTCGTTCTTAAAATCATACATTAACATTTTGTTTTTCATTGTTGGTGCAAGGCAACTTGCCAAAATTATATTGTTTTTGTTATTGTCCTACTCATTTTGCTCGAAAATGAGCAATCATCGTTTTTTTTTCTACGGATATGACGGATGTTGGAAAGCATGTGTGGGACTTCCGAAAGATATTAGCAAAGTAGTTTTACTGTATAAAGATCTTTATAGGTATGTTTTTCTAAATAAGTAATACTTACATATTTGGTATGTAACTTTTTTGATTTTTAACGGTAAGTACCTATATATTTTATCGTATTATGTAACTTTATGAAGTTTCGATATGGCATAAGTACTTTAATAATTATATTTGAGAGTCTTCGCATGCTAGGTAAAATCCACGGGAACCGTACTATTTGTTTTAGGGAGAAATATTTTTTGAAACTTGGCAACTCGATCTTACTACGCTTTCATTGCACTCCAAAATACAGGGGATGACACTTTTGACTATTTCAAATCGATATCAATTGTGTGTTGAAGGTTTTAATATAAAGTGTCTTCAGAAATAATTGGTTTTGACAAAACATTGACAGCACAAAATTTCGGAACACTCTGTAAAGTAAAATGCCAACAGTGTCAACCGATCTGAATGCTGTGTAACGAATGAACTGAATACTTCTGTCTCACTTTGAATCATACAATCGGAGCGAGAAAAACATTTTTCTTTCACTTTGTGTCTCGCGCGTACTCGAGGTAGCTGCGTAATTGCTGCATCTATTGAGTCAGGGGCGGAGCACCTATACGTGTGGTATGGGCATACCCACAACCCCAACAGCCTTGTGAGTGCATGCTTTCAAGGTCTATTAATTTATAATCAAAATAGGTTCAGTGGGTAGTAGTATTGGTATTGTTAGCCTTTTGAGTCTTACCTGGTGCTTTTTACCTGCTGGTCATACTTATATTATTGTTAAAATACATATTTATAGTAGTGGATTTAGTGTTAAGCGGACCTTTAGTCAGGTAGATTGAAGAAAACGCAAAATTTGTCACCTCTCCATAAATTTTCGGCCCTTTTTTATTTACTAACCAACAGATTTAAGAAAAAATAATACTTTGTTTGAACCGATAGGAATTACTCCTGCCGATGTTATATAATCTATAATTTGTGTATGTTTCTTTACTATATATGCATATATTATTTTTTTACCAAACATAAAATAATTTTTTTGCTAAATAAGCGAAAAACTTTCTCACTCACTCCGCGCGTTAGCTTTTAATTAACATAATATTATAAAGAAAATAATAAAATTCTTTTTTTATATTCTAATAACCATGTTATGAAGGAAATAATATAATCAAAATTTTCGGGCCACATCTTCGTTTGAGAGCTGGATCCGTGCCTGAATCAACCAAAGCGGTTTAATAGGTCAATTTTGTACGATACGCGCATAGCTAAAATAATACGCACGTAGCTCCTGGACGCAATGTATGGGGCCCTAGTACCTCGACTACGTGCGTAGACCTTGCGTGCGTAAGAATACGCAGTTTCTGGACATAGTCTTAGTATTAAAATGTACTTATATTAGCTCAGTCGCTGATCTAAAATCTCTGAACGTATTTCTTATATCGTTTTTTAAAGTGACATGATTTACAGCTTATATAAAGACGTTTTAAGACAGAAAAAATGGTAATGTAAAAATAAATATTAGTGATAAACCTAGGTATGTAGTGGACTATTGAATATAATGTTATATAGCCAATCACCTCACACTATTAGCTGGTTCACCTCTCACAACTGATAAAATCACTATTTTTAAACCATGTTATAAGTGTGTATTTATTACCGACTTTTTTATCAGGGTTCATCACAAATTCTCCGAGACTGACGCGGATCCTCACAACGCTAAAAGAGGGTTCTTCTTCTCCCATATGGGGTGGTTGATGGTACGAAAACATAAGGATGTCATCAAGAAAGGAGCTTCAGTTGACATGTCAGACCTTGAGGAGGATCCTATTGTTATGTTCCAGAAGAAGTAAGTCTAATAATCTCCTAATCGATATATCGAAAAAATTTAATAATTTAAGCCTGAAAATGGGCACTAAAATCTATATACAAATTAATTACGGGGACAGAATGTCTAAATATGGTGGGAACGTAATTACGAAACTATCTACTGAGCATGTTGAAATTGAATTTACTTAATAAATCAGGAGCATCAATGATATTATTAATATTTTACTTAAAAAAACTAAATCCGAAATATATCTACGGTAGTATAAGGGGAGTAAGTGAAAATGAAAGGAAGGTTCAGGCGTCACTTATGCTGAAGGAACCTTAAAAATCCTGTATGGATTCTATTCTATTTTTGTCATAGGAGAGAGGGGAGAATTCCAAACCTCTGACCCATCATACTCTAGGACAGTCTTCCGCAAACTTTTTGAGTTTAAGGTACAACTAGTAAAACGAAAATTATTGGAAGTACATAGTATTTTCGCGAGCCTTAACAGCCTCCGTGGCTTAGTGATTAGAGCTTGGCTCTCGACTCGGAGCTCTTGAGTTCGATTCCCGCATTGGAACAACAAAAAACGTTGTTTCCAAGTTTGGTTAGGACAATACTGATCACCTGATTGTCTGACAAGAAAGATGATCCATGCGTCGGATGGGCATGTAAAAAGTCAGACTTACGCCTGATCTCTCATCAGTCGTGTCGGTTTTCCGTCCCACTGGGTTACGAGAGTATAGGAAGAGAGCGTGCTCTTGGGTACTGCGCACATACTTGGGCGCTATAAAAATACTCCTGCGTGACTGGCCTGGTTTCAATGAAACCGGCCACCGTCACCGAAATCGGTGTGGGGGAGTTATTATTATTTTCCCGAGGCACATCAACTAAATATGACAAGTAGGTACACATTTTGCGGAACACTGCTCTAGTATACTACGCACATACGAACAGTGAATAAGTATTTTAAAAGCTTTAATAAATTTTCAATTAGCACAAGACCTGAACCTCAATTCTCGTATTTAAAGTAGACAATTTAAAGAGTCAATTTTACTTTGTTTGGATTGAAAGTGTAGCGTCATGTTACCGTGAACGGATTTTATGACGTTTCGACCAATCAGAGCGCGTTTCACGTTGGTTTAACGTTCATAAAAACACCATTTGGGAGTATAAGCGTATCGGGAATTGATTATAATTGTATTAATGCAGGTTTTATTTAGCAGAATTGCCCCTCAGATGACGAATCCTAAAGTCTTTGAGGCCTTATGTATAATTTATGTTCTCATCAAACAATAATTTAGAGTCCACTATTATTCCAAGATCCTTCATTGTATCCTTATAGACTATCTCCTTATTTTTAATCTTAATACCTAATCAAATAGGTTACAGTGCGATTCAAATGAGAATAGGATCGACTCAGCGCCATATTATTTCGAATTAAGACTTACGGTAATGAAATTTATGTTTCGATTAATTTCTTAGATACTATTTAACGTTTTTATTTCAATAGGGTATTATCCTATGATGAAAATATACTTCAGATTGTTGATATTTTATCGCTAAACATTAATTTAAACCAATTTAACCAACTTATTACACAAAAATATGGATGATTTTATAAAATATCAAAAATAAAATTATGAATTTTTCACGTTTGACCACGTGACTAAAAACGCACGAGATTGGAATGTGACGTCATATTCTTATATTTCTTCTTCTTTTATTAATGGACTCCCGATTTCCATAAAGAATAGCCAGCATCAGAATCATTAACGTCATGGGTCAGTGAGTAATAGCCACTTTTTCCGCCTATCAGTGTTCTTTGGCATGGTCACAAAGATTTTCCCCGGTGTTTTAATAGACGTATTAGTTGCATTTTGGCACTAGGTACGCACCATTTATAAGGCATTTTAAATAGGCTTAAAACATTTATTAAAAACGTAAATAGTAGGTATTCTGGGATTTGGCATTGTCAGTATAATTTGACACTTGACAGTTACAATGTTCCAAGATACTCTATGGTTACATGAATGTGACGTCATGACAACTCATTATAGCGTTTTCGCGCCAATAATATTAATTTAAACTTTTAAGCTAATTTGCAAGGAAAAGAAAGAAATTCACAAAGAATGGTTCAAACTGCTAATGTATTTTGGTATTAGGAACAATTTGACATACTTTTCAAAAACTTGGAAAATACCCTATTCAATGCAAAATTACTAATATTTTTATGCAAATAAGTTTTTTTGCAAACCGCACTTTTCAAGTGATATTTGACAGAAAAAAGGCCATTGTCGTTCCTATTCTTATTTGAAACGCATTGTACTGCATAACACTTTGTCAGTTAAGCTATGCAATACACATATATCTTAATATCTAGCTATTTTTTAGGAATTAATATTTATTTTTGCAGATATTATTTATTGATAATGCCAGTTATCAGTTTTATTTTACCCACTTGGATCCCCGTGGCGCTTTGGAACGAGGATCTATCTGTGTCTTGGCACATCGCCTCTATCTTCAGATACACGTATTCACTTCATTGCACCTGGCTGGTTAACTCTGCTGCACACATTTACGGGAACAAACCTTACGACAGGTCAGTTCTAAGATATTCCTCAGCATGCAATAGGGAATATGTATAAAATATAAAAATAGCTTATTACACAATAATATGATACAAGACTGAAAAATAAAGGAAATGGCGAGAAAAATTTCAATATCTGTTGATAAATGAGCAAGATATGAGCGGTCAAAGTTTGTAATCTATCTCTTTCTAGCAAAACGAAATTTAGTATGAACTTTCTATGAAAATCGTGTTATGTGACGTCACGATACACGTCCGATCTCTCTGTCTAATAGACTACTTTAAACGTTCATATCTTCGTTATTTTTAATTATATCAAAAAACTGATTTTACCATACGGTTTACTAAACAAGATAGATTTATATAAAAAAATAAAAAAAATACATGCATATTGTGGAATATTTGTATAAACGAATTAATTAGAAATGATAGAATAAGTTACATGGAGATACAAATGATACAAATCATAGCATCACAATATGTTGATTTATTACTACACGTACAACAGATACAATTAATATATAACTCATATAACAGAGGAGCATACTAATACCACACTAATACATGTCTATACTATACAATATAGCCTTTCGGCTAACTGAATAAACTATCATAGGCATCAAAGTGACATTACGAAGTTTGGCATTGACATAACATGCTCTTAAATAATTATCATGTTACGTAACAATTATGTAATAGTGGCGAAGGCTGGTTCTTCTTCATAGGGAAACCCCTATGAAGTAGTAGGGTTGACGGTCTTCAAAAGGTAAGTGGTAACTGAAGCCGATAGGAATGGAGTTATTTAAGAACCCCACGCCATTGTTAATTTTTTTTTTAAACAATAATTTTTTTTGTACATTTTTTTAAAATCTTAAATAATGTTCATATAATATTGTCTTAGATGTTAAATTTTAGAGATTAGCATTTAGCACATTAGGTAAGAAAGGGCCATATTCTTGCCTAATGTGCTAATAGACTGCATCGTAATCCAGAAGTTTTTTTATGAAATGAACCAGGAAACGAGCAGACGGATCGCCTGATGGTAAGCGATTACCGCCGCCCATGGACACTCGCACCACCAGAGAAGATACACTTGTAACTCCTCTCGTGTTGCGACTTGCGTTCCTGGTCCTTAAAAACCCCAATCATCCCTTGGACCTCCGGTAACATCACTGTATCGTCGAAACACAACGCAAGGGTTATTTCACGCCGGTTTTCTGTAAGGTCGTGATATCCGGTCGAGCCCATTCATGCCGAAGCTCTCGTAGAGTAATTTTAAGCTTTGCAATACTTTTTGTCTCTTCAGACAGACAGACTTCAGACAGAACAGAGACCTCAACCTCAATTCTCGTATTTAAATTAGACTTTTATTTTACTTTGATTATATTTTAGTGATGCGACATGTTATCTATAAACTGATTTTGTGAAGTTTGGACGAATCAGAGCGCGTTTCGCGTTGGTTTAACGTTTACGAGAATACCGTTTGACAGTTTTAGCGTATCTTTGGTATCGGGACTTGATTGTAATTGTATTAATGCAGGTTTTATTTAGCAGAATTGACCCTCTTCGAATGCGAAATAAAGTAGTACAACTCTTGCAGACACATAGGACCCACAGATAACAAATTGGTCGCGGTTATGGCAATTGGTGAGGGCTGGCACAACTATCACCACGTGTTCCCGTGGGATTACAAAGCGGCGGAGCTGGGGAACTACAGGGCTAACATTACCACCGCATTCATAGATTTAGCAGCTAAATGTGGTTCGTATAACTTGTGTACAGGGTTTTGTAGTACTTAGGCTAAGAACTCACGGAGCGATACCTAGTCGCGCCCACTGCGATTGTGGGCCGCTTTTGTAGAATGCAAATATATATGTTAAGGCCGTCCCCCGAGCAAAAGACCTTGAGGCGGTCAGCCGCATAACTCAGTTCAAATTTTTTCACATAACTTAGTTTAAAATTGACAATAAAAAAAATAAACGGCGAATATATAGCTTATGAAATTGCCTATCTATTGGTGTGTGTCCCAAATAAAATTAACTTGTAAATACTATGGAGACGCTGAAACTATAATTGAATGTAACATTTGATTATAGTTTCAGCGTCTCCATAGTATTTACAAGTTAATTTTATTTGGGACACACACCAATAGATAGGCAATTTCATAAGCTATATATTCGCCGTTTAATTATTTTTTTTTGTCAATTTTGAATTAAGTTATGTGAAAAATTTTGAACTGAGTTATGCGGATGACCGCCTTAAGGTCTTTTGCTCGGGGGACGGCCTTAAAAATTAAAACAAAACTCGCGACGCGATTTACGCCCGCGGCGTGCGCGATTGTTTGCGGGTATCGCTGCACCAGCGGTCGACTCGTAGGATCGCGCGGGTCGCGTAGCCTCGGCGATTTGCGCTCGCGCGCTCTGAAAATGATTGGCGGGCGAAATTCTTATGTTTAGATTTGCAGTCGCCCGTGTGTGAAAATCGCAACAGCGGCGACTTGTAATTGCGCAAATAACGTCTCGTGAGTTATGAAATAAAATCGCAGTTCCACCATCGCGGCGGGCGCGACATAATCGCTCCGTGAGTTCTTAGCCTTAGTGGCCTTAGCGTCAGTTCACATCGACTACCGAGACGGACGCGGCGCGCCATTTTTTCCCGACTACGGTGAAGCCAAAAAGAAGGATAATGATTATAATAATATAATAATATCTATGGACGCTTCATACCACGTCAATCTGGCCCCGTGCTAAGTACCCGAAGAACTTGTGTTACAGGTACCAAAAAACGGGAAGTATTATTAATACTTTTATACTATACATATATTTAAGATGTTTATTATAAACACATATTTAATAGACATCCATGACCGAAGAACACAGAAAACTTTTTGTTCCTGTGGCGGGATTCGAACCTGCGTGATGAGCACCAACACGCTGAACCACTGCGCCACAGAGGTCGTCGTTTATGGCAGTATTATCGTATCCCTATGGCCTATGTATGTATGTTTGTTCCTCTGTAGCGACTTCTACTGACCCGATTTTACTAAATGATATGTCAATAGATTCGTAATAATGACCCGGGTAACTTATTGACAGTTTTTAACTTTTGATTATAAATGCCATACTTTTAGGCTAGATATAATATATTTGACGACCTCTGTGGCTCAGTTGGTTGAGCGTGTTGGTGCTCAAGCCGGGGGTCGCGGGTTCAAATCCCGCCGAAGGAACAAAAAGTTTTTCTGTGTTCCTGGGTCATGGATGTGTATTAAATTTGTGTATAATATAATAAAAATCTTAAATATGTGTATAGTATAAAAGTATTAAATATATTTCCGTTGTCTGGTACCTGTAACACAAGTTCTTCGGATACTTAACACGGGGCCAGATTGACGTGGTGTGAAGCGTCCATAGATATATGATCCGGAATCCGGTGGGCTCGGTAAAATTCAGAGCACTGAAAATAGAACTCGACTGCGCCAATACAATAGAGTTGAAAATCGAAGTATTGAGTGTCGAGCTGTCATATATATTATGACATTGACATTTAACTCGGCACGTGTGTGATCGATTTTCAGCTCTATTGTAATAGTATAGAGTTCTATTTTTAGTGCTCTAAATTTTCTACGGCGTTCTGGATTCCGGATCATGTAGTCCCAGCCTTACACACCGATGCGAGTTTATGATGTTTTTACCGCAGGTTTGGCGTACGATTTAAAAACTGTGCCAAGTAATTTGATTCAAAGCAGAGTAGCAAGAACCGGGGACGGCTCGCATCCGTCAGAAATTATCAAAAAAGAGTTACATTCGGATGATTATCATCACCTTAAACCCATTTGGGGATGGGATGACAAAGACATGACAGAAGAACACAAGAAATTGGCCAGAATATGAGCGGAGAACCCAAAAAACCAACGGAATATTGTGTAATAAGAAGCACAACAAAATAATGCAAATCTAAAACGATATGGACGGGCTAATTAATTTTATAAATAAACGTTAATTATATTGAAAATATTTTGTTGATTATTCCTTACTAGCCAGCGGCTCCGCCCGCGTAAGTACAGTAATCCAAGGGAACCGTATATGTCCTGCGATAAAAAGTAGCCTATGTCCTTTCCCGTGACCTACTTTATATCTGTGCCAAATTTCATGATAATCGGTTAAGTAGTATTTACGCGAAAATGTAAATAAAGTATCCCACGGGAACCGTACATTTCCCTAAAAAAGTAGCCTATGTTTTAATCCAGAGCCTAAACTACTACCATAACAAATTTAATCGAAATCCGTTCAGTAGTTTTTTGCATGAAAGAGGAACAAACATCCATCCATCCTCACAAACTTTCGCTTTTATAATATTAGTAGGATTCTGTATGTTTATCAGTTTCTATTTCTTTACTCAATATTCATAATTTTGAAGTCGGTATCAGCAGTAACAACATCCTGATAAAACAAATAGCAATAGGTATTTAAAATAGAACTCACGTTCAAGTTGGCTGGTATCGACTTCAAAGTTATGAAGATTGAGTAGATAATGAGAAATAGTTAAAATGTTAGCCGACTTTCAGATTGTAGCCAGATCCATATCCAAAGCCTAAACTACTACCGTACTAAATTTCATTGAAATCACTTCAGTTTTTGCGTGAAAGAGTAACAAACATCCATCCATCCATCCATCAATCCTCACAAACTTTCACATTAGTAATTGTAGTAGGATTTATACAGAATGTTCAATTATACAGGAACACGAAGTAATCAGCTCACAGACCGCGTTCGGTGCCCACCTGTAATAGTTTGTTTGTAATCTAAATTAACGTGGAATTGGATGAAATATCATCATCATCATCAGGGGCCTTATACAAAGTGCAACATCAGAACGATAACGAAGGTAAGGAATAATAAAAAAATAGTTAAAAAAACTATAACCCGACTACGCAAAAAAGGGGTCTAAAAAGGCCGAAACAAGAAAATAATTCAGATAGAATTCCAGAAATCCATAGGTAAAAAAATGGTCAAGGTAGAGCCGTGATCGCACCTACTTTATAAAGTTCGGCACATTTCATGTCAAATCGCAGCCGTTTGCATCTATTTTGGGGTCTAATTCTAGAAACTTCTGTAGGTTTTACGGTCAGCTCAAACCTAGACGCGACGCATCTCGGTGTGAACTGACGCTTAGATGCCATTAGTACGTAGGTCCTTCCTTAACTTTCTTTTGGCTTCGCCGTAGTCGGGTAAAAAGCATAGGAGTAACGACGTGATCTACCGACCAAGTATGTCATACCCATCAGTGGCGAGGGCTCGTTCTTCTTTATAGGGAAGCCCAAACCTGTATAGGTAGGAATTTGGATGAGGGTGTTCAAAAGGTAAATGGTAAGTGAAGTCGATAGGAATGTACTCCTAACAATGTTCAAGATCTTCGCAAAAAAAAAAAATTACAGTAACGTGAATGTGATAGCGATTCATTCGTGCGCGAGTGAAAGAGACAAGTGGTAATGAGTCAATGAGTCAAAAAAAGAAACTCCCAATGTCTTTAAACGGTCATTCTCCGATTCGACGTTCTTTGCCTAATTACCGTAACCTTTTTTATTTTTCACTGATTTGACTTAAAGACATTAGAATATGAAGCAAATCAAAGATTCAATAATTAATGAGGCATGTAACAATTAATTGTGGTTTTCTAGATAATAAGACTTAAAAATTTTATGAGTATGGTAATTAGAAAAAAAATAATATTTAATGTAACGGTAATTAGAAAATATCATCAAGTCTATGTAAAAATGATATAATAAAATGATAATAACACACATTAATAATTGAAGTGATAGAATTAACGATGTCTCTCATAACTATAACCTACCAATAGTAAAAACAGACACTTTATCATTGCTATCATTTAATAAAAATTAGACACCTTTTTTGACATTTCTTTTGATTGCTGATACAAAATATAGTAATTTTAAAAGCTTTAAGCTTATTTAACTTGCAATGTATGTTAGTTCGGGTGCAATGTAGTTAAGATTCCAATCTTGCTACTAATTTTAAAGCAGATATCTTCAACCGATTGAAATTTTGTACACTCGTTTAGTTTGGATGACAATATTTAATTCGTTGTCGGCGTTGTTGAGCGGCAAGCCTTCTCTTTTCTTAAAAAATCAAGTATTAAAATAAGAACAACGGTAATTAGAAAAGTTTTTAACCAAGGCTACGGTAATTATATACTCACGTGCTTCATTGGCGACACTAACGTTAGAGACGTGCACGGTGCAACTGCTGGTGGTCCTCGGTACACACGGAGGATACGCGACTCGTACGGTAGTGGTGTGCCAAATACTTTTATTTAGGGATGTGCACCCGAGAACAGCAAATGTTACGGCAATTATAACTTTCGATTGGACATGCGATTACTTAATGATAATTAATTGTTATACTGGTTGTATTGAGTCGATATTTTGTTATGCGATACACGTTGCTTAATATCGTTTAAAACGAATGGATCAAAGTAAATCTCTACGTTATAAAAATTACAAGCAAGTTTTAAGATAAAGTCGGTGTGCGGACACGCCACGGTAATTAGAGAATAGAGGTTTTTTTAACATAATTTAAAATAATTAAGTCTTAATTACTTAAAACAGAAGCCAATGTTTTTGTTTACAGCTAGATACGGATGCTATCTAACATATAAAAAATAATGCATGATTGAATATCATAATATTACGGATTATACAAGCCCGGACACCTAAAATTTGCTAATCGGAGAATGGCCGTAAATCTATATAAAACTACCTACAGGTTAAAGCTAAAAACAAAATAATTCTGATACTAAACACTTATCTACAAATATCACTATCTCTACAAATAAATCTATATCTATAAATTGAAAAACCTCCCTTACCTATCAAACTGACAGCATTGCCTCATTGGGTATAAGTTATGCCAGGTAGTTCCCAGCTCTGGGGTCTCAAGTGTTTTCAGTAAGCTTTTCAGATATATCTCTAAAAAGCTTATAGGCGCCCGGACCCCATGCGCCAAGGGTTTCCACCCCAAACGGTTCAAATATGAGGTCTCCGCTAAGGTTCTTATATTTGCGCCGCTTGAGGTTCTCTGTTGGTTTGCACTTTGCAGCCTCGCCCACACAGTTCGAGGTACCCTGGACAATGGACATGGGACGGAGCAAGAGTATCGACACAAGTAGTATCCCATACAAGTGCCCGCCCACTCCAAGGAACCAGGGTCAATTAAATAAAAAACATCCATACAACCAAGCTTATATTCACAGATCTACCTTGCACTTCTCGTACGCGGCCAGCCAGCGCCTGCCGACCGTGGTGGTGTCTAGTGGGGGGGAGCAGTCGTAGCCACCATTGGCATTCACCATCATGTGGTCGAGGCAGTCGATGCTGCCGTCACTGTTGCAGTCCTGCATACAAAGATATGTTAAGATAGGTTAAGAAGAAGATGAAGAAGCAACTGGTCGCCCTCGCTAATCATTTTGAGTAGCCGCGTCCGTGTGCATGACAGTATATATATGTCACCGTTAAAATATAAAAACCGTTACATTGTAAAATAACTAACGAGATTGTAAAAATATGTTGAATGATTCATAACTATATGTATATTTATAATCTAACGAAAAATAATGTGTTAAATTATAGGCAGCATATTCGGGTTGAAAGTCTATCAACATTTTAAAATTTCACTAGTTTTATTACAATCTAACGGTTTTTACAATTTTACGGTGACATATATATGTCACCGTTAAAATGTAAAAACCGTTAGATTGTAATATAACTAGTGACATTGTAAAATGTTTATAGAATTCGGGCTAGACACTAATAAATTCAAATATATCTCAATGGAATCCTTCCCCTTGTTCTTCCGAATAAGCTCCCATATTATCTTTAAACTTATCAAAATGAGAATGGAACATTTGCCTCTTTAGAGACATCCTATAGCCGAAGATGAGAAAAATCTTAATCATCTCGTTATTTTATTCATGCATTTATTTCCAAAGCCCATTTTTGGTCTTGATTTGTAACAGGTAGATGGAAGTAAGATTGTTATGCCTCGCAAATCTTTAAATCTGTAGTTAAATAACACTTTTTCTCTCTCACTTTAATAAATCCACCACAAATATAGCAAAACGAGTCATCGTCTCCTTTTCAACTTCTCGAAGCCATTTCGTACAAGATAATACAGCGAAAAAAAATATTAAACACGTTATTTCTTTATAATATGCGAGGTCATACCGTCGTACACAAGGAGGGATGTAAGAAAGATAACCCCCATACCATACCTCTCTTTCGACAGGAATAGAGCGCAAAGACCGACTTTAACTGGAAGCAAAAATCATAAATGGTCAAATCGCTATAACTTCTTAAAAAGCAAATATTTTCGATTTGTAATTGCACTTTTTTATAAATATTTGCTTATATATTCAGAATAAATCAAGTAAAACCCTAATACAATTTTACGGTGACATATATATGTCACCGTTAAAATGTAAAAACCGTTAGATTGTAATATAACTAGTGACATTGTAAAATGTTTATAGAATTCGGGCTAGACACTAATAAAAAAACTTAGGCCTTTTCATCCGTTATTGGATGATTTATATAGTATTCTCCGAGCGAAGAAACCACTCTTGAAATACTGTAGTGTCTGGAACAGTCGGTTTTGAAATGTCGTATGGTTGCCCAAGCACATACGGTATTCTCACAACATAGCCTAGTCCAGAGGAATGAACTGGTCAATACGTCTGGGGCCAACCATGTGCGGGTTTCCTCACGATGCTTTCTTTCACCGTTAGAGCGTCCGCGTAATATACTTGAGATCTGAAGTCTCATTGGTACACGCTACAACCTGGGATTCGAACCTACACTCTCTCGAGTGCGAATCAAACAGTCTACCGACTAGGCCACGTAGCTCTTATATTGTGACACTATATGGACATAATTATGCTGCCTATAACACCGGTCAACAAAAAAAATTTTTTTTTGCGCATGGGTTTTACTTGATTTATTCTGAATATATAAGCAAATATTTATAAAAAAGTGCAATTACAAATCGAAAATATTTGCTTTTTAAGAAGTTATAGCGATTTGACCATTTATGATTTTTGCTTCCAGTTAAAGTCGGTCTTTGCGCTCTATTCCTGTCGAAAGAGAGGTATGGTATGGGGGTTATCTTTCTTACATCCCTCCTTGTGTACGACGGTATGACCTCGCATATTATAAAGAAATAACGTGTTTAATATTTTTTTTCGCTGTATTATCTTGTACGAAATGGCTTCGAGAAGTTGAAAAGGAGACGATGACTCGTTTTGCTATATTTGTGGTGGATTTATTAAAGTGAGAGAGAAAAAGTGTTATTTAACTACAGATTTAAAGATTTGCGAGGCATAACAATCTTACTTCCATCTACCTGTTACAAATCAAGACCAAAAATGGGCTTTGGAAATAAATGCATGAATAAAATAACGAGATGATTAAGATTTTTCTCATCTTCGGCTATAGGATGTCTCTAAAGAGGCAAATGTTCCATTCTCATTTTGATAAGTTTAAAGATAATATGGGAGCTTATTCGGAAGAACAAGGGGAAGGATTCCATTGAGATATATTTGAATTTGAGAGACGTTCCCAAAGCCAGTATACATACTGAAAGCATGTTGAGGATTGAGGAACTATATTTGGTGGTTAATAAGATAACTTCTACTGAACATGACAGAAAAAGCAAAACTGTTAATTTTTAGACATTTTAACACTATTTTAAAACTTATTTTGTAAGATTATATCATAAAATTGATGCTCAGTATCTTTTAATAAATCACCTCTATGTAAATTTTTCATGTATTTTCATTGATTTGAATTTTTTAATTTTTTACACTTAAAAGCAAATACATAACTTTTTTTTGTTCTTATTATTATTTCTAGGTATACAAGCAATAAAAATAATGTATGTATAACCCGTGCGCAAAAATGCTGTCGACTATTGTAATTTAACACATTTCGTTAGATTATAAATATATAGTTATGAATATTTCGAAATATCTTTACAATCTCGTTAGTTATTTTACAATCTAACGGTTTTTACAATATTACGGCGACATATACACTCAAAATGTATTAATAATAATAACTCCCACACCGATCTCGGTGACGGTGGCCGGTTTCATTGAAACCAGGCCAGTTACGCAGGAGTGATTTTATAGTGCCCAAGTGTGTGCGCAGTACACAAGAGCACTCTCTCTTCCTTTTACTCTCGTAGCCCAGTGGGACGGATGACCGACACGATTGGCGAGAGATCAGGCGCAGGACCGACTTTTTACATGCCCATCCGACGCATGGATCATCTTTCTTGTCAGACAATCAGGTGATCAGCCTGCATTGTCCTAACCAAACTTGGAAACAACATTTTTTGTTGTTGCCTTGTGGGAATCGAACCCACGACCTCCGAGTCGAGAGCCAATGCTCGAACCACTAGACCACGGAGGCTGTAAAAGGCACACCGCAATAATACACTCAAAATGTATTATTGTGGTGTGATTCATCCTCAATGTCTGCTCCATGGACCCATACGCTCGTACGGGTGTCACTGACACACATATAAGCTTTACACACGTGCACGCACACATAGCGCCGCGCGCACATTTGAGTTAGACTATGACGTGTAGGTAAGTGGTGTAAACGCTTCAAAGTAAAGTTACGGAAGTATTTCGAACAAAATAGAAGGAAACAAAATAAAAAATAGAACTGACTCTCTCGGGCGAAAATTAATGGCTTTGAAGTTTGCACCATGTTAGGAATTTTTTTGTGCCTAAGCTCTGTAAAGCAATTCTATGACAATATATTTTTTCAAGTATAACTAAGGAAATGCTAACTTATCTATTCTAATATTTTAAAGAGGAAAGATTTGTTTGTTTGTTTGCTTTTAATAGAAGAAACTTGATGCTGGACCGATGTTGATGAGATTTGATACAGATGATAAGACCACGGGGGAGAATATAGGCTATATATCACGGTAAATGTACTGTACCCGCAGGATTTTCATTTGGGCGTATGAAGCCGCGGCAAATCATAAAATAAATTAAAGACAGGCAACGCAACTCTATGCCACTCGCTTAACATCAGGGGATCCGTCGGCTTGTCTTTTTCCATGACATAGGTATTCTTACCGTAACGAATTTCTCTAAATATCCTGCAACAATTGTTTTGGCGCACTCATAATCCTTAGCGCAGTTCTCGAACGCTGAAATTAAACAAAGAAAATTAATTTGTTTTAATTATTACATATTTATATTTCTATTATTTTTTGAAGTGATGTGCTTTAGGCACGATGAGAGTATTTTTGGATATAAATGATAAATAAACTTTCACTTCTGCCACGGCCCACGTTTACTCGTCAAGTTTTTACCATGGGTTCCGTACCTCGACAAGAAAAAACGGAACCCTTATAGGATCACTTTGTTGTCCATCCATCTGTCTGTGAAGACTCTTTTTCTCAGGAACGCATGGAGGTATCAAGCTTGAATTTATATCAAATACTTCAAGTCTACTGTCCCTTAGAGCTGTGAAAAATCAAACTTCTAAGCCAATGCCGCAAATTTCCGCAAATTTTCGACACTCGCAAGGGAATCAAAACCTACGGGGTACTTCCTGTGAACTCAGAATCTTGAAATTTGGTTCGAAGCAACGTCTTATAGTACAGATAAAGGAAAAATTGCAAAAATCATAAATTTTTAGTTACAATTTTTAGTTTAAAAATATTTTTTATAATACTAAAAGTACCAACCACCACCTACTGTGTAAAAAGTAAAACAAGTACCACATCTCGCCTTCAGGCTACAAGTTCCAAATTGTCATTCCTATCTTTAGTACCTAAATCATTTCTTGAAAAATCTTACCTTCTTTCCTCTCAGGATCATCATTTTTTAGTGTAGGCTGGCCCGCGTCTACCCAGTAATCCCTGGACAGGTTGAAAGGTCCACAGAAGTCACCAAAACAGCGCTTAGGTGCAGCACAGCGAGTTGGCGCCATGCACAAGCATCGGAAGCAGGCTTCTGTGAGGTTGGCTACTTCTGCTTCTGAGGGGAGATATTAACGGTGCGCTAGTCAATAGATCTAACTCAGAGCAGTGCGCGGGGAAAATGCTTCTTATTTCGTCTAACATCGGGGAAAAAGGTACCCATAAAATAGTAATCTATACTTATGTGAAGAGCTATAGTATTGACGACCTCTGTGGCTCAGTTGGTTGAGCGTGTTGGTGCTCAAGCCGGGGGTCGCGGGTTCAAATCCCGCCGAAGGAACAAAAAGTTTGTCTGTGTTCCTGGGTCATGGATGTGTATTAAATATGTGTATAATATAATAAAAATCTTAAATTTGTGTATAGTATAAACGTATTAAATATATTTCCGTTGTCTGGTACCCGTAACTAGAGATGTGATAAACGGCTTAAAATTAAAAGTTAACTTATCCGTTATTAAATATTCAATAGCAGCTTTTTTTAACTGCTTAGTTGCTTAGTTGCTTATTTGATTATCTACTTATTGCCACTTATAAGTTATAATATTTTTTGCGCTTATGTTACGTTTTTCGATCGCTTAAACTGATTTAAATTAACTTTCCTTCGTACTTTGCAGGCTTAGGACTGTCTGAAATCTGAATAATTATTAATATAATAATATGAACTCATAAAAATGTTTTTACATGTTGATAATATGCATTAATCTTAAATGTTGCTTATCATTAGTAATAGTTGATTTATAGGATAACAAACATCGCCACTTTTTCCACCTCATTTCTTTCAAAGTAGTTCCATAAATTACTGTTCCAATTCACGTCGTTTATTCGTCATCTTACGACAAAAACTTAATAAACTTAATACTAAAACACTACACGAAAAGTTTATATTACGTCCATATGGACCATTATTATATTTATTATTTACATTAAAACTTCACGGTAAGCCACCAAAGCACCACTATTACGATTAAAATACGAATTATTGCGTAACGCAATATAACGTGTTTTCGTCAACCCGCAAAGCGCAACTAACAAAAAGTGAATAAACACGAAAAAGCTTAATAGTTATAAGTACAAAAAATAACCCGTTTAAATAAGTGATGAGCTACATTAAAGAATTTTCACTCTTATTGCGCTGTCATAAGAACTATTTTTCTTTGCTCATACCACACTTATGGCTTTATGACTATAAACGATATGAACGATAATTATAAGTGATAAACGCTTAAATTTTTAAACGACTTTACAACTTATTTATAAAAGCACGCTATTTTAAACGCTTTACGTTATAACGGCCATCTCTACCCGTAACACAAGTTCTTCGAGAACTTACCACGGGATCAGATTGACGTGGTGTGAAGCGTCCATAAATATTATTATTATATAGTGCACACAATTATACAACTTTGCAAAGTATTTTAGAAAAGGCTTCCTCAAATAACGCAAATCGACACTCAGCTGTTGGTGTTATATATGAAAAAACTATAATATAATATTTTTGTCTGAACTCTGAAGTAAAGTTATCTCAATTGCTGAATAATCGAACCGTGTCGGTATGTGCTTGCTTTTTTATTTTCATTTTTCGTTTAATTTTTATTTACGTTCAAAGTTGCGCTAAAATCCGATGTTTGGAGGCTATTATCTTCTAAACTAATTTAAATTTTATAAATATAAGCACATACCGACCTAACAGTCTCCGTGGTCTAGTGATTAGAGCATTGGCTCTCGACTCGGAGATCATGGGTTCGATTCCCGCATTGGAACAACAAAAAAATGTTGTTTCCAAGTTTGGTTAGGACTTAGGACTATGCAGGCTGATCACCTGATTGTCTGACGAGAAAAAATGATCCATGCGTTGGATGGGTATGTAAAAAGTCGGACCTGCGCCTGATCTCTCGTCAGTCGTGTCGGTTATCCATCCCACTGGATTATGAGAGTAAATGAAGAGAGAGTGCTCTTGTGTATTGCGCACACACTTGGGCACTATAAAATTACTCCTGCGTAACTGGACTGGTTTCAATGAAACCGGCCACCGTCACCGAGATCGGTGTGGTGAAGAAAGTTAATGAGAGTTAAAGGTTAAAAAAAAATTTAAAAAATCACCTGTATTATTGCACCATTTCATAGTGTTGGTAATAAGGAAGGAGGGTTCAAAAAATCGACGAAACGCTTCGAGAAAAGGTGGTTTGGTAGTGCCCTTGCGCTTCGCTTGACGTCTTGGCATGGGGGCACTACCGTGCCCCCAGATAACTTTTGGGAAGTAATGGTATACAGCAAACTTCATAAAAGTGGTATATTTTGATAAACTGCCTCATATAAAATGCTAAAAAAAGATATTTCCTTAATTTTTTCGCACATAATTACTTTCTAGAAATTGTTTCTTACTTGCGACGCTATCGAATGGTGCAATAATACAGAATGTATTTTTTCCTAATTTGCGGGTTCGAATCCTGGCCTGGAAAATTGGTTTATGTTAAATCTAATGATGCAGATAAAACAATTACATTAAAATACATATAATTAAAGCAAAAATTATTTTAAAACGATTATGCACTGGTAAAAAGTATAAAAAACATATTACATGGTGAACTATTCTTCTGGGCGTTGTAAGAGAAGTCTTAAACAAATTAGGAATAGCAATTTAGCCCTATGGAGTGTCGAGTCCGACTTGATGAAAACTTAAACTGCATCATTAGATTTTTAATAACTCAATTTTACTAGCCAGAAACTCGAACCCATAGATTGTAAAAAAAATACATTCTGTATATTGCACCATTTGATAGAGTCGCAAGTAAGAAACAATTTCCAGAAAGTATTTTATGGGCGAAAAAATTAAGGAAATAGCTTTTTTTTAGCATTTTATTATTTATATATATTTTATTATTATTCCATACATTTCTTCAAAATATGAGGCAGTTTATCAAAATATACCACTTTTATGAAGTTTGCTGTATATCATTACTTCTCAAAAATTGTTCCTTATTAGCAACAGTACAGAATGATTGTTCCTTATTAGCAACAGTACTTGTGCAATAATACAGGGTGTATTTTTTTACTTTTTTTTAACCTTTAACCCCTCGTTTACTTTTTTCTCCCATGGTTTAGAGATTTTTCGTCATACAATAAAATTACACACTTTTTAAGCCCTTTCATTTGATATATGTCTTGTAGTGCTACAGTAGTGGGGACGGGCTCCATACAAAAATGCCCCTTCTTCTTTTGTTTATTTATTTAGATTTTAGAATAAGATACTCTATGTTCCTAATAAACAATAATTCTATTTTCTTAATAATTGAGTTTTTATTGCGCTTGTCCTGAGAGTAACTGAAACAGAAAATGTAAGTGGCCCGTCGTTAACGACTGAATCCATCGTTTGGCTCGACTCTTCAAAAGGTTGAGCAGCCTTGCTCTAGATTGTCAAAGAACCACAAAAGGTATGTTTACCTGAAGCACACACCCAGCAGAACAGCATCACAGCAACAACGGCGACACGCATGCTGACTCTTCTTGAAACTGAACAGAGAACACTTGGAGATAAAACAGGAAAGACGAATTTAGCACAAATGATAACTTCGATATTGTTTGCAAGGCGTCATTGACTTATTAAGGTCAATGGTAATTATTAAATTACGAAAGTTCATTTTGACAAAATCACATAAAAGCATGACAACAGAGGGTAACATGTCGCTACACTTTCGATACAAACAAAGTAAAATGAAGTCTACTTTAAATACGATAATTGAGGTTCAGATATTTTTAGAGTTAAAATCAGTACGTAGCTACAACAGAATACATGTTTAAAAAAGTGGCGACCATAAGTAAAACCAAAATTGTAAGTACAATTTTTTTTTTAAATTTGGATTTTTATTCATGAACATTAAACAATACAGAACATCTATAGGTATTAAAATATTTACAAACTATAAAAGTAGTACTAAAAAAAATTAATAACTACTCCGAAACTTAAAGGCTACAAAAAAAAAAGAAATCTCCTAGGTCGTCCCCACCAGGTAGAGTACCTAGAAGACTCAGAGAGTTTCCTCGCTGGATTGCGAATTGCGATACTCACTCTCTGGGCCAGGTAGGTGCCGGCTCTGGGGGCTCAGGTGGGTGGCCTTAATGAGTTTTTTAGAGATTTCATCTCTCAACTAGGGTTTCAACTCCAAAAGGTTCTAATATGAGATCCCCACTAAGGTTCTCATATTTGCGCCGCTTAAGGTTCTCCGCCTGAGAAGTACTACATTTTAGATTGAACAATTTTCATTCAGATGTCATTTTCCGTAGTTATTTAAATAAGATCTATGGAGGAGTAGAGATAAAAATTGTTAATCATATTTCATATGAATATTCTTTGAAATGAGTTAAAATATCACCACAGTATTTATCTTCAGGAGTCCCACTTCCTGCAGATACGCGACATATGCCATTGCCGCGATGTAACACGTTAGGGATCGTCCATTAATCACGTGATGCTTAAAGGGGGAGGGGGGTCCGAAAAAATATCACCAAGTATCACCAAGGGGAGGAGGGGGTATAAGGAGACATCACGTGTATTAAGTTTCGAATCTAGTCTATGCATACCGAAATTATTATCGGCTGTAGATTCGTAGTGTTGTTTAAATACTTACAAGCCAAATGACTCGTATAGTTTTTAATTGCTTAAGTTATTCGATTAAACGGTTTTTTAAGTTAAAGTTTTTCTTCAAACATGACCTGCTTACTATGTAAAAAAAATACACGTGATATTAGGTGGGGAGGGGGGGGGGGGTAGTATAAAGCCTCACCACGTATCACCAGGGGGAGGGGAGGGATTACCTTTACATCTAATTTTCGCCGTGGCTAATTATGAATAATAATTAGCTACGGCGAAAATTAAATATAGTAAACGAAACATAGTCAAATTCCCCAAATCTTGTGAAGATTTGGGGAATTCTTTAATGCGATTTTAGTTACTTTTTCTATCCAATATCAAGTTTTAAATAAAATGATTAATTGAGGATACATAAACGATAAATTAATAACAATAACATCGGTAAAACAAGGTAAAACCAGAATCTTACCTGTTGATAAATAAACACAATATTTTCCTTAAGTTATTATTATAGGTATGTGTTACTTGTTCACATGAGACCAGCGCGGTCCAACGGCGGGATTACTATGTCTATTGATGCAGGAAAATCACTTAAATATACCAGAATTCGCCATGTTTGTTAGAAGTTCTACCTCTAATAAATAAATATATTTTTTTAGAATTTTTGGCCATCACACTACACACTACACAGTCTAATACAGCCACTTTGTTGTTCATAAAAGTTTGCTTTTCCATTTAATTTGTTCGTACTATGTAGGTATCTAGACACGCGGTAGCGTGTCAAGGCAAGTTCAAGTAACAGAACTGGCGAGCAGCACCGTGTGTGCATTACACAAACCATTTGCAGTCACTTTTGAAAAAAAAAAACTAAAAAACTATTTCACATAAATATGTCAAATTTGGCTCATATGTTAAGACTTGCGAGATACATGTGAGTTCCTTTCATAAACACATCTCAAACGGTAATTAAGATATTAACTTTCAAAAATCGTCATTTTTATCACTAACTGACCTATAGATCAAAATTCTAACCCAAAGTTCCAAACCTAGATAATTCAAATTTGGCATGCATGTAGGTAATTAGGTGAATACAAAGGAATAAATCAGAAACTGGTATTTTTTTATCATTTTATCATAATTTTTCACTTAATTGGAACACTTAACTTTGGTAATTATTTTGTTATAAAAAAGTACCTTCTAATAATTTATGTACAAAAAGTAATGATATCCTATCAAAAACATAAATGTGAAACGAGGGCCAAGTTTAATATTATGATATATGCCTTGGATGTTGACTTCAACGACATAAGAAGTGAGATCTAAATGGGTGCCAAGTTCAATGGTCAGTCCCGAAGTTTATTTATAGCAACATAAAATATCATTTCTACTTATAACTATATAAATACTATATAAATTTCAGGAACTTGGCACCCATTTAGATCTCACTTCTTTTGTCGTTGATGTCAACAACCAAGGCATATATCATAATATTGAACTTGGCTCTCGTTTCACATTTATGTTTTTGATAGGATATCATTACTTTTTGTACATTGTAACGTGTAACGTGGTCATTTTTAGTAGCTATTCGCTACCTACGAATTTAGAGCGTTTTTCCATTATGCCAGACGATATCGGATATCGGATCGATCATCGATAAATTACATCATGAGAGAGACAGGGATCTGTTTTCATATATTATTATGATACATCTAAGTATCTGTCTTTGACATTGAAAAAAAAAACGCATTTATGCCAAAGATATAAGAGTGTTTCCGGTCTGTTTAATATATCGGTATCAGTGGCGAGGGGTTCCTATAACTCCATTCCTATCGGCTTCCCTTGTCACTTACCTTTTGCAAACCTTCATAGAAATCCCTACCGTATACAGGCTCCGGCTTCCCTATGAAGGAGAAGCAGCCTTCGCCACTGATCGGTATTGCGTAATTTGAAAACGCTCTTATAGTAATTAATAATTATATTTTAGATCGACACGCGTTTGTTGAGCTGCACAAATATTATTCTCATCTATTCTTAAAAATAGGACAGACCGCCTCGCACTTCCGGTCAGTTGCAAACCGCTGTCGTTTACTAGGGATGTTTTATTTTTGACGTATCTGTCCGTCTGTTGACGTGTCTCATGGAGCAAGTATAGTGTAGCATTGTAGCGCACAAACTGGAAGAACCGATTTTGATCTGAACCTTAATTCTCGTATTTAAATTTTAAAGTAGACTTTCATTTTACTTCATTAGTTTTGTAAATGTAGTGACATGTTACCGTGAACGGATTTTATGACGTTTCGACCAATCAGAGCGCGTTTCACGTTGGTTTTACGTTCATAAAAATACCGTTTGGGAGTATAAGCGCATCGGGACTTGATTGTAATTGTATTAATGCAGGTTTTATTTAGCAGAATTGCCCCTCAGGTTTTTTGTTTAAGCTGACATGATCGAGATTATTCTTAGCTACAATTCATCACCATCAGCTCGCTCACTGCTTGACATTTCGGGGGTTACTTATTTTTTTTATTTATTTATAGGATATACGGCTATGCGACCCCGGCTTCCCTAGCTATTACTGTTCTATCCCTTGCCCTCCTGGGCGGTAATATTCTACATTTCCTATTTCCCACTCTAAGTAACCTATCTTCCTTTCCGCACCACCTATCCTTCCCTTTCCCTATTCCTACCCTCTCCGCCAATCCGTGGAACGCAACGGATAATCATAAAAATAATTTTATTATCCAAAATGGCGGCGATGTGGTTCGCCACCCATCACGTCTCGCTTCTCGCGGAGGCGAAAAGCGGACCTGGAGAGCTCTGCCTACCCCTACGGGGAAAGAGGCGTGATTATAATCATGTATGTATTTATAGGATATTATCATTACAAGACAATATACAAATATATAAAATCCAAACAAAACCACGTAAAATCTAGTAATTCCAGTGTATATTGCTGGCGAGTCCCGCGTTATATTTCTATTTGCAGTGCCCTACATGGCGATATTATTTTATGATCTAAAGTTGTTCAACGTAGCTGAAACGAAAAGATAAGCTCTCTTATTTTCCTTTTGTTCTGTCGTACATGTATATAATACTAATTTATTTCTAGAAAAATACTAGGATTATTATGGAGTTTTAGAAGAATGTTATTTACGAGACTTTAAGGTTTTGCTATACTAAGTTACATATTTATAAAGCTTTTTGACTTATAGACGAGGCATGCTGAGGCAAAAAGTGTCTCCAGTGGGGCCATTTTGAAATTCGAAGTATAGTGAAAACAAGATGGCTGACATTTGAGTTATGGTGAAAACCAAGATGGCGTAACTTTTTCTTGTATGAAATATTTTTCGGCTAAATGTACGTGATAGCCTATCTTGAGTTGAAATCTTTGTTTTTGACATAATAACGTCTTGTAAATCGATGAACGCCGGTGGAACGAAAAATTGTCACGTTCCGACTAATTGTTACGTTTGAGGTCACGTTCCGCCTGAGCCGAGCGTGCAAGCGAGAGCGCGGAGCAAGCGATAGAGAGGCACGAAAAAGAAATGTATGTCCGAAAGTCAACATAAATATAGACCATGTTGCCTTTCGGAAAATATAAGAATTTTGCTGATTTAAAAGAAATGCATATTCTCTATTAAAAATGGTTGTCTGAGTCAGTTTACGGACGATAATGTTACGTGATAAAGTCATCACAAGCCGAACGCAGGCCGATCGTGCCGCTCTATCGCTTGTTGAAAGAAGCAAAAAGTACAGTAATCAGTTGCTAAATTATAAAAGTAACAGAACTAAAAAGGATTAAAAACGACGATTTTGAAGTGAAAACGCTTTAGCGGCGTTGTGCACTTTTTTGGGATGGGTAAAAAATGTTAAACCCGCGTCAGGACACGTGACCTGATCGAAAATTCGTAAGACGGGGGGAGAGTAGACCGCCGATGCGGCGTAGGTGAGGAAGTAATATCCCCTCTCTTTCTACCGCGCGGCGAAAATGTACGCCTGCTCCTACTGTTTCGTTTTTACTTCTGCCGGCACTCCCGAAGTGCAAACCGTTGTTTTTTTTACTTTGATTGATAAATGAAAATTACCTATAATTTGTTTACCCTCTATGTATTTAACCTTCGACGAATACACATTGATCGCCATGGGTAATTGTGCCATAGCAAAATCCCAATGCAATTTCATCAAAACCGGCCAGTAACCTCGGCGCCTATTTTACTAACCCTCCACTAAAACAGAGGGGTGTTACAAATTTTACGTATCTGTCTGTATGTGTGACATCGTAGCTCCCAAACGGATGAACCAATATTGATCTAGATTCTAGTTCTTTTGTTTGAAAGCTGACTTGATCGAGAGTATTCTTAGAATTCATCATCATCGCTCACTGCTGGACAGTTCGGGTTAACTCAATTTTTCTAATTTTGTTTGTTTTGTATCTATAGCTATGTTTGAAATATTTAGGATGAAAAATTCTATACTCTATACCACCCAGGACCAAATCTTATTTATTCTCAGCTAGATGTTGCCTGCGACTTCTTACATGCATGAAGAAATTCCTACCTGAGTATATATTCTTCTTCTTCTTTCAGTGCCTCTCCACTACTGGAGGTTGGCAGTCAGCTCTGAGTACCCCTCTATGTCTTTCGCCAGGCGGAACAGGTCTTCAACGCTGCCTACACTGGTCCATTTTCTTATATTCGAGAGCCACGATGTCCTTCTCCTTCCGACGGCTCGTTTCCCTTCAACCTTTCCCATCATGACCACTTGAAGCAGTTGATATCGCTCGTGACGAAGCACATGTCCCAGATATGCAACTTTTCTTCTCTTGATAGTGGCCATGAGTTCTCGGGATTTACCAGCTCGTCTCAGGACTTCCTCATTCGTGACCCTATGGATCCAGCTGACCTTCAACATCCTCCGATAGCACCACATCTCGAAGGCCTCTAGTCTTTTGCGTGGGTTCTCCAAAATGGTCCATGATTCGCATCCGTAGTAGACTATCGGCCAGATGTAGCATTGGAGTAGCCGCATCCGAAGTCTGAGGTCCAGCTGCCTTGTACACAGTACCTTACTCATTTTATTGAAGGACGCACGGGCGATTTCTATACGGGTCTTTATCTCTTGCTCGGATTCCCAGTTTTCATTTACCCATGTGCCAAGATACTTATACTTCTGGACTCGATCTAGATTAGTCCCGGCTACCGTTACTGTCGGGTTTAGTTTTCCGTCTCTAGACACCACCATAAACTTTGTCTTGGATAAGTTCATCGAAAGACCCGCTTTCTGACTACAGTCGTGGACTCTGTTCACTATCAGCTGAATATCTTCAGGCGTGGAGGCTATTAGCGCAGTGTCGTCGGCGTATCGGAGATTATTGATAATTCGTCCGTTGATGTTGACGCCCCACTCGCTCTCCTCTAACGCTTCAGTGATAATGGCCTCCGAATATAGGTTAAAAAGAAGCGGGGACAGGATGCATCCTTGACGTACGCCTCTGCATATTGCCACTTCTTCGGTCTCCTCACATTCCACTCTGACGGTGCCTGTTTGGTACCAATAAAGGTTTTGGATGATTCGCATATCCTTTCCGTCCAACCCGATATCTTTTAGTCGACGCATTAGTACTTCGTGCTGGACACGATCAAAGGCTTTTTCGTAATCCACGAAACAAATTATGACGTCTTTTTTTTTTTTTTTTTTTTTTTATAGTATATATTCAGTCTAAACTATTACCTACCATATCATCAACAACATCCTTTCGGTTGATATTTTGTAACAGGCAAACATTCATACATTTCCTCGCTTTTAATATTAGTTTTAGAAAATCAAGAGTATAGACCAATTTTAAAAGCGACCGATCACAATTCACACTTAATAACAGCAAGATAATAATTTGAAATGGCTTCCTCAACTGCACAAGTTATAATTATTGTTATTGATAACTCGACAGAATCAATTTACCGCCGTTCCCGCCCGTTTTGTTCCCGCTAAAAGCACACTTTTTCATCGGCCATTTTCTTTTCATTAAATGCTATGCTGCAAATAGTCGGACATTTTACTTTTATTTCTGTCTGCGTAGGATGGTTGAAATATAGAAACATTATGTTATAAACCTCTTTTTATTATAATACATAGCTATGGTTATAAATTGTATCTTTCTCCTGATTTTATGACGGGTTTTTGGCAACCTGCGTGAATGATACAAAAACTTCATTGTTTCTATTGATCCAATCTAGTATGGTAACAGTATACTAAATTACAGTTAGACCTTTATTATCTGTAACCATTAGTGACAATGATAACCTCAAGTTTACCTTCCCTGATGAATGTTCGAAGTGTCTAGTCGTCCGATAATCGGATGAATAAGATATATTAATCGTCCGGTTATCGGATGAATAAAATATCTTAATCGACCGCTCCAATTATAGTATGATGTCGCAACATTTGTAACTTGTAGAAAACATACTAAATAAACATTACATACCAAGCTGCATCAGGTGCATTTTTTAACTCTTCCGTATTTTTAACAACTTTTTCAGTTATAACACGATAGGTACTACGACAAATGCGAGGAACGAAATAATATATTCGTGTGTAACGTTTCGTTACTCGTTACAAGTTGGCGCACCCGTTACTCAGTACCGAATAGGTACATCCGGTTTGCTGCAGCTCTATTGTTATCGGACGATTATGTTTTTTTTTATTCATCCGATCATCGGACGATTAATAATAATTAATGTTATTCGTCCGTTAATCGAACGACTAGCAATAGCCATGAATGTTATTTGGACGGGGTTTTCACCATTGGATAGCAATGGTGAAAACCCCGTCATGCTACGTCATGCTACGGTCAGATACATAGACACGTTAAATTTGTAACACCCCACTGTTTTAGTCGGGGGTTAGTAAAATAGGCGCCGAAACTACTGGACCGATTTTGATGAAATTACATTGGGATTTTACGATGGCACAATTACCCATGGCGATCAATGTGTTTTCGTCGGGAGTTAAAGACATAGAGGGTAAACAAATTAAAGGTAATTTTCATTTATCAATCAAAGTAAAAAGAAACAACGAGTTGCACTCCGGAGTGCCGGCAGAAGTGAAAACGATACAGCGGGAACAGGCATATCTACATTTTCGCCGCGCGGTAGAAAGCGAGGGGGATATTACTTCTTCGCCTACGCCGCGCCGGCGGTCTACTCTCCTTTCGTCTTACGAATTTTCGATCAGGTCACGTGTCCTGACGCAATTAAATCCTAAAAAAATTGCACAACGCCGCTAAAGGGTTTTCACTTCAAAAATAGTCGTTTATGGTCCTTTTTAGTTCTGTTACTTTTTAATTTAGCAACTGATTACTGTACATACTTTTTCCTTTTTCGGTTCATATTTATGTTGCCTTTCGGAAAATATAAGAATTTTGCTGATTTAAAAGAAATGCATATTTTTCAGAGCACTATATTTTATTTATGTAAAAAATACAGGAAAAATACCGTATTGTCCGTAGTAAAATGTAGCTTATACAATTCTGGCCCTCTAGTCAAGATGCATTCGATAATTTCGACGGCGAAGTTCGAAATCAAAAATGTATGGGATACCTTACGTCAAATCCCATACATTTTGTTTTCGAACTTCGCCGTCGAAATTATCGAATGCATCTTGACTAGGCCCTCAGGATGAACAAAACAGCCTCTCTATTGAATGATTTATTTGAGCGAATGTCTGCACTCCTCGTATCTGTCGAGCCACCGTCTCCCGTTGGGCGATCGGTTGAGCGGCGCCGTGCAGCCGTACCCGCCGTTGCCGTTCACCATCATGTAGTCGAAACAGTCCGTCACGCCGTCGTCGTTGCAGTCCTGGAAGTGTTTGAACATCTCAACTTTAGTGACAGGCGTAAGCACGAAGTATAGATACTAGTACCTCCCCCAAGCAGGAACATTTAGCGGTATCGTTATTCGTTACGTGTACGTAAGCGAGAAATATTGTATGAAAACCATGAAAGCGCCTCTAGCGGAAATCAGTCCAGAGATCTATATGGCTCATTGTTTAAAGTCAACTTAAACTGGTTAGAAACCTGTCGACTCATGTAATTCACTTACTTTCCCAAACTTCTCTAAATACCCAAGTATGATCATTTTGGCGCAGTCGTAACTCCTGGCGCAGTCCTCCCACGCTGGAACAATATTTTACTACTTAATTTTTATCATAATGTATACTTTTAGTAACAGTAACAGCAGTGGCATAACTATACCATCCGGGGCCCGTGGCAAATTCTTTGGATGACCAGAGACCAGACCCCCCAGTAAAAATCGTTAAGCTACAATTTAATTTTAATAAACCACATAAGTAGTTACCCGAAACTATTAATAGTCTTTATTTATACCTCACATTGATTGATTTAAGTTTGTTAGGTTAATTCTGAGCACGCTTCCCCTTGGGCCGGGGCCCTCTTGGGTCGGGGGCCCGTAGCATTTTGCCAGCCCAGCCACCCTGTAGTTACGCCACCGAGTAATAGTTTAAGTAACTTTCAGTGCGAGTTTTTGTCACTATTAGCCAATAATAAGATATCTACAATTTGTATGGCATCCAATTAGTTACCATATTTTGTTAGTCATTAGAAGCGTTGTTTTTTAAAATAATCATTTTAAAAGCTCTTACCGTGGTTCCTCTCAGGGTCGTCCTCAGGAAAGGTAGGCTTGCCGGCATCTACCCAGTATACCCGGGAGATATTGAAAGGCCCGCAGTAGCCGCCCCTGCACGTTGCCCCCTGGTCGCACTTGGTGGACACGTAGCAGAGGCAGCGCAAACACGCCTCTGAGAGGTTGGGGAGGAACACATCTGGAATTGATTGAATATTATTTCATAATCGACTTCCAAAAGGAGAGTCTAATTGTTTCAAATCAACTCACGGCCCATCCAGCAAATCTAGCACCCGTACTAATACTAAAAGCCGTCATTAGTGTCATAGTGTATATTAAAAATTAAAAAAATTGCCTACAAGTCCGCAGCCTTGGGCTTGCCGGCTGGTGGCTGGATAGTCAGTATGGCCCTTAAATATGTTTTATGTGCAATGTCTATGGTGGGGTCTACGTGAGTTTTAAAGTGCTCACACCAGATCGGATTCGGTACGGAGCGGACCGTTTTGACAACTCGACACTAGTGTGTTTGATTTTCAGATTCTATTAGTGTAGAATTCTATACACAGTGCTGGTTTTCCGATTTCTGGAGGCAATTGGGATCGTGCAGTGTTAGTAAGTCTGAAAAATATTTCACTACAAACAAAAACCCTTAATTATATTATTATTAATGAAAAATAAAAACAAATATTAAATAAAAATTTATGTTTTGTAATACCCATTATATACTTTATTAAATATTTTCCCCTTGTTTTAGGGGGAAAACCGTAGTGGCAAAAAAACTTAACTTAAACTAAGAACTAAACCGATTTTCACATTACGCTATTATATTATGATATTGCTTATAGCGCACGATAATGTGAGAGGCACGCTTGTATGGGGCATATTACATTATCATTTATCTTGGATCATAGATCTATGAGTCAATGTTATCCCACCAAAAACATTCTGTAAAAAACTAGCCAAGTCTCGATGGAGCTGCTTGTTTATCTCTAAAAAGTAATGAAATCTAGACAAAATCGTGCCAAGTCTAAGGTTCCTTACTGCGGTTTCTTTATTATTATAGTTAATGTTGAGTGACTTGGCCGTTGAACATTCTTTATACTTTAGTGGGTACAAGTCAATTTTGTTTACATTTGTAACTACCTATGTTTGTTAAGCGAGATAATAGCCCATACTGGTTTATAGCCCATATTGGTAATTGGACGCTAGTGTCTCATTTTAGGCTGTTGTTTATTGTACAACACACGTATTGGAGCAATGGTGTCATGGAGCCCGTTTTGTACCCTTGTGTGCCCTTCAACGGCCAAGTCACACAACATTAACTATAATAATAAAGAAACCGCAGTAAGGAACCTTAGACTTGGCACGATTTTGTCTAGATTTCATTACTTTTTAGAGATAAACAAGCAGCTCCATCGAGACTTGGCTAGTTTTTTACAGAATGTTTTTGGTGGGATTTCACTTCTTTTTGTAGAAACGTGGGCATATTGATTTATTTTCCTAGATTTTAGTGTAATTTGTTTATTTAATTTGTGTAATGTTCGAGTAGAATAAAGTTCGAGTAGAATAAAGGGGCCTGAAAATGCGGCAAAATGGTTTTAGTAAAGAATGGTACGGCAGTGTTTGCTTCGCGCTCGACTTGGCGGGGGCACTGCCGTGCCCCCAGATCGACGTTCTGGTCTTATCGAGAGGTTCTCAAATAGGGGCCTGAAAATGCGGCGAAATGGTTCCAGTAAAGAATGGTACGGCAGTGTTTGCTTCGCGCTCGACTTGGCAGGGGCACTGCCGTGCCCCCAGATCGACGTTCTGGTCTTATCTAGAGGTTCTCAAATAGCGGCCTGAAAATGCGGCGAAATGGTTCCAGTAAAGAATGGTACGGCAGTGTTTGCTTCGCGCTCGACTTGGCAGGGGCACTGCCGTGCCCCCAGATCGATTATCCTAGTTTTTATAGTTTTCCCTTTATGTGGCCATTAAACCCCAACTCTGTACCAAATTTCAGCTCTCTAAGTTTATGGGAAGTACTAGTTCTATTTTGATGATCATGAGTGAGTGAGTGAGTGAGTGAGTGAGTGAGTGTCGAAAATGCGAAACTTTGCTTTCGCTTAACTTCGGAACTAAATGACCTACAGACTTTAAATTTTGGATTTTAAGTATGTGATTATAGCTTATTGGATGACAAAAATTTCTGCGTTCTGGTCTTATCCAGAGGTTCTCAAATAGGGGCCTGAAAATGCGGCGAAATGGTTCCAGTAAAGGATGGTACGGCAGTGTTTGCTTCGCGCTCGACTTGGCAGGGGCACTGCCGTGCCCCCAGATTGGATAATGTAATATAGACATGTGATTCATTTTCTCCTTGATCATAGATTTTTGACATTTGCTGAGAGATTGGATCCAATACGGTCATAGAAACAGGTGTTGCCAGTTATTTAATATAAAAAAAGAGTTTTTAATTTCTTGTTCGTTAATATGTTTCAAATAATGTAATGTAGTTCTTTTTCTAATTATATACTTACTTGCTTAATCTTTCTGAAATAACAAAAAACAAGCCATTCTAAAAATGACGATATCCTTTAGCAAATCGAATTCTCTGAGATCTGGTAACCCTGACATCAATACCTGTCATCAATCTGTCGAGTTCTCTATTTATTGATACCTTTTCGTTTTATTCTTGTATTCCTTTTAGGCTTTTTTTCTTTTTCTTTTTTAATAGTAAAATAACCTTTGAGTATCCAACTATACGGAGACGACATGACAGCTAATTTCTATGCGAAAAAGTCTCGCCACTTTCTGCGGGAGGGGGGACCGCACCGCTAGTGCTTGACACTATCGATGTTTTACTATCGATGAGTTCGGCTAGTAATAATTATGTGTGGCAAAAGTAAATTTTAAAAATTATATCTATTAAATCTTAACTACAATATTTAATTTACAATTTCGCTCAGTATCATAAAGTAAATAAGTATTAAAATGTTGGAACATGCAAAAATGGAAGCGTCATCCAGCGTGAAGAAGAATTTTAGCATTTTTAGCAGTGTTGCGAATATCATAGTTGCGGAGCGGCTGGTGCGTACAACCAATTTGTAGCATTCCGTAATACTCAAGAAACCCTAATAAATTTGCACTGACCATCCGTCTGTCTGTCCGTCTTTCTAGCATGTGTAATTATGAATATATATAAATGAAATTTTGTATAGTTTATAGGTATTTTAAAATTGAAATAAGAATTTATAAATTACCTTTTTACAAAGTCAACCATTTTCGAGTAATCGGTCTCCATAATGGTTTATAAGTTGGTCATCCTCCTGGCATTTCTAAACTATAGGAGATAGAAACTTGTAAGTTCCCATGTTGATTGACTATGCTAAAAACTCTTAGGGAAAATTATTCTGAGCGAAATCAATTCGAAATCGATTTTTTCAATATTTACCTATATTTTCTCTTATAAGTTTCTGTATGTCTAACTAGTCTAACTAGCACATAGAATAACTAATGAGAGAAAGTATAGATAAATATTAATTTGCGGTCTAATCTGACTGTACGTCGTTTAAAAAAATATTTGTTTATATACCTAGGTAGTATATAATAATCTATACTAATATTATAAAGAGGAATGATTTGTATTTTTGTGTGTATGTTTGTAATGAATAAACTAAAAAACTACTGTGCCGATTTCAAAAATTATTTCACCATAAGAAAGTTACATTCACCCTGAGTAAAATAGGCTATATTTATTGCTAGAAAAGATTAGGGATTCTTACTAAAACTTTAGTAACGTAACCCAAGGTGTCAAAAATGCCATTTAACAACTTTCGTCGCATGCGCTGCGGAAACTATTGATGATAGAACAAAAGTATGTTTTACAATATTAAAGAACATCCATACATTCACCATCTATCCATCCTCACAAATTTTCACATCCTATCCTAGTAGGTAATAGTATAAAATGTGAAAATTTGTGAGGATGGATGGATGGATAGATGGTTGGATGGATAGATGGTTGGATGTATAGATGGATGCTTGTTACTCTTTCATGCAAAAACTACTGAACGGATTTTGATGAAATTTGGTATGGTAGTAGTTTAGGCTCTGGATTAAAACATAGGCTACTTTTTATATCGGAAAAATAGAGTATTCTCGCGGGATAACCTATAGTATATTAACGCGGGTGGAGCAGCCGTAATAACTAAAGTAAAATGGATAATAGCTTCAAGAATTAGCCTCATACGTGTTGAAACCCATTATCTAGCACGCTTCACGCTTTTTATTTGTTGTTGTAAAAAAAGGAGTCCGTGGGTCTACCATTTAGTGACAATAGGATGAATTTAGAAGTAAAATCTTTACAATAATATTAGACGACCTCTGTGGTTCAGTGGTTGAGCGTGTTTGTGCTCAAGCCGGGGATTGCGGGTTCGAATCCCGCCGAAGTAAATAAAGTTTTTCTGTGTTCCTGGGTCATGGGTGTGTAGGTATTAAATGTGTGTAGAATATAATAAAAATATTAAATATGTGTATAGTATTAAATATATTTCCGTTGTCTGGTATAGGTGTACCAGAATCTCATGGCATTTAAAAAAAAATGTGATTTTCATATGGCAATGTCAAGTATGACCCGTCAAATCAAAGTACGTGATCTGTCAACCGCTGCTAAAATTTTGTGAATATGTTCTTGGAATTTGTTGTTTTTGTGAAAGTGTTGAAAAAGGAAATTCGATCTCAAGCGAGAAATATTGTTTTCAATGTCTATCTTAAAATACAGGAAGAAGAAGGTGTAAATCAAACTCAATCTTATAATTTAAAGCTCGTGGTAGATTTGACCGGTAAGTTAGAGTGAGTTGTTTTGATACTTTTAGTTTTTTTATATTTTCTTAGATACTTATTGTGACTTCCTTAAAGGTGTTTCCAGTACTACTATACGGTGAATCGTCGATGGCACATCGAATGATGGTTTATTTTCCATGCCTGGAGGAGAGGAGGAAAAAGGAAATCAACTTAAGACAGTTTCGATTTAACTAAAAATTAACCAGTATCAAGATCGTTTAATCCAATTTCCCCAGTATTGCACACTACAAAATTTTATTTCCCTATTTGCCATGAGATTCTGGTACACCTATACCCGTAAAACAAGTTCTTCGAGAACTTACCACGAGACCAGATTGACATGACGTGAAGCATCCATATATTATATTTAAAATATATTATATTATTAAATTTAAAAAAAAATACCAAAATCGTACTATAATCGTAAGTATGTGTTGACTTGAGAACCTCCTTCGGTTTTTTGTCGGTTAAAAAAGGTAGAGGTAAGTAAAAATGCGGAATCGTTTTGATAAATAGGGTCCACCCTAAATACGTTTTTTTTGCATTTATAATAGTTCTGTTCCACCTCAATGTTTACCAATGTTCACCATAAGTAGTTCAAAGATTGGTTCAAATTCACGGGCAAAAACTAGTTAATTATAAAATGCACCTTTAATAATTTCAAAGTTGGCAAGGCGCGCTGTTTTAATCTCCTACTGTTGTTCGTCTGAACAATAAAACATGAAACTTCAAAATGCACCGAGCAAATTGTACTCGTACGTTTGGGAAACCAAGAAAAATGATTAGCGCAAGCTTGGACCCAGGCATTCCTAATCATCCTATTTTTAGGAAATCTAAAAAAATAATGGTCAGAATAACATACTGATAAAGTAGATATCGATATTTCTTTTACGTTGTCACAACCCTCAGTTTTTATGAAGTGTGGCCTGTTTATAAATTAAAAATGCATAATTTCAGGATAAATTTATCCGCACATATTTTATTGTAATAAATAATAATTAATATAAACAAAAGTTTGTTAACACAATTGAATAATTATTTTATAATAATTTGCAAATTTTCAATGTGTTTCGTGAAATAATATCATGAAGAAAAACAAAATTGTAAATAGTGTACTAATTAATTAGTCATGTTTCTTCATTATGAAATAGTAAAAACAAGAACGAATATGAAATAGAAGTTTTTTATAAATTACTACTTTTAAATATTACCCTAAATTTGGATGTTGTACGATTTAGTAGCAACATTTGTTCATCGAGTAAAATTTTTGGATTTTTGCTAATATATCGCAATTATTGTTAATATTTAGGCAAAATAATACATACACATGGAAAGTAACACCATCCTTTTGTTTATTTGATGTTTCCGATCTGTTTTTGCAGGAAAAAATACAGCAAGTCGGCATTTTCTGCTCCGGTTCGTTCCGCCTCGCTGTAATTTTCCGAATACGTCAAAAACGCGCAGCAACTAGTTTTATACAACCCTCACGACCGGAGGGTCTAACCTTTGGCAGCGGGGAACGCCTGACAATGGCGTCTCCGTTATAGTTGGATACTCAAAGAAAATAACAGACACTGCCGAAGCAATAGTAGCACACACTTTGAGTATATAGCGCACACCACCGACGCGTTCTCCATTGTAACCACATAGGTATGACGTAAAATAGGATCAAAGAACTTTGATAGTGTAATACACAGATATGACTCAATTAGTCAATTAAATCGGATCAAATATATGATCATTTAAATGATCAGAGATATTTGATAATGTAATATCCCACTATATCGTCGGCATAAGAGCGTTTTCACATTGATTAGTACCGATGTCCGATAGCATGAATATGTAATGTAATGACAAAGACACCTGTATGTTACAATGTAAAATATATAATCTGCCTCTCACATTATCGCGCGCTATAAGCGATACCGTATAGTATACTCAGTCTTAGCCGTATAGCGTGGTCTGAGTGCGAGTGTGAGTTTTTTACGCATTCGATCGTGATCTTAGCACGAAGTATAGATCCAGGAGTAGAGATGTGATAAACGGCTTAAAACCAAAAGTTAACTTATCCGTTATTAAATATTCAAAAGCAACTTATGTTAACTGCTTATTTGCTTATCTGCTTATCTACTTATTGCCACTTATAATGTTTTTTGCGCTTATGTTTAAACGTTTTTCGATCGCTAAAACTGATTTCAATGAACTTTCCTTCGTTCTTTGCAAGCTTAGGATTGTCTGAAATCTGAATAATATTAATACGAATTACTGCGTTAAATAATATAACGTCAACCCGCAAAGCGCAACTAAAAAAGGTGAATAAACATGAAAAAGCATATTATAAGTTATAAGTACAAAAAATAAGACGTTTAAATAAGTGATGAGCTACATTAAAGAATTTTCACTCTTATTGCGCTGTCATAAGAACTATTTTTCTTTGCTCATACCACACAGCACACTTATGACTTAGTGACTATAAACGATATAAACGATAAGTATAAACGTTAAACGCTTACGTTTTTAAACGACTTTTCAACTTATTTATAAAAGCACGCTTTTTTAAACGCTTTTCGTTTAAACGCCCATCTCTATCCAGGAGTCCAAACGGTAGGTATAGGCTTTTCCATAGTATTCGTGTACCTACACAATAATAAACCCAGATCTTAGTTCTCTTTTCTGCCACTGGCTGCGCTAGAGTTTTGGACGTACTGATGCTATTGTGGCGGACAAATCACAGCGGCGCACAGTTTTGAATCGCGTTGGTACTTCTTGAAAAATGGCGCGCTCTGCTGGCAAAAAATCCTAAATTGAGACCATTTATTTATTAACATAACGTTCTGACTCATATCTATACTTCTCGGCGGTTAGCGTTTACTAGGAATTTGTATGTGATTTAACCTAGTTGTACAACTAGATGGCGCTGTACAAATCACATACAAGATTAAACGCCAAACGTGTTCACGATAGAATTCGAAAAGAAAAACTTACACTCAGCACTCTAAAAAGAGCTTTATAGTAAAAAGAACTTACGGTTGTTTTGACAGTAGGACCAAAACACTAACACTGACAGAAGTATCGCTGGAAACGACGACAATACTCGAATTATCATGTTTCTGAAAAATAACGAATTATAATATTAAGGTGGATGAAAATCACGTCTAAAGTAGAGTTTAGTTACGAAATGAGCTAGTAAAAGTGCGTGTTAAACAACTTTTTATATTTGCTATTCCAGCATATACGAACTTAACTATTTGAAACAATTGAGTTCGTAACATATAACATATTCTTTATAGTTATTAAATTGCGCTGTGTGAGCAAAAACTAGTTCTAAATGACAAAACTGTAGTAACTTTTAATGAGTAGGTAGTAGGTAAACTATACATACACAACTGAATTCATTCATCAATTATTATAGCATTAAAGATTATAGTCGTGAGTTTATAAATCAAGGAAAATATTATAAGAATAACTAACTACTTATTTTATCGTAATATTTACTTTTAGAGCTAACAAAGTAGTCTATAAAATAACTAACTAGTGATTTTAAATAATCAAAAATATGTTATATTTTATGTTTGATGTTTATAGAATTATCATCCACAAATAAATAGCTAAATAAACATCAAAATCGATATAGCCTGCCTATGAGTTACATTTTTAACCTTTGTTGGTTTATTGCATTACTAGTTGTAACCTGCGACTTGGTGTGGGCAAAGTGGGCAAATCTCAAGGAAACCGTACATTTTTCCGCAATAAAAAGTCGCCTATAGCCTTCCCTGTGGTTTACTCTATAGCTAGGCCGAATTTCATCAAAATCGACCTCGTAGTTTCAGACCCTATTCAATGCAAACATACAAACAAATATACATAAACAATACTTACATAAATCACTATAAATAAACATAAAATTATAACCATAATAACTAAAGTAAAGATAGAACTATTATTAAAACAAGAAACTAAACTAATGCCAAATAGTGCCGTTTAAATCATAAGTGGGTAACCGTGCTTTGCTCGGAGTTCTAGTAAATTAAAAAAAAAAAAACAGAATATTTTACCGGGGCTCGAACCCACCACATTCCGAATTTCCTAACGACGCAAAACTTAACCAAACTGCCTATCAGACTGACTAAACAGAGTAGAAATTATTGATATATTGTTGCACGTAGAAAGAAAAAACATATATATATCTTAAAAATGCGCAGTTTCTCAAGGATAAAACCTAGCTACCGAGTTTTCTCACCTTAAACTTCCTGCATACTAAATTCATGGTAATACTTGAAGCCATTTTCGAGATACCGATTATATATATACAAGATTGTCTCATTTAAAGTATAAGACAAGATTATCTCGTTTAAAGTATAATAATTAAACGAGTTAACAGTATTTCGAATGTGTTTCGGCATTCCAAAGTTGCGCCGCAACACACGAAGAATGAGCCCTCATAGAGTGTTTAGATGAATAGTTGAATTATCCCGGGTTTCAACTTACCTTCTGAACTCACACTTATCACTTTTACTATTATTTATTACTCGACGTTACTCTAGATTATCATTATTATTATTGGACCAAGCGTGTGCAGTACACCGCGCACTCTATGTAAATCAGGTTATGATCAAGATTCAAGATCAAGTACTAACTAGTACTGTTAAGGGCATCACATACGGCGAAGATACGATAATATTTTATGTTAAAATACAATGTCGCTCGCTAAACATTTTGTATGAACCACCACAGACGGTGAAGATAGTATAATTTTTATATTACAGTAGCTATATAAATAAGATATGGAGCGATATGGTAATTTTTTGTAAGATACGATACAGGGGTGCATATTTGTATTTCGTTTTTTTGATATCTTTATTATTCAAATAATGTATAGCTTTATAGAGTTCCGTAATATTCAAGGAACCCTTAAAGTTTCGTTTTCGTTTGTTTTGTTTTGTTTTGTTTTCGTTTCCGTCTGTCTGTCCGCGACTGTAGCTTCTGTGATTATGAATATAAATAGATGAGATTTCGGTATAAGTAAAAAATATGTATAGATCTCGGTTTTGTCATCATAAAATAATAGATAATAATTTTATTTTTTAGGCGTGGCTCTCCATACCTACATGTGAAGTGGGGTGAAACTTTTGTTTGTCATTCTACCTCATCATGTGGGGTATCGTTAAATAGGCCTTGTAAGACAAGGTTTCATACATGCCTTTTTTTTACAAAGTCAAGTTTGTAAGTTGGTTGTATTGGGGGCTAGCATTTCTAAAGTATTGAACATAGAACTTGTAAGTTTCCATTCAAATGGACCATGCTAAAGGAAAATTATATTGAACGAAATCGGACAGTAACTTTTGGGATATAATTAATCGAGTGAACAAAAAATAAGTTGGCGACAGCACGTGAGCATACTGTATTACAGAATTTTGCAGCGAATTAATATGTTGCAGTGGCGTAGGGTTCCTATAACTCCATTCCTATCGGCTTCCCTTGTCACTTACCTTTTGCAAACCTTCATAGAAATCTCTACCTATTATACAGGCTCCGGCTTCCCTATGAAGGAGAAGCAGCCTTCGCCACTGATATGTTGGCGACTAAATTACTAAACTGGGTGACAAAAAATACAAAAATCGACAAATAAAAAGTGGCGAAATTTTATTCAAACAAGCGCCGAAATTTATAAGTTGGTGACTTAATTTCCGAGTTGGTGACCATTATACCATATTAGCAGCTTTAAAATCAGATGGAGTGTTTTTATTTGGCAGGGGTGTCATTTTTAAGGTATTTGGGAGTGCAAAATAATATGAAAATAAATATGAAATTTCAAAAATGGCGTACATTTTTAAAATAAAAAATGTTAAAATATTCATGTTAATTTTACGAAGATTAAATATTCTCCATTTTGGAAAATGAAATTGGAGTCAATTTTCGTATCCAGCCCCCGCAAAAACCTGGTAGTTAATTAATTATATATGATTTGACCCTAGTCAAGCCTTCAAGACACTGCAACGTTAATATTAAATATTGTGTGATATCTTAATATACGATAATAATTTATATCCAGGCATCTTAAGATAAAATATAATCGTATCTTCACCGTCTGTGACGCCCTTTATTACAGTCTGTTCACATTTATTCTACCTCCGACAAAACCTTTCTGCCGACGACACAAGCTTCACTCTCGTAGCAACTCCGAGGTAATATAACTCTGAACGGACTGTTCCACTAGGAACAGGTACCAAGTACCAAGGTGAAACAATTAATGTTTTTAATAATAGAAATAGGGTTAATGCACCGTTTATCGTTATCATATTTTGTTATATTTGTACTAGGGTTGTAACGGAGCTCCGCCTCCGCCTCCGTTACTGCGGAGCCTCCGCAAAAAATTTCACCTCCGCCACCGCATCCGCCTCCGCAAAATTGATGCGGAGTTTTAACGGAGGTTTATTTACGATTACATACAACGCGCAAGGAGCGACACTGGGCGAAGCGGCCGCTGCTCTGTGCCTCTAGTCAAAATGCGTTCGATAATTTCGATGGCAAACTTCGATATCAAAAATGTATAGGATTTGACATAAGTCATCGTTATGTGACATGTCGTTTGCAAATGTGTCTGTCAAATGTCAAATCCCATAAATTTTGTTTTCCAGCTTCGCCGTCGAAATTATCGAATGCATCTTGATTCTTGACTAGAGGCCCGGGTGCGTGTTTGCGCGTGAAATGGTCAAGATTTTGGTTGTGCCGCGGGAACACGGGCGAGCGGTGGTGGGGGCGTGAATGCACAAAGTATAGATTACGAGCAGAGGCGGCTCGTCCTAAAGAGCGTTGGTGCATTGGACTCCCATTCCTCCCACTTTGCAAAATAGTTACTAAGTACATAATAAAAATGTATTTTTTAATCTGCTACCCACTTATATATTTTTAACCATACACATGCACACATAATAGTATTTATTAATTACTAGAATTAATTAACTACGTAAGAAGTTAAAATGTTTTCAAGCATATTTCAAGATTTGCTAAGTCGTTACTCACGGGAGCGCTCGCGATTGCGCTCCTATGAGAAAAATTTCAGTACAACGCCTAGTACTGAAATCAATGAGTGCGAAAGAGAAACATCGACACGGCCCGGTACGTGAAACAAAAGATTTCGTATGAGAAATTAGCCTAAATTGGAGCGCCGCTCCTACGACGCGACGTTGCCAGATCGCGGCGAGATGACAATTATTGGTGTGCCGTGTGGCTAATTATGCGCTGTTGCCTATCTTATGTAAACAAACATTGCGTCTCATCGTCACCGGTCACTACACTAGGTACTCGCGCGAATACGGCAGTTTTGTGATATTCCGCTATTAAAAAAATAGTTTATGTGCATTATTTGTAAAAATTCAACAATACAATGTATATTTTATTAAATACTGTGAAAAGACTATAGTAAAGCGTCTCGAACTAAAAGCAAAAGGTCCAAAATGTGCTAAAAAACTAAAACTTTTACGCGTGGGTTTAAACCCGAACAGTATTTATAAACACCTTGGATGTGTGGTTGTGAAGAAACCAATAAATTGTTTGCATGCATTGTGTATGATAAATTGATAAGCATAGAAAAACGCTAGATAAATTCCATATCCGATTTTCACGAGAAAGTGATAGAGGTCTTCGCTCAAGACCGGCGAATGGATTTTTTATACAAATAAATGGTAAGCAACGCTTTTTGTTTGTGAACACCCGAAAAAAAAGGTCACGAGCCGCCTCTGATTACGAGGAGCCAAACGTAATGTTAAAATAATGGTCTCAATTTGTGGGGCAGATTTATTTCCGCTAGAGTGCGCCATATTTCAAGAAGTACCAAGCGCGATTCAGGACTGTGTGGTCCGCCACAATAGCATCGGTACGTCCAAAATTCCAGCGCAGCCAGTGGCAGAAAAGAGAACTAATATCTGGGTTTATTATTGTGTCATGAATATTATGGAAAAGCCAAGGAATTTGTAAGTATTATATACAACTGGAAAGAGCTCTCGGCATCAAATCTGTGCCGAGAGGGAGATACAATACAAACCGCTCCGTCTCTTTTTAACAAGGGTGACAACAATATTTTTAATTTGGGGACAAATTAGTTGAAGTTTGGAAACATATGGTGATTTCAACTTTTTCTAAAGAACTCCAAGCACATGCTATCAAAAAGTAATATTTTGCTCCAAGGTATACCCTGGATCCAGAAGTATAGAACAGAACTCCTGACTCATTATAGATACATGTTTGGGGATTTCGGCGTTGTTTAAAGAACTGCAAGCTGCAAGCATATGCCACCCTGTCAATTAGAGTAAACATCATCATCACCACCACTATCACACCATACATCATCACATTATGATGATATAAAAGGTACTTCTCATAGTATTTTACACTAACACGGAGATCTTTGAACATTACTCTGCTGTTTATGGACCTATTTGAAAAATTCATTTGTTGTTGTAAAGGGTTTAATTCGAAATTGGTCATTTAGTCACTAAGGTGGAAACCGGATAATGCTATCCATGAGGAATCGAGGGAACTCCTCGAAATTTATATCGTCACATATAGTGATTTTGACTTTTACTGAAGTAACACAAGCATATGCTACAAAAAAATAAGATATTGTACCAAGGTATACCCTGGATCCAAAAGCACTGAACAGAACTCGTCAGTCTTTAAAGATATCCATTTGGAAATTTCGGCTTTGTTTAAAGAACTGCAAGCATAAGCCTCGGTTGGTTTCAACATCTTATTTTTAGGAGCATATGCCAAGGTATCCCTTGGTTTATCTTATTTTTGTATCTAGGGTATACCCTAGATACGCGTATCTTTAAAGACTGAGGACAGTCTTTAAAGATACGCGTTTGGAAATTTCAGCATTGTTTAAAGAACTGCAAGCATATGCCACTTTGTAACTTACAGTAATCATCATCATCACCTTAACAACAATACCTAATGGAAGCTTGGCGCGTATTCAATTATACATTCGATCGTTTATTTTAGTCGTTCTTAAGACGTATTAATAACAACTTAACAAAATATATAACTAAAACGGGTGAAATTATTATTTTTTAAGAAAAAATTAAACCGACTTCCAAAGTAAAAATACACAAAAAAGTATGAAATAAAACTTATTTTCTAAATAATTTCCCTTTTAAATTTGGCTATTTCTCTACCTAATCTTCTTAATATGAACTTTAAACCACCACCACGGTACCGGCAAATATGAACGTGAGTTCTATAAAATATTGTCGAATATCGTTTGGGCTGGTATCGACTTCAAAATTAAGAAGATTAAGTAGAGAAATAGCCAAATTTAAAAGGGGAATTATTTAGAAAATAAGTTTTATTTCATACTTTTTTGTGTATTTTTACTTTGGAAGTCGGTTTAATTTTTTTGTTTAAAAATAATAATACGTCATAAATGATAATACAAGTTGCTGAAACGTATATTATAGAGTGACTTTTAACTAGTGTAAAACACTTTACCACGCGATAATGCTCATGATAACAAACATCTTACCCAAATAAACTTTTTAGAGCATTTATTATAAGTGAAAATTCCTTTAGCGGCACTGTGCATTTTTCTTGGAATGGGTAAAAACTGTTAAACTCGAGCAGGACACGTGAATCTGATTGAAAAGTCATAAAATGCAACTTGCAATTGTTTGCTGTCTTGGTTTACGCGAGCATGAAACTATTTTAGTTCGTATTTACTTGTGACCCTAACTATTGACCTTTGGCCTTGACCTTGACCGCCAATCATCCCCATCACATTTACCCTTACATTGGCCTTTACCTCCAATTGTCCCCCCACGAAAATAGTCTGTTAAATGGCTCGACTTTTGAGATTTTTGGGGCCATTTTGAAAGTTGACGTACGGTGGAATCAGTATCTAAGAGAAAAGAAGTGTCTAATTAAATGGCCCCACTTTTGAGATTTTTGGGGCCATTTTGAAATTTGACGTATGGTGAAAACACCATGGAGAGCAGAAGTGTCTCCAGTTAAATGGCCCCACTTTTGAGATTTTTGGGGCCGTTTTGAAATTTTTACGTATGGTGAACACCATGGAGAACAGAAGTGTCTCCAGTTTAATGGCCCCACGTTTGAGATTTTGGGGCCATTTTGAAATTTGACGTATGGTGAAAACACTATGAAGAAAAAAGTGTCTCCAGTTAAATGGCCCCACTTTTGAAAATTTTGGGGCCATTTTGAAATTTGACGTATAGTGAAAACACTAAGGAGAAAAGTGTCTAGTTAAATGGCCCCACTTTTGAAATTTTTCACTTCTACCGGCACTCCCGAAGTGCAACCCGTTGTTTTTTATTATTATTTAATTCGCTACCCAATGTTAAGTTGAGGTGGATGAAATAAAAAAGTTCCTTTGGAAAAGTTTGTTATCATGAGCACTACCACGTGGTAAAGTATATTTTGCACTAATTAAAAGTTTGACGACCTCATTGGCTTAGTGGTTGAGCATATTGGTGATCAAGCCGGTCGCTGGTTCGAATTCCGCCATTTTTTCTTTTAAAACTTTTACTATCAATTTATAACGTAATTACATAATTTATCTATACTAATATTATAAAGCTGAAGAGTTTGTTTGTTTGTTTGTTTGTTTGAACGCGCTAATCTCAGGAACTACTGATTCGAATTGAAAAATTCTTTTTGTGTTGGATAGTCCATTTATCGAGGAAGGCTTTAGGCTATATAACATCATGCTAAGCTCAATACGAGCGGAGCTCCAATCAATAATGTTTCAAAATCGGGGTGTTTTTTCCCTTTTGAGAGCTTTCGCTGCGTACGCTGCGGAAACGGTTAAAGTTTCGCTAAAATTATGTATGACAGAATTGTTCCCCTTTAAAAGTTCTAAAAAAAAGTCCGCAACAGTATATGTCTATCTTTTAAGGTTGGCTCACAATAACCCTTTTATGCTAACCAAATTTGTTCTAAAATTAAGCATTATTGGTGAGAGTGTTTTCATAAAGATGATATTAATCCATAACCAAATAAATACGTTATTCATTACAAGCATTTAATTAAGAAGAAATTTGCCATTTACATCATTTGATTTCAATAAGTATTTTAGAAGATATCGCAGTAATAAAATAATCAGCGCGCAATAATGATGTGCGGCGCGCTGCGGGCAGTCGTGAGTCGCGGGTAAGCGCTCCTCCTTCTACGTAAATGAAGTCGCGGGTAAATTTTAGCGATATTTCAAAGTAACTACTCCACGCGGACGAAGTCGCGGGCAAAAGCTAGTATGTTATAAAAGCTTGTCGAGAATCAAATAAATTGTCTCATAAATCTATCAGATCAAGTTACTTGATTTACTTCTTTGATTTGTTTGATTCTCGACAAGCTTTTATATCATATAAATTGTGTTATTACGTTGTAAGTTGATAGTAAAAGTTTTAAAGGAAAAAATATTTTATTCTTTTTAGCGCATTCAAATAAAATATTGTTTTTTAAAAAAGTTTTTTTTTTTACTTTTAATTTATTTTTTACTTTTAAGTTATCGCTAGATAGGTTTCTCAGTCTGTTGATCTCATTTAACGCATCATTATTGCAAGGTCGTTTGCCGGTTAATTTAGTACAGTCAAGCTCTTCAGGAGACCTCTTAGAGATTTTAATCTACTCAGTAAGGACCTCAAAAAACCCCAACACACCATACTTTCATTTGATACCCATATTGTACGAGTGCATTAAAAATAACGTGTCAGTCATATTGGGTGTTCCGCCATGTTGGATTTTCGAGTTATTCTCAGCAAGCCCTTTCATTTGATACCCATATTGTAGGATTGCATTCAAATTGACTGTCGGCCATCTTGGATGTTCCATCATGTTGGATTTTTGGGTTTTTCTCAGCAATCCCTTTCATTTGATACCCATATTATAGGAGTGCATTAAAAATAACTTGTCGGCCATCTTGGATGTTCCATCATGTTGGATTTTCGAGTTATTCTCAGCAAGCCCTTTCATTTGATACCCATATTGTAGGATTACAATTAAATTGACTGTCGGCCATCTTGGACGTTCCGTCATGTTGGATTTTCGAGTTTTTCTCAGCAATCCCTTTCATTTGACACCCATATTGTAGGAGTGCATTAAAATAACTTGCCGGCCATCTTGGATGTTCCATCATGTTGGATTTTCATATTATTCTCAGCAAGCCCGTTCATTTGATACCCATATTGTAGGATTACATTAAAATTGACTGTCGGCCATCTTGGACGTTCCGTCATGTTGGATTTTCGAGTTTTTCTCAGCAATCCCTTTCATTTGATACCCATATTGTAGGAGTGCATTAAAAATAACTTGCCGGCCATCTTGGATGTTCCATCATGTTAGATTTTCATGTTATTCTCAGCAAGCCCTTTCATTTGATACCCATATTGTAGGAGTGAATTAAAAATGACTTGGCGGCTATCTTGGATGTTCCGCCATGTTGGATTTTCGAGTTATTCACAGCAAGCCCTTTCATTTGATACCCATATTGTAGGAGTGAATTAAAAATGACTTGGCGGCTATCTTGGATGTTCCGCCATGTTGGATTTTCAAGTTATTCACAGCAAGCCCTTTCATTTGATTGCATATTCACGCCAACCAAGATACTCGTCAAGACGAATCATACGAGCCCAAACTCGATGGAACCCCATCGTCGTTTAATTACAGAGTTCCTATGGCCATATTATAGCTCCCTGGTTACCATATAGTATCAAAGTACTCGTCAAGACGAATTAAACGAGACAAAACTTGATGGGGTTGCGTCGTTTAATTACGGAGTTCCTATGGCCACCTTCCAGCTCCATCATCAGATCCTGGTTACCATATAGTATCAAAGTACTTGTCAAGACGAACTAAACGAGCCCAAATTCGATGGGACTATGTGGTTTTATTTTGGAATTCCTGTGGCCACCTTCCAGCTGCATCATCAGATCAGCTCCATGTCATCATAATATTGCATTGTCATGCGGTTTACATATTCGTGCAAAATTTCAACTCAATCGGAAACCGGAAAGTGGATCAAATTTAACTTGCAAGAATCCATTGCAGACCGACAACGGGACAGGTGAAACTAAATAAAAGCTTATAAAATTAAACACAAGTTCTTCGAGAACTTACCACGGGACAAGATTGATGTGGTGCGAAGTGTCCATAAATGTTATTATTATATTATAAGTCATCCTATACAGATAAACCTACCAATATTATAACTCTGTCTGTCTGATGTCGCCCGCCCGCCCGCGAGGTTCTCACGTAACTATGCGCACATAATAAGTACTCAGGGATTAAGATTTTTTCTACCAGTGAAAGAATTTTTCAAATCTTGGTTTGTCTCAATGGTTTCAGAAATTATCAATAACATACAAACATACAATGGTTTCATCTTCACAATATCATGAAGGTAGGTAAAATAATATAAATGTCCTACATTACCTATTAAATCATATTGTCACCCGAACATTTAGAATGTTCCAAGGGAAATACACGGCGTTTTGTGTTGCAACTATTCTATTTTCATTTCTTCCATTTTACTCTACCAAAATGCAAATAATCAAAAAATAAATAACAAATTTCTAATTATCGGTTAGTAGGTAGGTTCTAAATAACTAGTGATTTTTATTTTACATTTCTCTCTCAGATTATGAATAACATAATATTTAACCGAGTTTATTAGTATTTCTTTCTTATATACTATGTCGCACATAAAATCTACCAAACCTAAAATTTAAGAAAAGATATAAACTGGCTACACTAGGTTACTTGTTAGAACGAGACACAGGGATAACTTATAGCTATCTCACCGGGACCGGTTTTTTTATTGCGCACGTGATAAGCTTTAAGTCTGAGTAGTAAAGATCATTTTTGATTGAATTAAAAGAAAATAAAGTTTGAAGTACTCTTTCCTGTTGTATATAATACTTACAAATTCCTTGGGAAAAGCCTATACCGTTCGGACTCATGGTATCTAAGTATAGTTCGTGAGTTAACGAATGACAGTGTGACCAACTTCAAATCTGTTATCCTGCCTCACTGAGTTTAAAAAACACACAAAACCTGCCATACTCTTAAAAAAATGCCAAAAAAATGCCGAAATTTAAAATACAAATTTTTGGAAGTTTCGTTTAATGCAGAAGCCAAAATAATGCGTAAATTTAAAATACAGATTATTGGCAGTTTCGTTTAATGCAGTGTAGTTAAAAGTTTAAAAATTAAATTACCATTACACATTAGTTGTATTTGCATCATTAATATTATCTTCATCGACTTCTTTAAACATAGCTTTTGTATTTTACTGCATCATTTATTTTGTTGGTTGGAATGAAATGCAATCATTATATTCACTGATGTCTTCTTTACATGTAAAACCTAAGTAGCTACATGTAAGTACCAACTTCAAAATTATGAAGATTGAGTAGAGAAATAGTTAAAATTTTAGCCGAATTTGAAAGAAAATAATTCCCATTACTTATTTAAAAAAATATTTTTATTTTATACTTTTTGTGCATTTCTACTTTGGAAGTCGGTTTTCGTTTTTTGTTTATTATGATGTTGATTTGCGAGAATCAACATAATAATAAAAAAAACTCGCAAGTTGAGTTCGAGATTGACAAGATATTTTACGGGGAATCCTCTAACCCCAAAGAGAGTTGCCATAATTACCTACTGATATTTAAATTAGCACATTTTTTATCGATACTAGGTACTTAATACTTCAAATAAACTTCTGAATCTTTGAATCATTTTACTGCCAAACAAATCTGCCATATAATATTGCAATAGTGCCACATCCTGCCAAATTACTTAAACGTCAACAAATACTGCCAGAGGCTAAAATTATGACCAAAATGGCAGGATCCTGCCACATATGGTCACACTGAACAGGAATCAACCTGTCGAATCGTTCGGTACCGCGAAGTTGTAGTTGAGTCGTGATTGTTTAAGTGCATAATTAATAGTCGTTTTTATTTAAATCGCGTGAAATATTTCTGACTTTAATAAATCATGAATTTATTTAATTTCTTCAAATTTCACCTCCGCCTCCGCCTCCGCTAACCTCCGCATCCGCGGAGGTGAACCTCTTCTCCTCCGCATCCGCCTCCGCCTCCGCTAAAATGGCCTCCGTTACAACCCTAATTTGTACCCTGCGCGTTCCGCACGAATTCGTGCAAAATGTAGTCCTTAGTTCAGTCGGTATACTTTTTAGGGTCCCGTAATCTTAAAGGAACTTTATTTATATAGATTTCGCATAGATTGATCTCGTTTGTATCATCGTTTTTAGTTTTTTTTTTCTTCACAATTGTTCTAATATACCTACCGTTTAAACCTTTGGTTTAAACCTTCCTTGAACTACCACATCCATTTCAATACCAAAATTAGACAAAATCGGTCCAGCCGTTCTCGAGTTTTAGCGAGACATTGGAATTGAAATCCATTTTTATAATACAGTGTGTGTCGTCTATAACATTTATAAATAACTTAGTTATTTTTTTTTTGTTTCGCCATCTTGTATTAAGAACTGGATATACACGTTGGACACGCAGAAAGGTTTTTACAACTGTCATTATAGAGCCAGGAATAGCTCGCCTACATACTTAGATATCGATGTTAATAATCCTACTAATATTATAAATGTGAAAGTTTGTGAGGATATATGTTTATTACTCCTTCACGCAAAAACCACTGAACGGATTTTGATGAAATTTGTTATGGTTTAGGCTCTGGATGAAATCATAGGCTACTTTTTATCCCGGAAAAGTACAGCATTCCCGCGGGATACCCGATAATATATATACGCGGGCGGAGCCGTGAGAAACAGCTAGTATGTAATACTAGGTGGTGCCCGTAACTTTATCTGCGATGAACTAAAGCTATATATTATCGAAATCTTTCCGGCCGGAGAAAATTCAGAGCACTGAAAATAGAACTCGGGACTCATACAATAGAGTTGAAAATCATGCACACGGGTGTTGGTCAAATGTCAAATTGTGTGTCCGATTTTCATTGTATTGGGCCAGAGTTTTATTTCAATACCCTGAATTTTCTCCCGCCCTTACGGGTTCCGGGCAAGGACTATATTGCCCGGAATCCGTAAGGGCCTAAGCCTAAGTTCGGACTTTAAAATGCTAGTAAGAGTGTACCTACTGTTAATAAGAGCGTACAGTAATTTTCCTAGGAATAAGTTAATCCTAAACGAAGGAATTGTGACTTGTGAGAGAGCCATGCTTCGGCACGAATGGGCCGGCTCGACCGGGTAAATACCACGACCTCACAGATAACCGGCGTGAAATAACGGTTGCGTTGTGTTTCGCCGAGTGAGTGAGGTTACCGGAGGCCCAAGGGGGATCGGGGATTCTAAGGACCAGGAACGCGAGTCGCAACACCAGAGGAGTTACAAGTGTAACTCCTCTGGTGTAGCGAGTGCCCATGGGTGGCGGTGATCGCTTACCATCAGCTAGTTCCTCGTTCATTTCATTAAAAAAAAAACACGGTATAAGGGACATTTTTAAGGGCGCGACGTGTTCAGCGTAGCGGTCAGATTTATGTGTACTCGACGGCTTACGAAGGTTCGGGTTAATAAATACAGCTTAGGGAGAAATTGGGAGAAATATGAGACGAGGGTAATCGACTTTACTTAAAAATGGCGTATCACGAGGATTACCTAGGTACCTACTACTTCTTGTTTTAATACAACATAAGTTAAAACTATAACCCGACTACGCAAATTTTATAGCTTACTAGCTGTTACCCGCGGCTCCACCCGTTTCAATACAGTATCCCTCGGAATCACTAATTTTTCACTAGCTTGTGTTTTAATCCAAAGCTCAAACTACTAAGATACCAAATTTCATCAAAATCTGTTCAGTAGGTTTTCCATGAAAGAGTAACAAACATGCATCCATACATCCAATATCCATCCATCCATACATCCTCACAAACTTTCACGTTTATAATGTTAGTAGGAAGTAGGAAGTACAGCATAATATTGTATTAAATAAAATAATGATCAATCTAGTTATTGGGTTTTATCATCATAAAATAATAATATTACATTTGGGGAAATACGGCACCACTCAACACTCAATAGTAACCGGTAAAAGGTATCATGTTTTCTCTCTTGTTCTTAGTATTTATGAAAGAGAAGGCATGCTGTTTTAACCAAGGTTTAACTTTAACCCATCTGCGCAAGTCTTAGGCCCACTTGCGCCAATCCGAGTTAAAGTTAACCTTGGGTTAAAATATCATGCTTTTTCTTTCACAAATATGAAGAACGAGAGAGATAATATGATTTTTAACCCAGGGTTAACTTTAACCCATCTGCGCAAGTCTAAGACGGGAAAACACAATACAGGTGGTGGTTTTTGATGAGATCTCAGATCTGTGTATTCGCGTATTCATCGTGACAAATGATGCGTCGCTACGGTTAAAGGTCGCCTTGAAGAGATACCACGGTTACACAGAAAACCGGCGTTCAAATACGTTTGCGTTGTATTCTGTCGAAAAAGAATATCGGAGGCCTAAGGGAGAGGGGCTTAAATGAACAGGGAATGCACTTGCAAGTTACCATCGGGTGATTCATCTGCCTGTTTTCCAATCTAAGACTGCAATAATGTCACACACCATCAGGCGAGCCGTCTCCTCTTTTTCCAGTATTGTACCACACAAATTATAGCAAAATATTCCCTATAAACAAGAGGGAAGATTGAATTTTTATTGTGATCAATATAATGAGGTTCGCGGGTAAGTGGAGCGGCTCCCTGGGGGAAGAGGAGCTCCCGGCTCTGATGAGGATTACAGATAAAACCTGAGACGTTATTTACTCTGTAACTAGCTGGTACCCGCAACTTCGTTTGTGTAGAATAAGAGTAGCCTCAGTTACAGTGCCACTAACTTATCTGTTCAGTGTTCATAGACAAAATTGGAACTACAGCTGCCATTTTGTGAAATGTTATTCGCTGTCAGTTTTTAAAGTGCGAGTGCTCTGTGTGTTTTAAGTCTTATTTTATTGTTAAAAGTATCATTATCATGTCGAAACCATTTTGGTAAACATTCTTAAATAGCAACACTAAACGCGACACTACTGACCCCGGTTACTGAACAGATAAGTTGGTGGCACTGTACTCCTTGTAACATCGGCTATCTGTCAGTGAAAAGTCCCGTGAAAACAGGTCCATCTTGCAGAGATTAGGCGGAACAAACAGCTAGACAGACGGACAGACAAAGCAGACAGCAAGCATTTAGTGAAAAGCATCGCTGCGTATCGTCGCGGTGTGAACAAGTCGGTCAATCAAAAACGGTCAATAAGAATTTTAGATTCTTCTTCCGTCACCAGGCGGCGCTAGTAGCCCGACGGTCCTTGTCGTGTCAAAAAGCTGTCAGATGTCACGAATTTAAAAACCGTCATTGGCTCAGGCTGGTTAACTGAGAAATAGATTATGGATTATAATTGCGAGCTACGTATAGAATTACATACATACAGATAAATATTAAGAGAATTAGGGTACTTATAAATACTTTAAACTGTAAAGTTTACCTAAATATTGCAGATTATACTAAAGAAACTGGCCAAGTGCGAGTCAGACTCGCGCACAAAGGGTTCCGCACAAAACGGCAAAATAATCACGTTTGTTGTGTGGGATATATTTTTTTTTTTTTTTTTTTTTAATGTAATGAACCAGGAAACGAGCAGACGGATCGCCTGATGGTAAGCGATTATCGCCGCCCATGGACATTCGCAGCAACAGGGGAGTTACACTTGTAACTCCTCTGGTGCTGCGACTTGCGTTCCTGATCCTTAAAATCCCCAATCCCCCCCGTGGGCCTCCGGTAACCTCACTCACTCGGCGAAACACAACGCAAGCGTTATTTCACGCCGGTTTTCTGTGAGGTCGTGGTATTTACCCGGTCGAGCCGGCCCATTCATGCCGAAGCGTGGCTCTCCCACAGTTAAATATTATTTATTTAAATATTTTATCGTTAAATATTTATTTTATTTTGTTTTTAGTATTTCTTGTTATACCGGCAAGAGAAATACATAATTTGTGAAAAATTCAACTGTCTCGCTATCAGCTATCGTGGTTTTTGAGATACAGCCTGGTGACAAACAGACAGCGATGTCTTAGTAATTGGGTCCCGTTTTTACCCTTTGGGTTACGGATCCCTAACAAGTAATATTAAGTAGGTACTTCTAAGTAATACTTCTAATAGTACCTAAGTAGTCTGTCAGCCAGGTAATAATATATTAAACGGATAAAGCCTAACCTCTCTAGCGTGTCAGAGTTTTTTGACAGTTACCCCCCTCACGCGTCGAAGTGTTTTTCGCGCCAAAAAACGATACCCCTCCACGTCTCCCGCCTTCTCCCGCGATATTATTTTTCAGGATTTCAATATTTTATTTTAAATAAAACCTATTCATGTTATGTATATTTAAAAATAGAATATATTCCCTAAGTGATAACGTATTATGAATCGAAGCAGACAGATTTATAACAAATTACACCACACTCCTCTCGAAGCACTTGAAACTAAACACTTCAACGTAAACAATAACCCGACCTTTGAACCCGATACTCATTCACACATGTTGATTGTTATTAGTACGGTCTACTAATGTAGATTTATGACGGTCTCAAGTACTAACACGAATGTATAAACGCAATTTCACAGAATGACAAATGAAACAGCTGATGGCGTCCGTCACCCTGACGCAGGCAACTCCCGTGTTTTTTTTTTCAAGATTAAATTGTTAAAGTGTAAATAAAACCTATTCATGTTATATATATTTAGAAAGGAGATTAAATATCCTAATTGATGATATAACTGGAATTAAGAAAAATACTAATTTAATAAAAGAAATCTTGATTCAAACATAACACACACGTATTTTTTTAATATTCCATTGCAAACCTAAAGTAAGCCCAAATTTATGTTTCTTTATAGTGAAATTTGCTTAATTTACGTAGATACACACATTATACATAAAATTTAAATAGAAAAACAGATATAAAACAAATTACAGTTACCTACTATAAAATTGTCAGTCTAATTTCGATTCCCGCGATTTTTATTTTTCCGAATTATATTGTTATAATGTATGTAAAACCTATGCAAATTATATATATTTAAAAAGTAGAATAGATTTCCTAAGTGATGACGTAAATGGAATTTAGAAATATACTCATTTATTAAATGAAATCTTGATGCAAACAAATAAACTTTGATTTTTTTTTCATATATTGTTTGAAAACTCATTTAAATATAAAATTTATGTTTCTATACAGTGAATTTTGCTTTAATTACGTAATTGGATATATAATACAAAATATTTAAATACAAAAACAGTTGTACTAACAAGGATTGGAGCAAAACTAATTACAATTACTATGAAAAATATCTGACATAGTACATATTTTGATTGCTCAATAAACTGTAACTGGGACATAATTATATGAATATTTTTATATTTTTATGCAGTTCAGGATGTTAAATATTACAAAAACACATTAATTTTTTACAACGCATAATGTAAATAGTAACTGATTGAACCCTCCGAAAATAGTCCTATTTTGACGGAAATGTCTTACAAAAACAATCAAAGTAACTAATTTACTTATTATTATCCATAAATTCTATTCCTAGATTCTACAATAAATACTGTTCTAATAAAACATCTAGTAAAATGTTCAATTCAAAATGTATTTTACAAGAAAATCATAAACTCACTATGATAAAAATCTCAATAAAAACGTATATTTTTCGATCGATTTTCCGAAGTAATTTATAGTAGAATTATAGAAAATACTTAATATACGCATAAAAAATTTAATATTAATTACATAAATGTTAAAATTACGTGGTACAAACAAACCACTTACAAATTATAAATACATTTCTATGGGCTTTCCCGCCTTGCCGACCGTCGGCAAGCGACGCTTGGGGATATAGCTGTCACTTACCGACCGTCGGCAATCGACGCTTGACAGGCTAATTAATACTCAAACTTATAAGGCTCTCAAGTCACATGACGTCATCTTTCTGCGAAGGGTCTACAGCCAGTGGTTTACATACAGATAGAGGTGTAAAAGTAACGAAAAAAACCGTACCCGTATGTATTCGTTACTATAACATTCTCGTTACTATAGTATCGTTAAGTACTTCAGTACCTTACCCAGCAGAAACATTTTGCGGTATTGTTACGTGTACGTAAGCGAGAAATATTGTATGAAAACCATGAAAGCGCCTCAAGCGGACGTAAAAGTAACTTTAATTTTAATACAATATTCCTCATATTTCTCGTTTACGTACACGTAACGAAACCGCAAAACGTTCCTGCTTGGGGTACTGATACCTCATAACATGCTATATTATGTTAAAGCACTGAATTAAGTCGTATTGCGTACGTAATTACGTATAAATTACATACCAAGTTGCGTAAAGTGAATTTTTTCACTTCTCCGTATTTTGAATCACTTTTTGAATTATAAAAGGAAATGAAATTGAATGAATGAATTATAAAAACTACGAAAAATGCGAGTAACGAAATGTATTCATGTAACGTTTCGTTACTTGGTACTAGATGGCGCACCCGTTACTCAGTACTCAGTAGATACCGAATACATCCGGTTTGCACAGCTCTACATACAAAAGCTTTTGACAATTCGGCCGCAAATCTTTTAGGTTTTTTTAACACCTATAATTTTCAATCTAGGTATGTCTTAATTTTTTTTGTTCATGGTTATTACAAATTGTATTACATCATATGCAATACGGTATTTCAGAATTACATTTTTACGGGTAAACGTTAAATAAAAAATAACGACTTTTCACGAAAATTAAAAGATTTTTTCCCGGAGGAAACGGCTCCAGGAGTAGCCTCATTATTTTTGCGGTCTCCACTAATGAGTTTCTTCGGTATGAAAACGTTTTGATATAATTACGAGTAACCTCAGGTAATCGTATTTGAACCGTGTGGAAGCGCGCGAAACTTTTAATGACATGTTACTTAGCTCATTATTAGTTAGTCTGTAGTTGTGTCATATTATGTACCTAATAAGCAGAGGCGTATTTAAAGATTTGGCGCCCATGGCCAAATTAACCTTCGCCGCCCAATGAAGTATTTTAAGTCAGACGGAATATGGATATTAACCCATTTACCGCCGCCGTATGCAATTGGGTACATTTACAAATTTAAGTGTAGAGTAAAATTGTTCACAATAAGAGTGATTATTTACAAGTTGCTTAATAAAAGGATAATCTTTTACTTAAACTTTAACAATAAAACAGGAATATATTTATAATTATTGTCACTAGCCACAAACAAAGTTGATAGATTTTGAGCTTGCACGTATAAGGTTACTGTTTCGTATTTTTCGGTGCCTAATTTTCAATATACGTTAATTTTACTATTTAAATTTATAAAATACACCTGAATCTGTAAAATAAACATAAATTGATAGCTTTCAAACTTATATCTGCAACGATATTGTTTGTAATACTCTGCCGTACCCAATTGAGTACAACGGCCGAATACGTACAGCAATTTTTAAAAATATTTTTGTTATTTTTTAAATAATTTTGTAATTTATAATAAAGAAAAGCTAACATAAACTGTTGTTATTTAATAATACTAGATAGGTGTTGGCAGTAAAACTACCGAATTTTGATTGTGTCCCATACAAATCAATACATTTTCGCAAAAGAAGGCAGGTTTTTGACATATACATAATAGTAAGCTTGTCCAAAAGCCTGGCTCTTATGTGCCATGAGTTGAGACACACGTCAAGGGAAATAATAAAAATATTAACAAGCTTTTCGATTTTTTCGATAAATTTAATAGATGAGATCGACTAATTTGAGTACAAATTTTACTTAAAATATGCTTAATTTACTTTTTATAGCTTTGGAATTAATTGAACAGTGTTTAATTTCTTTAAAAGAATCTATATTGATGGTAAAATAATGCTAAAAAATATTTTTTTATAAAATTACAGTAAATTGCTTGCACCCATAAGGCGCCATTGTACACAAATGAGTACACCCCCCTATAGGGGGGAGGCATAATATTTTTGAGATTTTTTATTATTATTGTGTTTATGTGATTTATATTAAATAAGAAAATGTACATTTTATTCATTTTACTTTGCTGCCTTTAGTTTGGCGGTTAATGGGTTAACGGATGTTTAATTACACATAATGCGAGCGAGTGTTCAAAAAATTTCATTTATTTTACACGTTAAAATTCGATTATTCTTTTAACCCTGAAAGACTAATCACTTTAAAAAAAAACAATACAATCAACGGCCTAAAATAAAACGTTGATACTCAGAACGGTAATACAATATGTTTATTTTTGTAAAACGCAACTCGTGAGTGAGCGGGGTGAGCGAGAAAATTATTCTATCTGTGAAAAATCTGTTTAAACTTTACACCCTAAAAGACTGTGCGCTTAAGAAATACAGTAACTATCACTAAAATAAAACTAATAGACTAAAACACACGCGAGCGAATGGAGCGAGCGAGGATATATTTTTCCTATTTTACACATAAATCTATCTATTCAAACATTGTTCTTCATGGTTGAAACACTGTGTTTGGGAATAATACAATAAAATTTATCGGTACTAGATAGTATTATAATACTATCTTATAATATACGCAAAGAGAGATTATTTTATAGGTTAAATCTGTTTATACCTTAGCCCTAAATCACGAATGTCTCTGAACTTCAGAAATATAAAGTTGTTAAAGTCTGTCCTCTAGATAATTATTTTGGGATACCGGAATTGAACTTCAGTATTTATACAAATGCATATGGATTCATAATTTTGATATACTAGATGACTATATAAGAAACGAAAATGACAGTATTAAGATGCGCCAAAAACAATTATAACATGAAACCAGCTACTGAATAGTTATTACTTAAAACAACGCTAGCTAACACAGAAATATCCCAATATTTTAAAATTAGGATAGGCCAAACATACAGTTGGATTTATGCGACTTTCAATGTGGTGGAAATAAACCTATGGTCATAACAATTCTCGAATAATCATATTTAAAATATGATTATTTTAAATACTAGTTCCTTACGTAAACAATTCAATAAGTCGCTGGTATTACTTAATGACAGTATTGCTAAAAAGCAGTTACTGATAATACTTACACGGAAGTCAATATAAAAAAGAAGAAGTACCACTATATAATATTCCCGGCTATCCAAACAATAGGAAAACAAGAAGAGGTGGTGGAATACTAGTCTATATAAAAGTAGATGTGTAATTCTTACCAGAAACAATGCCGATAACATTTAACGCGACTGAACTTAAAGATGGAAAAATAAAAAATGGAAATAGAATCAAAAACATATTATATACAGACCAACAACTACTAGCCTTCATCTCAGAAATAAATTCGTTACCTATGCAAATAATATATTCCAGCATCAGAAGTAGTTGTTAATTGATGATATCACATTGATGATATCAAGCAAGTAAAAAAGGAAAAAGCGTATACATAGCTAAAAAAAAAACAGGTATGTACTTACATAAAGTTATGATTATTCAATATCAATAACGGATATTTTTTGCATATGATCTACTGCTTATGTCAAGTCGTTTAGGCTGGAAAATAATTAAAATTTTGATTTTTAGTGTGTACTAAATAAAATCACATTACGCTCTTTACGGCGCTGACGCTGTTAAGGTCATTCATCTCGTCCAGACTTCTCGCGAAGTAGGCCCAGGTTGGCTGAATAAGACAGTGTGGGCACGCACTTCGCTTCAGCTTTTCATACTTCGGGTTACTTCGCGGAGCACTTCCTCGGCCTACTTCGCGAACAATTGATTGTATTGATGTTATTCAGGCGAAGTCTTTGTTTCCTCTTTAAATCCTCTTTAAATGACCTCAGCGCCTGAGAAAGCAATGTAATTTTATTTAGTATAGGTTTTTTTCTAATTTCAATGCAGTCAGTGAGTCAAGACAGTCGATTCAGAAAAGTTGTATACGTTTCACTGAAAGTTCTTTATAAGTTTTGGAGAGAACACCAAAAAGCACACTTTTTGAAGTTGTACCACTTGCCCACACTTGTGCACGGTAAACGAATATTTAATGGTTAGTATTCTACCCATATTACACAACCGAAATGGTTCTTAATTTTTGGAAAAAATACAAAGACGTAGAAATACGTCACACATTCAGATCCCGCCAAAACTCTAACTTTTTCTTGTAAGAAAATATTTACTGTCAAATGTATTTATTTCATAGCCCATCCTTAGTTTTGAAGTCATTGCGCTAGGGTAAATACGCCACTGGTAATAAGGTAGCTTAAGTTTAAATACGTTGTAAAGTTTTGAAGTCTGCCGCGATCCCATGTACTTGTTTCCAGTTTATCCAGGAGATGAATTTGAAAAAGTTAAGATAGGTAAAATATAGTTACGAAACAAGAAAATACACTTCTCTATTAAGGCCACTAAGCCTCTGTGCACAGATATGGTTACAATATGTTATTTTAACCCCCGACACGCTCAGACGAATGAATTGATATGGAATTTTTTGAAGTGAAACCTTTTTTAGTGGCTTTGTGCACTTTTATTGGGATGGGTAAAAAAAAAATATAATTTAAAAAATTTAAAAACCCGACTGCGTAAAAAGTGAACCAAACTAAGTAGGTACATAATTATAACTGAAAAGAAAAAAACAAGCACTTAGATATCCGGTGGTCTAGAATTCTATAATATATTATTGAATTAATACTATTGGAACATAACAACTAAACAGTCAGGATCCATTGAAAAATTAGATTGGCTGTCGAATAATGGATCCCGACTGTTCAGTTGTTATGTTCCAATAGTATTAATTCAATAATATATTATAGAATTCTAGACCACCGGATATCTAAGTGCTTGTTTTTTTCTTTTCAGTTATAATTATGTACCTACTTAGTTTGGTTAACTTTTTACGCAGTCGGGTTTTAAAATTTTTTAAATTATAAATTTTTATTTTATACTTTTTAGTTATGAGTACCTAGCTAGCTATTTACCAGACTGGATTTCCTATCAGCATCAGTCCTACATCACAATTGCGCTGGAATGTATGGTTGTTACGCAACTTTAAATCGATATAGATCCTAAACGGTCAGTCGAATTGAAAAATGTTGAGAGAAAACTTACAATGATTTTTAAATACCTATTCAACGATACCCCACTTGATATAGTTTGTTGACTTTCATTTTTTTCATTTTCACAATATGGCGTCCAGTAGTCGCCATATTGAATTTTCACTAACGTCATGTCTTTAGTGACACTCGCCGGACTAAGAGGAATCGATTGACGTGTGAATCATAAAAATCGGCCCAGGCTTTTGGTCTGTATAGTGCTTCAAAGGAACATACATACATACATACATACATACATACATACATACGCAGTCGGGTAAAAAATAAAAATGTTAAACTCGCGACAGGACACGTGATCTGATCGAAAATTCGTAAGGGCCTTCGCCTTTTTGTTTGGACGCTGACGTAGTCGAGATGGTTCATAGGCCCCATTATTACGGGAGGTCACGACATTTTTGGTAACGATATCCAAAATGACTTATTTTAGATTGACAAGATAAAGAGCAACTCTCTGATGCCAAATATGTCGGTCTGCCTGCGTAAAGTAGTTGCGTTCTCTGTATAGGGCGCCTGAAAACCCAGTTATCATGACCAAAAAAAAAATGATAAGGTAAATGGCTGAGTAAGTTATATTAAGTAAGTACTAGTTGTTCTCATATCAGTAGCGTAAAAACTGACCAAATATTCGGTTGCGTTATGAAGCAACGAGCGTTCAAACGTGACTTATTGTGACCAAAAAAAAATGATCAGGTAAATGGCTGAAAATTACAAATCGTAAACTGTCAGTACGTACTAGCTTATTGGCACCAAAACTGACCAAATATTTGGTTGCAATTTATAGTTATCGGCGACCTATGTCTGAACGTATATTCTTATATTTTACTAGTAAAGTGCTTGGTTTAAAAACGAAAAACACACGCTTTTATGACATCGATGATTAAAATATCTAATCGCTAAAAAATCTGAAATCTCACCCTGCTCCGTCATCAGACTCTCACCACCAACCAAGTGTAGTGAATTAGGTCATCAGTAGAAAACAAATGAGCCCAAGCTCAAGGGGTTTCGCATCAGCTCGATGGTAGCAATTGCAATTATCAACGGACTCTTATAAACTTGCAATGTGCAGGCTTGGGGAGTCCAAGGAAAGGTGTTGTCTTCGCGAATAATGTTTATTAACTAACTCTTAAATCAACTTACATTATAATATATAGGTAGGGAGGTGATACATACACTACACCTCCCCCGTATTTTTGAAAAAAAAAAATTATACATAGTTTTTTTTTACCTTAATATAATATCTATAACATTTAAATTAGTTTTAACCCTTAATTATTTTTTACTATCTACCAATTTTGTTCTTACTTATATCCATCTTATTGGAACTAAAACATTAATAAATACAAATCTGTGCCGTTTATACTAAAAAAATTGTAAATCGTGTATTTAATATTAATTTAATTTATAGCCTATGGGATGTTGACGATATATTTAATTATTTAATTAAAATAAACGAAATTACCAAAACTAAGTTGCTGACTTAAATTCAAATTAAGATTTTTTTTTATATGGTTACATAATTTTTTACTTGGTTACAAAATTCACATTTTCGTTTCTAACAAAAAAAAATCTTACCTCCTCACTATTATTATTTTATTTATTATATTCTGTCAGTTATAAAAAATACAACCTCCATTTCACTATAAAGTGAATTCATTTCCATATTCATTTTCTTAATCATTTCATTTCACATTTTATCTTTTTTTTACTAATACACTTGATTAGTGGACTGGCCAGTCACTTACATTTTCATCGTCAGGTACCTTTTTTCATTTATCATTAATTCCATAATATGCATGCTTATTTATAAATCATGGTAAAAAATACTTTTATTATTCATATTTATACTTATACATCATTTTATAGTTTTATTTATAGTCGACTTTAAATTATTTATTATTATGGTACTTTATTTTATTTATTTTTATACTTCATGTGCGCACTTTATTTGGTACAATACTTTATTTATTTATACAACATTTAACGGGACCTATTTTAAGACTAACCAACACAATATAATAATATGTCTCCAACCATTTTTACTAAGTGGAGGATTGTTCCCGCCGAGCATGCTCTAAGTACCATTTATTTTATTTTTGTACCATATTTGTACCATATTTAAATACCAAGGGTTTGTTTTAAGGCTTCTTGACCTCCAACTATTCTCACAGAGAAATCTCGTTTACACCATGATCGAATGAAGGATTACCTTGCGTATTTTATTATTTATGCTTTTAGCATTTTTTTTACTCATACATAGCATTTAAGCTAGTATTTATTTAATGCACTATGGCATTTTTCACTTTAACCTATCCAAATTCCTAACAAAATAACCTATTCCATAATTTTGATGCATTCAATATTTAAAATATCCACCAACTGTTGGGTGATCAAGCCAACAGCTACTAGACATTCCAAACATCGAAGCATCCCTGTCTACCTAGTAACAGTTCTATTTCAATCAAATACCTTCTTATAAAACTCAAACCCAAATCCTTATTTCAAAATAATCTTTTCTTTACATACCTACATAGACTACAGCTATGTTACAAACTAAATAACACATTCCTAATTCTCTTCACAATTTACTTCACAACTATTTTTTAAGTAAATCCACGTAAGTCATATCCAGTATAAAATCTCAGAAAATGTAGCTAATCAACTGACACAAAGTAGTTAAAAAGAATTTAATACATTTCTAAGAAATAATTGTCTCGTTTTGAGATTTTTACATATCCTTTCTTTTTACCGATTCCTCCTTTACTTTACTTTTATAATATAATTGTATTATTTTTATAACTTCAAAAGTAACCATGAAATAAAAACTTTTTTTTATTTTATTTAATAATAATTAATTTGCATTTTCTTAGCATACTTAATTGAATAGGATTGGAATACATAGCAACATAACATCTTAAGGACCGTATTCGGAGACGCGCCGCGCGAAGTTTAGGTTTTTAGCGCTACTCTCACAACGATCGAGCCTCGCGCCACAGTATAAAGAACAGTAAACCATCTGCATACAAACGTGCCGCGTTTCGGTTTTTAAATCCGCAATTCCGCACGCATGCACACACCTCGTATAATAATTTTCAAGAACACCAGCCAGCGGGCTTAGCATGGCGATCCGAAGAAATAAATTTAAGGAAGAAATATTTTATCCAAATAGTGAGTTGCGAAATAGTTCTTAATGTCGCCAAGACAAGGTTGCCAATAGAAATCAACATTTCTAAACAGACATATTATCTAGTTTTAAAATGCCCGACAGCCATTTTAAAACTAGATAATCTTCTGTGAGAAAAGAAAGAGAAAATTCGGGAAGAAAAGAAAGATTGTTTCCAAACGACAATGCATCGACCTTGCTGCCTTACAATAAGACCTATTTTGCTACAAATGGTATTAATGTTTCTTCAATCTCTCATTTTGTCGACTCTCCGATGTTTCTGCGATGTGCATGCTAAGCCTGCTGCTCCTTAGCAGAACCGGTAAACCTTCAGGTACCATCGACAAAGTGTCCCAACCCAACACATACATTTTTTGACCAGACCAATAGTCGTCACCAATACCCCAAAGACTTCGAGAGTCAAATTTCAAAATGGCCCCAAAAATCTCAAAAGTGGGGCCATTTAACCGGAGACACTTTTTTCTTCATAGTGTTTTCACCATACGTCAAATTTCAAAATGGCCCTAAAATTCAAAAGTGGGGCCATTTAACTGGAGACTCCTCCATGGTATTTTCAATTTCAAAATGGCCCCATTCACCATACGTCAAATTTCAAAATGGCCCCAAAAATCTCAAAAGTGGGGCCATTTAACTGGAGACACGTTTTTCTACATAGTATTTTCAATTTCAAAATGGCCCCAAAAATCTCAAAAGTAGGGCCATTTAACTGGAGACACTTTTTTCTCCATAGTGTTTTCACCATACGTCATATTTCAAAATGGCCCCAAAAATCTCAAAAGTGGGGCCATTTAACTGAAGACACTTTTTTTCTCAATAGTGTTTTCACCATACGTTAAATTTCAAAATGGCCCTAAAAATCTCAAAACTGGTTCGCAGAAATTGAACGAACGACACATGCTTAGTGCACAACGCCGACCGCATTTTCCTGTCCTGTTCTGTCCTGTTGACCTGTCGCGAGTTTAAGTCGAGTCACTAGTCCTGATCGAAATCCATTCCACAAATCAATTCCATTGACGTGGTAGAGCCATGCTTCGGCACGAATGGGCCGGCTCGACCGGAGAAATACCACGGGCTCACAGAAAACCGGCGTGAAACAGCGTTTGCGCTGTGTTTCGCCGAGTGAGTGAGTTTACCGGAGGCCCAATCCCCTACCCTATTCCCTTCCCTACCCTCCCCTATTACCCTATTCCCTCTTAAAAGGCCGGCAACGCACTTGCAGCTCTTCTGATGCTGCGAGTGTCCATGGGCGACGGAAGTTGCTTTCCATCAGGTGACCCGTTTGCTCGTTTGCCCCCTTATTTCATAAAAAAAAAAAAAAAAAGTCCAAAAACAATTTTCAAAAGGTTTCGTGAGAAGGCTATTGGAGGGGTCAAAATTTTTTGAGAGGGGGAGGGGGGTTCTTGAGGTTTTTGAGGTATATCCCGGGTCCCGTTGGGAATTTAGGGGATCTGATTAAGCCAAATTATAGGGCTCGTTCTCGCGATTCCAATGATACCTGACTCGAGGGGTCTAGGGGTCCAGTTGACTGAGATATGCCTCGAGGGGAATTTTTGGGGGGTGGGGGGATGGGGGGAGGCTTCGTGGGAAGGCTATTGGTAAGGTCAAAAAATTTTAGAGGGGGAGGGGGGTTACATTGTATAGGGGGTGGGGTTTTTGGTGTGGAGGGTTGTTGGGTTTGGTTGATTGATGATGAGAGAGAGAGAGAGAGACAGAGAAACACACCGCACGGCTTACAACAATGGCAAAAAGTGTCGTTACAACTTTTGGTCTTAATTTTTTCCGTCTCCCTTTTGCAACGCGCCATAAGGAACTTCGTTCCAAAAGAAATATTTACTTGCTCAACAGAACAAATGTACCTACTATTATTAATTATACTGTGGTTCGATCGCGATCTGTGGATGCGGCGTAAAGCGACGTGCTCTCTCCTCGGAGTTGCGTGGCGTACTGACCGCAGCGGGCGCTCGCCAGTGTTGCCAACTCTTTCAATCAAAATTATCGTACAATTATCGTACATTCATGTTTATCTTTCGGGGGGGGGGGGGGTAGTATTTCAAGATAATAAAACGACTTACTGTTAAATACGTATCGACGTATTAAATAATGCTCCTATTAGAAGCTCTGGGCCTCTAGTCAAGATGCATTCGAAAATTTCGACGCCGAACTTCGTAATCAAAAATGTATGGGTTTTGACATAAGTCAACGTTAAGTGACATGTCGCTTGCGATGCAATATGTCAAATCCCATACATTTTATTGTCGAACTTCGTCATCGAAATTATCGGATGCATCTTGACTAGAGGCCCTGGGCACATTACTGGGCCCTAATTTTTTTCGTTTTAACCTTTTTTAGCTTTAAACCCTGAAAGACTATAATTCGAAAAAATACAAATATCAATAGCCTAAAACTGAACGTCGGTACTGAATTTTATAATATGTTCTTTAAGCCAAACACGAGTAAGAGAAACGAGCGAGAATTTTTTTTTCCATTTTACAGGTTAAAATCTGTTCAAACGTTAAACTAAAACACAAAATAACGTGAAATTTCAGCAAAATACCATAAAATAAACCAGTTAAAACAGAACATCAGTACTAAGTAATATAATATTATGTTTTTCATGTTAAACGCGAGCGAGCGAAGCGAGCGAGCAAAATTTTTTCCTATTTAATAGGTTTTAAAATCTGTTCAAACTTGAAACCTAGAAAATAGGATGATTTTGTAATTCAAATTAAAGTAAAATTTGCGTAATTTCTGATGTTGTAAAAAAGATGACAAATAACCTATTAAGCTAGGTTTGTCATAATTATAATGCCTATTTCACGCTTTTTTCGTCGTACATAATTACACAATTTTGGGATCAGTGACGTGCTCAAAATATTGTGTCACATGCTTTAAAAAATTAGGTTCGAGGATTCGATGGCACGCGCGCCATAGCTTCGCATTTTCTGTTTTAGGCTATTGGTTTTATTGTTTTTTTCCAAAAAACAACAATTTAAATTTTAAAAAGATTTTTACAGGCAAAATAATAAAAAGCATTTGCTCGCTTTCTCAATTTGAACGCGTTTAGCATAAAGATTATACCTAATATCATATACTTAGTATCAACATTTTGTTTTAGGCTGTTGATTTTTTTTTCTAAAATAACTTTAAAAAATCATCTTTCATATAGGATTTGAAGTATAATTAGATGTTAACCTGTAATAAAGATAATAAAAAAGTCCGCCTCTGCTTGACGGGGCGGCAAAATATGTTAATTGGCCTGGGGCAGCGCAAATTTCTAATCTAAATACGCGTCTGTATAGGGGTCATCCACATGGACCAGCCGGATCCAGCACCGCAAGCTTGAAGCAAAGTAGTAGACTAAAATGATTGTCACTTTTGCCAGTTGACACAAATGGCGGCCATTTTTGTATGGGTGAACCCCCTGGCTATGCCCATGTGGTAGAATATTTAATAAAAGTCTCATGTCTTTCAAAATTATCGTATGAATTCAAAAAATATCGTACGTAGCAGTGAAATTATCGTACGATAATACCTAATTATTTTTTATCGTACCGCACCTCAAATTATCGTACAAATACGATAATTATCGTACGGTTGGCAACACTGGCGCTCGCACATGTATTTGTGGAAACTCGCCAGTTCATAGTAATTTGTATGAAGAATTTGAGCGAAAAAATTGGGCAAGTTTATGATTTCTTAACACAAAATAAGAATATATTTACTAAGAAATAAAGATTTCATCTACTTCTTTATAGTTTTAACTTTATTATTTGATAAAATTAGTTTAATAATTCTTGATAATTACGACTCAGTTATTATAATACGGGAGTGCGATTTACACGTTTTCAGTGATATTCAGATTTTTTTTTACACTTATCCATAAATATTATCTTAAATTCGAATGTTTCAGCGGCTAGTAACATTCATTAACTAGCCGTGTGATTTTTTTCAAGGTTGTGTAGTATCTTTTTCTGTATAATTCTCTTATATTCCCGACCCTCGATTGCCGTATAGGGCCCTTAATATATTCTTTTTTACCTGTATAATATGCAACTTATTATTTTTATTAAAATCTTTTTACTCTGCTTTTATTTTCCAAAAAGTTAAAAGTACAAAATAAATTAAATTAATATCACCTATTTGAAGTGAGTGAACGACTTTTAATTTACTAATTAATTATATTTTATTACGTTCCTATTTTTTTTTATCCTTAGCCTGAAATAAAGTATGACTCCCAGAGTTCATATTAATTTAGAAATATTATTAGGTTGTGTTCTATTCAGTCACCGCATTACAAAACAAAAATAACGCACAGACCTACCCTATGTAAATATTGTAGTAAAAAAAAATGTGTACCTATGTTTACTTACTTTCAAATTTTCCTTTTTTAATATAGGTAATACAAAAAGTTAAATTAAGTCTGTTTCTAAATATTGGCAAAGTATTTTTTATTGTTATTATTTAAATTTACTAAAATTAATCGTCCTTAAGAAAAATTTATGTTGCAAATTGCAACACAATCTTGTGCACGTGTAAATTCATGCAATCTTTTCAATCTAAATATGGTATGCTTACTTGACACTTTTGGATGCATATTACTTAAGCTTAAGCATCGTATTGCTAATGTTTTGATTTGTACCACAAATGGTGCATGTAAAGTTGAGATGATCTGTTATTCGACACCAATCATTGATGATCTCATGTCATGGACATGGGTGGTCTATCTAGGTACTATTAATATAGAATTTAATTGCGACACTAAAAATACTTCGAACTTTCTCGATAAGAGGTCAATATCAAAATTTTAACAAAATTTATTTACTTCAATATTCCCATAAATATTATCTTAAATTCGAATGTTTCAGCGGCTAGTAACATTCATTAACTAGCCGTGTGATTTTTTTCAAGGTTGTGGAGTATCTTTTTCTGTATAATTCTCTTATATTCCCGACCCTCGATTGCCGTATAGGGCCCTTAATATATTCTTTTTTACCTGTATAATATGCAACTTATTATTTTTATTAAAATCTTTTTACTCTGCTTTTATTTTCCAAAAAGTTAAAAGTACAAAATAAATTAAATTAATATCACCTATTTGAAGTGAGTGAACGACTTTTAATTTACTAATTAATTATATTTTATTACGTTCCTATTTTTTTTTATCCTTAGCCTGAAATAAAGTATGACTCCCAGAGTTCATATTAATTTAGAAATATTATTAGGTTGTGTTCTATTCAGTCACCGCATTACAAAACAAAAATAACGCACAAACCTACCCTATGTAAATATTGTAGTAAAAAAAAATGTGTACCTATGTTTACTTACTTTCAAATTTTCCTTTTTTAATATAGGTAATACAAAAAGTTAAATTAAGTCTGTTTCTAAATATTGGCAAAGTATTTTTTATTGTTATTATTTAAATTTACTAAAATTAATCGTCCTTAAGAAAAATTGATGTTGCAAATTGCAACACAATCTTGTGCACGTGTAAATTCATGCAATCTTTTCAATCTAAATATGGTATGCTTACTTGACACTTTTGGATGCATATTACTTAAGCTTAAGCATCGTATTGCTAATGTTTTGATTTGTACCACAAATGGTGCATGTAAAGTTGAGATGATCTGTTATTCGACACCAATCATTGATGATCTCATGTCATGGACATGGGTGGTCTATCTAGGTACTATTAATATAGAATTTAATTGCGACACTAAAAATACTTCGAACTTTCTCGATAAGAGGTCAATATCAAAATTTTAACAAAATTTATTTACTTCAATATTCTGGACTTTTAGCTATTGTAACTAAATGTCGAAAAAATAATTAAAATTACCTATAAGTAACATACCAAAACATTTTAAAACACACGTTCATTTTCAGTCTTATTCCACATCAAAATAATTTAGTGAAATGAATTTAAATACTTAACATGAATCTTTTAACTGAAATACCTATATTGTTTTTTTTTTAAGTAACCTTGCCAATTCATGCTTTCAAAATGCACATATTTTATTACGAATTGTTATATTGTATTTAAATTAAAAATCTTTTCAAAAAAAAAAATAGTTTTGTACAACCCTAGCTTTGATTAACAAATAGTATCTACTTACATTTCATTGCGCGAATGCTGTGCTGGCACCGCGGATATTTGACGCTTTTCCAGCAAAGGCGTTGTTTGCTGTGGGAACTTACCTACCTGCGTTAACCAACTGCGTAAAATATTTAGTTAGTAATGAGTTACTATGTATTCCCATTTCCAAGTATCTATCTAAAATTCCAAATATTAATACTTATTATAATTAATAATAACTGACGCAAATTATTTCAACTCATACCTATTTTCTTTAAAGTTTTCTTTCTCTCACAACTAATTACAATTTTTTTTTCTTAAAATATCTATTATCTTTATGCATCGTCAACACCCATTTATTTGATTTTATTACAAAGTTCACTTTCGTATTACGATTACATCCTTACAATATTATAATAATCTTGTCTTCAACCAAAAATTCCCTTTTAAATACTGTAACTGTAAAATATACCTACCTACAAGGGGTGGCTTAAGTTGCAAGATAATAACATTATAATTTAATTTCAACTTTTAAAAGTCACATGAAACTAATGAAATTACAAAAAGCTTTACCTAATATCATTAACAATTTGTAAACATACTATTTTTTTTTTAAATTGTAATCTTAAAATTTTTATCTTATTCGATGTAAATTTAATTTATTTTTATATTGAATTTAATTCTAACTGTTTTAATTTACATTATTTATTTGTCATTTATTTAAATGTTTTCATACCCATTTCTTCTTTATATACTAAATTGTAATAGCCTGTTATTAAAAGTGCAATAACCATTTTAATGTAATACCAATCAACCCACATATTTGCAAATTTTGTTGGCTATTCATAACAATAATTCAATACATTTTTAATAGATCTTAAAAATTTACTCAAAAAAATATATTTATCAGAATACTTGATTCCAGTAACTTTAAACGACAACACATTTTAATAAACATCAATATTACCTACTTGCATAAAATACTTTTGAGATTTTATTTCAACTTTACTTTACTAAACCAATCTGACACTTAAATTTAATATCTCGTAACTGAAAAATCAAAATATTTAACACATACTTATTACAATTTAAATTTAGTTTATTTTCCATATTTTATTGAAATAATTTTCCTTTTACTATAAGTTTTAATAATTTTGTACCATTTTGTATATTATTCCATAATACTAAATTTTATTATAATTTATTTCATCTAAATTTTTAAACACGTTAATTAAAAAAAATATATAACCATTAGATACTGATATAAGTACTCATTTTTAATTTGTAAAATAGTTCAATTAATTTTAAATTATAAAATTATGAAAATGTTACGTAATAAGCATAGAAAAAAAATCTGACGTCCAAGTATCTCTGTGCTCTGCTCACTGATCCCCCGGCTGCATCCACTTCCGACTCGAACTTCTCCCGGCTGCCTGCTCTACATAATTTCCACTCATCTGACACCAACAACTGCCGGCTGCCTGTTCATCATCTCTACTCATCTGACTCCAACAACTCCCAGCTGCCTGCTCGACATTCCCACTCATCTGACTCCAACTACTCCCGGCTGCCTGATCACCATCACCTCTCATGACTCCAACAACTCTCAGCTGCCTGCTGATCTTCATTCAAATATCTTCAAAATTTTTGTCTTCAACTGATGACCAATATTTCGTTTTGTACTCTAACTTCTGTATTTTTTTTTACAGTATTTTTTTTATCATGCTTATGATTATAATATTCTTCTTGCAACTTTTTGGATTGAATTTCTCAGTTCATATTATTTTTGTCTACACTTTTTATTTCAATTAAAGTTATAGTTTTTATATTTTTTCGCGAATTATTTTTATAATTAGGTATTAATAGCACTTTTAGATTTGTATTTATTTTCTACAATATTTATTTAATATATTAAAATCTACATTATCTATTTCCTAACTAAAAGCCGTTAAATATTATTATTTAATTAGTTCATTTTTTTTACACTTAAATGTCCACATTTTTCCACTGTATTTAAAGTTCACATATTTTCACATCACTTTCTATAGTCATATTATGTTCAATTAAATTGTTTCTGTTCCATCAGCTCAGCGCTGCCACGGGGCAGCACTGGCAGGGTCGCCATGCAATGTGCAGGCTTGGGGAGTCCAAGGAAAGATGTTGTCTTCGCGAATAATGTTTATTAACTAACTCTTAAATCAACTTACATTATAATATATAGGTAGGGAGGTGATACATACACTACAAACTTCATCATCATCATCATCGTCAGCCACTAAAAGTCCATTCCTGGACATAGGCCTCTTCCATTTCCATCCTTTACGGCGATCTTGTGCCCTCCTCATCCAGTCGTGACATGTGTTATAAACTTACAAAGTTTCAAATCGATACGATAATTAGAAGTAGGCTGAAATTGAATTCCAAGATTTTCTTACATTGTGACTCAGTTACAGGTGAAGCTAATAAAAAAGCGTGTTAAGATACCCACACAGGTGAGATTCTTTGATTTACATATGTACTTATCATGATCCCAATAATCGTGATCGTAGGGTCGTGGGTTCGAATTCCAACCCGGACCTTGTACCAATAAGTTTTTCAGAAGTTATATTCATTCTTATCATAGTAACCGCCGCTCTTACGGTGGAGGAAAGCACCGTGACGAAAACCTGCATGTATCAACTTTATCAGAGTAGGTCATCCCAGCATTAAGACTTAAAAAGGCTGAACCGTAAATTGATCTATTACCCTGATAGGCTGGCTTCAAGTATTACTATAGAGTGGATCAAAGCTACGGCTGCTACGCTAAGAAACAGAGTAGTGTCATCAACTATCATAGGCTTAACGCTCAGGAACAGGTTGACGCAAGGATGCCCACAGGGAGGGGTGGGGTACTGTCGCCGCTGGAGCGGTCCTTGGTAGTGAATGGGCTGCTAAAATAACTGAACAATAGAAGGTTCTATGCTTAATACCTAATAATAATAATTTAATAGCTCCACATACAGATTTCTGTGTCGGTGGCCGGTTTAATTGAAACCAGGCCAGCAGTTATTCTAATAGTGCCATAGTATGTGCGCAGTACACAAGAGCACACAAACACTCTCTTTTCCTATAATACTCTCGTAATCCAGTAGGATGGATAACTGACACGACTGGCAAGAGATCAGGCGCTGGTCCGAAATTTTACTTGCCCATCCGATGCATGGATCACCTTCCCTGTCAGACAATTAGGTAATCAGCCTGCAATGTTCTAACCAAACTTGAAAACAACCTTTTTTTTTGTTGTTCCCCTGTGGGAATCGAACCCACGACCTCCGAGTCGAGAGCTAATGCTCGAACCACTAGACCACGGAGGCTGTTAGTTTAACACCAATAAGAGGAAGTTGAAGGGACTAAACCCCCACCACTCTTCGGTAAAACAAGCGAGGTCGAATATCTTGTTAGTGATCCTAGATATTACAGAACAAGATATAATATGTAATACTTGGGATAAGCAAACAAAAAGCTAGATGTGCTCTGTGATCGTTTTTTGGATCTCGCAGGGGAAAGGCTTTATGCCCTTTCCGGATTGGGTGACCCGGGGGTATGTGGGACTCCGACCTAAGGGACACCCACTAAAACTACCTGCGGATTGCCCTCAACCGCTATGAAGGGGAGTGTCCCGGATCTGTCGTAACACAGGACACCCCCCGCGACCGGCCAGGAGACCGAGAATCAAAGGGACCGGACTTCCAACGCGATTAGGGGCTACTCCGTCAAACTGGAGCGTCCCCCTCGACGCCGGAATTAGCTAAGCCGGGGAGGTTCCCATCCTCTTCCGGAGCCGCATTAGACAAAAGATTGGATGTTCGCAAAGCGACATCGCCGCACTCCTGTCCTACGTCTGCGGAGCGGAACAGAAGATGGATCGTTCTCTCTGTCACGCTCTGCGACTTCTTTCTGAGAAATGACGGATTCACAGAATGAGACCGCCGCCTGCCAGGCCTCATCGCCCTCGAGCATGCAGCGCACCACACTCGAGAGCGAGAGGTCCCGCCCAAGCACTGCCACCAGATCATGACGCTGCACGGCTCACCGGTCGCACACCTCTAAAGTGTGCTGGGTCGTTACCTCCGCAGCGCCACATTGGTGGCAGGCTAGCGTAGGCTCTCTCCTGGCGACCTTACACAGGTACTCACTGAAGCATCAATGCCCGGTGAGCACCTGTGTAAGGCGGAAGGTGACGGGTTTCCGCTTGCGGCACATCTACGACGTAAGGACTGGACGGAGTGCCGCGGCCGTATGTTGGCCGTATGGCGCCTGCTCCAAGACCTCACCCCACCTTCGTAGCAACCACTGTTTCCCTAGCCTCAGAACTCGCAAGAGCTCCTCCCTGGGTGTTCTGTGATCCTGCCCAAGACTTGTCAGCTCTAAATGAGGCGGTTGGTTATACACAGCTATAGTGAGGCGATTGTCACATATTCGTAGTGGGATATGCCCCACTACGCAGAATAAAAGCTATACAGGTCAACTGCATCATAACATTATATAGTGTACAGAGGCTGGCCTGTCTGATATAATTCATGGGTGCGCTCTCTTCGTCACCCACCGCTTCACTTGAGACCCTGATTCACCTGACTCCACTTCCTCTGTTCCTTGTTCATATTATGGAGACTAAGAAAGTTGTTCTCAAGGCAGATAGGTCATAAACACCCTACTTGGACAACTGCAACAGTCTCTTCTTGAGAGACCTGTCATGGCCATGCCATCGGACGCCATGATCAAGGTGCATAGCTTCTAGAAGCATTATCCAGTTTTCATAACTTCTAGGGAGGACTGAGTCCCAATTAATGTACACCTTAAGGACATAATTTGGTTTACAGACAGATCTAGGAAAGAAAACCGGGATGGCGCTGGACTACGGGGGCGTGCCACCTATAGGCAGATATACTTGTTTGAGATCTATTATTGGTTGATCACTAGAGAGCCTACGCAGTCAGTTATATAAATGGCTTCGACGTCAGTTCTTGAAAATGTGGACGTTTATAAAACGAAAATAGAAAAATATTACAGTGATTACGCTCTTTGGTAGTTCCTACTTTGGAATTGTATTATTACGTTGTCTTTTTCATCACTACAAAAAGTTCCATAAATTGTATTGCTTTGTAATTGTATGTTACTCAATAAATAAAGTAAACTACACTTTTTTTTTACTACCAAGATCAAACTTCAACCCTATCAAGGTCACGCCGCCGACGCCGCCGCCGCCGACCCAAAACAGTCGGCGCGCCGCTGCCGACCTACTACCCATCGGCGCTCATATCTAACTAAAATAGGCACCAGTACGCGCAACTTTGCAGCTCCCCCTTTGACGCCATTAGATTCTTTACAATGACACGTAATCTTGTCTGCGTTTTCAAACTTAGCTTGTTCTTATTTGTTAGACTACGAAAAGGTAGTAGAAAAAGAAAACTCCGGTAAGTAATTGGGAGTTTTTTTAATGAAATATTTTATATTACATAAACATCTGACATCGCCCTCAAGGCATACAGAGGAATCTGTAAAAGAAATAATATAAATAAATTTAAAAGATGACACACTACATGAATAACTTGTAACGTTTTATTTACAAAACCAGCGCTTGGCGAGCACCAGCAGAGTGACATTGATTCGTTAAACTACGCACCATTTTTCAATTATTTATAATTTCTTGATTACCTACTACAAATATTATAGGAAATATATAATGTGAAACTATTAGAAAAAACAAATAGGAGTTTAGGTCTCGTATAGTGCGCTGCATTCATCTACCGCTGGGTTGCCACCACCGTCCACCACTGGTTTAACTTATGTGTTTGACCCCGTAGCTGGCTATGTTTGCCGAAAGCTGGTTAAACGTGAATGCATTCTAAGTTTGTGACTTACCAGTATAAATATCTTCGTTTTCATTATACATAGGTCGCCGATAACTATGAATTGCAACCAAATATTTGGTCAGTTTTGGTGCCAATAAGCTAGTACGTACTGACAGTTTACGATTTGTAATTTTCAGCCATTTACCTGATCATTTTTTTTGGTCACAATAAGTCACGTTTGAACGCTCGTTGCTTCATAACGCAACCGAATATTTGGTCAGTTTTTACGCTACTGATATGAGAACAACTAGTACTTACCTAATATAACTTACTCAGCCATTTACCTTATCATTTTTTTTTGGTCATGATAACTGGGTTTTCAGGCGCCCTATACAGAGAACGCAACTACTTTACGCAGGCAGACCGACATATTTGGCATCAGAGAGTTGCTCTTTATCTTGTCAATCTAAAATAAGTCATTTTGGATATCGTTACCAAAAATGTCGTGACCTCCTAATCTATATGGCCTATGAATCATCTCGACCTATCTGTAACTCATCGTCATGAGCTCGCTTTACTGCTCGACAATGCCGGGAGTCGGGGGTTACTTACAAGTTAAAACAAAAATTTGCTTATTTGACAGTTTACAGTAGGAGGGGTCGCTCTGTGGGCGAAATTTTTAAGCTTGAGCTTTTAATAAGGGTTTTTCAAGTGACAGATTGACAAACGTCTACGTGCAACAAAATTGTATATCTGTCAAACGCACGGTTGTGTTGTGTCTGTTATATTAGATATACACACACTACATCAGATTATATCTGAATATCTGATGTGTGTGTTGTTATTTAAAAAGAAATATTTATTTATAAGCATAGTTTTAATATTAGCTTTCTTCACACCTCCTTTCACATAAACTTTAACTGTGCCAAATTTCATACTCCTCCGTTGGCACAATTCATGTAAAACTGTACTGAAAATATTTGCTTCACATATTTATTAATAAATATTAAGATTAAGATAAATATTCCTAAAATCAATTACGGATACTTCGGGCACATGATCCACTGCTTATGTAAAGTCGTTTAGGCAAAAAAATTAACGACTTCATTTTTTCAAAACATTTCATGTATGGGTCATATAGGTGCTTTGAGTATATAACCACTAGAGAGAGTTTTCGCCAGCAAACGCGTGTCCTTTTTCTGCTTGTGTGCATTGCAATAGTGTATGTGCAGGGATGTAACGTATATCGATATAATATCGATAAACTACTCGACTTTTTTGTGGTACCTATCGACGTTTGTAGATATTTTTATAATTCTGAATTTTTATTTTATAAACACATTTTAAGTTTTATGTCATCAGTTTATAATGTGTAAAACTCATTAAGTACCTTTTTAATTTAAGATATAGGTATTTGAAATTAACAAGATTTTATTAGATGTTTAAAAAAGATTGTGTTCTTATGAGGTTTGTTTGTTTGCATGGGCTCCGAAAGTACTTGACGGATTTTGATGAAATTTTGCACATATATAGAAAAGACCACATAGGCAACTTTTTTGCGGCACGGCATTTCTTTTAGCGCGCACGAAGGCGCGGGCAACATCTAGTTTTTATCATAAAAGCGTTTTCCCATTATCCGACACGATATCGGTAAAGAATGCTGATAGCTGATACACAATAGCCAAAGGCGAGTAAAATGAAATAATTAGTAGCATAATTCTTTCACACTATTCAGTCAATTGCGTATTTTAATTAAGTATAAAATAAGTATTATGAGAAAACGTTTTATTAATAACTATTTACATTAAATAAAATTACTCCCTATATCTACCAATTGAAAGTTTATAATTCCTAACAATTCTGCACTATTGTAATATAAATAGACCGTTCATAAATATTTTTAGCCGACTTTAAAAAAAGGAGGTTCTGTGTTCGGCTGTATATAATATGTCACCGTGAAATTGTAAAAACCGTTCGATTGTAATATTACTAGAGATATTATATTATGTCGACAGATTGTCAAATAAAAATTTCTCCTTACAATAATTGTACGCATTATTTTTAGTTTTAATTATTATTATGAAAAAAAAAATATGCCGGCGCGGGGCACTTGCCATTTAACCAATCGGCACGGTAAATATTACAATGTAACGAAAAATAACGTGTAAAATTGTAAGAAGTAATTTTTATTTGACAATCTGTCGACATTTTATAATATCTCTAGTAATATTACAATCGAACGGTTTTTACAATTTTACGGTGACATATTATATACAGCCGAACACAGAACCTCCTTTTTTTAAAGTCGGCTAAAAATATTTATGAACGGTCTATTTATATTACAATAGTGCAGAATTGTTAGGAATTATAAACTTGCAACGAAAAATACGTGTAAAATTGTAAGAAGTAATTTTTATTTGACAATCTGTCGACATTTTATAATATCTCTAGTAATATAACAATCTAACGGTTTTTAAAATTTTATTGTGACATATATTATACAGCCGAACACAGAACCTCCTCTTTATTAGTAAGTAAGCCTTAGTAATACCGACCCGATAATATATACCGACGGACATACTATCAGGAATCTGGAAGGCCGGGGAAAATTTAGAGCATTGAAAATATAACTCTGAGAGTCTGGACTGATACAATAGAACTGAAAATCGAACACACGAGTCTCATGTCAAATCTGACAACATAAAAATTTTGCGTTCGATTTCCTCTCTTTGTATTGTATTTGCATTTTTGATTAGCATCTAAATAGTAAATACATTGAGAGATTAGCTGAGTCAGTCAGATTACTCACTTTCTTGGGGGCCTAGCAGGAACAATTGTCAATTGCGTAAGCGTTACGTTATCGAAAGAGATTTGTATAAAAATTATGACAGCGCTCATACAATTGACATTCGATAACATTGCATTTACGCACCTGTCAATTGTTTCTGCTAGGCCCATATTTACAGGAATAAAAGTGCTTTTCTATCCGATATCAAACCGATAATGTGAAAGACCTATGTGTTTCATATATTTTACTTACCCTTGCATGGCTATTGAATATCGATTACTGTATCGGCATTCGATTCCGATATCGTATTCGATCTGGATCGGATAATGGAAAAATGCTCTTTGTGCATTTTAATTGGAAACTAAATAAAAAAAATATGTTTAAGAAAGTATAATTATATTATTGTAAGTCTTCTTAATTGTCCGGTAAAACAGAAATATCTTCCCCTTATCAATACCGTCACACCAAGCTGTCTCACTGGTGGAACACACTCTTCTAATTTTTGCATCTAACTGCTTCAATCTATTCGCCTCTTCTTCCGGAGCATTTCCGAGACCTAATAAAACCGTTTAGTAAAAGTTTATTATCTTTATCGATAAACTCTTGTGTCAGTAGGGTACATCACTCAAAATACGCAGAAAAACAAAGCTTTTATTTTGCACAAATTATTACTCATTACGTGATATTCATCATTAAAGCGTGATATAGTACGAAAAAGGGTTCGTTAAATTTAATGATTATCTGTTTATATTATAAAAATACTCATTATTTAGTTCACAAAACATTGTTAAAACATTACGTGTAAAATGATAATTCCAAGTATTTGACACCTTCTGTCGTCATTCTTGAGGCACAATATGCAGCGGCGCAACACATATTAGATGTTTTAAAATTAATATCTCCTTTACACATTTATTTTCATTTATAAAACACAAAATATACACAGAGCTACTGCTCTGCAATGGCCTACTGAGCTGGCCATAACATTACACGAAACCCGTGTTTATACACCGATATAAGCTCTTTCATTCGCTCGTATTGATACATCGTTAGTAAGACAGAGCAACAGAAAACAATAGTACCAACTTTCAAAAACTATGACTCCGTCTTTAGAAGTCTTTCAGCCGCACTCAGAGACATTTAATGCTTACTTAAGGTGACACTAATTAGAGATTTTGACAGAAAATATATGGGCTTTATGTCAAAACCTTTAAGTAAGCATTAAATGTCTCTGAGTGCGGCAGTTTGTATAGGTGACTCTTCGCAAAACGCAAGATACTAGCCCACTTAAAGTTTTTTTTTAAATCTAAGAATGGCAATTACTTTTCTGCTTAAACGTCTATACATAAGTAATCATATGTCTAAAATATCCGTAATTGATTTTACCGAACCATATTTATAATACGACTGGCAACGAGAAATTGAAATTGCCGTTGAAATAAAGAATTTGTGGAAACCATAAACATTTCTGTTTGTATTTCGAATGCTTTGGCGAATGGCGATTGTAACAAAGCGGTATATTGCTCAAAGACCAGGGTAATGCGGTAAGCCAATCACACGTGCCACTGCCAAGATAAAAGATATTTTTATATCTTTATATGTAAGTAATATCTTATTCTGGAGCTAGAAGCTACCTTTATCTTGTTCCTTTGTAAAGTTTGATATTGTCGTGTTGGACTTGTTGGATGGACTTAAAGTTCTTGGTATTTTATTTTACCATTTCATTACATATGGGTGTAGTATTTAATATTTAATTTCTGTGACGATTAAAGTTTTAGTTTTAAATATTATTCATACTAATATTATAATTGGGAAATGTGTGTCTGTTTGTTTGACCGTCTTTCACGCCAAAACTACTGAACCGATTTAATTTAAATTTGGTACACAGATAGTCAAGAGCCTGACAAAGGACATAGGCTCCTTTTATCGCGGGTCAGTGTACGGTTCCCATGGGATGCATTGTTTACAGTTTCACGTAAAAAGTACTAAGCCGATTATCATGAAATTTGGCACAGACATAAAGTAGACCATGGGGAAGGACATAGGCTACTTTTTATCGCTGGACATATAAGATTCGCGTGGGTTACCTTACTTACGCGGGCGGAGCCGCTGGCATCAGCTAGTTTATTATAATTATAGTTTTTGAAAATTGATTTGATCAATCTACAGTAACACAACAGACACACAAGTATAATAGTTCCCTTTCAGCATACTTTCAGCCGAAACAGCTAGGTTTTGCCTGCAAAGGGGGCTGTGAGGCCGCCGTTCATTCATTCAGGACAGCTATCCAAAATCAAGGCGATGATGTGTTTTTGAAGGTCGATGTCAAGAACGCTTTTAACTCAGTTAACCGTGTCGCCATGTTGGCCCAAATCAAATCGAAAGCACCAGCCATTTTACCATTCATGCTTCAGTGCTATAACAACCCCTCCAAACTCATTTACAAAAATCACCTCATCCGATCTGAAGTTGGCTGCCAACAGGGCGACACTCTAGGTCCAGCAATTTTTAGTCTTGCCATACACCCGGCCATCGAGCTTCTAAATTCTAATTTTAATGTTTGGTATTTGGATGATGGGACTCTTGGAAGCGATGCAGCTACTGTATTAACCGACTTTCGTACGCTGATTCATGAGTTCAAAAAAATCGGCCTAGAGCTGAACCTAGGGAAGTGTGAACTTTTTGTGCCAGATAGTTGTGGGGATAGAAATGCAATTATATCTAGCTTCAAAGAAATAGGTCCACAACTGTCTGTCATCGAAAAGGATTCGCTCTTTCTCTTAGGTTCACCTATTTTAGACGAGTCTCTCCCGGCCTTCATAAATAATAAATTACAAAATTTCAGTGAAACTTTAGATCGCCTTCTTCAAATTAACTGTCACATGGCCTTCACCTTAACACGTTATTGCCTTTTTGTACCTAAATTTACGTATGTCTTGCGGTGTTGTCAACTGTGGAAGTTCCCTCAACTTCTCAAACAGTTGGATGACACCACAAGACATACGCTTTCCGCTATTTTGAACATAAACTTCGACGACCGCTCATGGACTCAGGCAACACTTCCAGTAAGGTTCGGTGGCCTAGGTGTCCGAAAACCCTCGGACGTATCCCTTCCGGTCTTCTTGTCCTCAGTCCACGCAAACCGTATACTTATCTCTAAAATACTTGAGCACCCATCCTACACTAATGCAGTTCCATTTCTGGACAAGGCCAAGGACGCCTGGAGCGTAGCTAGTGGTTGTAACGAATTGCCCGCCAATACCTTTTCCCAAAGGCTCTGGGACGAGCCTCTCTGTAGACTGGTACGGAACAATCTCCTTAACACATCGTCCAGTCCTACGGAGCAGGCTCGCCTCTTAGCTGTGGAGAAATGGGAGGCGGGCCTTTGGCTACAAGCGCTACCGTCACCCAATACGGGCACATTGCTGGATCGAACAACATTTCGATTAGCCATTTCCCTGCGTCTTGGCGTCCCCCACGTCGTCCCCCATCGTTGCGTTTGTGGTACAAACGTAGACAGCCTCGGACACCACGGTCTGTCCTGTCCACGAAGCGCCGGTCGCATCTCCCGTCATCACTGCCTCAACGACCTCATTCGTCGGGCGCTTGTCACTGCCGGAGTACCAGCTGTGCTGGAACCCTCTGGACTGTCGCGCGACGATGGCAAGAGACCAGACAGAATGACCCTGGTCCCTTGGAGACTGGGACGGGCTCTTGTATGGGACGCTACTTGCGTCGATACACTCGCTCCGTCCCATGTCCAGGGCACCTCAAGTACTGCAGGTGCGGCCTCAGGCAGAAAACCTCAAGCGGCGAAAGTATGAGAACCTTAGTAGGGATCTCATATTTGAACCGTTTGGGGTTGAAACCCTAGGTACATGGGGTCCGGGGGCACACAAACTTTTCGGAGAAATTTCGAAAAAACTCGTAGAGGCCACCCGAGACCCCAAAGCCGGCACCTATCTGGCTCAAAGATTTAGCATAGCCATCCAGCGAGGGAATTCTTTGAGCCTGATAGGCACTCTGCCTGATGGGGACGACCTAGAGGTTTTCTTATTTTTATAGCATATCTTGTACTTTAGTTTTATCTTTTTTAGTTTTTTATTTCTTTCTTTCTTTTAGTCTGTAAATAATTTAAAGTAGATAGTTATTATTATTTTATTGTAAAATTGTTTAATCTTGTAATAAACTTCAGATAATATATCTTACACAGTATAATATATTACATTTTGCAATATGATTGAAGTGTATTTTATAATAATTATTTGGCAAACGAACGAATGTGTGAACAGTGTATGAATATGCAACGTATCACGTAGGCTAAAAGGCGGACGTGATTTGGCGCACCGCGTGGGTAAAATTAAATAACCTAACCAAGAGCATGTCAGGACATGTCTAAGGAGGGTTCCGTAACTATAAACGCGTAATATGCTTTTTTTTAATTACTCCAAAAGTTACTGTCCGATTTGGTTCACAATAGTTTTCCTAAAGAGTTTTTAGCATGATCTATCAGCATGGAAATTTGCAAGTTTCTATCTCCTATAGTTTAAAAATGCTAGGGGGGGGACCAACTTACAAACTACTTTGGAGGCCGATTACTCGAAAATGGTCAACTTTATAAAAAAGTAACGTATGAAACCTTGCCTTTATTTTAAAAGACCTATTCTATGATACCCCACACGATGGGGTAGAGTGAAAAAATATTTTTCATCCCCACTTCACATGTATGGAGAGCCACCCTTAAAATATAAAATTATTATTTTTTTATAATCCCGAAACCGTGATCTATATACATTCTATAACTGCACCAAATTTCATCAATTTATATTCATAATTACAGGAGCTAGAGGCGCGGACAGACAGACAGACAGACAGACAGACAGACAGACAGACAGACGGACAGAGCGAAACTATAAGGGTTCCTTATGTATTACGGAACCCTAAAAATAACCAATTAAAATAATAATAAATAATAAAATAAAAAAACTTAGGCCTTTACATCCGTTATTGGATGATTTATACAGTATTCTCCGAGCGAAGTAACCACTCTTTAAATACTGTAGTGCGTGGGACAGTTGGTTATTAAATGTCGTATGGTTGCCCAAGCACATACGGCATTCTCACAACAAAGTCAGCCTAGTCCAGAGGAATGAACTGGTCAATACGTCTGGAGCCAACTATGTGCGGGTTTCCTCACGATGTTTTCCTTCACCGTAAGAGCGTCCGTATAATGTACTTGAGATCTGAAAAAGTCTCATTGGTACACGCCACTACCTGGGATTTCAACCTGCACTCTCTCGAGTGCGTACCAAACGGTCTACCCACTAGGCCACGGAGCTCAATAATAACAATTTTAAATAATAGCTTTGCGCTTCATTATGTTAACAATACAAATATTTTAAAACTAATGATGGGCTATGAGTATGATATTTGACAAAACAAATCTTCATATACAGGATGTCCCAGAAGTTGACATCGTCCCTTCGAAGGCTGATAGACCAGCTCATGACTTATCAGAATATTGTAATATGACCTTAGTAAAAATTCTTTAGTTTTTGAGATATTGGCACTTTTTATAATTTCTTAAAAATTACACCTTATGTCATTTTTTAGACTGCCGATGCCGCAACTACAACTTCCCGTATTATGGGATACAAATTTGTATTGCGGAATCCTGACCAGATCTGCTATTGACCACGGTTATAAACAAAGCTAATAGAGTTTGAACTTTGTAGAAAAAAAAAAGAGAACTTTTCCCTAATCGTGATTTCAAAAACTTTTTCTCCCTCCTAACTTTCACTATCCATACTGGACAAAAAAAACACCACACTAACCTGGGTTGTTACTTTAAAAAGTTGCTCATTTTATTTAGTTTTCGAAATAGTAAAATAGTTGCTACGTCAAAGATTTTTTTTTCCTATTCTAAGTGCACAGAGAACACATTTTGAATGTTTTTCTTTAGTTAGAATTTCGGACAAAAACACTCGTTACATTGAAATTACCCAGATGTTTACTTAAAAATGTACGTTGAAGTGTAAGATGCTTACTAAACTTAGAAACTAAACAGAATACAAGGAGGACACATTAATAATATCATTTAATGAGTTAGAATCATTAGAGTGAGAGAATAGGTGACGCCACGCACGTCTTTTGATTGTTCTATACATGAGTTTGTTTATTAGTTACTAGTACGTTACGCTATTGATGTGCATCGTTTTGTTGTTTTCTTACTTTTAACGGATTTTGCATTGTAATTTGGACTTCTTTTGCCTAGTAACTCGGACTTAAGTGTGCTTGGAGACAGTAAAGAACTGACCTAGCTCTCTTTTGACTGACTTTTATGTTTCTGTGATACGCGTCTTACTACCAGTCATTATGGCGTATAGTATACATCAGTATGCTAACATGCATTACATTTACGGGGAATACAGTAGCAACGGTGCTGCTGCAGCTAATCTGTATCGCGAAAGGTTAAGGTACTCAAGTCCAGATTACAATTTTAAGAAATTATAAAAAGTGCCAATATCTCTAAAACGAAAGAATTTTTACTAAGGTCATAATACGATATTCTGGAGAGTCATGAGCTGGTCTATCAGCCTTCGAAGGGACGACGTCAACTTCTGGGACATCTGTATATACAAGAAAAAGATACGGCATCTTGGTTTTCTCCATACCTGAAATGTCCAAAAAAATGTATGTAACAATATGTTTATTGTTTACGCGTCATTATGAACTTGGTTTAAAAAAATTATCCAGGAGTCGTAAACTCGTACACAGTTAAGGATAAATCCAAAGAACATGGTGTTATTGGTGATGTGAGACATCGAAATTGTCAACGTTAATCGCCGCGCTCGCTACGTCAAAAGATAATCTGTCCCAAATCGAAGCTTACAAAGTAAAGTTACGTATTGGATATTTCCTAATCTACGAAATATATACCCGATGCTATGTTTTTAGGTTGGGATCGTATGATCCGGAAGCCGGAAGGCATAGACTTGAAAATCGAACACACGAGTGTCAAGTCAAATGTCAAATTTGACAACACGACACTTATTGTATTAGTCCAGAGTTCTATTTTCAATGCTCTGGATTTTGTCCGGATTCTGGTTGCTTTAAGCCTTTATTGTACGGCTTAGCAAAAATCTTGTATTACTTATTAAATGTCAATGCTGTCTCTACTGTCTAGTATTTAGGTGGTAGGTCATCGAGTATTTATACTAATCTATACTAATATTATAAAGCTGAAGAGTTTGTTTGTTTGTTTGTTTGTTTGTTTGAACGCGCTAATCTCAGGAACTACTGGTACGAATTGAAAAATTATTTTTGTGTTGGATAGTCCACTTATCGAGGAAGGCTTTAGGCTATATAGCATCATGCTAAACTCAATACGAGCGGAGCACCAATCAAGAATGTTACAAAATCGGGGGTCTTTTTTTCCTTTTGAGAGCTTTCGCTACGTACGCTGCGGAAACGGTTAAAGTTTCGCTAAAATGATGTATGGCAGAATTGTTCCCCTTTAAAAGTTCTAAAAAAAAGTCCGCGACAGTATATGTCTATCTTTTAAGGTTGGCTCACTATAACCTTTTTATACTTACCAAATTTGTTCTAAAAGTAAGCATTATTTGTGAAGGTGTTTTCATAAAGATTATCCTTATCCAAGTAAATACGTTATTCATTACAAGCATTTAATCTAGAAGAAATTTGCCGTTTACATCATTTGATTTCAATGAGTATTTTAGAAGATATCGCAGTAATAAAATAATCATGCGCGCTATAGTACGGCGCGCGGCGCGGGCGAGCAGTCGTGAGGTGGAAGCGCTTCTTCTACGTAAATGAAGTCGCGGGTAAATTTTAGCGATATCCCAAAGTAACTATTCCACGCGGACGAAGTCGCGGGGAAAAGCTAGTATTAGATATAAATAGCCAATAGGAAAGATTTGTTTGTATGTTTGCATTGAATAGACTCCGAAACTCCTCAGCCGATATCCACGAAATTTAGCACGGATATAGAGTAGACCACGAGGAAAGACATATGCTACTTTTTATCGCGGGAAAATGTACATTTCCCGCGGGATTTACTTTTGCGCGTACGAAGTCGCGTGGAACATATAGTACAAAGTGGATGTTAGTTATCTCAGGCACCTAAATGCCGAAAACTGGAACAATACTTAAATTAAGTGACGCTCAAGTCACATGCTGTCCTTGTCATTTCGGCCAGCAGAGACAGCGACAGCCTGTGAATAGCCCTCCTATCTCTTAATTTTGATTAGCGTTTCAGTATTTGGTCATCAGTCTTCTAAATAGCCACTACATTTTACCGCCAGCGCTTGGCCTACATGTCTGATTAAATATCAGTTAACGAGAGCACTTCGATTACGGCGGAACATCACGTTCTGTGTACCCAAACTACCCACTCCCGCTACACCGCGCCAGCCAGCGCTCGTACTATGTTTAATTAATAACACGAATATTATGTGTTGCTTCGTTTGATACTATGAAGAGCTTTGTTAACGTAGTTGAGTGTTTGTCTAGAATACTCTAGAGTTTTCTTCATCATCATCAACTTTTTACCCCCCGACGCAACGGGGTTTTATAGGTCTGGCTCGTCTGTGTATGTGTCTGTCTGAGCCATCGTAGCACCCAGACGGATGAACTTTTGATCTAGTTTTGTTTAAATGGAGACATAATCGAGAGTGTTCTTAGCTATATAGGGGATCGGCCTACATATTTTGAAATATTTAGTTTCATTAATATATTCAGAAATATTGAGGCATTACTATTTCATAAATGTAAAAAATATATATTATTTTATGTGTAGTTTACTAATTAAATACATTTAAAAAGTACCAAAAAAAATTTTTTTTTGCGAAATTGGTAAACAAAACCTACATCATTAGTTTACTTACATCATATACAAAAACATTCATTATGGTAAGTATGAACTTAAACGCACAAATATCGGAGATATTTCCAAATATGTTCCTGCGGCCGTATACTTCATACACCATAACCTACAAGTGACGTCACTTGTAGGTTAAGTTTAGTATAGAGCGTTTTTACGAGACTTGCGAAATTTTATATACAAATCGCTGTACCTTTAAAAATATTGACTTTTGATATACTGTTTCTTTTGAGAAGTTGCTCATATTAATAGGAGTACTATTTTTTTTTAGTAGCCTATATTGTCCCACTGCTGGGCAAAGGCCTCCCCCAAAGTCTTCCATTCCTCTCGTTCCTGCGCCACCGTTGGCCAGCCTGGTTGGTATGCATCCAGTTCATCGCGCCATCTTTTCCTAGGTCGACCACGGCGGCGGCGTCCGTCTTCTGGTACCCAGTCTGTGGTAATCTTTGCCCAGCGGTCGGGATGCATGTGGCTAGCATATTAATTTATGCAATAAAAAAAATCAGTCCGCTTGCCTATCCATTATTATGATTCATGTGCTCGCTTGCAGTTTGACAATATCGGAGGTTATTTATTAAAACTGGAAGTCGCAAGCTCAGATCAAATTAAAAACCTTTTATTTGGTCTGAGGTCGCATGTGACCACCCGAAATTGTGTATTTTTACTTTGGAAGTCGGTTTAATTTTTTGTTTAAAAATAATTACATGTCCATCCGACACATGAATCATCTTTCTTGTCTGACAATCAGGTGGTCAGCCTGCATTGTCCTAACCAAACTTGGATACAACATTTTTTTCTTGTTCTAATGCGGGAATCGAACCCACGACCTCCGAGTCGAGAGCCAAGATATAACCTCTAGACCACAAAAACAAATAAGAAAAGTATTTTGGAATATGACGACGGAGATAACTTTAACAAACTATAAACAAACCGACGAGGCGTAAGTCCAACTAATTTGCACAGGAAAAAACCGTCATTTCCTCGACATAGCTCAAAAAAATGGCGGATCGCGTTCATTGCTGATTTTTCAGGCAATTGCGATATTATTTTGTGGGTTATCTTTATTGCGGAAACGTTCCTTTTCCATATTTTTTCAGATAAATGGGAAAATTTATTGCTGGCATGTTGAAATTCGTAATGTTTTTGTTTTCTGCTAAAATGTAGGCATGTCAAAGTTAAAAATCGACATTAATAATTATGAATATTAATTAAATTAAAAGTAAATGGAACGTAGAAGTATAATTTTTAAAGCCATTTACGCCACAGACAGAGACGCGACGCGGCGCGCACTTTTTAAGATAACGATTTAAAATAACTTTTTTATTTCAATTCATATTATATTTCAATTCTCGCAACCCAAAGCACCAGTGGCGAAGGGTTCCTATAACTCCATTCCTATCGGCTTCCCTTGTCACTTACCTTTTGCAAACCTTTATAGAAATCCCTACCGGCTATACAGGCTCCGGCTTCCCTATGAAGGAGAAGCAGCCTTCGCCATTGCAAAGCACCAAGTAAAGATGTTGAGTAATTTGTATAACAAGTAGCTTCCTATATATAGCTATATTTTTGAGCTTAAGTACTCCGATTGCCAATAACCAACTACCTTGTAAAGGAAATACTTGCAAATGCTTGTCTCTATATTTTCTTTATGCGAATTCCCGAGGTGCAGCAATTGGCATAGCAAATAATATAATATTTGTGCATTGACATACCATATCCTCGGCGATGTCGCTGTCTTACACAGAATTGGCTATGTTTGGCATAAAAAGGCCGAAAGGAGATCCCACATTCCACAGCCTCGAATGAAACCATCGTGAAATAACGTTGTGAGGTCCGGAGATTGGGGATTCAAAAGCCGTTGTCCTTTTTTTAAAAATTGTTTATTAATTAAAAAAATCATGGGATTATATCATGGGATACTCATCCAAACTTACCTATCCGGTAGTTGCGGTATAGTATACGGGTATGCGGCCCCGGCTTCCCTAGCTATTACTGTCCTCATAGGCGTAGCTAAGGGGAGGCAAGGGTGGGCAACGCCCACCCTAGAAACTTCTTTGCCCACCCTAGACCATAGACAGTGTTAATGAATTACTAACTTAAATAACCCCCCCCACACACCACGGACGGCTGCCCACCCTAGACAAAATTCCTAGCTACGCCAATGACTGTCATATCCCTTGCCCTCCTGGGCGGTAATATCCTATATTTCCTATTTCCCACTCTAACTTACCAATCTTCCTTTCCACACCACCTATCCTTCCCTTTCCCTATTCCTACCCTCTCCACCAATCCGTGGGAACGCAATGGATAATCATAAAAATAATAATTATCCAAAATGGCGGCGATGTGGTTCGCCACCCATCACGTCTCGTTTCTCGCGGAGGCGAAAAGTGGCCCATGGAGAGCCGCTTCGCTACGTTTAATGTAAGAGGACGAATGGATGGTAAGAATAAAATGGACGAAGCGAAACAAGTATGTAAGGATCGTAGCAAGTGGAAAGAAGTGGTCTCTGCCTACCACTCCGGGAAAGTGGCGGTCTCTGCGACTCTGCCTACCCCTACGGGAAAAAAGCATGATGTATGTATGTATGTATTAAAAAAAATATTGTATTAAAAAAATGTATTAAAAAAAAAATATTACAATATTATATTATGCACTAACAAAAAAAAAAAAATGTAGGTTTAAGAACTAGCTAGGCGTTTACCTACGTCTGAATTCAATTTATATTTTATAGATAAAATATTATATAAATAACAGTTCGGTAAAAGTAAACGTGAATATTAAAATAATATTAAAATTTTAGTAGTAGGTGAGTGCATTAAAGTCGTAATAATTTAGAATATAATTTCATCAATATTTTGAAAAAAAGTGGAGTTTTAATTTATTTTTAATATTAGTTCGCTTTATAGTTTTTATTAATTAAGGGGGAAATTTATTTAATAAGCGAGGTATTTAGGTATCGAGCCGTCCGCTCGCCGCCTTACCATTAGACGATATTTTTGCTTGTTTGTCGGTCTTGTATCATTAAAAAAACTGTACAAGTGACTCGCATCTGTCAGGTAAGTTATCGTCTCTTGAAAGTAATCTTTATTTATTTAAATAGAAATATATTTTTAATTTGCAATGTTAAAAGTAAGACATAGAAGTATCCCACTAGTGTGTAGCCTTTCCACGTGCGTCATATTCCACTGTCAATACATGGAGTGCGACGTCCATATGTTGGTATGTCGATGCTGTGTAATTGCGGGCTGAAAGGACGTCAGCGCGTGTCATGCCGCGGAATATAATATTTTCCGTACCGCAGCATCCTCGTAACGGGGTTTCCTTGATAAATAACTTTACAGATTGAATAAATGTTTGTATAGAAGCAAATGTAATGTGTAAGCTTAAAGTGATGCAATGCAATATGTTTAGATATTCAGAACCATTGTATTTTGCAACGTTACTTTGGCACTGGCACATTAGAAGCATATCCATATTAAATTTAAATTTAGAACAGAAATGTCACATTTTTTTTTCTCCAGTCTCCATCCAGTAGCGCGCGTGGGCAACCGGAGCGTCAAAATCCCATACAAACGTAGTTTCGTTTTAATTTTAAAACGGTCCAACCAAACTTCACCAAACTTTGTACACATAATTCAATGCACCACATCTAGTCTTATAATTAGGTTAGGTTAGAAAATATTAATCAAGAACGAAATATGAGCTATGTGAGCGAATTTAATTTCAGTCTCCAGAAATTAAATAGAAATACTTAATTACTTTTAGGGGACACTTAAGAAGTCTGGACTCTGGATATAAGTACCTAAAGCTATAATAGATTCTTTAATGAAATTCTAATTTCCATACAAATTGTAAATCATCATCGAAATAGTGATTACTGATGAACAGTCCATAAAGCACGACTCGACATTATGAATTACAAAGATGGCGTCGCTTTGGCGCCAAAATTGTTTAAAAAATACTTACTTTTTTTTAAGTACAGACTCAGACTGTGAGACTGTACAGTCAAAGAAAATAAATGTTATGCAACTTTACTGTCCTGCGAATTTGGTCGTATTTTATTGATGTGGTGTCTTTAGTCGACCGTAATGCTGGGACGAAATGCTCCGAAATCCGGAACGCCGGTGAATATTCAGAGCACTGAAAATAGAACTAAGCTAATAAACAATAGAGTTGAAAATCAAACAACAACAAGTGTCGAGTCCAATGCCAATGTCATAAATGACGGCACTTCCATTTTCAACTCTATTGTATTAGCGCAAAGTTCTATTAATTTCAATGCTCCGAATTTTCCGGATTTTCAATGTTCCGGATTCCGGAGCCGTATCATTTATGCATATGAAAATGAACATGTCATGTCACCGTAAGATTGTAATATAACTTTGTAAAATGATTGTAAAATGTCAAAAGATTGTGAATCCTAATATACAGCTCACAATTTAACTCATTATTTTTCGTTACATTATAATCTAGCGAACTGGAACTGTTATATGACAATTCCCTGTATCCGAAGCCTGTCCCTGATTGGTCGATATTGACTGTTGAGCTTGCCTAACACTTTTTAATTAATCAAAGAAGTGTAGTTTGTTTGTAAATTAGTGTATTATAGTCTCCGTTCCGTTGTGGGTAAATATAATCCAACAATATTGATAATAGATATTAAAAAATAAAAAAATCTCCTCGAAATTTTCACGTGTGATGAATTCTCATGCGTAGCAAATAAGGCTTATTTTATTTAGTCTCTATCTGGATTTATTGCACAAAACATTTCAAAAGAAATGTCAGTACTAGACTGCTGCTTTTACAGGCTTTTACATACCAACTTTTGTATAGGTCGCGCAACGGTTTATGGGCGCTCAGTGAAAGTGGAGGGGATGGTTCGCGCATGTGAGCAATAGCAAAGATTATATTATATTACTAACGTACCAATAGCGTGTCGGCAGCCACGTTCGGCATGCGTTCGGCGCATCCACACCTCCCCGCCCGAGCCCGCTACTGCCAAACACACTCAAAAACTGACTTCTGCGCATACCCCCTCTACTTTTGTCGAAAGATCTTAATTCGTTGCGCGACCTGTAACCGCGCCTTCAAAGATTCGACTTCCTTGACTGCATGTCAAATACTATTTGAATGTATATTATGGAACCTGAAATATTTTTTAATGTAGGTATCTCATAGATATATAATATTAAAAAGAGGGAGGTATCGTGTGATAGCTTAATGTATGTGGTGTAAAAGTTGATTAAAACAGAACGTTTAATATGCAAACCAGCTCGCAGATACGACGCAAAAAGTTGACCTGAACTTATCACCAGTACATGAGATGAAATTTAATTAGGCTTTCATTTTGAGACTTGTATATCCTGTGATGTTGTCTGCGTAATTTGAGGATTATCTTCCTATTACTATTATAATGGATGGATGTATTGGGATGGATGTTTGATACTCTTTCACAAAGATTTCAACTCAAGATAGTTATCTCAAGATATATCACGTACATTTAGCAGAAAAAAAATTAATACAAGAAAAAGTTACGCCATCTTGGTTTTCACCATAACTCAAATGTCAGCCATATTGTTTTCACCATACTTCGAATTTCAAAATGGCCCCAAAAATTTAAAAATTGGGGCCAATTTACTGGAGACATTTTTTGCCTCAACATGCTTCGTCTATAATATACGTCTATGCTCTTTCACGAATAAACAACTGAACGGATTTCGATTAAATTAGCTTAATTTCGATTAAATTATAATTATTAAACTAGCGGATATGCGTTCATTGTACACACTTATATTAGAATACTTATAGGTATTTTATCAGTAAGAATATAGGGTAAAACCAGGATAGTTGCCTCGATTTTAAAAATTCCAGTTTTGTGAATTAATTATATACTGTTTCAATTATTTATTGAAAGACTTTTCAGCTACCAATAAGTTGACTCTATCGTCTCTATGTAAATGCATGGGAAGGCAAAATGTGATCAAAGTTTTTCAGGGATACTAGTTTCGAGAAAGAGCATCTATCCTATACACGATTTATATGAATCAGGCTTCTATCCCATACGTAGGATAGATGTCACAAAAAACAGAAGTGGTCCAGACAACCTGACGTCAGAATGTCTGACCACTTTCTTTACGCGATTTTTCGACAACTATTGAGGTACTAAAATTTTGAAGTGAGGTACCAAATAGTACCAAAAAGGTACAATATTTTGGTATATTCTACACATCAATATCTCTGTTGGTCCAGGGGTTCTGACGCTCACAAATTAAGAGGTCTGCTAAAATCGCTAATACTGTTTAAGGAAATGTTTTTTACTTTTTATAAATTGGTCAATGAAAACCCGATGTATCGGCTGGTTAAATAAATAACGCATTTAACTTTATTTTATAAGAGATATGGAGTAGTTTCAAAAAGTGGGGCTACTATCATGGTTTTCCCCTAAGGGTAGTCGACGGTGCTGGGATCTCAGTCCACTAGTAATGACTAAGTGTGAAAATAAAAAGCCAATAGAAAACATTCAACTCTATATTCTAGAAACAACATTCAAAGAGAACTACAGCTACACTAGAAAACTGTCACATCGCATGTTACAATTTGTTCGTACGAATGTGATACGTTATACAGCGTGTTTATAAACATCTGTCAGATTTATTAAAAAAAAAAAATACTTATTCTTATGCGTATTTAAAATCATTTTAAGTAACCTTAAATTAATTAGATACCTACATACATCATGGGCGTAGCCAGGGGGGTTTAGGGGGTTCAAACCCCCCTCCCCCCGAAATGGGCCGGCTGGTATATACAGAGATATTATACGAGGCGTATTTAGAAATTTTGCGCCCCAAGCCAATTAACCTTATTTTGCCGCCCCATTAACTCTATCCGAAAAAAAGAAACTAAACTCTACCTCAGAAAGTTATGTACTTTTAGTCGTTTTATTTTCATGATCTCCCCCTCCCCCCTTCCCCCCGGAACTAAAACCTGGCTACGCCCGTGACATACATTACAAAGATATGGTAAGAATAGCTATCTTTTAAATAAACGGACCGATATTATTAACACGCTGTATACTGCATGCTAGTTACTAGCAATGATATATTATGTATTGAATGCGGGTTTAAGATTTTCACTGATTTTTGAATATCTTTTTTATTATTTATACTACTCGTAATAAGAGCGTTTTCCCATTACGCGATAAATATATCCGATATCACATAATATTATGTCATATGCCAGCGGACCTAATCAATGTAAAAATGCTCTTAGGCTCCATCCACATATTGCGTCACACTTGATGGGGGAGGGGGGAGGTCGTACAAAGTGTGACAGTACATGTTAAATACAGGTACAGGGATACTAAAAAGCGTGACATAGGGGGGGATATGTGGATGGCCCCTTATATCGACAACATAAGAGATTGTTTTCCGGCCCGATATCGGCTCTTGTATCGCGTAATGTGAAAACACTGTAACTTGTGCAAAAAGTTATATTTTTTGATCTCACGACGAACATTTTAGAACAAAAAAAATGTATTTATACACACAAAAACTTAAAAATGGTGGACGTAAAATTCTTACATTACACAATATTACAAAACGTATGAAAGTGATTATTATGTTGTTTTGTATCTACTACTTACTGTCGTATTTATGTATATTCTAGTAGTATTTATGAAGTATTTTTACAAATAAAATATATATCTTTATGTCACGATAAAATTTTATACTTCTTGAAGCTCATCAGTGGAATTGTAATAAATAAAAATTTCTTCATTTCAATAAAAATAAAAGCATTGATATGTTACTTTTATAGTTTTTACATATTATATTGCACTTTTATCTGTTTTTTATGAAGAAGTATATAAGCGTAGTTAATTTTAGATTATTTCTACGGTTGATTTTAACCATAGATTACATTTTAAGTTAAACTTGACAAATAGTGAAAATAGTTGTGATAATTTCAAATCATTCTAAAATATAAAATAGACTAATAAAATAAAATAATTCTACATTTTTGAATATGACTAAATCGATGCAAAAACACAGTTTTAAAGTGTATATTTATCAACAAGTAAAAACGCAAAAAAGAATGAATTGAACTTTAAGTACGTTTTGTAAAGACGTAGACATTTATAAAGTAATTATCTAAAAATCCCTACTACTTCATTTTCATATTTTAATCAAATTCCGAATTTAAATACAAAAAGAACGAAACATTTTTTTTCGTTTCGAGGAAAAGAAATTTTAACAGCAGATATTATTATGTATCATCCTGTATTCATTCCTTTTTGCGTTCAAAATATTTGTTCGAGCTTGTGCGTTTTATTCGTAATGAAAGTTTTATAAATGTAATTAAAGCTAACATTAAAATTTAAAGCTCCGACCTAACATAACTAACTAAAGCGCTTTTAAACAATTTCACTAACAGTAATTATTATGCCTTTGAAATTGAACTTAATTTATGTACAAGCGAATTTTTAAACTTTCAGTTTTCAACTTAGGCTACGCTTCAGTCGTATCACATATCACTTACACTAAATTATCCTTAGGATAATACGATAACATGACAATCCGATGTTGACAACCAGCTCAACGCGAGTTATACAACGTGTAACATAAAAGATATATCAATCCGAAACCCAGTGACAATACTCATGAAACTGAACAACTTTCCCCAATGAACATAGGTCGAAGTATGAAAAAAAATTTGGACCCATACTAATTTGATTTACTGATTGTGCGGTTCGTTGGGGAGGTCCAATTTTTTTTCATATTTCGACCTGTGTTCCTTAGAGGAAGTTGTTCAGTTTCATGGGTATTATCACTGGGTTTCGGATTGATATATCTTATATGTTACACGTTGTATAAGATGTGGTAAAATCAACTACGGATATTTCGGGCATATATAATCTTCTGCTTATGTAAAAGCAGAGAAGTAATTAAAATTTTTCGAATACAATATTCTATATTAAATAAAATTACATTGCGGTCACAGAAACAGCTGACTTTAAAGCGAAATCAAAGCCTTTGTCTAAATAATGTCAATTCGATTAGCTGTGTGAGGTCCATGACCTCCGTAGCGCCACAATGAAAGTTGTGTAATTTTATTTAGTTTTTTTATATATATATTTTTCTGCGTAAACGTCTTTACATAAGCAGTAGATCATATGCCCAAAATATCCGTAATTAATTTTACCAAACCTTATAATATTTCGTGACAAGATTCTTCGCAAGCGACTATCGCACGACACAACCACAATTCGACAGTTGCTTGCACGGTAGCCTACAAACCCGATGTACCACTTTGGGATCTTATTACAATGACAATAATGTTCGATTTTGAAGCTTCCTGTCAGGCAATAAGGTCGATAAGAGGTAAATCTGTCAGCGGCCGTGCATATTGTATGTGATTGTAATTGATAAAATCCATTCATCCATGGTTGTCGGTGGTTGCTTACATCGAAATATCATCTAAAGCTCAGATCAAATAAAAAAGTGAAAGCAGAGCTTTAAGAAACAACAACTGAGGTATATTTTGGACATATGGTATATTGCTTATGTATAGACGTATAAACAGAAAAATAATTGTCATACTAGAAAAATAAATGTTATTTTTATGGGCGAGTTTGCGTTTTGCAGAAAGTCATGAGATATATGAGATGATTTTTTTACTTTGAGTATGACAATTTTTTTTTGGCTTAAACGTCTTGACATATGCAGTGGATCATGTGCCCGAAGTATCCGTAATTGATTTTCGAAGACATCATATACATCGCAACAGCTCATCTTACAAATGCATAGTTTCATTACATGTGTGTGGCGTGACACTGTAATTACACAGCAAGGCGTATTTTAGACAGGCCTCACTGTATGGTTCGCTGAACTCTTCACTTTTCTATTTGGTCTGAGACCTAGTCATCAACTCATCACTTACAATCAATTTAGTTTCTGTAATAATCAAATCGTCGAACCTCTTCTAGGCCTTTCATTTTAATTTTTAACATAGTCAGACTTTCTGAAATCTGGTACCAAAAGTAAAAACTAAAATGTCTAATATGAAACAACATAAATTAATTACAATTCACACACAATATGTTTCTGTCTATTACTAGCTGACAAAGAAAAACGAAATTAAAAATTTTAAGTAATCCCCGTATTGTCAAACAGGGAGCGAGCTGATCATGGTCAATTATAGCTCAGATTACTCGCGATTATGCCAATAAAAAAAAAAAAAGTTGTTCCAAATTGGTTCATCCGTTTAAGAACTACGTTGCCACGGACATACACATAACTTAAAACACCTCCCTGTTCTCGTCTGGGGTTAAAAACAGAGGTGTATAAAAATTTCATTTTGCTAAGTGAGATTATTAATCGGAGTATAGTTTTAGTTACAGTGAAACTTGTATTTGTATGTGCTCCTGTTACCTTACGTTCTCATGCAAGCCAAGTTTTAATTACTAATACCAGTTTTCAGAAAGTCCGCTAGTGCAGTTTACCTACTGATAAAATTAATTATATTTTCTACCGATTTATTTAAAAACTTTTAGTGTGGATTTTATTAAGTCTAGTATTTACATTTTAATATTCCAAATTACAGTACAAACGTCTATTTTCAAGTTTTTTAGTAAACTAACTCGTACGTTAATTAAGTTCTCATTGTCAATTTCTTTAAAAAATTCAGCTACAAATAATATTGTGTAAACTACAATAAATAACACAACACTTATTATACAAGTACAAAAATCTAGCAATGGACGCGACACTAAGGTATGGACCTCAACAATTCAAATATTGTCCAACATTGTGCATTTTACGTATAATTATCACAAAGAAAAACAGTTATCTTTGAGCACACCTTATATTTACAGTTTAACGCCTCTAATATAGGAAAACATTGATTTATGTATAAGAAAACACCCATTTAACTACAATCGAACATGTATACTGTAAACTTACATTAATTGTATAATGAGCGTCTATGGCCATTCTAATTTCTCTACTCCCAGCACGTATGTACTGTATTATCACAGGCTTCGTCCTGGCCAACTCTGCACCTTTGCCCTAGTAACTGCTCTCTCGTATTATAAAATTCCACAGTTCCTTAATTTTATTTGACAGTATAAAACGTCAAATGTGTCCCGTATCTTTGTTTCAAAGTATAAAAGTTACGCCGAGGGAGTACCACAGGGGTCGCGTTTGGACCCAGTACTTTTCCACGTGTATAGGAAAGTTCCAGAAAGTCAGAGACTTTGAAGAGGTTTTTGGCCTGGTTTCGGTTCCAGGAGGTCCCGCGGTGGTCTAGCAGTCGTGTGGCCACCGCGATGGGTGGCCGGCCACGGATCACATGACGCAGCAGCTCTTCGCTCGCCCTTTTAGCTCGGCCTTCAGGTCACGCTTGCTTTTGCTTCGGCCCACTTGGTTCTGTTGACAAGGTTTTAGTTATAGTTCTAGCTTTATAAAAAAATATATAATCCCATTCAATGTAATACATATAGCAAATAATTATATTTTCACAAAAATATATTTAAGAGATACTTTTGTGTACGACTTTTGTAGTCTGCATAAACTATACTCATATTTATTAAGAAAAGTTTGTTTCTATGTTTGTTTATTATTGCATTGAATAGGCTCTGCTCTGGCAGATATATAGAGTAGGCCACGGGAAAGGACATATTATGCTACTTTTTAACGCGCACGAAGTCGCGGGTAATATCTAGTCATTTATAAGGTTTAACCCCTGTTCAATCCCTATATTTTCTACGTCTGTTTTCATTGTCTTTATCGCGACTTTACCTAGGACGGGGTTTGAAAATCCAGGGGTTGAACATTTTTTGATAGCATTACACATTATTGTAATTTGTATGTATTAGATACCTGTTTAATCTGTTGCTTGTTCAGTTTCCCGAGAGCCGCCAGCGCTGCCACTTCGAAAGCGTCCCGGACCCCCTTGGTGGAGGCCCGCGATGATGTCTCCACGTATGTGACCGCTCCCAGCTGCCGAGCTACGGATAGAGCCTGGAAAATGGGTGTTGTATAAGAATCCAGGTTCTTAAAACTAATTTTGGCTTAGCCTCGATTTTACCAAACTTCTGAAAACGCGCTTAACGTTAAACCCGGATTCTTTCTCCCTCTCTCATTCAATATAATATATATACAGAATAGGACAGATCTTATAACGAAGCTCAGCGTTAAACGTCGTTTCAATACGTTGGTGAAATTGGGGCTAAATGTAGATTATGAGTAGAGATTATGTTAGTTCCAATTAACAAAAAATATTTTTTAAGTTGATATATCTAAAGCCTTATTAATCATTATGATTAATCGATGTTAATTAAAATTTACTATTTTGGTAAAGTTTTAGGAGAAAATGAATGTTACGAATAATGGGTTAATTAATGATTATTTATTGATTTTACTCCACGAAATTGAGACTATCACGTAAGTGTAAAAATGAAGAAATTCGCCATAGTCAAAAGTTAAAAACTATAAACCCACCTACGCATATAATATAGCCATTGTTTACTCGGGCCACTATAACGAATATATTGACACCTCATTTATTAAAATCGGATCAGTAGTTTAGGCGTTACGATGGAATACATACATAGACTGCCAAAATCTAATATCCTTCCTTTTGGATTCGCCGTACTTGAGTAAAATAAGAGTAAAATATAACCTAACGAGTAATAGTGTCAGGGACAAATGAAAACAACACCAAAGCCACATGACCATTCATAGTCACAATTATTAAACATCGAGATATGACCATGAATCAATTGTAACATTTGTTTACTGGCCCAAATATTACATATCGCATTCACATTCACCAGTGACCAATGAGTGTTCAATACAATTTTATTGTTGCCTAGAATTATCTTCACGTGTCATTTAAAACAGGCCAGATTTATGATAAATTAATGTTTTGAATTGTAATACGGACGTTTTGTATAAATATTTACGAGTATGTTTTAAGTTGGATTCCATTATGTACATTTAGGCTAATATTACATATATTCTGAAATATAGAGGTTATTATTAATGAATAAATGAAAATAAATATCGCTTTCACGAGACTTGCGAAATTCTGTATCACAAATCGCTGTACCTTTGAAAATGTATACTTTCTTCTAAAAAGTTAATCATATTTAAGAGTAGGTACTGTTCATTTATGCAATAAAAAAAAATCAGTCAACTAGCCTATACAAGCAGTGAGCATGTTTATTTTATTTCCTAAGTTTTGCCCGCCGCCGTATTACGTAAAAATAGCGATTAGCAAAAATCTTGCAGTCATCGCGTGATAGACGCGCAGTAGATTGCTGAACGTCAAATAAAATCGTATTACCTATGCGATCGATTGCTAATCGCTCGCTGTCGTGTTTGAATGCACTTTGCTTCATTTTCGCTTATTATTGCTAACTGACAGTTCAAATCGCTCGCTGATTGCTTTCGCTTTGCTGTAAAAGTCTTACGTAATACAAAAAAATAGACAGCAGTGAAGACTGAAGAGATCGAGCGATCGATTGCAATTTATAGTTCCTCGATTGTTCGGTAGGGGCAGTACTGTCGCTAGGTTGCTTCTGCTAGGTTTTTGCAGATAAGTACGTAATACAAATTTGCGATTTTTGCGCAAAAATTACGCAACTTTTGCTATTGCTTGGCTATTGCAAGATACGTAATAAGCCCGCCGTTTTATTTTAGCAGAGATCTTTGTCTTTAAAATACTTTTAAAGGAGGCATCGACGTTAATAAAGCTTTTTCTATTGTGTCAATAGTATGTAGAATAAGTACAACTCCATCAAGCTAAGTTTACACCTCGCGTCTCGTCTTTGTCTCGACAAACTGACGCATATGTGCGGTCTGCAAAAAAGGACGAAAACTCGTATGAGGCGTGTTGGCGGCAAAGATGCTAACCGTACTGACGCGACAGGCCGATCGCGGTGGTGAGCAAGGAAGAAAATGTTTATAAAATTATTATTCCAGCGAGGTGCAAACTTAGCTTAGTAGAGTTGTAGATCAAGTAGATGCTAGCTATTAATAATTATTAATAGCTATCATGTACTTAATGATATAATTATAATTATTAATTTAAAAAGGCAATAATATCTTTTGGATTTTGGTCTTGGTATGTCCACCTCTATTTTTATCTAATTATTCTTAACTTCTTTTACTTTCATCATCAGCTTACCTCTTCGCTAGTAACTGGATGTGTCCGCAGCTTGGACAGCATGGTGAGGGTCTCCTTGTCGTGTCTCAGGTCCGCCTTGCAGCCACAGAGGAGCACTGGCGCCGCGCCCCCGTGGGTACGGACTTCCCGGTACCACTGGAATAATATAATTCTTATAAAGTACTAGCTTTTGCATTTTTATATACAGTATCCCACGGAAACACTGTAATTTTTCGGGATAAAATGTAGCCTATATTTTAATCCAAAGCCTAAACTACAAACATGCATTTCTTCTAAATTTGTTCAGTAGTATTTCCGTGAAAGAGGAAAGAACAAGCATCCATCCATCCATCCTTACAAACTTTCATATTTATTAGTAGTAGGATTATGTAGGCGGGCTCAAGGCGGTGTATAACAATTTTAAAGTCGCTTGTGTCGTCGCCTTTTCCCGAATGATACAAGCGTTTGTGTCGTCGCCTTTTCCCGAATGATACAAGCGCTTGTGTCGTCGTCTTTTCCCGAATGATATAAGCGCTTGTGTCGTCGCCTTTTTCCGAATTATACAAGCGCTAGTGTCGTCGCCATTTCCCGAATTTTACAAGCGTTTGTGTCGTCGACTTTTGCCGAATTATACAAGCGCTAGTGTCGTCGCCTTTTCCCGAATTTTACAAGCGTTTGTGTCGTCGTCTTTTACCGAATGATACAAGCGCTTGTGTCGTCGCCTTTTGCCGAATGATACAAGCGCTTGTGTCGTCTCTTTTTCCCGAATTTTACAAGCGCTTATGTCGTCGCCCTTTCCCGAATGATACAAGCGCTTGTGTCGTCGCCTATTGCCGAATTATACAAGCGCTAGAGTCGTCGTCTTTTTCCGAATGATACAAGCGCTTATGTCGTCGCCTTTTACCGAATGATACAAGCGCTTGTGTCGTCGTCTTTTCCCGAATGATACAAGCGCTTGTGTCGTCGCCTTTTGCCGAATGATAAAGCGCTTGTGTCGTCGCCTTTTCCCGAATTTCAAAAGCGTTTGTATCGTCGCCTTTTCCCGAATTTCAAAAGCGTTTGTGTCGTCGCCTTTTTACGAATGATACAAGCGCTTGTGTCGTCGTCTTTTCCCGAATTTCAAAAGCGTTTGTATCGTCGCCTTTTTACGAATAATACAAGCGCTTGTGTCGTCGCCTTTTCCCGAATGATATAAGCGCTTGTGTCGTCGCCTTTTGCCGAATTATACACGCAATTGTGTCGTCGCCTTTTACCGAATGATACAAGCGCTTGTGTCGTCGCCTTTTCCCGAATGATACAAGGGCTTGAGTCGTCGCCTTTTCCCGAATGATACAAGCGCTGGTGTCGTCGCTTTTTCCCGAATGATACAAGCGTTTGTATCGTCGCCTTTTTCCGAATAATACAAGCGTTTGTGTCGTCGCCTTTTTACGAATAATACAAGCGCTTGTGTCGTCGCCTTTTGCTTAATTATAGAAGCGCTAGAGTGTCGTCGCCTTTTCCCGAAGTTTACAAGCGTTTGTGTCGCGCTTGTGTCGTCGCCTTTTCTCGAATTTCAAAAGCGTTTGTATCGTCGCCTTTTTACGAATGATACAAGCGCTTGTGTCGTCGCCTTTTCTCGAATGATAGAAGCGCTTGTGTCGTCGCCTTTTGCCGAATTATAGAAGCGCTAGAGTGTCGTCGCCTTTTCCTGAATTTTACAAACGTTTGTGTCGTCGCCTTTTTCCGAATGATACAAGCACTTGAGTCGTCGCCTTTTCCCAATGTATACAAGCACTTGTGTCGTCGCCTTTTACCGAATGATACAAGCGCTTGTATCATCGCTTTTTCCTGAAAGATACAAGTGCTTGTATCGTCGACTTTTCCCGAATGATACAAGCGCTTGTGTCGTCGCCTTTTCCCGAATGATACAAGCGTTTGTATCGTCGCCTTTTTCCGAATGATACAAGCGCTTGTGTCGTCGCCTTTTTCCGAATAATACAAGCGCTTGTGTCGTCGCCTTTTCCCGAATGATACAAGCGTTTGGTCGTCGCCTTTTTCCGAATAATACAAGCGCTTGTGTCGTCGCCTTTTCCCGAATGATACAAGCGTTTGTGTCGTCGCCTTTCTCCAAATTATACAAGCGCTTGTGTCGTCATTTTTCCCGAATAATACAAGCCAACGTTCCTTTGTCTTGCGTCAATTAACAAATTTTAATAGGCACAATTTGTAAATCTGTATCAACCACCACTTTTTGTTGTAACTTTATAACTCAAGAACGGGCCTCTTTTTAATATTATATATCTATGGGCTCACCTATCCAAACCAAATTTATGCTTTGTTCGGACTAGTTAGTAGATGGTTTGTGTGAAGTTTGCACAAAATCGGTCGAGCGGTTCTTCATTTATCACATTTTTTGTAACAAATTAATTCAATAAATGGCGGATCATTTTGGTTATGGCGATTTTGCTGTCAAATTTTAACTTCTTTCAGATGGGGATTGTGCTGTCAAATTGAAACTTTTTTAAGTGTTGACAGTACAAATTTGAAGGAATCATGTTTTTCCTTTGTTTTTCACATGACCAACTTTATGTTTCCAGAGCCGTTTGTTTATTCATGTTCAAAATGGAAAAACAAAAAATATTGTTTATCCAAATGTTTTGGATTAAGTTTTAAAATAGCTAGCAATTAATAAAATATTTTGTTTTTTTTTTGAATAAATGAATTTGATATTCCAATATTTTTTTTTATTATATCACTTTATATGTAGAGCGAAGCACGTACCGGACCGCTAGTTATAATTAAAAACTAATTCTGTTCACGCGGTTAAAAATAATAAGCAAACAAAATATACTGTCCATCTCTTTTTCGCAAAACGACTCCGCCGCACATTTTACAAAGCCGACCTAATTTCGATCTCTTTCGTATTGCACATTAGTATTTTTAAAGTTTTAAAGTTAGTTATTGTTTGTTTATTATGATATCTAGCGTCAATGAGACGAATTTTTTGTAGTGAAATAGCCTACTAGGCGATCTGTCTACATTCTAGACTTGAATCAGGATTTAGAAGAGTAAAAGAGGAAGTGACATGCTTTAGTTGTCTCTACTCTGATGATTAGACATTACACTGCACTACCGACATCTGGGCCCCAATTCTCGTAACTCGAATTTCGATTCGATTCTCGCGCTGACTCATTCACACAGGCGTCAAATCATGCGTGCGCGAGCAGGACAGACTGACAATCGAACCGATATTCGAAGCACGAGAATCGGGGCCCTGGGCTTCGATTGTCAGTCTGTCCTGCTCGCGCACGCATGATTTGACGCCTGTGTGAATGAGTCAGCGCGAGAATCGAATCGAAATTCGAGTTACGAGAATTGGGGCCCTGATTCTAGCCTAGTATTAAAAATCTTAATATTATTCCTGTTATTACCGTTTTACGTTTTTAATTTTTCTGTTCTTTTATTGTGTTTTTATATTTTAATGTATATAATATCTTGTAGTGCAGCGGTTCTCAAACTTTTTTGGTGACGGAACCCTTTTGGAAGGCGAAATACTTGACGGAACCCTACAATAAAACAATTATTTTTATAAAATATGTATTCTTTATTAATAAGCATAATAAAAGTACAATGTAACAGTTACAACTTATTACAAAGGTACTTAGTAAGTAACTTATTACATACATAACAAGTATAATAATAGAACATAGTAAAAAAGAAAAGAAAAAACAACTAATGGGAATTGGGAGGTATGAAACTGTTTTTCATCGAGCATACATTTTATTATATCTGACACACATAACATACGACGCGTAAAAACGTTCGACCAGGAAGATGTGTTTTTTTTCTTAATTCTTGCGGAACCCCTACAGGGGCTTCGCGGAACCCCAGGGTTCCGCGGAACACACTTTGAGTATGGCTGTTGTAGTGTATTGTCCTAATTTGTCAAATAAACATTTTTTTGTTACAATAAGGGCTCATACCTTAGCAGCGGCATTTGTGAGTGTGTCTGGCTCGGCGATGTTGAAGCACAGCATGAAGATCCGAGCGTCCTGGTACGCCAGCGGTCGCACCGTGTCGTACGCAGTCGTGCCTGCGACACAAATATCCTTTGTTAAAAAAATATATAACCTGAAGTTGGCCACAAGCCCGCTCTTTTAGTAACCAATACAGGATAAAAGAACATCTAAACGAAAAAACCGCAAAATGCTTTGAGAAAAGATATTTACGGCCGCTTAATACTTGACAATATCGCTGTCGCGCTATCTGATAATTTTTATTTATAATAAAGCAGATTTGGCATAAAAATAATGTTAATAGTCTCTATTATCACATCCTCAACCGGCGTCATCGCCAAAAACTTTATTGATGCACTGAAAACATTAGACCTTCATAATAATACATACATACAAATGCAGAAATCTACTGTGATTGATACCTGTTCCATAGTTTCCTCAACCCAATCTTTCAATACACCTCAAACTTAACTCTTCTTATAATAATTAATCAGGAGACTTGGCGAAAGCCCGTACCTGTGTCATTCATCCGGCAAATAGCCGAGACTAAAGTTGGTTTTAAAATAATAATAGGTATCTATGGACGCCTCCACACTACGTCAATCTGGTCCCGTGGTAAGTACCCGAAGAACTTGTGTTGCGGAGTCCAGACAACGGAAATATATTTAATATTTTTTTATACTATACATATTACATAATATGTAAAATTAAATATATTATATTTAAGATTTTTATGATATACTAGCTGTCCCGACAAACGTTGTTCTGCCTTAACTATGAACTAATATTTCTCACCGTTTAAGCCTTCCCTGAACTGATACGATTATTTTAAGATCAAAATTAGCCAAATCAGTTCAGCCGTTCTCGAGTTTTAGCGAGACTAACGAACAGCAATTAATTTTTATATATAAGAAGATTGTATTATACTGTACCTACACACATATTGAATACGATCCATGACCCAGGAACAAAACTTTTTATTTCTATGGCGGGATTCGAACCCGCGACTTCCAGTTTAAGCACTTACGCGCTCAACCACTAAACTACAGAGGTCATTGTTAAGTATAAAAATCCTTACTTCAAGGATAAGGTAAGGTCAATGATAATAATATAAAAACTTAATATAATTATCATTGACCTCACCAATTTCATTATCATCTGCTCTGATAAGGTGTGAGTGATAACATAATCCCGTACCGTGTGCCAGATAACAGATTGTACTAACTGTTCCTCACTGCACCGGTATACTAGTTATTACCCGACTACGATAAGGAGGGTATTGTGCTAATGCACCTTTTTGCGACTAAAGTAATTGGTGTCACTCATAGAAACTGTGTCGTTTATAATTTAATTTGTAGAGAATGAGCTTGTATATACGAGTATATATTTTTTCTTCAGTTGTTTTGACAAATCACTAGATTAAATTACATTTTTATTAAAATTGAAAAGGGGGAAAAAAATTGTAAAGTTGTTATACAAGACGACACTCACAGAATTATTGCACTACAAATTACAATTTACAAAAAATGTAAAGTATATTAAGAATTTTTTAAACGTCTTTACTTAAGCAGTGAGCCTGAAGTATCCGTAATTCATTTTTGGAGACCTTATATTATTATACCTACGGGCTATGGCTGTCCTAGAAAATATGGTCGTTGGTCAAGACTCAAGACGAGCTTTTTTTGGATATTTTTTTGATTTTCCAACATGACAGATTTGTAAGTTGTATTAATTGAACATAAACTTGCCTGTTTTATAATTTACTATCATAATTTACAGTTTGTAACGTGTATTCAGGGATCATCATCATCTCCCACAAGCAGTTCAATGTAAAAAAAAAATGGATCTACTCGTTACCGTGTGACAAAAATGGGAGTTAAGGTGAAGGCACACTTATCCGAGCCGAAAGAATCGAACGCGCCGAAGGAAACGAATTTTAGAATTCTTTATATGAAATCCTATGAAACCTCGCTCATTTGCCCGCATCGAATCGGTCGAATCTGGAAGCACCCCAGAACTCCTAGACGAATTCGGACGACGTCACCGGATTCGATGCGAGCGATGCGGTCGAATCGGCCGATGCGCTTGCATTCTAGTAAGCGCATCGTGTTACGTTCTAGTAAGGGCTAAAATAGAATAAAATAAAAACGATTCTTTCGGTGCGGTCGATTCTTTCGATTCGTTCGATTCTTTCGGCTCGGATAAGTGTGAAAAGAAAAGAAAAAAAAATGAAACAAAAGATAGACTTGCCGAAACCCGGGATTGAACCGGGGACCTTTAGATCTTCAGTCTAACGCTCTCCCAACTGAACTATTTCGGCGATACAGTATCATGCGAAAATGTTAATCATATTAATTTACCTGATTTACCCGTTATTGTAAGAAATTTTTTTTTATCTATGGACGCTTCACACCACGTCAATCTGATCCCGTGGTAAGTTCTCGAAGAACTTGTGTTACGGGTACCAGACAACGGAAATATATTTAATACGTTTATACTATACACAAATTTAAGATTTTTATTATATTATACACATATTTAATACACATCCATGACCCAGGAACACAGACAAACTTTTTGTTCCTTCGGCGGGATTTGAACCCGCGACCCCCGGCTTGAGCACCAACACGCTCAACCAACTGAGCCACAGAGGTCGTCATAAAGTTATTTAATATTATAATTATTATTAAGTATATACTATGTTAGAGGTCGCTCTGTGGTCGTAATTCACCCAAAATAATTCATAATATATATTTTTTTATTTTACTTGCCTCTGAAGTCTAAAATCTGATTAGAGAAAAAATATAAAAATGTTTATTTCTTATGCAGATTGACAAAATATGATATAACTAGCTTTTCCCCGCGACTTCGTCCGCGTGGAATAGTTACTTTGGGATATCGCTAAAATTTACCCGCGACTTCATTTACGTAGAAGAAGCGCTTCCACCTCACGACTGCCCGCCCGCTCCGCGCGCCTTACTATAGCGCGCATGATTATTTTATTACTGCGATATCTTCTAAAATACTCATTGAAATCAAATGATGTAAACGGCAAATTTCTTCTAGATTAAATGCTTGTAATGAATAACGTATTTACTTGGATAAGGATTAATATAATCTTTATGAAAACACCTTCACAAATAATGCTTACTTTTAGAACAAATTTGGTAAGTATAAAAAGGTTATAGTGAGCCAACCTTAAAAGATAGACATATACTGTCGCGGACTTTTTTTTAGAACTTTTAAAGGGGAACAATTCTGCCATACATTATTTTAGCGAAACTTTAACCGTTTCCGCAGCGTACGTAGCGAAAGCTCTCAAAAGGAAAAAAAGACCCCCGATTTTGTAACATTCTTGATTGGTACTCCGCTCGTATTGAGTTTAGCATGATGCTATATAGCCTAAAGCCTTCCTCGATAAGTGGACTATCCAACACAAAATAAATTTTTCAATTCGTACCAGTAGTTCCTGAGATTAGTGCGTTCAAACAAACAAACAAACAAACAAACTCTTCAGTTTTATAATATTAGTATAGATGAGGGTGTTTGATATATTTATTCTGCCGTTAGGTGGCAGACCCAACTCGCACAAAGCGTCATCTGGTGGCGTAAGTGATATCAAAACGGTCAACAAGAGTTAGATTCTTTTCCTGTCAACAGGCGGCGCTCGGTAGCCCGACGGTCCTTGTCGTGTCAAAAAACTGTCAAATGTCACGAATTTAAAAACCCTCATTGTCAACGTGTACCTAATAAAATTGTATCGAACGCACGGTCGTGGATGTCTGGGTTATTATCTGAGCCCTGAGGTAGTGTTGTTTTCTAGTAATTTTATGTATTTCTAAGGATAATTTCTACAAAATATTAATTTTTGCACACGTTCGTCCACATAAACTTCTACTATGCCAAATATCATACTCCTCCATTCGCACATTTCTCTCAAACTGTACGGAAAGCTTTTGCTTTACGTAATAATATAATAATGAAGGTGGCAATAAAGTTAGTAAATTACCAAGTTCTACTAATATTATAAATGTGAAAGTTTATGACGATGGATGGATGGATGGATGTGTGGATGAATTGATGGAAGGATGGATGTTTGTTACTCTTTCACGAAAAACCTGCACGGATTTTAATCAAATTTGGCATGGTAGTAGTTTAGGCTCTGTATTAAAACATAGGCTACTTTTTATCTCGAAAAAGTACAGTGTTCCTTCAGGATACTGTATTTACGCGGGCGGAGCCACGGGCAACAGCTAGTCCTTCATAAAAAACTGTCAATGACCGATTATTATGAAACAAAAATTACTTATAATGCTAATACAAGCATTATGACTTATGAGTACCTACTAAAATAACAGACTACATAATATTATTACACCTACTAAAATCTAGTGTTATCACTATCAAGCCCACAATCAAAATATGTGTGGCGCCCACGTGTGGCCAACGAGTTTAGTGGGCGTGGGACTGTTGCACAGAACTTGCAACAGACAAACATACAATATTATTAATTAGTTGCTTTTTATGTGTAAAAGATCCAAAATATCAAAGTATTTAGGTATGTACTACTAGAGAAATAAATATATATGTATTTAGGATTTTTTTTTATAAATAAAGATATACAATTCACTCCTACATATTTAGTTGTCTCTTTTTAACTCGATTACCGAAGAAAAAACTTTCAGTGGCGTTTTAAGAGAATTGTGCAACCGGAGGAGTATGATATTTGGCAAAAAAATATTTGGCATATTAAAAGTTGATGTGGAGGTAGGTGTGCAGAACAACAAGTAACAGATTATTAACACACTACCGTGCGCTTGATAGATATAATTTTGTTACACGTTGACGTTTGTCATTTTTTTATTTTATTTAATTCGTCCCGAAATGGAACACGCTAAGGTCTTAGACCATACTGCCTCTTCTGTCGTTTGAGGTATTTCTTTGTCTTGTTTCTAAAGCGTCAAGTCCAAAGTCTAGTCAAAGTCCCAATAAATAGTCAAGGTAGTCAATCAGTCAAGTCAGTCGATTCAGTAAAGTTTACTGAAACTTCCTAGGGAGTTTTGGCGGGAAACCCAATTTAGCACGCATTTTGTAGTTGCTTTATCACTCTTCCACACTAGTGCACGTCAACGAATAACTAATGGTTAATATTCCACCGATATTACACATTAAAAACCGTAATAACACGAATTTAGAAATATAACACAGAAACATAACATTGCTGATTGACTTTCCCGGCGAAACTCCTTGACGTTTGTCAGTCTGTCACAACATTTATATTTTTTTAATTTTTTCGATCTAAGAAGCAAAAGATGATTTATAATAAAATATAAAAAATATGAATCGGTATGGGTGAGTTTCGACCACAGGGTGGCCTCTAGTTAAAATAGATACTGAATTTTAAAAATGTGGTCTCCAAAGTTCGAAACGGGGTCAAAACTACAATGATAATTGGCGTCCTCTCGCTTTAGGTCAAGTCGGTGTTGAAATGTAAGATTCTCACCAAAATATCGGCTAACAAGCTTCTCTTAAAAGTTTGATATTTGTGCAAAACTTTATAAACTTTATTCGCGTAACTAATGCATACTGCCTATCAGTCAGTATGGTGTATCTGCCGTAAAATTGTAAAAACCGTTAAATTATAATATAATTAACGATATTGTAAGAATATGTCGAAAGATTCATAACTACCTAACTACCTACCTATATATTTATAATCTAACGAAAAATAATGTGTTAAATTATATACAGCATATTCGCGTCCGAAGTCTATCAACATTTTACAATTTCACTAGTTATATTACAATCTAACGGTTTTTTACAATTTTACGGTGACATATATACTACTGACTATATAATATCATCCAATGGGCATGACGCTACCGATTGGATCGGTGTGCTGTGTACGAGTTTTTGTGTCTAATCGAAGAAGAAGTTGAAGAAGTTAACTACAATTTGTATGACATCGAAACAGCGCCCCTAGTGGCAAACAATGGTAACTAATTCGATATTGGACACATAGTTAACTTCTTCACGGCGTGTAGTGATAAAAACTCTCACTCCGCACACAGTTATACTTGTATCTGTATAATATATGCAGTTAGTACTGACCGTGTAAGAGCGTGGATCGGCATGACAGTTTTACTGCTGGTTACACTTACCCGAGGTGTCCCAGACGGAGAAGTTGACCTTATAGTCGGCGACGGTGCATGTGTGGCCGTACTTCTCGAAGCCGGTGGGCGTGTAGGCCTGTAACAAAGACGTAAGGGTCATCTCATGTGTTTATTTACTAAATTGCATGTAACAAAATAATCTTTTACTGTATCTCACTGGCGCTACCTGTGTACTTGTATTATCTGTGCGTCACGTCAGCTTGTAATGTGTTGTCTGTGCCTGTGTGTCTGATGCCCTATTATGAACTTCAACTGACAAACACTATTTTAAAAAGTTAAAATGTCAAAATTTTAACTTAAGAACTTTTTAAATTGTTTTTAAATTGTCAGTTGAAATTCTTAATAGGGTAGGGTTGATAACCGTCCTGATTTCCCAGGACATGTCCTGGTTTTTACAGTGTCCTGGGCTGTCCTGGATAGTTTCAAAGCAGCGCCCCGGGTTTTTGGGTTTTTATAAATCGCGTAAAAGAATTCGCGTGCTACTTTTACATTTTTCCATTCTAATTTAATTTCATTCGAATACCTTTATAAAAAAATATGATTATTAGCATTTTGATTATTTTTATTAAATATGTGATTATTATTTGTACAATTTTATTTAACTTATTAAATTAACTGTTGCAACTCTATTACTGCGTCCTGATTTTTAATTGAATTGTCCTGGTTTTTTCAACTTCAATAATGCGATATGACATGGCATTTTATCGATATAGCTAATATAATGTCCATCACTATTTAATTTCAATGTCAAATACTCAATTTATATGTAGATTAGATTATGTTACATAAATTCGGCAATATCAACAACTCCCGTATGGTCTAGTGGCTAGGATACCTGGCTTTCACCCAGGAGGCTCGGGTTCGATTCCCGGTACGGGAAAAACCATTTTTAAACATTTTTTTTTTCTTATACAGTTATTGCAAATAATGGGACTAAAAGTTGTGTATTTTCAGATTTACGTTTACGTTTTGCTGTCAATGCGTAAAATAGATTTTACGAAATGACGCAACTTTTCAAATGTGAAACATCGAAATTACTTTTACAATAATAAGAAATAACTTTTGAAGCAATTTGAAAAAACTGCGCGATGATATATTACGGAACCCTTAAGCCATGTCCTGACACGCTCTTGGTAAGATTTTTATTTTTCTAATTGATTTGGTGTGGAAGTTTTATTTCTGAGGAGATGAATCATCACTTACCATTAAACGTAGCTGCTTGCTTTTAAAAAATCGAAGGCAATCTTCTTGCTAACAAATACTAACATCTATAAAGGCTGGTCTAATTATTTTAATTAACAGACTCAAGCGTCTTCATTACGCCGATGGTTTTCTCAGAAGCTAACGCTGCTGATTGGCGTGTTAAGCAACGTCATGTTAGAGTGGAGTGGATTGGCTGTTTGTCTATAAATAATTGCCCAGCGCGGCGCCGGCACCGTCATCTGCCCTCACAGATTAAACAAACAGGAACAAACAGCTACATAGGTAGTTAGCTTTCGATACTACAAGCATACGGTGTATCCACGATTGTGTGGAAAAATTGTGGGCCGTTGAAGCATTGAAAACTTTCAAATTCGGATCGATTTGGATCGTTCTGATCGGAAAAATCTCAAAATTAGGCCCATTTAACTGAGAAGAGAGAACACTTTTTACCTCAAAATGCCTCGTCTATACTTAAATACAAGAGGAAAAGTGCGTTTGCTTTTTGCATTGAATAGGCTCCGAAACTACTGGACCGATTTTGATGAAATTTGGCACAGATGTAGAGTAAACCACGGGGAAGGACATAGGCTACTTTTTATCGCGGAAAAATATACGGTTTCTGCGAAATTTATTTTTGCGCCCACGAAAGCGCAGGCAACATCTATTCTGTAATATATAAGATTTGGTAAAATCAATTACGAATAGTTCGGGCATATGATCTACTGCTTATGTAATGACGTTTAAGCAGAAAAATAATTGTCATACTAGAAAGAAATTTTTTTTCTTTATATGGGCGAGTTTGCTTTTTGCGGAGAGTCACCCATACATGAGATGATTTTTTAGTTTGAGTATGACAATTATTTTTCTGCCCATGTCTTTACATAAGCAGTGAATCATGTGCCCGAAGTATTCGTAATTGATTTTACCAAACCTTATATACGTCTGTGATTAAATGTATGATATAGTTTTTCAAAGATAGTGTCCGCTTTTTAATTTTTATGCAATGGGAGGCAAAAGAGCAGACAAATCGCCTGATATAGGTAACTGATTACTGCCGATGGAGAACATCTGCAACACCAAAGGAGTTATATATTAGGTATATATTTATTATAGTTATATAGATAAGTATAAGTACGTTAAATTAAAACGTCATCCCCACTTGGTCTTCCAGTACCGCCAGTTACTCGGCTAAACACAAACTATTCAAGCCAGTTTTCCGAGAGTCACTGGTGTCATTCATACCGAAGACTCCCACGGTAATAAAGAAACCTTATATCACCAAATCTAAGGAAATGGGCAAAAAACCCACTTCAGTTCGCTACATTAAGCTTCCTTCCCACGAAGTGCACTAATTTACCAACCGGTTACCGTTGACCCCTGATCAATAGAAGTGCGGTTCAAATGGAAGCTCTTTATAAAATTGATATAGCCACCAGTATACTGTGACCTATGTTTAAATACCGAAGGTTCGACTAAGGAGCTCGAGTTACACTGGTCACGCTTACCAACTGACATTGTCAGTTGGCTTTTGATCCGTTGAGTTCGTTGAAATTGAAAATATGATTGGATGACCGTTTGAATGGAAAACGAATGAAGCCACTCAATCTTTAAAGCTTAATTTAATTTTAGATGTGAATTTTTTCAAAGCTTTTTCGACTTTTGCCTTGAAAAACAACAGACTAGAGCGTTGTACAACCTTCTTTTAGATATTATAAATTTTTAACGAGGTAGGTACCTAATAAGGTACAGTGAAATTTGGTACACAGACAGCTAGAGGCTGAGAAAGGACATAGACTACTTTTAATCGCGAATAAATGTACGGTTTCCGTTGGAAACTTTATTTACAGTTTTAGGTAAAACAAAACAGATTATCATGAAATTTGGCACATATATAAAGTAGACCATGGGGAAGAACATATGCTATTTTTTATCGCGGGACATATAAGGTTCCCGTGGGTTACTGTACTTACGCCGGAGCCGAGGGCAACAGCAAGTGTATTATAATTTACAAAGTTATGTTAAAGACAAACTGCTTCATTAATATGTAAACAATTTGGAAACATTAACCACTTCAAAATTAATAATATCACCGAAGTGTACCATCGGGGAAAATAAATGTTTAGCAGATTGATCGTCCTCTTACTTTGTTTTGAATTTTATAATTATAAAAAAACACGCCATTAACAAAGAGGAACAGATGAACAGCTACATTTTAACAGATATTAACAGGCTTTCGATTGTATTGTACTACTACAAGCGTACGGTTACGGACTACGGTGTGTTGACGATTGTGTGAAAAAATTGTAAGCTGTTGAAGGGACGTGTAAATTTTCAAATTTGAATCTATTTGGATCGTTCTATGATAGCTGTTACTCTGTACGTAAGTGAAGGAAAATAAAAAAGTGTTCCACTGTATATTTGTGTACACTGTATATTTTTCAGGATAAAAAGTAGCCTATGTTTTAAATTTAGAGGTCATGCTACTACCATACCAAATTTAATCAAAATCCGTTCAGTAGTTTTTGCGTGAAAGAGTAACAAACATCCATCCATCCATCCTCACAAACTACATTTATAATATAAGCAAGACTCTGTGTATGTCTATCCGCTAAACAGTCAATGTCGTCGACTGCACATGTGTGTGAAAATTATCACATTTGCATAACCCACGTTAGTAGAATTGTTCGCTAAATGAACTCGAAGTGGGGTAGCTTCGAGGGGTAACTTCGAGGGGTAACTTGAAGTTACTCCACTTCACAACTTCTCCGGCGAACACGAACTTGGGAATATTCATGTGCGTAAATCACTTTAGCATTTATTATTACAACAAACAATGTGCTATCGACACACTTGCCGGTGTTTCGTTGACACAAGGTACAAGTTCGTTCAGAGTTATTTTTCCTCCGACAGGACGTTTATGCCGTCGACATAAGGTTCACATCTCATAGTAACTCCGAGGTAAAATAGCTTTGAACGTACTGCTACTGTGTGTGATCAGACATTTTTTTATACGGCTATCCCCGCCAAAACTCGACTAGACGTTGTCGTGTAACGAGTCGCCATGCCCGCACCCGCGAATTCGTTTCGTTTCGAAACGAATTCGTTTCGCGAAGCTGTTTCGATGTTTCACATCTTAAGTTGCGAGTTTCTTACGCTGGTTCTTCTCGCCGGGCTAACTTCCGAGTTCCGATGTGGCTTATCGGTGGTAGCATGTACACTAATGCTCAGAAAGTGTATAAAAATACCAATTTGGAATAATTGACTAAGTGGGTCGTTTCGTAAAATCCACATTAAGTACAAATCTGAAAATACAAAATATGTATAGGTAATGTATTTTCTACATCATTTACTTATAGTAAAATCAAATCACTAAAACATTTCCCATGTTTCAGGCATTTTACCTACAAAATCACTCACGATTCACGAATTCACCCATTAGGGTTGTCGCATTCCGAAAAATTCTAAAAATCGCCGACTTTCGGAATAATTCACCTATTAAGGCCGCCACAATCCGAATTCCGAAAATCGACAAAACGTGCCAACAAGAGAGAAATGTCTAGCTGTCCATATTTCTAACTGTAAATGCCGAGTCCTTTCTATGAAAAATGTTGCTTTTCATCGTACAATATTTTTTGTGCCTGGCAACTTTTTAGAAAGATGTTAATAAGGGTCAGCTTACACCACGACGTGAAGCGACGGGAAGCGGCGCTGCATTATTATGATAGCGATTCAAAATTTAACTTTATTCTCTGCTCAAGAAGATACACGTTTCATTGCAAGGGCGGTGTTGTGCTACTCAGCTCGAAATTAGAACTCTCGCAATAGGCAAGCGGACTGATTTTTTTTGTTGCATAAATGAATAGTACTCTGAAATATATTCTCAGAATAAAACCGTATATCAAAAGTCAATATTTTCGTAGAGCGTAAATAGTACAGCGATTTGTATACAAAATTTCGCAAGTCTCGTAAAAACGCTCCATACTTAACCTACAAGTGACGTCACTTGTAGGTTAATATGGCGTATGAAGCATACGGCCGCAGGAATATATTTGTAAATATCTCCGATATTTGTGCGCTTAAGTCCATACTTACCATAATTAATGTTTGTATATGATGTAAGTAAATTCATGATGTAGGTTTTGTTTACCAATTCCCAAAAAAAAAAAATTTTTTTTGGTACTTTTTTAATGTATTTAATTATAATAGTAAACTACACATAATATAATATTTTTTTTTACATTTACCAAGTTGTAACGCCTCAATATTTCTGAGTATATTAATGAAACCAAATATTTCAGATGTAGTCCGATCCCCTATTACACGTGTATCTTCTTGTGTAATGAATAAATTTCAATTTGGATTGGTTTCTTGAAAATGTAGCGCCGTGTCGAGAGACGGTCTGTAAAAATGTTTGTTACTTATTTATTACTTCTTAATAATAAATCTTTTTAGAATATAAAAAGTTATAATATGAGCCTACCCTTTTTTCCAAGAAAGAGATGGACTAATATAATTACCTGATTTAAAATTCATTTCAACAAATTAATATCGAGTTTGAGAGTTTAAGAAGTACTCAAGTTAAAAATTATTAGCTTTTACAGCTTTGCAACATTCTGAAATATTGCGAAATAGCCGTGGACGTCGGATCGGAGCAGACATAAATTTTCATAATATATTAAAGTTTGATACGTATAACGTTATGTATTGATATATTATACCTGGAAAACAATTTAATTTGTATGATTTTTTTCAACTACACGCGATTCTTTACTTCACGCGACATTATATTTCACAAACTAGCTGTTGCCCGCGACTCCACCCGCGTAAATACAGTATCCTTTGGGAACACTGTATTTTTTCGGGATAAAAAGTAGTCTATGTCCTTTCCCAGGACTCAAAGTATATCTGTACCAAATTTGAACAAAATTGGTTCAGCAGTTAGAGCGTGAAAAGGTAACTGACAGACAGACACATTTTCGCATTTATAATATTACTAATTATTATAGATTTCATTACAAATGAAATCTATGCCCTGACTCATGGTCCTTAATCTATTGATAAGTGTCAGATAGCTTTATTTGCATATTTTGTCTCTGTCGCTAAGGGGCCATCCATAAATAACGTCACACGAATTTCACGATTTTTTACCCCTTTTTTTTTTTTTTTTTTTTTTTTTTTTTTTTTTTTTTTTTTTTTTTTTTTTTTTTTGATCTCGCAGGGGAAAGGTCGTTACGCCCTTCCCGGGTTGGGGGACCCGGGGGTATGTGGGACTCCCGACGCGACTCGCCGGTTTACCCACTAAAACTGAACCTGCGGATTGCCCTCAGCCGCTATAATGGGGAGTGTCCCGGATCTGTCTAACACAGGACACCCCCCGCGACCGGCCGGTCTACCTCTTATAGGGACCGGACTTCCAACACTGTTAGGGGCCACTCCGGCAAACTGGAGCGTCCCCCTCGACGCCGGGACTAGCTAAGCCGGGGAGGTTCCCATCCTCTCCCGGAGCCCCGTTAGACAGGAGATTGGAGGTTCGCAAAGCGACGCCTCCGTACTCCTGTCCTACGCCGGCGGAGCGGAGCAGAGGATGGATCTATCTCTCTGTCCCGCTCCGCGGCCTCTTTCTGCGAAATGACGACTTCGCAGAAAGAGACCGCCGCCTGCCAGGCCTCATCGCTCTCGAGCATGCAGCGAACCACACTTGAGAGCGAGAGGTCCCGCCCAAGCACTGCCACGAGATCGTGGCGCTGCACGGCCCATCGGTCGCACACCTCTAAGGTGTGCTGGGCCGTGTCCTCCGCAGCGCCACAATGGTGGCAGGCTGGCGTAGGCTCCCTCCTGGCGACGATTTTTTACCCCTACCACAGTCACAGTTGGTCACATTTGTGAGACCCCCTCCCTAGTGTGACGTCACATATTTTGCAAAGTTATATTTAGAAATTATTGAATAAAAATATCTGTTCCAAAATCAGTTTTATTTCCATTTAAAATATTTTTAATAAAAGTAACATCAAATGAAACAATTAACAAAACAAAAAACGATTGACTATATTAATTAAAGAAATTAACAAAACAAAAAATAATATTAATAGAATTATCTTTAAATTAAAGATACAAACTTAATAATCTTCAATCTATGGACTTTGAACCCACTCCTTTAAATTATTTATAACTGGCATACAATAATATGTTTTTGAGGTTTCCGTAAAGTAATAGTTTATAGTTCGTATTTTAACAGATAATATTATAGATTTTGAAATGTGACGTCACAATATTTAGGACCTCTCCCACCCCCTTGTCACACAATGTCACACTTCGTCGACCCCCTCCCTCCCCCTTAACGTGTGACGTTATTTATGGATGGCCCCTAAATATTAAGTAAGCAGCGACAAAATTTTCGAATAAGCTATCCGATACTTATTATAAGATTGTGAAACCGGCCCTTAGTATTATTGCAACAATAATTAACCTTATACTCACTATAAGAACTACGACGAAATTTTGAAGTTTCGTCATCTTTTGTCGCTGTTTAATTTTGTTATGTCTTCAGTTTCCAAGAAGCATTATTTCCTAGCTAATTATAATCATTAAGATCCTAACTCCGGAGCAAAAGTAATAAATTTAATTATACCGTCATTACTTTTGAGTTGCTCGTATGTGACAACCCTAATTGAATAACTAAGGATAATGGATTTTATTGTTTTGGCATAGAGTTGAAAATTCGTTCGTGCTTAATACAATAAAAATGGCCATACACATTGTATTTAATGCCACCACACACGTTAAGAGAATTCATCAATTATTATCTAGCTAAGATTAGGTAGATACTAATTAAATAAATAACCTAACCAAGAGCATGTCGGGGCACGTCTGAGGAGGGTTCCGTAAGTATCAAAATATTTTTTCTAAAAAGAGTTTTTAGCATGATCTATCGCCATGGAAACTTACAAGACGTTTCTAACTCCTACAGTTCAGAAATCCAGAGCACTTTGAAGGCCGATTAATCAAAAACGGTTGACTTTGTAAAAGAGTCATGTATGTAACCTTACCTTTATTTTCAAAGAACTATTCAACGCCCAACGGTTCCTAACATGATGAGATTGAACGAAAAATATTTTTCATCCCCACTTCACATGTTAGGAGAGCCACCCCTAAACTATAAAATTATTCAGATTATTTTATGATTACAAACTGAGATCTATGTAGGTACACAATATTAAATAACTATTAAACATCATCCATTTATATTTACAGCCGAACGTATAACCTCCTTTTCTTGGAAGTCGGTTAAAAATGGATTGAAATCAATGAGATCAAGATTGATAATTAATTTCGGACGTATTAATAATATATACTGCGTTCCACTAGCACGGTCAGAACAAAAATTTCGTTATTTTCATTCAGTTTCTGTTTCTTTAGCGCCACTATAATCATTCGTAACTGTTTTCACCCTTGCTCCACACGCAACTGTCATCTGTCAAAAACTGTTAAAAACGCTAAGAATGATCACGCCATTTTGTATATTTTTACCTAGCTCCCTACTTGGGTTAAAATTAGCACTTTTTGACGTTTTCAACATCAGCTGTGATCAGCTGTCAGTTGTTCCACTAGTCACAAAAAATGCTAAAAACGAAATTTTTGAAATTTTCATTATTTTCGTTATTTGGCTAAAGAAACAGCATTTTGTGGTAAAAATTATCGTAGCGTTCTGGGCAAAATTAGTGCCGTCTGGAACACGCTAATAATAAAACATCTATAACAGCTTCCTATCTTACTAAAATAGCAGGTATTCTATTTATTTATCCATAACCAGTAAATATGGTGCCACATCCTGGCCGTAGAATGGGAACGTTCCGAGAAGGCACGATCATTCACAGCTTATGTGTTTATACAGGCTGTTACATATTTTTACTATTATTTTCAACTAGTGAAACCAACGGACCAGCTTCGCACTGGTGCAATGTATTATACATATACCCCCTTACTAATAAAAATATTTATCCAGTAGATAATAATCAATACAATGTTTTGTTCTTGTCTTATGCGTTGGTAAAGTCGCTTGACAGACAAGGACAAAACATTGTATTGCTTATCTACTGGATAAACCTTTTTATTAGTAAGGGGGATAATATATACCTTCCTCTTGAATCACTTACATCAATCACAATTTCTGGCGAATATTCCTATTTTATACGCCTTTACGAGTATTTTCAGTCAAGTGAGATAAAAAAATATTTAATCTAGTAAATGAGTTACTTTTAGCCACATAGACGTATATATTATAGACGAGGCATGTTGAGGCAAAAATGTGTCTTCAGTTAAATGGCCCCACTTTTGAGATTTTGGAGCCATTTTCACATTTGAAGTAATGATATTTGAGGTATGGTGAAAACCATAATAGCGTAAGTTTTTCTTGTGTGAAGATTAGTTCTGTCAAATGTACGTCATATCCTATCTTGAGTTTTGAAATCTTTGATCACAATTCACAAACAATGAGGTGCTAGCGGTCTGCATTTCGGCTTATCTCCGTCCACAGCTCGCGACGAAATTATTCACAACAACAACAACACAACAGCAGTCAGCAACACAACAACAATAACAGCTGTAACGAATTAATGCTGGACTTGTACAAACACTGCAATGGCTGGAGTTTTACTTTTGTAATGAGCTTTTAAGAGATTTTTATAATAAAATAGACCATAACCTCAATTCTCGTATTTAAAGTAGACTTTCATTTTACTTTGATTGTATTATAAGTAAAACATGTTATCATAAACTGATTTTGTGAAGTTTCTAGTTTCGACCAATCAGATCGCATTTCACTTTGGTTTTACGTTTACCGTTTGATAGTTTTAGCGTATCGGGACTTGATTGTAATTGTATAAATGCAGGTTTTATTTAGCAGAATTGACCCTCGGGAATAGAGCAGATGGATCATCTGATGGTAAGCCATTACCGCCGCCCAATTGACAGTCGCAACACCTGTAACTTCTTTGGTTATTGGAATTTTTCACAAATAACTCGCACTTGTGCTCTTGGTTCTTAAATCCAAATGCCCCCTTAGGCCTCCGGTAACCTCACTCACTAGGCGAGTTATTTTACGTCGGTTTACTATAAGGCCGTGGTATTTATCCGGTCATCAAATCCATGTCTCTCCCACGTAAAAAACGACGAAACTTTGAAAGAAAAGAAAGAATTATGTTACGAAATAGGTATTTTCTTTTGAACAGAATAAAATAAGCTGTGGACAATAATAGCAGAAAATAATACATTTTTCGCGAGCATCTAAAATCGATAGGCAGAAAATTTTAAATCCACATGAGCCTGTAAAAGAAAAACTACGTAGCTTTTAGATAGGTTCATAATTTTAGCCCCAATATATTATAAAAATTCCTAATCCATCCATACTAATATTATAAATGGGAAAGTGTGTATGTCTGTCTGTTTGGCCGTCTTTCACGCCAAAACTATCGATTTAAATGAAATTTGGTACAGACCGTCTAGACTCTAGAGAATGAGAAAGGACATCGGCTATTTTTTATCGCCGGGAAATGTACTGTTCCCGTGGCATACTTTATTTACAGTTTTACGTAAAAACTACTAAGCCGATTATCATGAAATTTGGCACATATATAAAGTAGACCACGGGGAAGGACATAGGTGATTAGGTGATTGGCTACTTTTTATCGCGGGACATATAAGGTTCCCGTGGGTTACTGTACTTACGCAGGCGGAGCCGCGGGCATCAGCTAGTATTAACTGATGATAAAAAGCTTATTATAATTAACAAGCTTTTTACTTTGTTCGTGCTTTAAAAATCACTGATATTCAAAAACAATCACTCTGTATAAGCTAACACGTACGCAGTGTTCCGCCATTCGCCCCTACGTATTGTAAACACATTCCACGGAATCACCATACGTTCTCATTTAGCCTTTTACCCTTTTTTCATAACCATTCAGAAGTTTTGGCGCCAAAGAGACGCCATCTTGGACCTTGGTAATGTGTACTGTCACCACATAATAAAGAAAGAGGAACAAAGAAACAGCTACACAGTTAGCTTTCGATTTGATTGCACTACTACAAGCATACGGTGATTATTTGGCACCTGTGTGGAAAAATTGTGGGCCGTTTCAAAATTTTCAAATATGATCGATCAAAATGATCGTTTTATGAAAGTTGTTTTTTTTTTTTTTTGAAGATGCTTAATTAGGCATTACTTTTTAAAATTACAGTTAAGGCTGGGACTGTATGCCCCGGAATCCGGAAGGCAGTAGAAAATTCAGAGAATTGAAAATAGAACTCCGGACTAATACAATAGAGCTGAAAATCGAAGATACAATGGTCAAGGCAAATGTTAATGACATAATTATATTATGTTACGGCTAGAACCCGAAGTGCGGCTAGGTCTAGTTTTAGTCGGTTAGAACTAGGTGTAAGTTGTAACCATTTACCCTTGGTTAAATCTAAGGTTAAGCCGATTATTTTCGGGTAAAACTAGTTCTAGCTGATATCATCCCGGTACTAGGATCAAAACCCTTTTGGCTGAGTACTTACGGACATGAAAATTTTTTTGTCAGACATACTAAATTTCTTTAGATAGGTATGAAAATATCTGCTACTTATCTTCCATGTACAGGCAAGGTCTTCCCTTTGATGAAGAACTTCGCTGCTGCTAAGCAATGAGCATGTTGAAAAATCCAAGTCATAATTATTCACATCGAGGTCAAAAGGACACCTCTAAGGTCATCCAGGTGACCTGAGATAGACCTGAGAGACGCTGATTGAGTCACTAATGAGATAACAAGATTTTGTATTTGTAATTCAATTCTATTCTAGGTACCCACGCGAGTTTCGGGGATGAATAAAAGAATTTATTTTAGACAGAAAGGCCATACCTGATTTTTAACTCCCGAAGAAAGTAGAGCGGTGCAGTGTTATAAGTTTGACGTGTCTGTGTGCGTGTGTCTGTCCTTAGCATTGTAGCTCCCAAACAGATTTACCGATTTTGATCTTGTTGTTTGTTTGAAAGTTGACATGATCGAGAGTGTTCTTAGCAACAATTCATCATGATCAGCTCGCTCACAGCTGCACAATTGAGTGTTACTTAGAACTTTCAATTTTGTTTAATAGTTTTTGAAAACCTACAAAAGTAATAAGAAAAGTTGTTTAACCTTTGAAAACTTAGATGGTGTTAAGCCGCAACTACACTCGCGCATTTTCTTCTTTTCGCTGGATAACCGTACATTTAGCTGCGATAAAAAGCACCCTATGCCCTTCCTCAAGGTCCAATCTATCTCACTGACATTAAATTACGTCAGAACCAGTTCAGCGTTTTAATCGTGATTGAGTAACAAACGGATTTTTTCAACCGTCCACCCCCGTTTTTAGGGTTCCGTAATACTTAAGGAACCCTTATAGTTTCGCTCTGTCCGTCTGTCTGTCTGTCTGTCTGTCTGTCTGTCCGCGCCTCTAGCTCCTGTAATTATGAATATAAATTGATGAAATTTGGTGCAGTTATAGATTGTGTATAGATCACGGTTTCGGGATCATAAAAAAATAATAATTTTATATTTTAGGGGTGGCTCTCCATACATGTGAAGTGGGGATGAAAAATATTTTTTCACTCTACCCCATCGTGTGGGGTATCGTAGAATAGGTCTTTTAAAATAAAGGCAAGGTTTCATACGTTACTTTTTTATAAAGTTGACCATTTTCGAGTAATCGGCCTCCAAAGTAGTTTGTAAGTTGGTCCCCCCCCTAGCATTTTTAAACTATAGGAGATAAAAACTTGCAAATTTCCATGCTGATAGATCATGCTAAAAACTCTTTAGGAAAATTATTTTGAACTAAATCGGACAGTAACTTTTGGAGTAATAAAAAAAAAGGCATATTACGCGTTTATAGTTACGGAACCCTCCTTAGACATGTCCTGACATGCTCTTGGTTAGGTTATTAAATCTGTAATAACCATTATGGATAAAGGTTTTTGACTCTTAACCTCTAGATAACCTATAATAAACAAGTTGTCACGAAGAGTTAAATATACGTCTGACTATTGATAGCTCCTTAGAATTTAGAGGAATGAAAAACAATTATAAAGATTTATAATTGATAGAAGCGAAAGACCGCTTCTATCATTTATAAATCAAACTAGTTCTCTGGATCAAAGATGTCGTTTAAAACTTAATTCTGAAAAGCGACTGAACTTCTTCATAAAGGTTCTTCAGACGAGGAATTATTTACCTCAGAGTCGGGATTCTTTTGAACATACTTCTAGACTTTTCAAATTAAATATGTTCTTAATTTGAAATAAATTTAAGATTGTTTTTTTTTTTTCATCTATGAATAATTATTATGATAGTCATCGGCCATGGGCGAGAATGTGTCCCGTTAAGATTTTAATAGTAGGTATATAAACAAATAACTGAATTAATCATGAAAACATAGCACTTTACTCCACGTCTCGTTTATATGTCAACTAGCTGATGCCCGCGGCTCCGCCCGCATAAGTACAGAATCCCACGGGAACCGTACATGTCCCGCGATAAAAAGTAGCCTATGTCCTTCCTCGTGGTCTACTTTATATCTGTGCCAAATTTGACGTAATTTCGTTATGAAATTTAATTTTTAGGGTTCCGTAATACTTAAGGAACCCTTATATGTAGTTTCGCTCTGTCCGTCTGTCTGTCTGTCTGTCTGTCCGCGCCTCTAGCTCCTGTAATTATGAATATAAATTGATGAAATTTGGTGCAGTTATAGATTGTGTATAGATCACGGTTTCGGGATTATAAAAAAATAATAATTTTATATTTTAGGGGTGGCTCTTCATACATGTGAAGTGGGGATGAAAAATATTTTCCATCGTGTGGGGTATCGTAGAATAGGTCTTTTAAAATAAAGGTAAGGTTTCATAAGTTACTTTTTTATAAAGTTGACCATTTTCGAGTAATCGGCCTCCAAAGTAGTTGGTAAGTTGGTCCCCCCCCTAGCATTTTTAAACTATAGGAGATAGAAACTTGCAAATTTCAATGCTGATAGATCATGCTAAAAACTCTTTAGGAAAACTATTTTGAACCAAATCGGATAGTAACTTTTGGAATAATTAAAAAAAAAGCATATTACGCGTTTATAGTTACGGAACCCTCCTTAGACATGTCCTGACATGCTCTTGGTTAGGTTATTTGTCCAAAGAATAAGTCTTATGAATAATAGTACATTACGATACGCGTGACCTAAGTTGCCTATTACTGCACGGCGTGAAGTTAGCGCCCGAGCGGAGCGAGATAAATAGACAACTTAGGTCACAAGTATCGTATACTATTTTATAGCAAGTGTGACATAAACCCGCCCCGGACGCGGGCAAGAGGGGGGATGCGTTTTGAAAGTAAAATTAATGTATTGCAATCACAAAGAATTACAATACAGACTGCAAGTCAAACTCTAAAAAGAAACAATTCCGGTTCAGATTACTACTTTGAAAGTATATTTCAAAAGGAAAAAATCAAATATCATTACAACAAAATAGAATTTCAATGTAAATGACATTTAAATGTGTTTCCTTTTATTTTTTCTACATGAGTGAAGTTGGTCAATTCATTTACACACCGTGCAGAAATAGGCAACTTAGGTCACGGAAAAGCGTGCGTAAAGTGCGGGTTTAGGTCACACTGTGCTATAAACGTAATTTGGATTCCATATCAAATACAGTTTTTGTATTATTCATGCTTCAACTGTAATTACAACATGTGTGCTCTAAGCCATCGATAATATGAATCATGTTACACAGAGTAGCTGTATTAAAGGTTTATAGACTACCGAATAGCAATACTCATAAAATTTAATTTTACTACGGAAACAGCCGCTTTACAACAGTTACAACTTACAATATTACTGTTAACTACTGCAGTTCTTACATTTAATAGACCGTACGATATTTTTTTTTTAATTTATTTGTTAATAACTTTTACTAGTCGTTTTAGGTGGATTTCATTTATGCACTATACATACAAATAGACACAATTTAAAAATTTACACTATAACACAAATAAACAGAACAATTGTTAGAATTCCGTATTCAAATGGTAGAAACCGGACCCCATTTACTGTCTTTCGGTCCGTCTGTATCTCATCAGGCTGTATCTCATGAACCGTGACAGCTAGAGTTGAAATTTTGCCACTATAATAATAATAAATAATAAAAAACAATAAAATAAATATTTAAACGTGGCTCCCATACAACTTGTTTTTGGGTGTTTTGTGCGAAACCCTTCACGGGTTCGACTCGCACTTTGCCGGTTTTTAATTAACACATTCAGTGCCACTAACACGCCTAGCGTGTCCACACTAATCTTTATTACCATGCCGCGAGCACGCCGGGCGTGCTCTCCGTTTTTCATCAATATCTCAAAGATAAGACAGTGTTTTTCACCGAAACGCTCAGAGCATAAACTTTGTGCCGTAAGCTAATGAATTCTTTAGTGGTTCCGTGATCTAATATTTTTTTCATGTTATCGAAAATAATTTATTATGTAATGCCGCGAACATGCTAGGCGTGTTCATCTACACGCGTTCTCAACCATTTATATTGTTTGGTCAATTTACTAAATTTATAATACGAATAATAAAATATAATGTTTTTTTTTATAGTTTGAACAAAAAAGATAAAATAAATTACATAAAACATTCACCTTTAATTCATCTGTAGAAGACAAAACACTGCCCGGTATCTATACTACATATATGTATATGTAGTATTATAAAGCTGAAGAGTTTGTTTGGTTGAATGTTTCAGTTGTAACGGTAAGTTTTTCGTTAAAAACAGAAGAGGTCTATTTCGTAGACAAAATTTCCTATCTTTTTTATACCAAACTTTTCCCCCTATTTTTTATATTTTTCCGATATATTCAGGTAAAAAACCAAATTTTTTCTTTTTGTAAAGCATCTCAAATTTTTTTGGAGATACGAAAATTTGATTTGAACCAACTTTGATTCAAAAATTTTTTTGCGTATCTCCAAAATATGAGTTATCGGCTCACCTTTTACTTTTGGACGTTTATTTGATGGGGGACTATCTGCTTGCGTCGCATCATTATCATATTCCCCTGTTTCCAGCTCATATTTTCTATTCTCTAAATAATCATAAATAAGTAACCAAAGGTTGACATTCACTGATCAAATTACGATAAATACTTACCTCGGAATCTATTTACTGCCTTCAAAACCACAAACACTTCTAAAAACAAAATATCTCTTCAGTAATTCAAGAAGGACTAATGAATAAGCCCAGTTGAAGTCTAAATAATGCTTTTTATGATTTTACCTCTTTACAGTGCCAGTGAACACGCCTAGCGTGCTACGTTATTTCATCCTGCAGTGCCGAGAGCACACCTAGCACGTTTTTGTGTTTTTATACGGCGGCATCGCTGGGAGTTTACTAGAAAATGTGGTGGCATTGAATGTGTTAATATACTATTGAAGGAGTATAGTAGGCATTGAATAGTACTTTATACATAAACTTCATATCGTTTGCAAATATTTGATTGCCCTTTTATATAGCTAACTGAATGAAGGATAAAATATGTGATCGACGCGACGCTTAAATCCGGGCTTATTAAACAAGAAGTTAAGTGCAGGGTTAACATGTGATGTTTTTTTAGGACGCCTTACATCCTGTCGGCCAGATAAACCGCTTGTAAACATAATACATTTTTTCACTTCTCAAACAAACAAGATATAATATGGTTAAAAAACGTAGAATCCTAATCTTTAGTAGGTCCTACTAATGTCGGCTGCGTCAGACAATGTTATTGCATTATAGCTATTTAAAAAAAAAGTCAAAAGTGTTCCAAAATTAAATTTTCAATATAATTTTTCTTTACTATTTAAGAAGGCTTTATTAGAAAAAAAGCGCGGGAACTTAAAAAAGGCGGTCGCGGTATTTCTATAAAAAAATTTAAAATTAATTTTTGTATGTAAATAGTTAATTAAATAGTTTAGTTGTAGTTATATTTTTCCTTTTTCTCAGTGTATATAATTTTTATTTCGGTAAGTTTAGTTTTTAATTGTACTTATATAGAAGACCATGGAGGAGCTAGACCCGGGGGGACCTGGTCCCCCCGTTGGTCATTATGTTACTATATCTAATGACTCGAGCATGGACACAGATGCCTCATGCACAATTACTAGTCGCAAACGTCCAGCACTTCCTAGGAAACGTTGTAAGAAATGCCAGAAAAAAATTAAAAGGGACCCAAAAAAGGCTAAACCAGATATTAACTGTATGTGTCTTAGCGATACCGAAAACAATGTTGTCGTTAAACAGGATATAATAGCGGAAACACAACAATTATCTAACGCTAGCGAAAAAAACCAAGGCTTAGATTTACGGGTTGGTAGAATACTGTACAAAGATACAGATTCTTCTCCTTACATTATCCACGTTCAAAAGGTAATAAAATCACCTAATGAGAACATCAATTTTCACCCTATAGTTTTCGGCCACTATTTAAAGAAAAACAATATTCAGAATCTTGTTAATGGTAGCATTAAAAAAATAGGTAGAAACAGGTTATCAATAGCTTTTTCTGTATATAGCGACGCTAACAATTTTATAAATAATCCACAATTTAACTCGGATCAATTCAAATCTTTCATCCCATCCTTCCAAGTGAGCAGAATAGGATTAGTAAGAGGTATACCAGCTGACTGGTCTGATGATGACATAATTAATAACATTACTGTACCATTTGGTTGTGGGGAGATTTTAAAAATTAGGAGACTAAAGAAAAAAATAATTGTAAATGGAACAGCACAGTTTAATAATACAGAGTCTGTAGTGATAACATTTGACGGTCAAACACTGCCAAAGAGAGTGTACATGTGTTACAATGCGCTTCCTGTAGATTTATATATATTTCCTACCATACAATGTTATAACTGCTGTAGATATGGACATGTAAAAAATCAATGTCGATCCACTCCTAGATGTTTTAGGTGTGGCCAGGGGCATGCCGGAGATAGTTGTTCAGTTGAGGAGGAGTCAATTTTCTGTTGTATCTGCCAAGGTTCACACATAGCAACTGACAAAAAGTGCCCAGAATTTCAACGCCAAAAATCCATTAAAGAGTCAATGGCCAATAATTGTCTGTCTTATTCAGAAGCTTCTAAACTTCACCCCACTATTTCCAAATTGTATTCAGACGTTTTAATGTCTTCAAATTTTTCGTCATCACCTGTAAATATGCAAAAATCAAATTTTTTTAACAATAATAATATTAAAAATAGTGTTAACTCAGTACAAAGGTCATACAAGAAAACTGTGTTTAAACAATCTAAATCTCCACGGAGACAAGAGAATGGATATGATAGACAAGCTCATAGTAATTTAATAAAAGATTATAATCCTCCAATAGGTAATAATGGGTCAGCTTATCCAGTACCTAATCTTGATGTTAGTTCTATTCAAGAAACAATTTTAGCGTTAAATAATTTGATAGCAACATTATCTAGTTTATCACCGTCCAACGTAGCCTTATATAATAATGAATCTAATATAAAAACCTCATCCAATAATGGACAACATAATCCAATGGAATTGCCGCAGTGTAATAAGTAAAAAACATGAAATTATATACCTAATTAATAAATTTAAACCTACTATTCTTGCCTTACAAGAGACATGGCTTAAGCCGGAATCTCTTTTTAGAATTTCAGGTTATACATGTCTTAGGGAAGATAGATCTGATGGGTATGGTGGTACAGCCTTGCTCATCAAACATCATCAATCATTTCATCATTTTCCTCTTCCTTCTCATCATTCTGATTTTTCAATCATAGCTGCATCTGTAAATAATATTTGTTTTGTTTCACTGTATATACCTCATCCTTCATATAGTATTTTCTCTGAAATTAAAGTTATTATTAGTCAATTACCTCAACCAATGGTAATACTAGGCGATTTCAACGCACAGCATCAGTCATGGGGAAGTTACAAAGACAATCAATGGGGTTATGAATTATTAGACTTAATAGATTATCACAAATTGTGCATTCTGAATTCTGGTCATCCTACACGTCGCACCGCTCCTCATGAAGGTTGTAGTGCACCAGACATATCAATATGTTCACCAAATCTCTCACCTATTTTTCACTGGTATGCTTTAGAGTCAACTTATGGAAGCGATCATTTTCCTATTATCTTATCATTTCCAGGGAAAAATAGAAATGGATTACATAATCAATTGCCATCGATGAAATATCGCCTTAACAATAATTCAGATTGGGATAATTTTAAAAATTCACTTGCAAATCAACTGTCATTTCTTCCCAATATAACATCAGAAAACCCATCTGTATGTGCAGATGCATTAGCTTCTATATTTATAAAAGCAGCTGATGAAACTTTTCCCAAAAAAAAATATTCCTCTCATACTCCATCTCCACCTTGGTGGGATCAAGAATGCACAATTGCTATAAGGACTAGAAAGAAATGTGAACGACAATATAATACAAATCCAAATATAGCCAATTACCAACTATATCTTGATTGCGTTAAAGATACCAAGAAATTATTTAGGAGAAAAAAATTATTAAGTTGGAGAAATTTCTGTTTATCTTTAAGTCCGGATGTCCACCCTACTGTAGTGTGGAAGAACATTAGACGATATAGATCTGCATTTAAAGCTCCTTTCCATCCTATACCTGATTCTTTGTCCTGCAAATTTCTTGATAATTTAGCTCCACCCACAATTTCCTATAAACCCCCTTCTTCAGTACAAAATGTTAGCTTTCAAGACTTAAATTCGCTTTTTACTATAGAAGAATTAAAAGGGGTAGTAGCAAACTTAAAAGATTCTTCACCCGGGCTAGATAGCATTCCATATTCTTTCTTTCAACATGCTAATGATGATATTTTGATGTACTACCTTAGCATAATTAACCAAATTTTAATAACAGGTAATATACCTAGTTCATGGAGATTACAAAAAGTTATACCTATATTAAAACCCAACAAGCCCCCATCTTTAGTTTCATCTTATCGTCCAATAATATTATCTTCCGTATTAATAAAAATTGCTGAACATTTAGCTAAAAACAGGCTGGAATGGTTTGTTGAAAAACATAACCTCCTATCAAATACACAATTTGGGTTTCGCAAAGGCAGAGGGACCATAGAGAACATTGCCATATTAACCACAGATATACGAATAGCTTTTACAGAGAATAAATCTATTGTTGCTTCTTTTTTGGACATAAATTCTGCATATGATAATGTTATTATAAGTATTTTAGAAGAAAAGTTAATTCATTTAGGAGTGCCGTTAATTTTAGTAAATTTTATTATTAATATATTATTAGAAAGAATTATAGTTTTACTTTTAGACAAATCTACGGAAACTAGAGTTATTCGAAGAGGCATACCTCAGGGATCTGTTTTAAGTCCCCTGCTTTACGATATATACACAGCTGATTTAGAAAAATGTTTAGACTTAAATTTGATAAATATATTACAATACGCCGATGACCTGGTCCTTTATATAAGTAATAATTCTATAAATAACGCATGTAGAGATCTGACCAATTCATTAGAAAAATTAAAATCTTGGATGGACAAGAATGGCTTGGATCTGTCGGTCAATAAAAGCACCATCGTTTTATTTACCAGAATGCGTATGCCTTCTCCTGTTCGAGTTTTTTATGATGGAATACTTATTCCTGCAAAAGAGAACGTGAAATTTTTAGGGCTATATTTGGATTCAAAATTAAATGGCAATGCTCACAACGATTACGTTTCTTCAAAATGTGAGCGACTTTTAAACATGATAAGAAGTCTATCTGGCGTTTGGTGGGGATCACACCCATTTACAATGAAATTAATTTATAATGCCATTATAAGAAGTGTAATAGATTATGGGACTTTTCTTTTAGATCCGTGTAACTTAAGTGGTTTACAGAAGTTAGATAAAATACAAGCTAAAGCTTTGCGTATAATTTGCGGAGCAATGAGATCATCTCCGATAAATGCACTTCAGCTGGAATGTTGTGAACCACCTCTTCTACTCCGTCGACAATATTTGGCAGATAAATTTTTTGTTCGCTGTTACCAATCCCAAAATCATCCGTTAATTCCAAAACTTAAAATTTTATTTCATCTTTGTTATAGTAACAATAAATATTGGCACCATAAATCTAATCCCTCTCTTATAACTAGTTACCGTAAATTCTTAACACTAGATGCTCCCATTTTCCGTTCTCCATCTTTCCCACTATTTGATTCCTCTTATGAAGCGTTAACACTTGTACCAGATATTCGATATGACATTGGCGTAAAGAAAACTGATAAGCATTTTGCAAATAATATATTTAAATATATTACAAATAATAATTGGGTGGGATGGCACCATATATATACAGATGCGTCTAAGAACACTACAGACAGTTGTGTGGGAGTAGGCATCTTCCACTTACAATATAATATTGTGCAAAAAGTGAAATTTCCTCCTGAAACATCCGTGTTTACGGGAGAATGTTATGGCCTTTTTAAGGCTGTTGAGTATATTCTACTCGGTAGGCTTGAGAAGGCATTAATATTTTCAGATTCTTTAAGCGCTCTACAATCTCTTAATAAATTTCCGTTCAAATCTAAAAATTGTTTCCCAGTCACTATTCAGGTCAGAAATCTTCTGTATAAATGTAAATTAAAGGGTTGTTCTGTAACATTTATTTGGATCCCTAGCCATTGTGGCATTGTTGGCAATGAGTTGGCCGACAAATTGGCGAAGGATGCAGTTTTCAGTGGCGATGTGTTCCCCTATAATAATTTCGCGCATGATTTGGCTGCTCTTGCCCGGAGCTCGCTTCTGAAATCATGGAATGAGTCATGGACCTTGAGCAGTCAAACTAAAGGATTACAGTATCGAAAAATTCAACCAGTGATTCCAACTAAGCCTTGGTTTTCAAAAATTTTACTTTCCAAAAACGTAACAACTTCATTAATTAGAATGAGACTGGGTCATCTGTGCATTCCAACGCATCTTATGAGAATTGGAATACGAAGCGACGTTTTATGCGATTGTGGAGAAGTTGGCGATTTAGACCACATTATTTTGTCTTGCCCCCTCCATGATCATTCCCATCTATATCATAACCTATCATTAATTCCTATTCCATTTCCTACTTCTGTAAATATTCTACTTAGCTCAAATAATAAATTTGTATATAATTGTTTATCGAATTACTTAACTATAAATAATATCCATATTTAATTTTTCCTTTCCTCCTACATTTTAAGATGTATATAATAATTAATTTTATTTTATGTAGAATTTTATTTCTTATCAAACTATTCTAATTAACTTTTTTCCAAATTCCGTACATTTATATCTTTTAAATCCTTCCGCCGATTCCTAACCTTTTTACTTGTCTGTGGCACAACATACGCATCCCTTGTGTCAAGCTGCCAAAAAGGAAGAAAAAAAAAAAAAAAAAAAAGGCTTTATTATTTTTCACTAGATTATGCTCGCGACTTCGTGCGCGTAAAACGAAATCTAGCAGGAACCGTACATTTATATTATGTCCTTCCTCTATATGTGTGCCAAATTTCATCAAAATCAAAATAGTTTTGTAAGTCTAATTCCTATTTAATAATGCAAACAAACATTCAAATATTTCATTTTTATAATATTAAGTACAGATAAGCGATCTAGTATTAAATAATTGAAAATCCTAAATGCATCTAACTTTTGCCGCCAACTTTTACAAAATATTTTCATGGCTTTGTGTATGCTCCCAGTTTCAAAATTTAAAATATGTTTTTGCCCGCGTTAGTTTTTAAAATGTTTTTTCAGCTTACAAAATGCTTTAATATTTTATGTTTCGGTCTTTAGACTGGAATATTGCGGAAAATATTAGTTTTATTTGATGAAGTCGCTTGAAACGACACAAGAGCAAAGACAGGGTAAATAAACAAGTAATTTCCAGTCAGGGTAAACCAACTTTAAGAGACTTTATGTATTTTGTGCTATGTAGTATTTATAAGGTTCCGTTTACGTCTCGGAACCCTCATGGTTTCATGTCCGTCTGTCTGTCCGTCGAAACGGTTAATGCTAGAAAGATGAAACTTTGCATGGATTTACTACGTCGACAAAGTGCTAATATAAAATCACGCAAAATATTGTAAGGACTAGTAAAGTGGGAATGTTTTTTTTTCTTGCGTCTATCACATAGTGTAGGCATCATTAGATAATACTTAAGACGAATTTTTGATTTAGGTTTCCGTTTGCGAGATATTCAACTTTAAAGCGCATTTGTTTTTTGTTAAAATGGGGCGTCTCTAAAATTTAAACGGCTGGCTCAAAAATCTAAATTTTGGAAATCGGTTCAGTAGATCCAGTGATTATTTATTTTATTTTATTTTTTTATTTAACAATTTATTGTACACACAGAAAATTATTATGACAATACAATTAACAAAGTAAGATGACACAAAGGACTGCTTATTTCTAAATAGAAATTTCTTCCAGCAGCCTTACGGAGAGAAATGGGATTAAATATAGCAGTTAGAACGTGCACAATTGTAGAAATTATAGCTAGATAATATATTATATAAATACTAATATATTATTATAACTATAATATATAAATACTATATGTATACATAATAACGGTATCTATATGGATTCAGATTTGAGGTAATGCTCTTTCAAGCGTCTTTTAAATATATGGATGTTGGGACTGTCGCGAATGGTGCGAGGAAGAGAGTTTCACAATCTAACTACATGAACAGTGAAGGAGTAGGAGTAGAAGTTGGAGCGATGGGAGAGGAGAGAAAGATTTGTCCTGACAGTGGATCTACAAGGAATATCGAGGGGTCGAGAAAAATTGAATCGATCAAGAAGATAAGGAGGAGAGCGAGGATTATGCAAAATATTGTAGAGTAAACAGAGGATATGGGAGTTGTGTCGAAGGCGGATAGGGAGCTACTTGAGTTTCGATCGAAAGGCTGAAACATGGTCGAACTTTCTTAGACCAAACACAAAACGAATACAGATATTCTGTAAACGTTCCAGTTTAGTTAACAGCTCCTCGGTAGCGTCTAAGTAGCAGGAATCGGCATAGTCAAGAATAGGGAAGATGAGTGTCAGGACAAGGAAAATTTTGGTGTTTATAGGCAAAAAGTTTTGGAGGCACTTCAACGTGTGCAGCGAGTAGTGAACCATTCTGCTCACTTCACTCACCTGACGTACCCAGGAGAGATTGCTGTCTAGAATTATACCTAAGTTTTTAGCAGAGTCTGTGTAATTAATAATGGTACCATCATATATAACTCTATTCCCTACAACCTCACAATGCCCCAAACTCACTAAGAAACAAACTTTATCTCTTTTTAATATTGGTTTTATAAAGAGACTAGCGACCCGCCCCGGCTTCGCACGGGTACAATACTGATACTAATACTACAGAATGTTTTTAAACCTCTAACAAAACGGGCGAAATTTAGTCAAAACAAACAGAAACAAATTAATATAGGTACCTACTAAAACTCAATGAAATAAGTAAGTGGGTATACTTTTATCGTATGATACCTATACTCTTCAGGACTAACAATACTACAAACACTAAATAAATAGGTATTCAGTTATTATCTATCCATCATAGGTTACAAAGAACACAAAACAAAAAATTTACCCAATAATTCTTAAGGATAGATCGCGCATAATCGCATTCGGCCTAACTCACTCGCTGCGCTGCGAAAACACGCGCTGTTATTTTGCGATAACTTCTAAGTTATTAGTATAAAGTGTAGGGGTAAAATAATCTGCATGAAATGCTTAAGAATATTAACTAATTTAAAATTAGCCGCGCGGGTACCTTCCTCATATATCTAAACCTCTCGCACGCGCACCTTGCGGCCCACTTCGCAACGGGCCGTGCAGCAGAAATCGTAATATTTTAATTTCGCCATAACTTCAAAACCAAACGTCCAATTTTAATCATTAGAAGACCAAATATTATCTACATAAACTGTACTTAGTGACGAAATAATTTATTTTGATAAGGATTAATAGCATGAGTATAATAAACACGTTTAAATGTAGTCCAAAAAAAATAAAGATTTCTAAATAAAAAAATGGTTGTTGTGCCTCACTCGACATAGATAGGTATAGTGTGTCGCGGACTTTTTTGTAGATATTTAAAAGATCTACAATTAATTAGAACATTTTATAGTTCTATTTTTTATAGTTTAGGCAGCGTACGCAAAATAAGTAACTTTTCTGGTTGATTTTTTACACCTTGTGTCCGAAAAACCCAAATATCTTACGGAATCCTATTTTTTTCCAAAATGAAATTTAGCCTATGTTACTCGTGGATAATGTAGCTTTCGAATGGTGAAAGAATTTTTGAAATCGGTCCAGTACTTTTTGAGCCTATTCATTACAAACAAACAAACAAACAAACAAACAAACATACAAACTTTTCAAAAGGTTTTTTTTTTAAATCTTACGTTACTCACTAATTATGATAATTATTATTCCTTATTATCCTCACATTGAGAGGAGACCTGAACCTAAGAATATCATTGGAGAACTCACCTCGGTGTATGTATCGCTGACGAATCGCTGCACCAGGGCGGTCTTGCCGCACTGCGTGTCTCCCACCAGCACCACCTTCACCTCCTCGTCCGTGGGGCTCCCAGCACTTTCTGATGACTTCTTGCCGGACCACATGTTGCTGGAACAAGGAGACCATGACGATTCAAATGATTGATGATGAGAGAGACAGTATTCACTAGGCTCTTCTAGGTGGCTTAATATTCTAGTAGCTTAATCTGAGCCTTAAAAGCGGGGTCGTGGGGACGTTAAAAACTTGCCAATACCACAGGGGCTACACTCTCTACTTGGCTTTTTTACTTTTCTATGCCGCACCCATGGCGTCATAGAAAGATGTTATAATATATCGCGTAGGTATATATAACATCTTTAACTAGCCTATGAGAAAAACGTCTAGACTAGCCTTAGTACGTAAAAAGAAGTAAAAGGATACCGCCCACAACAGGTATTAGTTGTAACTCTTCTGATGTTACGGTCCAGGTCAATAGCTTGTCATCAGGTTATACGTACGCTCGTTTGACTTGAAAAAGGCTTGACCTCCATACAAAAAATTCTGTTTACTCGAACTCACGAAAGTTGTCACTTAATAGGAAAACTTGAAAAGATTTTCCTAAGAAAAATGTAGCTATTGTACTTATTAAAAGTTTCGGCAACTTCTGGCGCGGAACGACAAATATATTTATGACAAAATTTCGTGACAAAGAAGATAATTTTGCTGTGTAATAAATCAGAATTATGTATCGTGGAGTTATAATATTATGTTATTTACATTCATCTATATCTAATATATAAAATTTCCATGTCACAATGTTAGTTACCGTACTCCTCCGATTTTTACCAAATTTTATATGCGTATTCAGTAGACGTCTGAGAATCGGCTACTATCTATCTACACTAATATTATAAAGAGGAAAACTTTGTTTGTATGTTTGTTTGTTTGTTTGTTTGTTTGTAATGAATAGGCTCAAAAAGTACTGGACCGATTTCAAAAATTCTTTCACCATTCGAAAGCTACATTATCCACGAGTAACATAGGCTAAATTTTATATTGGAAAAAAATAGGGTTCCGTAAGATATTTGGGTTTTTCGGACACAAGGTGTAAAAAATCAACCAGAAAAGTTACTTATTTTGCGTACGCTGCCTAAACTATAAAAGATAGAACCATAAAATGTTCTAATTAATTGTAGATCTTATAAATATCTACAAAAAAGTCCGCGACACACTATACCTATCTATGTCGAGTGAGGCACAACAACCATTTTATTATTTATAAATCTTGAATTTTTTTTGGACTACATTTAAACGCGTTTATTTTACTCATGCTATTAATCCTTATCAAAATAAATTATTCCATCACTAAGTACAGTTTATGTAGATAATATTTGGTCTTTGAATGATTAAAATTGGACGTTTGGTTTTGAAGTTATGGCGAAATTAAAATATGACGATTTCTGCTGCACGGCCTGTTGCGAAGTGGGTGTCACCAAGGCGGGGGGGTGCGCGTGCGAGTTAAGATCTATGAGTAAATTTTTTGTTTCGTGTTCGTTGTAACTATGATGGATAGATACTTGAATACCTATTTATTTAGTGTTTGTTGTATTGTTAGTCCTGAAGAGTATAGGTATTTTATACGATAAAAGTATACCCACCTACTTATTTCATTGAGTTTTAGTAGGTACCTATATTAATTTGTTTCTGTTTGTTTTGACTAAATTTCGCCCGTTTTGTTAGAGGTTTAAAGACATTCTGTAGTATTAGTATCAGTATTGTACCCGTGCGAAGCCGGGGCGGATCGCTAGTAAGTATATAAAAAAGAAAGTCGTGTTAGTTACACTACTTATAACTCAAGAACGGCTGAACCGATTTGGCTAATTTTGGTCTTGAAATAATTGTGAAAGTTCAGGGAAGGTTTGAGAAATATTAGAAAAGGTGTAGGTTGTATGAGTAGGTGTAGTTATTTATTCATTCCAGTTCATATTTTAGACAGAACAACGTGTATCGGGACAGCTAGTAATATTATACAAGGTAGTTAGAAATCAATTAGGTACGGATATTTTGGGCAAATGATCTACGGATCTGCTTCTTTAGTGAGTTTAGGCAGAACGTTTAGTAGCAGACAAAAGCTATGTACACCGTATTTGGTAATCTGCGGGTCTAAAAAGGCCACTTGCGCAATATCATCGCAATATTGCTATTTGACACTAAAGCAATTCTGCTTGTCTCTCTGTCAAATGAATGCATTTCAGCCAATTTCTGCATATGAATTGTATCCAAATCATATTATGAATTGCAATTCAAGTGGCCATTTTACGATCGCTGTCATCTTTCATACAGTAATTCATAACAAGAATTGAAAATAAATTGCCAAAACGGCCTTTTTAGACCTGCTGAGCTTATACGTAGGTACTAATTAATACGTGCATATAGCTTTCGTGGTGTAGTGGTTAGAGCTCGGCTTTCGACTCGGAGGTCGTGGGTTCGATTCCCGCATTGGAACAACAAAAATGTTGTTTCCAAGTTTGATTAGAGCAATGCAGGCTGATCACCTGACAAGAAAGATGATCCATGCGTCGGATGTAGGGTTACCATATCTCAGGATTTGTCCTGAGATTTCAGGATTTTTCGACTCTTCTCAGGATTCCGGCCGGATTTAGCAAATCTAGTGATAGCTCAGGATTTTCAATAAAACACAGGTTACATTTTAAAGATCTCTCTTATTAAGAGCATTGATCGGCGCGCGACTCAGATTTCACGAAAAACGCTACTTTTCAAATGCGTCTATATCTAACAAAAACTGGTTATTCTGATTTTTACATATAGAAAAACACTAGAAAATATTGTATTCTAATTTTTCACTTATCATTTATTTTAAAATAATTTCAAACTTTTGAATAAAACTGACAAAACTAACCAGAAGTTTTTACAACTTTAGGTTCAGGGGCAATTTCAAAACATATAATAGCTAAAACCGCTTACATTTTTTAAAAACAAAAAATCTTTACAAACTTGTTGGATCCTCTTCTAGATTATCTATTTGTCAGATTATTTTTATATACGTTTCTATCTCATAAAAATAAAATTTAAATAATGCGAAATTATCAGGAATTATAGTTATTTAAAATGATGATATTTATGTATTTCACTTGCTCTTTCTGTTTCTTACTTACATAATCTATGAGAAGAACCTTTTATCTTTAATATGCCATTTAAATTTTTAACTAAATTAGTTTGAAGAATTTTATATGAATTTTTATAACTACTATATAAATCGAGGCGCACGAGCGTTTACAACAGTATTTATAAACGCTCGTGCGCCTCGTTTTATACACTAGTTTTAAAAATTCATATAAAATTCGTCAAGCTAATTTACTTAAAAATTTAAATGGCATATTAAAGATAAAAATTGTTCTTTTAGATTATGTAAGTAAGAAACAGAAAGAGCAAGTGAAATACATAAATATCATCATTTTAAATAACTATAATTCCTGATAATGAAATCAAAAAAGTCGCGTAAAACGCGTGCGCAAGATAATAATACGTTTTTGAGAGAAAATTCTCAAGCTGTAGAAAATCTCAGGACTTTTCCATGGAAATCAGGCCTTTTCTTCGGACTTTTGATTTTTTCATCTGGTAACCCTAGTCGGATGGGCATGTAAATAGTCGGACCTGCGCCAAATCTCTCACCAGTCGTGTCGGTTATCCGTCCAACTGGATTATGAGAGTAAAGGAAGAGAGAGTGCTGCGTGTACTGCGCACACACTTGAGCACTATAAAATTACTCCTGCGTAACTGCCTGGTTTCAATGAAACCGGCCACCATTACCGAATTATACACTATAGTTTAAGGTAGGTAGGGTTGCCAACCGTGCTGTTTTCCCAGGACATGTCCTGGTTTTTACAGTGTCCTGGGCTGTCCTGGATAGTTTTAAAGCAGCATCCTGGGTTTTTAAAACGCCCTAATAAAGTTATGTTGTATTTAACAATTCGCGCGCCATTTTTCTTTGTAATTTAATATAATTCAAATACTTTTATGAAAAAATATGCAGCTCTATTACTGCGTCCTGTTTTTAAATTGAATTGACCTTGTTTCTTCTTCAAATCCTGATTTTTCAAGTTGAGGGTTGGCAACCCTAGTTTATGGTCTTGTCCCAATAACAAACTACCAATCCAGGGTTATTACCAAGCATCTCTCGATATCGCCCGGTACTTCAATGTCTGGATATCTCATATTGTGACGCGATATCGCGTGGTCCCCAGAATTCCCAATAGACGTACTTTCGATTACAGATTATGCCATCGTCTATCGATAAGTTTGTAAGAAATCACGTTTCTTTGCAAGAAATTGAGCTGCCTTTGATCTGCAATACCGGGAATATCGCAGGAGTGTAATAACATTTGAGAAAATCATCTTAACATATGTAAGATTTTACATAAGAATGAAAAGTTTTTTTTTTTTACTTTTAAGTATGACAATTATTTTTCTGCCTAAAGGTCCGGACGCACTAGGCGGAACTGAACTTCAGCGGAACTGAGCGACACGTTTTGGTAAGTCGCACTGCAACTGCAGCAGCGCTACAAAAATATATTTAGTAGCTAGGCAACCTCCGAGCAAGATGGACGAATGGACGATTGAAATTTAAAAGGTTTTTTTTAATAAATATGTACCTACCATGGACGAATAAAACTATAGACCTAATAGAAGAAGTACAAGACAAGGTTTCATCGTGCCTCAAATACCTACTCTAAATTTCTCAGTAGCTCTTGGGCTATAACGGTTGATAATAAAATTAAAAAATGTCGTACGTTTTAATGTATGGGACATTAAAACGTACGACATTTTTTAATTTTTAATGTATGGGACATTAAAACGTACGACATTTTTTAATTTTATTATCAACCGTTATAGCCCAAGAGCTACTGAGAAATTTAGAGTAGGTATTTGAGGCACGATGAAACCTTGTCTTGTACTTCTTCTATTGTACCTCAACACGAGAATGCAGGCCTGGCTGGTCAGAAGCGGAACTTAGCCAAGTTACAAATTTTTGAAAAGTACATTTTTTAATGCCAAAAATACATGTTTGAGGCGCTTTGAAATATTGATATACAGTTAGTATAATGTATAAGGAGTTGGGAAAAAAAGGCCATGTAATTTAGTTGGAACTTTAACCTAGCCGTGTCAGTTTAAAAGTAAATAAACAGGCTTTCGATTCATGATTTTCTGACATCTATTTGTCATTTTATGAACTGCAATATACGTATGGGCGAAAATGCGACATCTATGAAGCCCTCAAAGAACTACGTGGTCAAAAAATAAAATTGCGTATTGTGCAATAAACTTACTCGTCAAAATGTATTTATAAAACAAATAGGTATTAATGAAATAAAAATGGCATACGAACCAGCATAACCTACCATCTACATGTTTTAGATAATAGTTTAGTTAACTATAAACGTAAAAGCAACATCTAGGAAGAATCAAAGAACTACGTGGTCTTGATAATTTTCGCAAAGTCGATATGAGTCGTTTTTAATTGATTTTCCTATAAAAATCTAAGATATCCATTCGTTGTTTATACAATATTGTGTGCAATAAAATTATATATTGTGCAATAGTCTAATTTACTCGACAAATTGTATATAAAAAACAAATCTAGACACGCGGTAGTGTGTCAAGCCAAGTTCAAGTAACAGAACTGGCGAGCGGCACCGTGTGTAATATTACACGAACCATTTGGAGCCCAAACGGTTATTTAGATATTAACGTCCAAAAATCGTCATTTTGATCACTGACTAACCTATAGATCAAAACTTTAACCCAGTTCCAGATGACCTAAAAATTCAATATTATGTTTGTTCGCAGATAACTTCGTCGTTTATGAACCGATTTTCAATTTTTTTTTGTGATGTAAAGGGTATAATACCAAGTTAGTCCTGTTGTCAAAAAAGTGGTGACCTGATGTTGGAATCCATGAGGAATTGAGGGAACTCCTCGAAATTTATATGGACACATATGGTGATTTTGACTTTTTCTGAACAAGTCTAAGCATGTGCTACCAAAAAGTAAGATGTTGCACCTTGGTGTTTTTGGGAACTCCTCTAAATTTATATCGACACACATAGTGATTTTGACTTTTACTGAAGTAACATCAGCATATGCTACCAAATAATAAGATGTTGCAACTTGGTGCTTTTGGATCTTTTGTATAACCTGGATCCAAAAGCAGTGAACAAAACTCCTCAGTCTTTAAATATATGTGTTTGGAAATTTCGGTATTATTTAAAGAACTGCAAGCATTTGTATCTTACAGTAATCATCATCATCTTATTAACAAATTAGTGAAAACTTAGCGCGTATTCAGTTATACATTCGATCGTTTATTTTAGACGTTCTTAAGATGTAATAATAATAACTTAACAAAATATATCACAAAAAAGTATAAAATTATTATTTTTAAACAAAAAATTAAACCGACTTCCAAAGTAAAAATACACAAAAAAAAAATGAAATAAAACTTACTTTCTAAATTATTTCCCTTTTAAATTGGGCTAAAACTTTAACTATTTCTCTACTCAATCTTATTAATTTTGAAGTCGGTACCAGCAAATATGAACGTAAGTTCTATAAAATATTGTAGAATATTGTTTGGGCTGGTACCGATTTCAAAATTAACAAGATTGAGTAGAGAAATAGTAAAAATTTTTGCCGAATTTGAAAGGGGAATTATTTAGAGATTAAGTTTTATTTCATACTTTTTTGTGTATTTTTACTTTGGAAGTCGGTTTAATTTTTTGTTTAAAAATAATATGCTCCAGAATCCGAAACACCGGATTAAAATTCAGAGAATTAATTAATTAAAAATAGAACTCTGTGCTAATACAATAGAGTTGAAAATTTAACACATGAGTGTAGAGTCAAATGTCAGTGTCATTAGTCATATAATATGACACACGAAATCCTTTTTCATCTCTTTTGTTACACAGACTACCAGCAGGCTTAGCATACACATTGGATGTGCATGCATGCTAAGCCTGCAAGAAATACCGAAGAATCGACAAAATGAGAGATTGAAGAAACGTTAATACCATTCGGAATTCAGAATAGGTCTTATTGTAAGGCGGCACGGTTGATGCTTCGTCGTTATGAGAAAAAATATTTCTTTTCTTCCCGAGCATGAGGTCCAAAAATGTCCTCTTTTGACAGCTAAAGTAGAAACTTTTTCTTAATTTAACGTCAAATACTCTATACTAATATAATAAAGAGGAAAAGTTTGTTTGTTTGTTTGTATGTTTGTTTATTTGCATTGAATAGGCTCCGAAACTACTGGACCGATTTTGATGAAATTTGGTGCAAATATAGATGAGACCACGGGGAAGGACATAGGCTCCTTTTTATCGCGGCAAAATGTACGGTTACCGCGGTATTTCCTTTTGCGCGTACGAAGTCGCGTGCAACATCTAGTCTTACAATAATGTCAACTACTCCACATCATGGCGCTCCTAGACAATTAGTTTCAGTCTTTATATATAGAATATTTCTTCTTTAAATTTATTTCTTCGGCTCGCGTCGCCGCGTCATGCTAAGCCTGCTAGTACGAGGAAAAACTTTGGAAAAACTTAAAACACTCTTATGCCAAAGCATAGAGCGTGCGGACAGATACGGTGTATCATTTTCAACCTTATACCTTAGCAATAAGGTTCAAAATAAAGTTCACCTGATCTGTCCGCGATTGCAAAATGACTTGTCAATCGTAATTTCAAACATTTTTGATTTTCATTGTGGTTACTTATCGTTTAATTCAATATTCTAATTAAGTTACACTTTGATTTCGTGTAGTTTTCTATTTAAATAGGTAGGTATTTTAAGCAAAATACGATTTCTTGGTATTTTAAAGAGTTGTATTATTTTTTATGATAGGTAGGTAGGTACATATTATATTATATATATTACATATTTAGTTTTGTTTTCATAATAATTAAGGTTGTCTTTTTATTCAACCGCGATAACCCATATTCACGCGAACGAAGTCGTGGACATCACCAAGCTACAATAATTATTATGATCAATATCTACATTATACAACATTGTATTGTACCTGTTTATATAAGTAGGTACCTACTTTTATTCGATGCTTTTGCGCGCCATCTCGTGATCACATGTGGTACCCTAATACTACGCCATCTACCATAATTGTCTAAAAATAAGCTACTGAGGTCATTTTTTGGATTTAGAGAATTATTATTTATTATCAAATATCCGCCTATGAACTTTAAAATCACACTGGAAAGAGACGGAAAAATATTTTTTCTTGTTTAAAAGAGAACTTAATTGATTTACTTAGCTAATTTGTGCAATTTATTGATTTTCGTGCTAGTAACTAACGCCATCTAGAGCTAAGCAGAATCCGGACCTTTATTTTGTGTATGTTTTAATGTATGGGATCTGTCAGTCTATACTTTTTTATTCGTCCATGGTACCTACATACCTACAATCTAAATAATTTACATACGACCTCCGTGGCTCAGTGGTGAGCGCAGTGGCGCTTTAACCGGAGGTCGCGGGTTCGAATACCGCCAGGGAACAAAAAAGTTTTCTGTGTTCCTGGGTCATGGATGTGTATTAAATGTGTGTATAATAAAAATCTTATATTAAAGTAAAGTATAAAAAGTATTAAATATATTTCCGTTGTCTGGTACCCGTAACACAAGTTCTTCGGATTCTTACCACGGGGCCAGACTGACGTGGTGTGAAGCGTCCATAGATATTATAATTATTGTAATTTTCACTATGAAACCAATTAACATTGGAGAGGTCGTCGTTCATCCACAGGAAAAAGAAATAAAAAAATTAACTTACCATTTATTCCCATTTCTTGAACTATTCAATAATTATATCTATCTATAGACGCTTTTACACCACGTCAATCTGGTCCCGTGGTAAGTTCTCGAAGAACTTACCAGACAACGGAAATATATTTAATACTTTTATACTATACATATATTTAAGATTTTTATTATATAATACACATTTATTGCACATCCATGACCCAGGAACATAAAAAACTTTTTGTCTCCCGGTGGGATTCGAACCCGCGACCGGGCTTCTTGAGCGCCGACGCGCAAACCATTGAGCCACAGAGGTCGTTTCACTCCAAAGTTAGTTTTTTTTTTCATAGAAGTGTTCATGTACCTACTTTTTATGCTGGACGTCATAATATTATTATGTCTCCGGATACTGGCCCACGAGTACAATAAATTTTATTCATCTATCGACATTTTTGACGAACGATTATCGCGCTCCCAAGTATCTCGGTTGACTGACTATGAAAATGAAGTTGGCCAAACCGAACTGCAGTTCGCGACACTTTTTGTCAGTTGATCAAGTTTGTCTTGCAGCTCGCTGCAGTGTAGTTCCGTTACCGCTTAGTGCGTGTTATCTCATATAATTTCATATAAAGAATATTTTGACGCGACGTGTCGCTCAGTTCCGCCGAAGTGCAGTTCCGCCTAGTGCGTCCGGACCTTAAACGTCTTTACATAAGCAGCACCCCAATCGCGCTATTTTTTTTAGTTGAACCGCAAACGAAACGTTGACGTTACTCGACTTTTTGAATGATTCGGTATCGCGCTAACGTTTTGACAGATTGTTGGGACGTAACTGCACCGCAGCTGAAGCGCAAACGCTGTCAAAACAAAAAGTTGATACGGAGCTTCTTTTCCTCGCACGTTACTGAAACGTTCGTTGTTTTTTGAGGTCTAAGAGTGAGAAAACAATTAAACAAAGTGAGATATAAAAATAAAAATTGTACCTAGATTTGTTGAATACAATACGGCAGTGGCTCAAGCTGTTTGTGAGGCTGTATGATGTATCCAGACGTGAGAATTTATGCGATCGCATCGAGTAAAAGAAATGCCTCCGATCGCATGTTTATACTAAAAGGAACCGAATTACAAAGGCAATAACAAAAGCCCTAATTATTATAGAAGTGGCCCCCCACATGCCACCAACATTGTGTTTGGATGCTTTGGACATAGAGACGAAGGTAAATTCCTATTTAGTAGTTCTTAGGGCCACACGCATTTAATGAATCTATTATATATAAATAAAATGCCGGGGTGCTTGGTTTGCAATGATGGGCATCTCTGTTAGGTTACTCCTCATCTATGTTGATGGGCCATTGTGCATCCACATGAGCATGAACTATGAAGTGGGATACTATAGTCTATGATAGAAAATATTACCATTCTCTGAATGTTCAAATAGTAAGCATAAGCAAGCATCTAATGTAAAATGTAAACTGGTACTTGAGAGATAATATTATACCTAATTTGAAATTATTTTTCTGTTACAGATGTGCGATGCAAAATTAAATATTACAGTGTCATGGGCAAGTCACCCATTAAATTCATACTTAAACCGGCTGCATGTTGTAGATGGAGATTGGAGAGGACATATATCTTTAGGTAAATACTAATTGCACATATTACACAATAAGACTTGAACAAAAAGTTTGTGCAACTTAAACTAACAAGAAAATAAGTTATGTCTGCTTTGTTTACTTATGTAGAATAATAAATAATTATAAAACTATTGTTATAAGCACATAAGGATTGTGTTGCGGTGTACTTTGCATTGGTGCAGTTATAAAACTATTTTATTAAGATTTTCTTATTGATGTTTGTTCTATTTTAGGGGAATCAGATTATCCACTAAGGCCCATTATGATGACACCATCTGACCCACAGCCTAACAGTCCCGAAGAACTTGTGTTGTGTGAACAAGCTTACATTTGAATGCCATACTGTGAGTTGGGTTGAGCCGATGTAATGTGCGAATATCTTTAAGGAGTTTAAAAATATGATGCCTATGGAATCTTGGTAGTTTATCAACTCCCATCTAATGATGAAATTTAAATTAATATGAGTGTGTGTGAGGAATTAATAAAAAATGTTTTGTATTTATAAAACTTGTTTAATTTAACAATAATTAGTCAACAAATTAACATGTAAGTACTGTGTGAAAGAAACTAAAATAATAGCACCATTAACAAAAGTATTAAGACATACCGATTATAATATACTAAAAGTAATTTTAACACTGTTACATATAGTTTTAATTTTACTCTACTTGTAGATGTCACTGTAAAATTGTAAAAATGGTTAGTGTAATAAAACTAGTGAAATTGTAAAATATTGATAGACTTCCAATGCAAATATGCTGCCTATAATTTCACACATTATTTTTTGTTAAGATTATAAATATATAGTTTTTAATATTTCAACATATTTTTACACTCTCGTTAGTTATTTTACAAACTAACAATTTTACAGTGACATATATAAATCAGTCTATAAATAAATAATTATGCAAGTAGGTACTATAAGAATTCGAATAACACTTTAAGAGCACCAGTAACACAAAATACTTACAACCATTAAAATTATTGAAAGTAGTTTGCACTAATTATATTCTTTTATACCTTAATTCTTAACAGTATATAAACTTGGTTAAAAATAAACAATTAAGGAATAAATATGTAAATACTATGACAAACTAGAATAAAAGACAATGTATTTATGTATTGTATAAGACATCAAAGACATCAAATTCGCACCAGATTCACTCTTAATAAATATTAGTCAAGAGTGGAACTAATGCGAATTTCAAAAGTAAAAAGAGCCTTGGGCTGGGACTATGCAACAGTTTTCATCTCTTGGTGAGGCTTCAGCTTGTCTGGTATACTGAAACACAATGATAAACAGATAAACAATAAATTAATTATTTATGATTTGTTTAGAAAATATAAATAAACAGTCATTGCAAAGGATTTGTTTTATCAGCTTAGTTTAAATTTTATATATTATAAAATTAAACAATTACTATGGTCTTCGAGAAGTTTGTAAGAATTTTACATTACCTGTCTTGTAAATCTGTCTGTACTTTGAAACCATGTGCCGTAATGAGGACTGCTTCTAGTGTGCCTTAATTTTTTCGATATTTAAAATCATTAGCCAGGATTCTTGTAACGCAGTCCTATAAGCTGAAATTTAAAAAATAATAAATTAATCTTTTCTGATTAGGTTTTAATGCTAGTTAAAAGAACACTAACATATTCTTAATAATAATAATATCTATGGACGCTTTCCACCACGTCAATCTGGCCCCGTGCTAAGTATCCGAAGAACTTGTGTTACAGGTACCAGAAAACGGAAAGTATATTTAATACTTTTATACTATACTTTTAGAAATAGAAACGGCATAAATATAAAAAAAAAGAAATTACTCACACAACTACAATATTCAGCAAAGATATTTTAATAATTATCTAAAAATTACAAAGACCAATCTTATGAATCACAATACTAAAACAACTTACATAAACTCGAGCCACTTAAAGTAAATAAATTCTAAAGATATAAATGGAAAAATAATTATGTTAACACTTTTTAAATAACCTAAATCACAACACCGCGTCTAGATTAAGTCCGCACCGAGTGGCAGCCGATGAGCAAATGGACGAGTGAAGGGCGTGCCTTTCCTTTTATAGTCCCCTTTCAAGGACTCTGCTTTATCTCTTATACGGCCTCTCCTGACATGGAGTCGTCCTCGACTACAGCTGGTTGGCACTCTTGGGACTCCGGAACCAAAGCTTCCGCTTCACGGGCGTCAGCGGAGTCCAGCAACGGCATTGAGAGTGCTTGACTAGGTCCAGCCGTAGGGGATGGTGAAATTACAGCCGAGTTATCGTCCTCATTATCTGAAAAATAACACAACATCTGTTGAGTTTTGTCAGCTAAACAACTGTCACTGAAATTATTGGTTTTAAATGATTTCATTTCACATAAAGAGTTTATTTAGTTTTACTGGCGACACACGCTTTTTCAGTGATATACACAGTTGAAGGAGTAGCATAACCAATCCGAACCACATGCGACACACGCTAGTAGTGGTGCGACAAACGCTATTTCGGAATTTTAGCGACACACGCTAGGCAAGCGACAAACGCCATCCGAACCACAAGCGACATACGCTAGTGATGCGACACACGCTATTTCGGGCTATTAGCGACAAACGCTATAAATGCGATCCAGCAATGTACTTACCATCGAAGAACGACAAACACGTCTCTGGACACCACTCGCCCTTCCACGGCACCATGTACTGTGCCGCGGCTTGGGTTGTTTTCCCGTAGCCCCCAGCCAACAATTTTAGTTCGTAACGACCTCCGGGCAACACCTTGGTAACCTTATACGGGCCTCTCATTCCAGGGTCTAGTTTGCCTGCGGACTGAGAATATTTAATTACAAAGGCAAGGTCATCGACCTTGTATTGCTTGGGAAAATGCCTCTTTTGATTAACACGCTCGTCCTGCTTTTTACGATTTTCTTCTAATAGATAAGAAGCTCTTGTCCTACAGAGCTCCCGCCAGGCTTCTCTGTCAGGTCTGGTATTGTCAATTGCTAGATCTCGTACTACAGAACGAATAAGAGGTGTCGTACCTTCCACTCCCACCAATAGGTTCAGTGGTGACGTTTGTGTACTCTTCTGGCGTGTCACGTTCAGGATCAATTGAAGTCTCCATAGAGTCCTAGACCATTCTGAGCGCAGGCTTGCTTCAATTCGCAACATATTAAGAAGTGTGCGTACGTACCTCTCAACCTGCCCGTTCGCATGGTGCATTTCGGGCGTGACATAGTGTATTTCAGCTCCTAGTTCTCGAACCCATCCTACAAAATCTCCGGACTCGAACATGCGCCCTCTATCCGTAACCAACATTTTGGGTGACCCAAATAGAGAAACAGCATTGGCCAAACACTGCTTAAGTTCTGATGAATCCTGTCGTCGAATCGAATAGAGTAAACAAAATTTTGTAAAAGCGTCCACTATGACGAGTACAAATTTATATCCTTCTGAAGGCGGCAAAGGGCCTAGCGCGTCAACATGGATTGTGTCAAAAGGTAGTGACGGCTTTTGCCATGAAGTAATGTTTTGTAAGGGCTGCCGGGGTACCCGTTTCTTTGAGATACACACCAGGCAATGAGCTATATATTTATTGACAAACTGTCGCATACCTGGGAACCAGAAGTGTTTTTGTATGAGGTCAAGAGTTTTCTCGGCGCTTATGTGCTGGTGCTCGTCGTGGAAAAGCCTTAGTAGACTCAGCCGGTGACCTTTTGGGATATAGCATAAGAATCTTGATTCCTCACCTGTAGGACTGTACTTGTAGCAGAGTAACCCGTTACGTACTACGTACCGGTCGGCGTCTAGTTTACCTTCTTGAAGTTGTATCATGAGATCTTGGGTCTCATGATCAGCAGACTGAGCAATTTGTGCCCAGTTTCGCGGACGCGATATCTGGTTGACGAGCACTGGATTGCGGCTCAAATAGTCTACGTGTGGCATCCTGCTACCTTGCCTATACTCAATAGAAAACTGAAAATCCTGCAGGTATAGCCACCAACGAGCCACACGCGGCAATAAATCTTTTTTTCGTTCTGTGGATTTCAAAGCGTTGCAGTCGGTCACTACTTTGAACTGCAGACCGATTAAGTAGTGTCGAAAATGCTGTAAGGCTTTGACGACTGCCAAGGTTTCCAGCTCGTAGGAATGGTATCTAACTTCGGCGTTCTGTGTGACCTTACTATAATACTCGACTACGTGTCTACTGCCATCCGGATGAATTTGTAATAATATACCACCGTACCCGACACTACTTGCATCTGTATGCACTTCTGTTTGGTAATTAGGGTCAAAAATAGACAAAACCGGTTCGTTGGTTAACACATCAATAATTTCCTTGCGAACACTTTCTTGTTCCGAACCCCAATTAAAAGTTATACCCCTTTTGGTCAAGCGTGATAAGCATGCCGTTTTGGTTGCGTAATCTCTAATATATTTACGGAAGTACCCAGCGAGTCCTAAGAATTGTCTGACTTGTTTAACGTTCTGCGGAACTGGGGACACTTTAAGTGCTTCAACTTTACGGGGGCTCGGTCTTACATGACCCTTGCTGATTACTCGTCCTAAATATTCTATTTCAGTTTTAAGGAACGAACATTTTTTTAAATTGATCGAGAAACCAGCTGTGGTTAAAATATTCAAAACTTCGCGAAGAAGAGCTATCCCTTCGGGTATGGAGGGGCTCATGAGGAGCACGTCATCTATATAAACAAGTACTCGTCCCGCATCAAGTAGACTCCGTAAAGTTTTGTTAATTATGCGCTGATAAACTATTGGTGAATTCGTTAGACCGAAGGGCATTTTGAGGAATTCATAATGGCCCTCCGGCGTAACGAATCCCGTATAGTGCGAACAGTCTTTATTAATTTTAATCTGATAGAAACCCGTAGCCATATCTAGACTAGTGAAATATTTATAACCACCGAGTCTATCTATTTGGTCATCTATCAGGGGAAGTGGATACCTATCTCTAACAGTTATCCTGTTAAGTGCACGGAAATCCACACACATACGATCGGACCCGTCTTTCTTTTTTACTAGGATTATGGGGCTTGCATATTCTGACTGAGATTCCCTAATAATCCCCTTATCCAATAGATCTTTAACTATTTCTCTGACCTTTAATTTCTCTTGATGAGAGAGTTTGTAGGGGCGATAAACAACTGGGTCAGAGCAAGTTAGTTTAATATTCATCTCACCAGTCTTAACGGTGGTAGATGCCGTTCCAGAAATGAAAAAATCTGAATATTTGTTTATCACCTCTAGTAAAGTGTCATAATTGGTGCCTGAGAGTGGCGTGTCTAAGGAATGTGGCTGAGTACAGCTCACCTGGTTAATGTTATTTGGCTGCGAGCGTGAAAGGTATTGCCTATCTCTGGTACGTATGTAAACCACCCCGTCACGATTTAGGATATCTGTCCCAATAATTATGGATGTATTCATACAATACGATGGCACTACTACAAAATCAGCTTCTAATGAAACCTCATCGAGCTCAAGTGTGACGGTCACAAAAGAAGTGGCCACAATTTCTTGACTACCAATTCCTTTCAAAACACAACGAGTTGGTTTTGGTTGACAAGATAGATAACGTAAAACATCTGAGGATATTAAAGAGATATTAAGAGCGCCACTGTCTATGAGTACATCCATTGGTACGCCCTCTATAACCGCGGTAATTACGTCTTTGGAAAAATAGTCACAATAGTCCTTGCATAAATTTACGTTTCTTTGATTTCGTACGTTATTATCAGATCTATTTTTGGCGAAACAATCACTTTCTAGGTGACCCGGTTTCTTACAAAATGAGCAGAATAGGCGTGGTTGATTCGAGGTTCGGTCTTGTCTAGCACCCAAGTTTGTTCGTTTACAATCACGTCCGAGGTGTCCTCTTAATCCGCAGGAGAAACATTTTATGTCTCTTTTCGGTAAATTTTGAAAAGGTCGCTTGATGGGTTGGTTATTAGTGCGCGACTCATGTTTGCCTTTAACCGCCTTAACATAAATCGATAAAAATGAAACTAAACCGTCCGCCGTAAGATTCGCGTTTGCTGCGGCAGCACGGATCTGCGCGTTATCTATTCCACGTATAATTACTAGGGTACGGAGCTCATCACTTAAGCCTTTAATTACTCGTAATCGCAATAAAGATCGCCTAGCATAATCGGCATACGTTGCATATTTATCACTAGTAGCATTCATAACGTCATAAAGCATATTAGCAAAATCCAGCCGTTGAGGACAAAGAGGCTTAAATTCCTGTTTAAAATTGGACCATGTTCGATCATTTGAGACCCATTCTGATAACCACACCCGCGCGTCTCCCTTTAGGCAAGAAGCTACCCGCGACAGGCACTCACAGTCAGACCACCCATTAGCTACGCGAGCCCTATCAACCTCCTCGCACCAGGCGTCTATATTATTTATAGCAGGGTCAAAATTCGAAATGAAATAATTGCCGGACCTAAGTGGCTGCAAAGTTTTAAGAACTTCTAATAATTCTGTTGTGCACGTCTCGCGACTGTTAGCAGATGCATTATGAATCTCGGACCGTTCCCTATCTATGTGCACTCGATGCGGAACACTATTCTGAATTCTCGTGGGAGATAAATTATCAACTCGGTTATTACTTTCGCTAGAAACGTTATGAGGATTAAAGTTACAATTTGAAACTAAATAATCACTTGCACGTTCGACCGCACCCTTATTAACATTATCTGGCGCCGGCGTAACAGAAGTGTGCGATTCGTTACTCTCTATAGCGTCTAATCTTTGTATAATCGTATTTAACGTGTTTTGCAAACTACCCTCGCTAGCCGTCGCACAGTGATTTTGTGGTCGCACGGGCAAGTTCGAACGCACTTGATATGAGGAACTACGAGACCGATGCCTACGCGAGCGCGAACGACGACGGCGTTGTGATTTATATCGTGACCTACTCGGTAAACCATCACGCTGACGGGAGCACGATCGTGTAACGCGAGATTCATTAGAACGACTTCTACTTCGAGAACTACTACGAGACCGGCGCCGTGATTTGTTATAACTGCGCGGCATACTACTTGCAATATTTCTGACTACCCGCAAATTCACACTACAGAAACTAAATACGTTAAAAATAAGTTGATTAATAAGATTGGCAATCAAATGAGAAACAATGTAAGCTTAGTTCTTTATCCCACTTCTGATTTTAGAAATAGAAACGGGATAAATATAAAAAAAAAGAAATTACTAACACAACTACAATATTCAGCAAAGATATTTTAATAATTATCTAAAAATTACAAAGACCAATCTTATGAATCACAATACTAAAACAACTTACATAAACTCGAGCCACTTAAAGTAAATAAATTCTAAAGATATAAATGGAAAAATAATTATGTTAACACTTTTTAAATAACCTAAATCACAACACCGCGTCTAGATTAAGTCCGCACCGAGTGGCAGCCGATGAGCAAATGGACGAGTGAAGGGCGTGCCTTTCCTTTTATAGTCCCCTTTCAAGGACTCTGCTTTATCTCTTATAATACATATATTTAAGATTTTTGTAATATGATACATATATTTAAATACACATCCATGACCCAGAAACACAGAAAAACTTTCTGTTCCTTCGGCAGGATTCGAACCTGCGACCCCCGGCTTGAGCACCAAAGCGCTGAACTACTGAGCCACAGAGGTCATCTTACATTTTAATAGTAAAATGTCTCACATTAATTAATGAATTTTATGGAGGCAAATGGACCTTGCCAGACATAAGGCTAGGGCCCAAAAAATAAAAGAAAAAGTTCTTTCAGTAAATGTTATAACATGGTTATATTATAAATTTATTAGGTAGGTACGCATACCTTTGCCCGTTCTTGCGGGTCCATCGGCTTAAGTATGAGCGAGCATTCTCGCCATAATCTTGATGAAAGAGCTCGTACCTCGCCTCGTTTGACCTAACTCTTCCGAAAATTAGTACCTAGGTCTTTGTATTTTTCTTAATACTCAAAGATTAGCGTCCGCGACCGTTGTTCGACGACGGCATTCACAGTATAAGAAGACGACGGTTTCATAATTATTCACAGTATAAGAAGGAAGTAATTTATTGGAATAAAAACGAAAAACCAAGGATGACAATTAATAAAATTATAAGAAACTTCCTCTTCTTTTAAATCCATAAACCACAAATTTCAAAGCAATTAGTGCGGCGCGCAAGTAAAATAGATGTCGATTATGCTAAAATCACAGATATTTACAAAAATACTAGGTTCGCATCCCTAATGTCTACCAAAAGGTTACGTTCCGTTTCGTTCGAGTTTCGTCTGAGGTTGAGTTACTTCAAGAAGGATAGCGCGATACTGAAATTTGTTCAGACGCACCTCAAACGAACCGTAACTGAAACGCAACCGAAGCAGAGATGAACCTGAATTGAAACGTTGAAAAATAGCGCGATTGGGGTGCAGTGGATCATGTGCCCGAAGTATCTGTAATTGATTTTCGGAGACATTATATAGAGGGCAAAATAATAATACAGAACATTAATTTTTTAGTAGTTGTCAAAAAGTTTATCTAAGTTTGGGGAGAAATATTATTGAGAGTTGGAACACTGCATCAAATCGGAATAGAACTCTATGCTAATATACAAAAGATCGGAAAACCAAATACACGAGTGTCATAATGGTCTAGCGCGTTAGGGGCCGTGCATTAATCACGTGATTTTTTTTACAACTTTTTAGACCCCTCCCCTCCCCCTGGTGATATTTGGTGAGGTTTTATACTACCCCCCCCCCTCCCCCACCTAAGATCACGTGTATTTTTTTTACATAGTAAGCAGGTCATGTTTAAAGAAAAAGTTTAACTTAAAAATCAATTTAATCTAATAATTTAAGCAATTAAAACTATACGAGTCATTTGTCTTGTAAGTATTTAAACAACACTACGAATTTACACCCGATAATAATTTCGGTATGCATAGACTAGATTCGAAAATTAATACACGTGATGTCTCCTTATACCCCCTCCTCCCCTTGGTGATACTTGGTGATTTTTTTTGAGACCCCCCCTCCCCCTTTAGGCATCACGTGATTAATGGACGACCCCTTATAAGTTGAGGTATTCATCAATGGCGAAGTCTGGTTCTCCTTCATAGGGAAACCCTAGCCTGTATAATAGGTAGGGATTTGGATGTGAGTCTTCAAAAGGTAAGTGGTAAGTGAAGCAGATAGGAATGGCGTTATAGGAACTCCAACTACTGGTTTTAATACAAAAGCTAATAACTATTTCCGTCTGTTCATATTTCAGAACATTTCAACGTAGCCAGCTCCAAGTTTCCAATTAAGCGTTTGTTCCTTTTTCATTAATTCTAATTTATTATTCCTTAAATTGTACTTAAGCTGTAATTATTTCTCGGAATGTTTGGACTTTCTAGATTGTTTGTGTTGATTTTTTAATTAATATCGAGCACAATTTATAAAAACACAATGACAATCATAACGAAAATGTCACTACCAGTTAAGAATATGAACTACAAATATAAACATTTTTATTCAACAAAATTCCACCCGCAATTCGTTACAATTTCCCGCAAGTCATCCTAAAAAGAAAGGCGAAGAAGTACAGCAGTGACAGCTGTCAAATTTGACACTTGACACACTGCTCTCATTTCGTAGATATTAGGCGGCGATATTAAAGCTTTCCCCCGACGCACGTCCTGGATTTGCATGACACGACAAAGGCACAAAGCAAGTGTTGTAATAGCCCCCCTCCCCCGGCCGCACCCCCTGTACACTTCACACGTCCGCGCAAAGAATAACTCTAATGGCCTTCACGTGACTTATTAACGTCAGTCCAACTTTACACCAAGACGCAACGCGGCGTACAATTTTTAAATATAGCCCTTCAAAATTGAACTTTATTTATTACGCATAAGATACACGGTGTTTCATTGCAAGAGGTCGAATTCCGAGTTGCACCGCAATATTTGCAAGGAAACGTATTTTTGTGTAGTGAAGTGTTTGTGTGAGTTGACCCTTAGGGTGCATTATGTGGAGTGCCATCATCATCCTAAGCACCGTCAACTACCTTGTGCATCAAACGTGCCGTACTCACAGTCCAGCCTACTAATCCAGCATCGGTACTATTTATTTATTTTATTTTATTTGGGTGGCTTACAGCTAACAATAATACAATATGCTTGAAGATAGTTTACAAACAGCCAATTACAAGCCTCCACAGATAGCAGTTACTTATGAAATAATCAAAGAAAGAAAAACTAAGGGCTAGGGTTAGTGTAATACTACTTATAGACTAGGGGTAGTTACAATATCAAATTAGAACCGTAAAAAATAGCAACACTAACATGAGTAAATCATGAACAAAATATTTAAAAACATAAGTTAGATAATAATATAATCTATACAATCAGTTGTTTTGGTACTGTTTGAGGAACACAGAGTTGATAGATGATAGGGTGCTAGAAAATAGATAAATTTTTGGTTCTGTTTTTACAAGCTCATTAAACGCCTTCATCGATCTCAGAAAGAAGGAGTTTTGTCGGTAGGTTGTACGTGCATGAGGAATGTGTAGAATATTTCTCATACGAGAATGGCGAGGTGGAACATTTAGGTGCAGTTTGGTTAGATCAGAGCAGTCTAACTTAGATTGAGCTAATTTCAATAAGAAGCGAATATTAGCGATATTCGCTTCTTATTGAAATATACTAATGGCCTTGCTTCGCCATCACTAGTGTCGAAAATGTCAAACAAGTGTAATTTTTTCCCCATTTTTGCCATTGGATTTGCAGGCTGGATTTCCAGCCTACAATGAAGTAGAAAACGTAGCATAGGTAGATCGAGGAAATTAAATGTACCATACTCACGGTCCATCCAGCAAATTCAGCACTAGTACTAACTACTAATAGCCGGCATAAATGTCAATTTACAAGCTGCTTACTTGCAGGCTGGATGATCAGTATGGCCCTTTACTCAGTCCGTCCAGCTTTCAAATCCAAGGAAGGCCGAAGACTTGTAGGCAAAATCAGGCAAAATCAGGCAAAATTATGATTGACAGTTGATACTATTGACACTTGTAACGGCTATTAGTACATTGCCCTATTACCTAATATTATGGACTTCAAGTGACAACTGGGAATGGGCTTCATTTTGACGTTTGGTTTTTTAAACACAATTTAAAATGTCAAAATGAAGCCCATTCCCAATTGTCAGTTGGAGTCCTTATTAAGCTGTCCTGGATTTACAGGACGGTGAGTATGGCACTTAACCCACGACAATAAGAGGGGTGTTAAGTTTCTGTCTGTCTATCTGTCCGTGGCATCATAGCTCCCAAATAGATCAACGAATTTTTGTTCAAAAGCTGACATGATCGAGAGTATTCCTAGTAATTCATCGTCATCAGCTCGGTCACAGCTTGACAATTCGGAGGTTATTAAAATCTTCTTTAGTAAAGTAGGTTATTTCGTATTCATGTTGGATCTAACAATAATAATTTCACTCGAATATGGGTCCATACATCCACATTTATAAAATCGTATAACATTTCAGCTATTTTAGAAACGTAGTTACGTTATATCGGGGACCGTTGGGATGATTAACTGGCGTAAGTAATTGGACACTGATATTGATTCCAAGTCCGATTGGATACAGTGATAACACTTTAGAATTGATAGCATAGCCGATAGGATATTATTAGCTCGGTAACAACTTGCTGGAGCTCTGGTAATTTAAAAAAAATAAAAAACCTAACCAAGAGCATGACAGGACATGTCTAAGGAGGGTTCCGTAACTATAAACGCGTAATATGCTTTTTTTTTTTAATTAGTCCAATAGTTACTGTCAGATTTGGTTCACAATAATTTTCCTTAAAAGAGTTTTTAGCATGATCTATCAGCATGGAAATTTACAAGTTTCTATCTCCTATACTTTAAAAATTCCAGGGAGGGGACTAACTTACTAACTACTTTGGAGGCCGATTACTCGAAAATGGTTAACTTTATAAAAAAGTAACGTATGAAACCTTGCCTATATTTTAAAAGACCTATACTACGATACCCCACACGATGGGGTAGAGTGAAAAAATATTTTTCATCCCCACTTCACATGTATGGAGAGCCACCCCTAAAATATAAAATTATTATTTTTTATGATCCCGAAAACATGATCTATACACAATATTCCAATGATGTCAATACTCATAGGCGAAGGAATTTCAAACGAGCTGATTGGTCTAAATATACTCAATTTATAGGTAGTTTTTTCTCAGAAATGAGTATAAATTCTAATAATATTCAGCAAAGATACGATTTCTTGGTTAATTCTATTAATAAAGCAGCTGATAAAAGCATACCATTTTGCAGATTAGGAACAAACTCTATTAACAATTTTAAGCCTAAAAGTTATTGGACCTCGGATATTTCTAAAGTAATTGCTGAACGCAGATCTGCTTTGAGAGCCTTTAGGAAAAACCCTACCCCTAATAAATTACATGTCCTTGAAGGAAAAATTCGTGAAGCACGTCGTATAATTAAAAAGGCTAAAAGTGATAGCTGGAAACAATTTTGCAATAATATAGGAAATGATTGTTCAGTGTCAGAGATGTGGCGGAAAATGCGCTGGGTCAAAGGTTATAAAGTATCAAATATACATGTCTCAGATGATAAAAAGGAAGAACTCTTGCGCTCTCTAGCTCCTGATACAGTCATCCCAAAAGACCCATATTTTGTTTCTAGTAACATTTTCTTGGAGAGTATATTTACTATTCAGGAACTACATAATTCATTAAATAAAAAACAAAAGGACACAGCTCCTGGGGGTGACAATATTACGTTTTCAATGATATGTAACTTACCGTCAATAGCAAAGATCTTTTTATTAGATTTGTATAATTCTATTTTCTTATCAGGCTATATTCCAAATCAATGGAGAGATATTAAGATTGTCCCTATTCCGAAAATAGGAAGTACTAGTAATGATGTTAAGTTGAGGCCGATTTCGTTAATTTCATGCCTATGTAAAATTTTTCATGACATGCTTTGCAAACGGATGGAGTGGTTTACAGAGAAAAATAATATTTTATCAGTTCGTTCCAATGGATTCCGAAAAGGTCAATCTACTTTTGACTGTCTTGTTAGACTTATATCGCAAATACAAATAGGTTTCTCTAAAAATATTCCCACGATTGGCTGTTTTCTAGACATCGAAAATGCATATAATAATTTACTAGTGGATAGAGTTGTGTGTATTATTGATGAGCTAGGTTTTGGAAAAAAGATCTGTCAATATCTTTGGAGTTTTTTAAAGGAAAGACATCTAAAAATTACCGATGGTGATATTGAATGTTGTTTAATTAGACATGCAAGTATAGGTATTTCGCAAGGTGATCCATTATCGCCTATGATTTTCAACATTAGTACTTCTAAAGTGTGTCAACAAATCCAACAAGTTTATGTTTGTCAGTATGCGGATGATTTTGTTTTATTTGATTGCTGTTCTAAATTAGAGGATAGTGTAAGAAACATGCAACTTGCTCTGGATGTTATGTCATCTCTATTATGTGAATTGGGTCTCAGATTATCTTCTAGCAAATCAACTTTTTGTATTTTTAGTAGAGGAAGGCGTAGACAAGATTTAAATCTTAGAATAGATAGTACACAGCTTGTACCTTCAGGTTGCGTTAAATACCTTGGGATGTGGATTGATTGTTCTTTAAGGTGGTGCAGGCACATAAATGAAACACGCGATAAAACTCTCCGTTACCTAAATATCTTGAAAGTCTTGTCAGGTTCTGGTTGGGGGTTGAGTCCGAAACATTTACGCACACTGTATATCTCGCTAATAAGAAGTCGAATGGACTATGGGTCTTTCTTTTATGATAACAGTGCAGATTGCCATTTAAATAAGCTAGATATTGTTCAAAATAAAGCATTAAGAATTGTTGGTGGCTTCATAAAAAGTACGCCAGTTTACGCAATGGAGAGTGAGATTGGTGTCCCACCTCTGTATTTAAGACGTAAATATTTAGCATTTAAATTTTGTTTAAAGTTACAGTCCTGGTCTAATAGCGCTATTTTTAATAATTTTAATTATCTTGAAAACTCATTTATTAGTAATAGATATTGGAGTAGAAAAAAGAAACCTCTTTTACCAGTAGTTTATTCTGAGACTAAAAGTGAGAACTTGTATTCAACAGATATATTTCCTTTATTTTCCTTGAGTGTTTGGTTAAGCTGTATAGATATTAAAAACATAATATTTACTAGTCTCCATAGTGTCATTGGTTCTAAAGCAAGTTACGATAGTCATATTCTTCGTTTGGATATTCTTAAGGAAGTAAATGAAAGATATTGTGATTATCGGAAGATTTACACTGATGGATCTAAAGATGTCACTGGTCTTGGCGCTGCATTCTTCGACAGCGCCATAGAACATAGTGCACTATTTAAATTGCCTGGTAATATTTCGATTATGAATGCAGAGTTATTAGCAATTAACGAAGCAATTACATATGCCGAACTACTTGATTGTAATAAGATTGTTATTTTTAGTGATTGTAAGAGCGGATTACAACATATAGTGCAATGTGTTCTGGGACATAGAGGTGTCCAATTAGCTTATAATATATTAGAGAAGTTATATAATTTCCAATTGTCTAACAAAAAGTTACAGATTCAATGGATTCCGTCTCATGTTGGCCTTGCAGGTAACGAGAAAGCCGATCGTTTGGCTAGATGTGCTGTTACGTCTGGAATAGAAAAAAGTGTAATGCCGTGTTCCTTTGAAGTTTCATCAAAGTATAAAAGATTGTGCTTTGAGTTGTGGAAGGAATACTTTGATGAAAGGTCAAAGGAGAAGGGTATCTGGTATAGAGTCGTTCAGGATAGGCCTCTCGTTAAGCCCTGGTTTATAGACTTAAACTTTAACAGGAATGAGTTAGTAACTATGTTTAGAATTCGTACTGGACACATTCCATTGAACAATTTTGGATTCTTAATGAGAAAGGTAGCATCCCCGAATTGTGATATATGTGGTGTTACCGAGGATGTTCATCATATGTTTGTGGAGTGTGTTCGGTATGAAGCCCTTAGATTAGAATTGTTTAAGTTTTTTAAAGTTAATTTGTATGATGTAGGTTTAATGTTTAGTTTTATAAGATTGCCGCATACTGATTTTCAGACTGTAGCTACATTTGTTAATAATTGTTTTAAATTAAGAGCTCAATAGTATATTATTGTAGTTAACATAGTGAATGTACGATGAGGCTGACATACTCCTTAAGGTTTTAAGCCTCTATAAAATAAATGAATAAAAAAAAAAAAAAAAATGATCTATACACAATCTATAACTGCACCAAATTTCATTAATTTATATTCATAATTACAGGAGCTAGAGGCGCGGACAGACAGACAGACAGACAAACAGACAGAGCGAAACTATAAGGTTTCCTTAAGTATTACGGAACCCTAAAAAGGATCACAACAATATTTTTTTTGACCGGGATTCGAACGCCACATTCCGAATTGACAGAGAAATTATTGATATACTAGCTGTTGCCCGCAGCTCCGCCCGCGTAAATATAGTATACCACGGGAATACTGTACATTTTCGGGATAACAAGTAGCCAGCCAAAGTTGACCCTGGGTTAAATATCATGTTACCTCTCTCGTTATTCGTTATTATGAAATAGAAGTTATGCTATTTTAACCCGGGGTTAACTTTAACCCCATTTATTTTATTGTTTTTCATTTTTTATAGCGGCAACATCATCATCATTTGTAAAAATTTCAACTCTCTCTCTCTACCAGCTATCACGGTTCATGAGATACAGCCTGGTGACAGACGGACGGACGGACGGACAGCGAAGTCTTAGTAATAAGGTCCCGTTTTTAGGGTTCCGTAATACTTAAGGAACCCTTATAGTTTCGCTCTGTCCGTCTGTCTGTCTGTCTGTCTGTCTGTCCGCGCCACTAGCTCCTGTAATTATGAATATAAACTGATGAAATTTGGTGCAGTTATAGATTGTGTATAGATCACGGTTTCGGGATCATAAAAAAATAAAAATTTTATATTTTAAGGGTGGCTCTCCATACATGTGAAGTGGGGATGAAAAATATTTTTTCACTCTACCCCATCGTGTGGGGTATCGTAGAATAGGTCTTTTAAAATAAAGGCAAGGTTTCATACGTTACTTTTTTATAAAGTTTACCATTTTCGAGTAATCGGCCTCCAAAGTAGTTTGTAAGTTGGTCCCCCCCCTAGCATTTTTAAACTATAGGAGATAGAAACTTGCAAATTTCCATGCTGATAGATCATGCTAAAAACTCTTTAGGAAAACTATTATGAACCAAATCGGACAGTAACTTTTGGAGTAATTAAAAAAAAAGCATATTACGCGTTTATAGTTACGGAACCCTCCTTAGACATGTCCTGACATGCTCTTGGTTAGGTTTTTACCCTTTGCGCACGGAACCCTAAAACGTAAGTCTCAAAATGAAAGCCTTTTATCTCTATTAAAGTAATTTATTTTATACTTCTGTTTGTTAACGTTTTACAAATGAGTTAACAATCTTTTGTGATGTTTTGTTATAACATAAAATGCAAACGTATTTACTTAACAAAGAAAAATGCTTTACTAAATAAGTAGATTCAGTTTAAGTACAATGCAAGCAGTACTTTACACCCTATTACATGTTATGTTAGAGATTAACAATCATTACGATAAAATTGTTTGTATACCCGTGACATTACAGGGTTGAAGACTAAATGTTAGGGTCAGCGAAACGAGACGATACGGATGCGGCGCTGAATTTTTAAGACAGCTATTCAAAATTGAACTTTATTCGCTATAAAAGAAGATACACGTTCGTAAGAGTTCAAACATAGTTCGAATGTCAAACTGCACCACTCTGCAAAGCGCGGTGCCGCTTTTGCAATGACACGTGAATCTTCTTATGTCCTACGGAATTCCGAATTAGGTTCAATTTTGAATCGCGTCTATATCCATATCGTTTCATTTCATATCGCCGATATCTGATATTCAATGGGAAGAAAAATATGGATCTGATGTCGGATTGGATAATGTGAAATGCAAGTGTGTGTTTCATACAATTTACTTGCCTTTGAATATCGGATATTGGCTATCGGCGTCCGATCGTATTGTATGAAAACACTCTCAATTACTTACACGATTTTTTCACGATGTTTTTCAAAAGAAATCAATCTCTATCGTCACGTATTAGGCTCTTAGCTACAGTAATGCTAATATTTGTATTGATTTCACATTGAATTCTATTAACTGATGCATCGACCTCGCCCGGGTCAACACATTATTTATACACTCGGAATACTGGGATTAGATTTTCATGCAGGCGGCAAAATGGTAAGCGATTGCCGGCAGATATCGGCAAGTAACGGCACTCGAAGAAGATTAGGTATTTTTACATATGGCCACCCTTTTACAAGAATTTTTACTGGCCACAATCAAAGATACAATCGACGATCGACGAAACGTCAATTCGGCAACAGTCATTTTGCATTTGGCATTAAAATTTAAAATGATATTTATATACTTAACATAAGTACAACAAAATTCTTTAGAATGAATGTTTCAGATACCAACTTCAAGGATGATATCAACACAATCATTTCGAATCTAATGAAACTGCTGCCGAAGAAAAAATATTCAAAATTGTATATTTATAACGACAAATCCGTGCGACATTTGAGCAGCATACACAGTGAGGCCAAAAGCGTGTTCCCGTCGTGTTTCAGTGGGACCAGACTGGGGATACAGTGCGAACCGGTGAGCACAGTGAAACTAGTCCAGAACTACCAATTCGGGAGCAACAAGCAGTTCGAGTCCCTCGCCAGGCTTCTACAGAAGGAGGTAGCTCCCAAACATGTCAACGATGGTCTAGTCCTGGACATAACACGGTCCGCATGCGCGACTTACACGCAGAAAGTGAAAAACGGCGAAGTGAGATTCGTATCCAAAATCACCAACCTCACATCGTCGGAGAATGAGGTAATAGTTGAACGCAGAAACGAGAACTACATGTCTCTAACTTCGTTCTCTATAAACGATGGCAATTTCGGCACTTTGGGGATCCTAACCCAGTATATGCACAGAGTTTTGCCAGTCCTATGTATCGGTGGAGAGTTTGCATTCAAACCTTTCTGTAATCGAAGCTCGCCAAAGTTTTCCCTCAGTTACAGGTACGATTTGCCATCGCTAGCCGTATCAGGAACTGTCAGCCAGTACGGCCTTCAGATTTGTGTTTTCAAGGAGTTGTCCAAGGAATTGCGAGTGGCCACTATAGCCACGGAGACCAGTCGAGGAACAGTTTTCAGTCTCGCTGTACATAAGAGTTGGAACGACTCGGATTTTAAAGTGTTTATAGATTCCATGTGCTGTGTTGGAGCAACTTTTGAGAAGAATTTGCTCTTCGAAGAGACGACTGCAACACGCTTGATAAAGATGAAAGCTAGCTCGCTAATAGACCGGCAAGGGAGGCTACGTTTTGGTCTAGGATTCGATCTAGATTTTTGATTGTGGTTTTTAAAAGTTTAGTGCTATGTGAGTAGTTTGTCAAAGGCGAAACAAATTCCAATTCACAGTTTTAATATTGGACTTTAAAATTGCGTGTTTAGTGCGGTTACCAAAATGAGCCCATAAATGATTGGCTATTTGGTGTTTCTTTACGGTGTTGTACTTAATTATTAAATGTTCGTTTAAATAACCCTATCAATCCCCTATCAATTTATGAACAAGTCACCTACTAAACTATTATTACCTTCACTATTTTGTTTTTAGTATTATACTTTTGTAATAAGTATACATAGGTTTAGTTTTTTATTAAACATTTCAATATTCAATTTTGTCTTTTGTAAATATATATATTTTGAAATACACTTTTGGTTTATTTAACTCGTTTACGCTGTTACATATTTGGACCCTGACGAAGGTTATGCATGTAGGTACAGGTATAGGTTGTAGGTTTATTTTTGCATCGTATGTGCATCGAGTTGCGATTTCAGGTTCTGCCATGTACGGTTCGATCTTATTGCTGTGGCTGTAAGGTCCGAAAGTGGTACACCGGTTGTATCGACGATTGTACCTACCGATGATATCGTTTAGCGTTTGACGTTTGTGAGATCGAGACTGCATCGAAACTGTCTTAATGTAAGATTGAAATAACCGAATGGACCTTCTGTTTTCTTATCACTACTATACAACTAAATCATCCCAGTTTTGGAGTATCAAGCAGTAATTCTTATATTTAATATTTATATTCTCTCGCTTGAGCATATTCTAATAAAAGTCGATAGAAGCTCATAAATTTTACCTAAACACTATCAAAGGGTAGTATTTTACGCTTGGAGCCCGTCTAAGACGGGGCTTAACTTTATATTAAAAGGAAAGATTACGCGCGTATTTCAACGAAAACTGTTCTATGTAAAATGAAAAATAAATTGTGTTTGCTTACACGTGGCACACGAAGTTACCAGTACAGTACAACCACGTTCTTAATGTCCCTTGGTAATGGTAATGACTTCCCGTATCCAAAGGGTAAAAACACCCCCTAACCCTATTACTAAGGCTCCACTGTCTATAAGTATTAAGTACATATACATACTTATAATATAAATTAATTAATATTCCTGGCGTTCATAAGTGTTACTGTTTGACCTATGTGAATAAATTATTTTATTTTGATTTAATCTGTCTGTCCGTCTGTCTGTCTGGCTGTATGTTTTTGAAATACCATTCCAGATTCATAGTCGCTGTTGCTTGGTTAGTGGTCTGTATGACTGGTAAGCTGCAACTTATTCGATTCTACATGGAACCAATAACGTGTAAACGAAAAGCCGTTTTAAATATTTGTTAATAGCCTGGTGACGTCCACTGCAGGACATATGCCTCCCCCATAAATTTCCAGTGCGACCGGTCGCTCGCGGCCTGTATCCACCGACTCCCTGCGACTTTTCTCAGGTCATCTGTCCACCTGGTGGAAGGGCGTCCTACGGTTCGACGTCCAGTTCGTGGTCTCCATTCGAGAATCTTTCGGCCCCAGCAAAAAATATTCAAGTTAGAAAATGTGAGTGTTCTGTTTAGTTATGTAGCTTACCAACGGTGCAAGGTGTAATTTTGGAAATAATGGCCAAGTAACCGAGCATAATATCAAAGATTTTAAAACACAAGATAGGCTACATGACGTACATTTGACAGAACAAATCTTAATACAAGAAAAAGTTACGCCATCTTGGTTTTCACCATACTTCAAACGTCAGCCATCTTGTTTTCACCATACTTGATATATCAAAATGGCCCCAAAAATATCAAAAGTTTTAATAATTTAACTGCAGACACTATTTGCCTCAACATGCCTCGTCTACAATATATACGTCTACGATTGTATTAGCGCAGATTTCTATTTTCAATTCTCCGAATTCTCTACGGCCTTCCGGATTCCGGACAAATTCCGGATCATACAGTCCCAGCCTTAAAAGCCCAGTTTCACCGTAGCACTAAATGTACCGGAAAAAAGAGGTACTTAAGCACAGTGCCTTGACATTCCCGCCCTTATGGGCAATTCCGATTTTAATAATGGATTCCTTACGAGATATTTTCAAAATAGCTCACGTGTGACTGGGTCGATGCGGGAGTTATGGTAATTTAATCTTTAATGGTATAAAATCGTCAAATAAGCTGACAAATCGCATGATGCTAAACGCTCGTTTCAGTGATTTAGGCGTGATAGAGCATAGCATAGAGGCATAGACAGACAGAGTTGCTTTCGAATTTTAGGGAAAGCACAATTATTATTATGTAATATCTAAAATTTGTTTTGTTTTTTGTCGTCATGACAACCAATACTAATAATTAGTAGAACCAACTCAATCTCACATGACATAAAAACTAAATCGAGACGGTACACAATGGCTGTGTTCCGCGGAAAAAAGCGCTTGTTAGCGCTAAAAAAAATAAACATCGGAACAAGTTATCGGCCAGGGGTCAGGACACGATTGCTAACTTTCAATACTGCTAACATAATCCGCCATTTTGCATATTTAACGCCAGCGGTCGCCATTTCGCTTACACTTTTTTGGTAGCGCTATTTTCCGCGGAACACAGCCAATCTTTACCGGATTTTTCCATCATTCCCGTGTACGCGATAGGAGTTTCGTGCTCACGAATACATTCGCCGTATGCTTGTACCAGTGCAATCTTTGATTAATTATTATTATATATCTATGAGTGCAATCAAATCGAAAGCTTATGTTACCTACTATATGTTCCCATAGACGTATATATATTAATTATAGATGTCCCCGCGACTTCGTGCACGCTAAAGGAAATCTCGCGGGAACCGTACATTTTGCTGCAATAAAAAGTAGCATATGTCTTTCCCCGTGGTCTACTCTATATCTGTGCCAAATTTCATCAAAATAGGTCCAGTAGTTTCGAAGCCTATTCGACGCAAACAAACAAACATTTCCTCTTTATTAAATCAGTAAAGAAAAAAAATAGACGAGGCATGTCTAGGCAAAAAGTGTTTCCAGTTAAATGGCCCCAATTTTGAAAATTTTGGGGCCGTTTTGACGTTTGAAGTATGGTGAAAATAAGATGGCTGACATTTAAAGTATGGTGAAAACCAAGATGGCTTAACTTTTTCTTGAATGAAGATTTGTTGTGTCAAATGTACGTCATAGCTTATCTTGAGTTTTGAAATATTTGTCTATTCCTCCCTTTTAATCCGTGACGCTACCGCGTGTCTCTACTTTGCGACATTCGCGTGTGTTTCCGGAACCTTATTCCGCAGTAAGTGGAATATTATTAGTCCCATTAATGCTGTTTATTTCGTCTGGATATTCTGGCACGCTGCCTAGTTATTAATTCGAATGTTTCCTTCTTGTCCAAACATTCAGGAACCCTTTTAATATATTTAGCCAACTACGACGAAGCCAAAAGGAAGAGTAATGATTTTGACAGTCCTACATGGACTGTCAAAATCATTACCCTTCCTTTTGGTATGTTTACTAACTGACGCCCGCGGCTCCGCCCGCGTAAGTACCTACGGGAACCGTACATGTCCCGCGATAAAAAGTAGCCCATGTCCTTCCCCATGGTCTACTTATATCTGTGCCAAATTTCATGATGATCGGATTAGTCATTTTTACGTGAAACTGTTGATAAAGTATCACACGGGAACCGTACATTTTCCTGCGATAAAAAGTAGCCTATGTCCTTTCTCAGGCTGTAGACTATCTGTGTAATAAATTTCGTTTCAATCGGTTTAGTAGTTTTGGCCTGAAAGACGGACAAACAGACACACTTTCCCATTTATAATAGTATAGATGTTTGTTACACCGTAGCGCCTAAACTACTGATCCAATTTTAATAAATGAGGTGTCAATAGCTTCGTATTCATATCCTGGATAACATAGGGTATATTATTTACGTAGTCGGGTTATAGTTTCGATAAAATTTTAGTTACATACAAAAACGTCTAATATGGTCAATTCGTCAGCTCAGTTTTGATCTAAACCATGGAGGTTAGAGAACAGGAGACCGATCGCTACGTGCTGAATCATTGCCCGCCGGCCCCTGAAAATCTGTAGAATTCACTAGCTTTTACCCGCGACTTCGTCCGCGTGGAACAGTTACTTTGGGATATCGCTTAAATTTACCCGCGACTTCATTTACATAGAAGGAGTAGAGCTTCCCCCTCACGACTGCCCAGCGCGCGCTCTGGATATTATTGCACGCATGATTATTTTATTACTGCGATATCTTCTAAAATACTCATTGAAATCAAATGATGTAAACGGCAAATTCCTTCTAAATTAAATGCTTGTAAAAAATAACGAATTTATTTGGATAAGGATTAATATCATCTTTATGAAAACACCCTCACAAATAATGCTTAATTTTAGAACAAATTTGGTTAGCATAAAAAAGTTATTGTGAGCCAACCTTAAAAGATAGACATATACTGTCGCGGACTTTTTTTTAGAACTTTTAAAGGGGAACAATTCTGTCATACATAATTTTAGCGAAACTTTAACCGTTTCCGCAGCGTACGCAACGAAAGCTCTCAAAAGGGAAAAAAAAACACCCCGATTTTGAAACATTATTGATTGGAGCTCCCCTCGTATTGAGCTTAGCATGATGTTATATAGCCTAAAGCCTTCCTCGATAAATGGACTATCCAACACAAAAATAATTTTTCAATTCGAACCAGTAGTTCCTGAGATTAGCGCGTTCAAACAAATAAACGAACTCTTCAGCTTTATAATATTAGTATATATTATTCAGCCACCAGCCGCGCTGCCGCGCGTCGGTAAGTAGTATAATTTTCCTCGCGGCATTGGTGGCCCGCTTTAATTGAGACAGCTTAGCGATCGCAGCGCCTCACTTATTTTGTTATTTCTGGGACACTATTTTCTACAGCGATCGGTCTCCTTTTAGTAACCTCCATGATCGTACCGTGCCACATATCATTAACGTTGCCATCCGTCCGGGTTTCCCCGGATTTGTCCTAGTTTAAAGGGCGTCCGGGGAGCGTTCGGGCCGGATTTTATTTGCTATCCGGGTTTTTGTAGGCAGAATTAGGAAGGCCTAAGTTTTTTTTTTGATAAGCATCAATAATAAATCTTCCTTTCTTTTTGACATTGCCGTAGTCGGGTAAAAACTGTTCTATGTCCGGGTTTCGTACTCCAAAATCCGGCGTTTTCACGCGTCTTGTTCGGGGAGTCATATGTATGAGATGGCAACCCTACATATCATGATCCTCCCTTTGCCCAAATCTCGGAAAGTAAGTACTTACTGAAAATTTTGCTTCGTGTAATTTTATAACAATCTCTCTTCTTACAATATTCGTATTTCATATTTTTTTGTCGCGAAAATAATCACATTTATCTCCTGTTCACAATCTAAATACTTGTATTTAAACAGGCAAACCTGACTGACCGACTTGATAGATATCAACGCACAGCCAAAACTACTGAACGGATTTCGCTGAAATTTGGCATTCATATAGTTGTAATGACGTCGGCATCCGCTAAGAAAGGAATATTGAAAATTCGCGCTCTAAGGGTGTGAAAAAGGGGTTAAATTTTTGTATGGACTTGTCTCTGACAGCTTAAGCTGAGACTATATGATCCGGAATACGGTAGACCCGGGAAAATCGAGAGCACTGAAAATAGTACTCTACGTTAATACAATAGAGTTGAAAATCGAAGTGTTAGGTGTCGAGCTGTAATATAATATGACATTGACATTTGACTCGACACTTGTATGTTCGATTTTCAGCACTATTGTATTAGCGCAGAGTTCTATTTTCAGTGCTCTCAATTTTCCACGGCCTTACAGATTCTGGAAGCTATATTCCCACCCTTAGTCGGAAGTTTTATCGCTTATATAATATGATACCTACACCTATCTCAGAGTCTGGCTTAATTAGTATTTACTGTGATGAAATAGGCTATGGAATGGGTGTATACCTAAATAATTTGTGTACGGGACAACAAGTAACCAGCACATGTTTGCCCGGGGCATCTTATGAACAAATAGTTAGCCGGGCAGTTAATGCTACTTATTGCCCTAACACAACTTTAGTTATATTAGCCGGGAGAAGAGGAAAGATAAACAAAAAACAGATGACAGATTATATTGATATTTTGAGTAACAAAGAAAATGTTACTAAACTTATATTGTTTACTTTTCCTTATATAAAAAAACTGCCACACGAGAGTAACGAAAATTATATTAGATTTAAGTTGAACAGCCTACTGTGTAGTGCTACTAATCAAAATTGTATAGTTTTAAGTAACACTCAACCACATATAGATGTGGTTGATATTAATAATATTATAAGTTTTAGATTTAATAATCTAACATGTGATAAGTATTTCTTATCACAGTTTTTTACTAGACGCATAGCTAGATGGCTATTTCATTTTTTAGTTTTAAGACAAGCCAAAGAATTGGCTAAACCGACCACTGCTTTTATTGAGCAGAGTCTTTATTCTGACAACTATACAGTCAGTAGCTTGGAATATGTTCCAAATAATTTAAATTAGTTTCTAAGACAACAGAGGCTCACTCTAGCAATGTGATAATCAATAATATAAATTATTTAAATGAATTACCTACCTTACCTACCAAAAATGTTAACAAAAAATGTAATTTCAATGTAAACCTGGTGCACCAAAATTTGCAAGGAATGGTAGGTAAAGAATTAGAAATTGAGTTGTTTCTTAATGAATATAACATTGATATTATGTGTATATCAGAACATTGGTTTAGAAAACATGAATTAATATTTAACTTTTGTGGTCACCAGGTAGCTAGTTCGTTCAGTCGAGAGAATGCCATTAGAGGTGGTTCTTTAATATTAACTAATAAAAAAATAAAATTTAAAGAACGCAAAGATATTATAAGACTCTCTACTGAACGAATAATTGAGGTAGCCTGTATTGAGTTGAGCCATCTTATTATTGTAAGCGTATACAGGCCTCCATCAGGTTTATACGATTCCTTTGAACAAATCATGGAAGAAGTGTTGACAAAAATATGTGCATCTAACAAGAAGATTATTGTATGTGGTGATTTCAACATTAATTTATTAGACTCAAACTCCACCACTGTTAGATTCAAATCATTGTTAAAATCGTATAACCTCAGTAATTTATTTTATGAACCGACAAGAATATGTGATACAGCAGCTACTTGTATTGATAATATTTTCACTAATATTACTCCTTATAAAAAAGAAATAATTAATGCGCTTAGCTCTGATCACTGTGGACAATTTGCTTCATTTAATATTAATTATGAAAATGAACCTCAAGAAAAGCTTGTTTATATTCCTGTGAATACAAAACGTATTGAGAAATTTAGAGGTAAATTAGTTTCAAATATTCAACAGTTAGATGGGTTTAATGACATGTGATGACATGTGATAGCTCAGATGAAGCATTTCATAAACTATTTAAAATAATAAGAACCCAGTATAACTCTGTATTTACTTCTAAAACGGTCAATTTAAATAATAGAAAAAGTAATTTTAAAACCTGGGCAACTGCAGGAATTATAATAAGTAAGCAGAGATTATATGATTTGTATAACGAAAAGACATTTAATAGGAGTGAATCTTTTAAACTATATGTCAAGCAATACTCAAAAATTTTTAAAAAAGTATGTCAAGCAGCGAAGGCACTTCACATTAAAGAAAAAATAATGAACGCTAAAAATAAAGTGAAAACCACTTGGAAGATAATTGCAGATGAGACTGGAAGAGGTAAAGGCAGTCGTAACTCTAAATTTGAACTTTGTATTAATAATAAAAAGGTAAATTCTGACCTAGAGGTTGCGACAATTTTCGAAAAATTTTTTGCTGACATTCCGGTCTCAACTACAAAATATTTAAATTCTTCACCTGCAGTTGCTGAAAAAATACTCAGAGAAAATGTCAAGGAATGTGATGTCAACTTTAATTTTAAAGAAATTGACTCCAGAGATATTATTAACACCTTCAAATTACTCAATATTAAAAATACTACCGATCTCTGGGGTATGTCTATAAAAGTTATAAAATCAATAATTGACATCATTGCCCCCTATCTAGCCTTAGTTTTCAATAATTGTATAAAGAATGGTGTGTTCCCTGACCTAATGAAACATAGCAAGGTGATGCCTCTTTTTAAGGCTGGGAATAAGTCTGACCCAGCAAATTATAGACCAATATCTATACTACCGACTTTCAGTAAAATTTTCGAGAAAATAATCTTAAATCAATTGCTAGCCCACTTTAACATAAATAATTTATTACATAGTAACCAATTCGGGTTTACTAAAGGTCGGTCCACAACAGACGCAGGCATCAGTCTTCTATGCAGCATATTTGGGGCCTGGGAGGGATCGCATGATGCACTTGGTGTCTTTTGTGATCTATCCAAGGCTTTCGACTGTGTTGAGCATGCTACGTTGGTCAGAAAATTATACCATTACGGTGTAAGGGACACAGCACTTAAACTTTTAGATTCTTATCTTAAAAATAGAACGCAGAGAGTAGAAATTAATTCTACAAGGTCTACTGGGACCAAAATTGAACTAGGTGTGCCACAAGGGTCAATTTTAGGCCCGTTTCTTTTTCTCATCTATATAAATGACCTTCCTTATCTAGTTAAAGATAAGCATGAGATAGTACTCTTTGCCGATGACACTTCACTAATTTTTAATGTGAAGCGACGACAGTCAAATTATGACGAGGTAAATAGTGCTCTCTCAAAAATGGTACATTGGTTTAATGTTAATAATTTACTTTTAAATTCAAATAAAACAAAATGTTTAAAGTTTAGCCTCCCAAATGTTAGGCAGGCACAAACCAATGTACTATTAAATGATGAGAAAATGAACTTAGTGGACACCACTGTATTTCTAGGAATAACACTAGATTGTAAATTACAGTGGGGTCCCCATATTGCAAATCTGGCAGATAAGCTCAGTTCTGCAGCATATGCAGTCAAAAAAATTAGAGAAATTACCGATGAGGATACAGCGCGGCTAGTTTATTTTAGTTATTTTCATAGTATAATGTCATATGGCATCCTTCTATGGGGAAACGCTGCGGACATTAATACAATATTTGTGCTACAGAAGCGAGCTATACGTTCTATTTATAAGATGTCATGTTTTGAATCTCTGAGAGAAAAATTTAAAGAAATAGGTATTCTGACCGTTGCTTCTCAATACATTTTGGACAATGTGTTGTATGTCAGAAAGAATTTAACGAATTTTAAAAAGAAAAGTGACACACATTGTAGGAATACTAGAAATAGGAACAAGTTAGAAATACCAGTGATCAGACTTAGTAAAGTAAGTAAATCTTTTAAAGGTCAATGTATACGCCTTTACAATAGAATCCCAGAAAACGTTCAAAATCTTTCCATTAATAAATTTAAAAAAGCTGTTAAAGAACGTTTGTGTGCTAAAGCTTATTATAAAGTCAGTGATTTCATTAACGATTGCACACCTTGGGAATAAGATGGCCCCATGCAAGGCTGCTTTTATGTACTTAAGTATATTCTTTGTACTTATGACTAATGTTATATAGATTAAGTTACAACATTGTAAAAATATTTTTTGAAAAGAACAATTTTCCCATCTTTTTGCTAAAAGGTGGCCCCGTGCGAGTTTCTTACGCCGGTTCTTCTCGCCGGGCTAGTTTCCGAACCGGTGGTAGGCATCATGTAGGACAATTCTATAAGCGTTATATTATAACCTACATGGAAATAAAAATTTTGAGTTTGAGTTTGAGTATATCGATATAAAGTACAGATAGCCTCCGTGGTCTAGTGGTTAGAGCATTGGCTCTCGACTCTGGAAGTTGTGGGTTCGATTACCGCATTGGGACAACAAAAACGTTGTTTCCGAGTTTAGTTAGGACTATGCAGGCAGGCAATCACCTGATTGTCTGACAAGAAAGATGATCCATGCGTCGGATGAGCATGTAAAAAGTCGGACCTGCGCCTGATCTCTCGTCAGTCGTGTCGGTTATCCGTCCCACTGGATTACGAGAGTAAAGGAAGAGAGAGTGCTCTTGTGTACTGCGCACACAATTAGGCACTATAAAATTACTCCTGGAAACCGGCCACCGTCATCGAAATCGGTGTGAGGGGCGACAGAGGCAAAATATGCAATTATAGGCTAACTGATAATTATCAGTAGATTGTGAAAAAGGCCCTTTAACTTACTCGTATTTTTCGGCCACCGTCATCTTCCGATGACGGTGGCCGAAGGTGGCCGGTGTGTGTACACACCCCCACACGGGGGGGGGGGGGGGGGGGGTTATTATTATATTATCAGTAGATCGTGAATGTCATGTGATACTCATCCCAACTTACCTGTCCGGTAGTTGTGGTATAGTATACGGGTATGCGACCCCGGCTTCCCTAGCTTTTACTTTCCTATCCCTTGTCCTCCTGGGCGGTAATATCCTACATTCCCTATTTCCCAATCTAACTTACCAATCTTCCTATCCACACCACCTATCCTTCCCTTTCCCTATTCCTACCCTCTCCACCAATCCGTGGAAACGCAGTGGATAACCAAAAATAATTTAATTATCCCAAATGGCGGCGATGTGGTTCGCCACCCATCACGTCTCGTTTCTCACGGAGGCGAAAAGCGGACCATGGAGAGACGCTTGGCTACGTTGAATGTAAGAGGAGGAATGGATGGTAAGAATGAAAGTGGACGAAGCGAAACAAGTATGTAAGGATCGTACCAAGTGGAAAGAAGTGGTCTCTGCCTACCCCTGCGGGAAAGAAGCGGTCCTGCCTACCCCTACGGGAAAAAGGCGTGATTATATGTATGTATGTAGATCGTGAAAAAGGCCTTTTAACTTATTTTTGTGGTGGAATAAATTAGAATAACAACAATAAATCATCTTCCGCATTACGCGCTCCGATGGTATTGCATTATACTTTACAAACAGACAGGCTGCGGGGTGAGAGTTGGGACATAGGAATGTGGTAGATACGGCAAAGAGCTATGGAGAGGGCTATGCTCGGAGTCTCTCTACGTGATAGAATCAGAAATGAGGAAATCCGTAGCAGAACCAGGGCTTGATTAACGTTATTAAATTGTTAACGTTACCTGTGTTTCACAGAATAACGTTAGGAATAAATATTAACGTTAGGAAAAATAAATTTATTTTTATCGGTACATGAAAGTAACGTTAAGAAAAAGTATTGTTATTAATTAACGTTATTTTATATAACGTTACGTATTTCCCTGCCTGCGCCCCGCCTCGAAGTGACAGAACGAACATGCACTAGCTTCGTCGCGTCGGCTATTATATTGTTATATTCTTACGGTCTTATTCATAAAAAAAGCTTATAAAACGTTTATAACGGATAATAGTTAAAATGCTCGATAGGCTTATTTAACGTTCGATAAAATTGTCTATTCATAACAGTTCTATAAACCTTCTATAACTAACAATTGTCTTTAAGCAAAAATGTTGCCATTATTAGGAAGTTGGCTAACAAGTTGGACGAACATATTGAATCGATCATAGATAATATGTATAAAACTACAATAATTTGTTGTCTACGCAATACGGAACGTCAAATACTTTCAAGTTGTCAACTGTTGTCAACGATCAATTTATCGTATCTATTTGAATTTATTTTTGTAGTAGGTACCTAACATTATTATAAAAGTAGTTTTAATGGCATTGCAATTGATCTCGACTGTTAAAAGGCAGAGAAGTGAAAACTGGTTGGAGGAAGGTAAGGTTAGTACTGATACACCTAAAATTGGACCATAGTAAGGACTAAGGACGGACGTCCAAAGAAAACGGATCAACCCTTCTTCTGTACACTTTTCTTCGACGCGTATTTCTAGTTGTTCAATGTCATCAAAGATGTGTAAAGCTTGCATTATTTTATAAAATCAGAAATAATTATTTTGTTTACAAAATAACATTGACAAAATATTTGTGTCAAATGTCAGTTTTTTAGTAATCAGCTGTTATGAGTTTGGCCATCTTGTATCTTATAGTACTGTTAAAGTAGGGTCCTGGCCTCTATAACTTTATGATAGGTTTATAGAACTCTTTGTTGATATAATGCTGTTATGAATACAATTTTTTGCCAATCTTCTTATAGTGATCTTATAGAACACTTTAGGTGTTCTATAAGTTTTTATGAATAAGAGCGTTAAATATTATTGTACCTACCTACCTACCTCAAACATGGATAAAACCGCTGCGCTACCGACGCTCCCTATATTATAACGTTATATATACCATAAATACTGTTATTTACAAAATAAAATAACGTTAGTATATAACGTTAAAAATATTGTTAAGTATCAAATAACGTTAAAATTAATATCGTTACCAAAGTATTTTTATAAAATTACCGTTAATTAACGTAATTTTTTGGTGTTATTTGGTAACGTTAACAAGCCCTGAGCAGAACTAAAGTTACTGACATAGCCCAGCGCATTAGCAAGTTAAAGTGGCAATGGGCTGGACATATAGCCCGCAGAACCGATGCCCGCTGGGGCCGAAAGGTGGAGACCACGAACTGGACGTCGAAGCGTAGGACGGCCTTCCACCAGGTGGACAGATGACCTGAGAAAAGTCGCAGGGAGTCGGTGGATACAGGCCGCGAGCGACCGGTCGCACTGGTTTATGGGGGAGACCTATGTCCTGCAGTGGACGTCACCAGGCTGAAACGAGAGATACGGCAGTTGTCAGCTTTCAGCGGATCCTGCGGATTGTGGAAGACAGATTTCGGAAGCGCGATAGAAACATATACCTATTACAGGCGAGGAGTGCATATGTCACCGTAAAATTGTAAAAGCCGTTAGATTGTAAAATAACTAACGAGATTGTAATAATATGTCGAAAGATTCATTAGGTACTATATATATTTACTAGCTGACCCGGCAAACGTTGTTGCCTTATTAAAAGTTAAAAACACTATAATTGATCAGTTATCGAGCGGGATGAAAAATGATTAAATTACTAAAATGGCTATAAAAAAAAATAAAAATGGTGATAAAAGGTGTTGGTGGGTAGTCACCGAAAACAGTAGCAATTTTGGTGCTCTCTAATTAATTTATTAAAATATATAGTTAAAAAAGTTAATTTAGTGTAATTATGTGCTAATTTTATGTGGAGCTCACCTGTACTCAATTCACAATATAATCTCCTTTCAAACAGCACTATTTACAATATTTACAAAATCAACACAAGTTTTGTCACATTCAACTATAATGGATGTAAATAACCTGGATTCTTTGAGCAGTTTTTTTGAGTCCCGTATGAAGCAATATGAAGATAAACTACAGAAAATTGCTGAGGGCTCTAATACCAATCCAGACATTGCCACTTTGACTGAAGATTTTAAGGATTTTAAGAAAACTATCTGGCAAATTTTATCAAGGCTCAAGAATGATGTGGAATTCCTTACACTAAGCCTTGATCGGCACGAAATGATTATGCGTCGAAAAGTTTTACTATTCCACGGTATCCCTGAGAGGCAAAATGAAAAACAGTGCGATCTGATTCACCAAGTCATATCGGATAAGATGAAACTCAGTGATCTTAGCACAGATTGCCTTCAAGTTTGCCATCGTCTTGGGATGTCGACATCTTCTAAGACTAGACCCATCTTAGTGCGATTTACTACATTTGAAGATAGGCAACATGTGTGGGATACAAAGACTTCTCTGAAAGGCACCGGTATCACTATATCAGAGTTTTTGACCAAAACTAGGCATAAAGTTTTTACTACTGCTCGCAGGCATTTTGGAATAAAAAACTGTTGGTCGAGTGATGGAAAAATTGTCATCATCCTCCCGGATAAGAGCCGTCGTAAAGTTGAAACTTTTGCATCTTTGGAGAAGATCATGGTCCAGTTCCCAGCCAGCTGTGAGGAGGCAGAGACTCATTACCAGGACCTCAAGGCTGGAAGATCCGTGAGACAGGCCCGGCGACGTCATTAGCGAATAACCTACAAATTGTTCATTATGATATTCTAAGTCATACACATTGTAAGTAGGCTTTAACACATCTTTGATGAGACCGTTATCTATTTGATTTATTATTTGTAGGTATGTTTAAAATTATAACAGTTTTATCGTAGGTAACAAACTTTCGTAACCATAAACTTTCCAATTTGATTGTCATAAATAATTCAAAATAGTTTACTCTTTACTGTCTATTTGACATTTGTCATTTGTGAAATGACAGCTATCTTGTTCTTCTTCCTCTTTTTTTTTTTTTTTTCTCTTTGTTATTTTGACGATTCTCCTGTAAGTACCTACCATAAACGTGTCTAGCAAATTCACAAATTAACCTATCATTTCCTTTGGATATAATTTTGTTGTATTTTTATTTTTAACTAAAAATGTTTTTAAGTTATCCAGTAAAATAATGGTTTTGTAATGACTAATGAGTACCTAGTGAGCCTCACATCCAAGCCCTAATATTAAGTAGGAATCTTTAGTTCGTTTAGTTTTAATTTTATAATTATTTATTATTCTTATATATTATATTATTATTATTTAAATTTTATATTACAATTGTCATATCTATAATTAACTGGTATGAGTATGGATGACTTAAATAGTAGTTTTTTTTTCCTGCTCTTCATCATCGAGTTTTGAAAGTGCGCGTAGTTCATCTCACTCTAATTCACCTCCTACTTTGTGTGATCAACTTTCCAATATTTTCCATCACCACAACTCTAACCTTAACATAGCACACATTAATGCCCAAAGCATTCCTAGTCATTACCCTGATCTCCTTGCTTCCTTCAGCGAACGGGTAAGGGTGGCGGTGGGGTTGCCATATATCTCCGCGCTGATATTGATTATAGAATCTTGAATATGTCTCCTTCGTCTTATTCAGAATCAGCGGAATATCTGGCCATTGAAATTGTTGCTCATCATACTAAAATGCTCCTGATTGTGTTGTATAGCCCTAATTCTCGTATCGATTATTTTGACTCTCTTGACATTCTTCTTACAAATCTTCGTCCAAATTATCAACATGTCATAATCATGGGTGATTTTAACACTTGCCTGCTCAAGAATAACCATCGGTCAGGAAAACTACAGTCGCTTCTAACTTCCTACAACCTGCATATCCTTCCTTCCGCTCCTACCCACTATTCTCCTGACTGTACCCCCTCACTATTAGATCTTATGATTGTTTCTTCTCCTAATAACGTAGCTACTCATGGACAGCTTGATGCTCCTTTTTCATATCATGACCTTGTCTTCTTATCTTATAAAATAAAACCCCCTAAACGTAAACCCCAATCCTTCTTCCTACGTAGTTTTAATAATATCGATCACCAAGCGCTTGAACTCGATGCTAAAAATTTGGACTGGACATCTGTGCTTCAATGCTCAAATATAAACGACAAAGTTGAGTGTTTTAACAATATAATTTTAAAACTGTATGATCACCACGCTCCTGTCAAGAGAGTCAAAATAAAGCACAATCCGGCTCCATGGCTTACTGAAGCCATCAAGGAGCAAATGGCGCAACGTGATAAGGCCAAGAGGAAATTTAAACGTTTTCCTAACGAAGCCAACCACACCAAGTTTAAATTTCTACGTAATCGCTGCAATCATTTATGTCGCGATGCCAAGCGACGATATTTTTACTCCTCTCTCCAAAACCGTGGCACTGCAGATATCTGGAAATTCCTTAAATCCGTTGGTATTGGCAAAACTCCTGTCTCCTCTTCCAATTATTATGATTTGAATGCCCTTAATAAACATTTCTCTCAGCCCCCTGTGACTTTAAGTGCTAGTGCTAAAATCAATACTTTGCAATCTCTGTCCAACCTATCTGTCACCTGTCCATCCTTTTCCTTTATTCCTTGCACGGAAGCTAAGGTCAGATTGGCAGTTTTATCAATTTCTTCGGAGGCAGCTGGTTGTGATAAGATTTGTTCTAAAATGATTAAACTGATTCTCCCTTTCTTATTACCTATTTTAACTCATATCTTTAACTTCTCTTTATCCTCTTGCTGTTTCCCACAATCCTGGAAAATAGCAAATATCCTTCCTCTACCGAAAGTAAATAATCCTACTTCTTTATCATGTTTTCGTCCCATATCCATACTGCCATTCCTATCTAAGGTTTTAGAACATATTGTCCACCAGCAGCTCTCTACGTTTTTGATTCAAAATAAACTAATAAATACACTACAATCTGGCTTTCGTACTGGTCATAGCACTGTTTCTGCACTTATAAATGTCACTGATGACATTCGGTGGGCCATGGAAAATAAATCTCTTACTGTCCTTGTTCTTTTAGATTTCAGCAATGCCTTCAATTCTATTAACTTCGATATCCTAGTCGGTATGCTCCAGTCTCTTAATATGTCCCCTTCTGCCCTGTCCTGGTTCAACTCCTACCTTCGGGGACGCTCGCAGCGAGTTCAGGTCAATGACAATTTCTCAGATTGGTGCTATCTTGATGCGGGTGTTCCCCAAGGTGGGGTGCTTTCTCCTCTTCTCTTTTCCATTTTCATTAACTTCATTACTAAGGTAATAGTGGCTAAATATCATCTCTATGCTGACGATCTTCAGATATACCATCATTTCACTATTCCTCATGCAGCATCTGCTATAGCTCTTATTAATGATGATCTAAGTCGAATCAGTGAATGGGCACAATCATTTGGTCTACTTGTAAACCCTGCTAAAACAAAGTCATTATTAATAGGTAGCAGGCGGATGTTAGCACTACTGAATAAAACAGCACTTCCTCCCATTAGTCTAAACGGTTCATTAATTCCCTTTTCCGACTCTGCCAAAAACCTGGGAGTTATCTTTGACTCTCACCTATCTTGGAATGCCAATACCAACAATGTTAGTCGTAAAGTTTACCATACCCTTCATTCACTCAAGCTACTCCAAAACTTCCTTCCAGCTCCTACTAAAATTCTTTTGGCACAAACCTTGATTCAACCCATAATTGATTATGCTGATGTCTGTTACCTGGATGCAAATGAGGAGATCCTAAACAAGTTAGAACGTTTGCAGAATCTCTCCATACGTTTTATTTTTGGATTAAAGAAACGAGACCATGTATCCCAATACAGAAAGCAGCTCCAGTGGCTTCCTATTCGCCTTCGCAGAAATTACCGCATACTATGTTTTCTTTTCAATACTTTATTTAGTCCCTCTTCCCCTTCTTACTTAAATGAGCGCTTCTCCTTTCCCAATTTTCACAACTTATCCTGTAGACCCTTTAGACGCACTCTTCTAGATATCCCTTCCCATCGCACTGACTTTTTTGCCTACTCCTTTACAGTGCACGCAGCTAAGCTCTGGAACTCGCTACCAACGCAGATACGTGAGAGTAAGACACTTGGGCTTTTTAAGAAAAGGCTACGTGAGCACTATCTTAGCCTAGCCTGACATCAAACATACTTTTATTAGTGTCATACAATATTATTGATTATTATATTTTATAAGTCTGTAGTTTCATCCAATATTTTATTGCAATTGTAATGATTATAATATAATATATTAGTATATAATATATTTATGTAAGTATTCGTATATTATATTTATGCATTCATTTATAATTATTATAATAAGTAAATTGTAGTAGTACGCACCATATATTGTTACTTTTATAACTTTAAGTTTTCCTGTATCAGGTCTGCTGGAAGAAATTCCAATTTGGAATAAGTAGCACCTGTGTACAAAACTGTTTTCTGTTTTTAATTTGTCAATGCCAATGTTTTACTGTGTGTACATAAATTATTAAATAAATAAAAATAAATAAAATAAAAAAGTAAAAATTTAGGATTGTATGTATTTTTAATTACCACATTATAAAAAAACTAGCTTTTGCCCGCGACTTCGTCCGCGTGGAACAATACTTTGGGATATCGCTGAAATTTACCCGCGACTTTATTTATGACTAACGAAAGCGGAATCCTATTTTTTTAAACGGAACCCTAAAATAAAAGTAGCCTATGTTAGACCCTATAACATCAGCTATCTGCTAGTGAAAGTCCCGTGAAAATCGGTCCAGCCGTTTCAGAGATTAGTCGGAACAAACAGACAGACAGACGGACAGACAAAATTTTTTAAAAAATGTATTTTATTGTAAGTACCGAATATACTTTCAGATTCATTATGTAAAAAGCTGTTAATTTGAAGTTACAAACAGACACTTAAATTGTATTTAACTGTATAGATGTATAGATATTAGAATGTATTATATTTTAAGATATTATCAATTTGATGTTTATAAAATAACTAAACTATTTAACTAAACTAAACTAAACTAAACATTAACCCGCACGCGCACCCCGCCTTGGTGACGCCCACTTCGCAACGGGCCGTGCAGCAGAAATCGTAATATTTTAATTTCGCCATAACGTCAAAACCAAACGTCCAATTTTAATCATTCAAAGACCAAATATTATCTACATAAACTGTACTTAGTGATGAAATAATTTATTTTGATAAGGATTAATAACATGAGTAAAATAAACGCGTTTAAATGTAGTCCAAAAAAAATTTAAGATTTCTAAATAAAAAAATGGTTGTTGTGCCTCACTCGACATAGATAGGTATAGTGTGTCGCGGACTTTTTTGTAGATATTTATAAGATCTACAATTAATTAGAACATTTTATGGTTCTATCTTTTATAGTTTAGGCAGCGTACGCAAAATAAGTAACTTTTCTGGTTGATTTTTTACACCTTGTGTCCGAAAAACCCAAATATCTTACGGAACCCTATTTTTTTCCAAAATAAAATTTAGCCTATGTTACTCGTGGATAATGTAGCTTTCGAATGGTGAAAGAATTTTTGAAATCGGTCCAGTACTTTTTGAGCCTATTCATTACAAACAAACAAACAAACAAACATACAAACAAAGTTTTCCTCTTTATAATATTAGTGTAGATTATTATATATATATATATATATATATATATATATATATATATATATATATATATATATATATATATATTATATAATATATAGTGTAGATAATCTAACAAAAAATAATGTGTTAAACTATAGGCAGCATATTCAAGTCCGAACTCAAGAGTGGTTACTTCGCTCGGAGAATACTGTATAAATCATCCATTAACGGATGTAAAGGCCTAAGTTTTTATAATTTCACGAAAGTACGTCGCCAATTACCTTTATAATATTACCTATAGACGGGGCATAAAAAGTATCTACTTTTGAGGCTGTTTGGGGCAGTAGACGTTTGACATATTTTGTCATTTTGACATTTGCTTTCCGCAGATCAGTCCACATTTTATTGACAAAATCTTCTGGAATCAAGACGGCGTAACTTTTTTGTATGATATTTTTTTCTGTCAAATGTACGTCATATGATAGAGTAGAAGTAAATAGCGTAATTAATATTGTTGTTCCAACACGGGAACCCACGACCACCGGAGTCGAGAGCTAAGCTCTAAACCACTGGACCACGTAGGCGCCGAGGGACATAAACAAGTAGCGGTACTTAAAGTGCGATTCAAATGAGAAAAGGATCGAGTCGGCGCCATATTGTTTCGAATTTAGACTGTTGTGATAGTTAAATTTATGTTTAGATAATTGATTAAGTACTATTTAACGTTTTTATTTAAATTCGATGCAAGATTTTTAATAAATATATACATAAGTTTTTCTGCAAATCGCACTTTTCAAGTGATATTTGTCAGAAAAAGGTCATTGACGTTCCTATTCTCATTTGAAACGCATTATACCAAGCGAATTCGCTACATCTAGTAGATAAGTCGATCTTCGTTTTATATAGAGCGCCTCGTTAAGCTTAATACTTAGCTTAACAATACAAAATAAATGTTTTACTACGACGTTTTATACTTTACGTTTCTCATGAAATTTGTTATAGGGATCCGTAGTAACTACAAGGAACGCTTATAGTTTCGCTCTGTCCGTCTTTCTGTCCGTCTGTCCGTCCGTCCTTCATTGACTGATGTATCAACGCACAGGAGGCATTTGAAATTTAACTTAACAAAGATATTTTGCACACGTATTTCTCATCCACTAAGAAATAATTTTTCAAAATTCAACCCCCAAGGTGGCAAAATATTTTGTATGAATTTTTTTATTCCTTGAACATGCATGATGTTTAATGAATTGAGTACGGAAAAATAATGAGTTACGTATTTCAGCGTTTACAAAAAACTCATTATTTTTATGATCGGTGATCTACACTATGATTATGATTTCGGCTCCACGCCATCAGCGCTCATAAGCAAGTTTCATCCGAACGCGCCCTTAGACATTTCCTGAAATACTCTTGACTAGGTTATACTTTGTAATACAGGTTTAAACCTTAATTTAGTGATAATTTAATTCGAAACAGTTTACAGGTTTTCACTTTTCTGGCTGATGTGTGCGCGAATGTTTCCATACGGTTTGGGCTCACAATATATCACTCGCGCTTCGCCTCGTGTAATGGAAAGTGAATGTTATAATGGGTTTCAGTGTTGGTAGGGTGAATGTAAATAACAACCTCTTTTTGGAACTCGGTTAAAATTAAAGAGCCTTATATGACGTTATAAAAATCTATTACGGATTTTCTGAGCTATTCTACTGGTTATGTTTAGACATTTAGACAAAGTAAGAGCTCCGTGGTCTAGTGGGTAGACCGTTTGGCTAGCACTCGAGAGAGTGCAGGTTCGAATCCCAGGTTGTAGCGTGTTGGTACACTTTTTCTTTTTCGGTGAGACTTTTTCAGATCTCAAGTACATTTTACGGGCGCTTTGTCGGTGAAGGAAAACATCATGAGGAAACCCACATGGTTAGCCCCAGACGTTTTGACCAGTCATTCCTCTGGACTAGGCTGACTGTGTTGTGAGAATGCCGATGCTTCGATACGACATTTAAAAACCAACTGTCCCTCACAACTCCCAGGAACTAGAGTATTTCAAGAGTGGTTACTTCGCTCGGAGAATACTGTATATAAAATATAAATCATCCATTAACGGATGAAAAAGCCTAAGTTTTTTTAGGTTTTTTTAAAATACATTTACTTTTCTTCCAGCCCCTGGAGGTTGTAGGTGTAGGTATTTATCTATCCCAGTTCATAGTTAAGACAGAACAAGATATGTTGAGCCAGCTAATACTAAATGCACTCTCTAAGTCGCTGAGGTAAATGACATCACAGAAACAGCTGATTTAAAGTGTAAGCAAAGACTTTGCCTAAATTACATAAAAACAATTAGCTGCGTGAAGTCAATGTCCTTAACAGCGCCGTAAAGAGCGTGTAATTTTTATTTAGTAAAATTATTATTTTATAAACTTGTAATTACTTTTCTGTCTATTTTTTTTACAATTGTCCTCTCTATTAAATAGCTTTTAATTTTCCACAACCCTGCTTCAATTAGGTACATTGCGATAACTCACGTCGCAGAGCCGCGGAAGTACTTAGGTACATAAAAATAATTGGGACTCTATTTACTTTGTGGCCCCAAAAATAATTGCAATCAGCCTCATTTGGAAGGTCTTTGTAAAATGTGGCATGTATTATTCACACCCTTTATAAGTATCTAGGTACTTAAATTAATAAAGTTGTTTTAATCTTAATAAAGTCTACACTTTTTATAAACAATTATAATTTTATAAATTATAACTTATGCAGCCTGAAAAAAAAGTTATTTATTTATTTACTAGATGTTGCCCGCAACTTACGCGCTAAACGCGGGAACCGTACATTTTGCCGCAATAAAAATTAGCCTATGTCCTTCCCTGTAGTTGGCTGGTAGAGGTTGCTTATTAGCAATAAGTTCGCCTTTTGTACATCATTTTATGTAAAATTTTAGTAAAAATTGTTAAATTTTGTAGTTTTTTGTCCTTCCCTGTGGTCTACTCTACATCTGTGCCAAATTTCATAAAAATCGGTCCAGTAGTTTCGGAGCCTATTCAATGCAAACAAACAAACTTTTCCTCTTTATTATATTGGTATAGATTATTATTTATAACCCGACAAGTGACTATGTGCTTCCTACTACTATTATAAATGTGAAAGTTTGTGAGGAATTGAGGATGGATGTATGGTTGGATGGACGGATGTTTGTTACTCTTTCATGCAAAAACTACTAACGAATTTCGATGTTTGGTACGGACTACGGTAGTAGTTTAGGCTCCGGATTAAAACATAGGCTACTTTTTATCCTGAAAAACTACAGTGTTCCCTTGGGACACTTTATTTACCTACGCGAGCGGAGCCGCAGGCAAAAGCTAGTAGCTACATATAGGTAGGTAATATAATATACTTACAGATTATATGTATATGTCACCGTAAAATTGTAAAAACCGTTAGATTGTAATATTACTAGAGATATTATAATATGCTGACAGATTGTCAAATACAAATTTCAAAAACACAAACTGTACGCATTATTTTTCGTTATAAGTAATTATCATTATGTAAAAGCAAACAAATATGGCGGCGCGGGGCACATACCGTTTAACCCAGTTTAACCCAAAGGTTTAACCAATCGGCACGGTAAATATTACAATAATAAAGAAAAATAATGCGTACAATTGTATGGAGAAATTTATATTTGACAATCTGTCAACATATTATTATATCTCTAGTAATATTACAATCTATCGATTTTTACAATTTTACGTTGACATATACATACATACAGCGACAACCAAAATCATTACCCTTCCTTTTAGCTTTGCCGTAGTCGGGTAAAAACTAGATATGATCGAACATTTACTTGTGTAAAATACGAAATATGTTTTAGTAAAGAGCAATTTCAGTCACATTATTCAAATTTTGTAAAGAAACATTATTATTATTATTAAACAAAAGTTATAATTGGATAAGTCATCCGACTAGCGCCGCTCCAGAATTCTAGATCATAAATTACAAAATTAAGTTCGATTTCGTGTCGATATTATTTACTGGGGCGAAACATTGTAGGGCGGAAATATATAGCAGGGCGAAACGTCGCGTTACGGGGCAAGAAACGACAGGCGAGTGTTTATTTGGGCCAACGAAAAAAGGCGGTGGCCGGATTTCCTTTTTAGGGTTCCGTATCAAAAGGGTAAAAACGTTCCCTATTACTGAGACTTCGCTGTCTGTCTGTCCGTCCGTCTGTCAGCAGGCTGTATCACGATGCGTAATAGCTAGAGAGAAGGTGTACTTCGGTTGCGGTTATATTCAACAAATATTAAAATGTTTAAGTTGGGCTCCAATTAGATATGAGCGCCGCGCCGGCGCGCCGCCGCCGCCGAAGATTTTGCCACGCCGCCGCCGCCGCGAAAATCTATCGGCGCGCCGAGTGAGCGAGAGGGATAGTCATAATGTGAATTTCAGTTAGTGACTATGATCATTCATACTACCCAAGTCATATATTGTATACTAATATTATAAAGCTGAAGAGTCTGTTTGTTTATTTGTTTGAACGCGCTCATCTCAGGAACTACTGGTTCAAATCCTTTTTGTGTTTGATAGTCCATTTATCGATGAAGGCTTTAGGCTACATAACATCATGCTGCGACCTATAGGAGCGAAGAATCAGTGGAAGAAAATGTTGAAAAAATGGGGAAAATTATTCATCTTTGAGGGCTGGGCTGAGGAAAATTGTTAATTTATCGAAGTAGGCTTAAGGCTATATAACATCATGCTAAGATCAATACGAGCGGTGCACCAATGTTACAAAATCGTTTTTTTTTTCCTTTTGAGAGCTTTCGCTGCATACGCTGCGGAAAGGGTTAAAGTTTCGCTGAAATTATGTCTAGCAGAATTTTTCTCAATAATAATGTACGGCGTGCGGCGGGCAGTCGTGAGGTGGAAGCGCCTCTCCTTCTACGTAAATGAAATCGCGGGTAAATTTTAGCGTTATCCGAAAGTAACTGTTCTACGCGGACGAAGTCAAAAAAACGCGGACGAAGGCGGGCAAAAGCTAGTATACCTATATAGACCTTACTTCTTTCATGCTTTAGACGAGAAGAAGGTGGTTAACCTCCACATAACTCATTGAAAGGGAAATGAGCATGAAAGACAACAATATGTTTACTAAAAAGGCACTTCTACTGATACTGCGTTAATGGAGCTAGTAGATCGCATTGATATAGCCATTGAGAAGTTTGCGCTAAGCGCCTTTATAGACATTGAACACCTCAAATTCAACCCTGATAGCCTGGCTTCAAGAAATGTAGATCCAACTACAATAGAGTGTCAATCAAATCCACGCTTAACAACAGCGTAGCGTCATCAAATATCATGGACTTGACACTCAGGAGCAAATTGACCCAAAGATGCACACAGGAAGGGGTGGGGTACTGTCGCCGCTGGAGTAGTCCCTGGTAGTGAATGGGCTGCTAAAAGAACTGAACGATAGAAGGTTCTATGCTCAAGGATACGCTGACGATCTAATAATAATAATAGCTCCCAACACCCATTTCGGTGACGGTGACTGGTTTATTTTTCTCGTGCCCTGGTATGTGCGCAGTATACAAGATCACTCTCTCTTCCTTTAATCTCGTAACCCAGTTAACCGACATGACTGACGAGAATGATTTCTCGACCTCTTATGCCTATCCGATGCATGGATCATCTTTCTTGTCAGACAATCCGGTGATTAACCTGCATTGCCATAAGTTCCTAACCAAAGTTAAAAACAACTTTTTTTTCGTTGTTCCAATGTGGTGATCGATCCCACGACCTTCGAGTCGAAAGCCACGATCTAAACCATTGGACTACGGAGGCTGAGAACCTCGCGATACTAGTGATGAGCAAATGCGCATCAGTAGTCGCTGGGATAATGTAATAAGCATTGCAGAAAGTCATCGAAAATCGGTATAAAAGGTCAAGCTAACAGTCAACGCTAATAAGACAGTCTTAATAACCTACATCAAAAAGAGGAAGTTGGAGGGACTAAAACCCCCAACAATCTTAGGGAGAACTACCACGTTTGCAAACGAGGTCAAATATCTTGATAATGATTACTTGGAATAAGTACATCGCGGATATTTTGAAAAAAGCAAGATGTGCTCTGGAGGAAGCTCGAGACTTGTCAGCTCTAAATGAGGCCTTCAGTCGAAGGCAATGCTATGCGTGGTTATACACAGCTATAGTGAGGCTGATTGTCAGATATTGCGAAGTGTGATATGCCACACTACGTTGTTCTCAGGGCAATGACGGCAGGTAGGATGAAACAGGCCTCCATTCTACTTGGACAACTGCAACAATCTCTTCTTAAGAGACCTGTCATGGCCATGCCATCTGACGCCATGATCAAGATGCATAGCTTCTAGAAGCTATATCCAGTTTTCATAAATTCTAGGGAGGATTGGGTCCCAATTAATGTCCACCTTAAGAACATAATTTGGTTCACGGACAGATCAAGGAAAGACAACCGGTATAGCGCTAGACCACGGGGGCGTGCCACCTACAGGCAGATATGCTTGTTTGGGAGATTTTGTACCGTGTTTCAGGCTGAGATCTCCGCTATTATTGGTTATTCACTAGAGAGCCTACGCAATCAGTTATATAAATGGCTTCGACGTCAGTTGTTGAAAATGTAAACGTCGAAAATAAATAAAAAAGATTACAGTGATAATTCTTTGGAATCAAAGCACAGTTAACTGCCAATTACAAAGTAGTTCCTACTTTGAAATTTTATTATAACGTTGTCTTTTTCATCAATACAAAAAGAGCCATAAATTGTATTTATTGCATTGTAATTGTAAGTAACCCAAATAAAAGTATTTTACGAGTATAACTAAGAATGAACTTCACTTTTTTTTCTACCAAGTACAAATTTCAATCCTTTCAAGGTCACGCCGCCGACGCCGCCGCCGCCGACCCAAAAAAGCCGGCGCGCCGCCGCCGACCTACCACCCATCGGCGCTCATATCTAGCTCCAATACAACAAACGTGAATTTTTAGACGTACGGAACCCATATGCGCGAGTTCGGCTCGCAATTGGACGGTTTTTAGGTCTTGTATAAAAATAGACAGTTATTAAGCCGCATAAAACATTTGGACATAATGTTATTTATATTACTGGACATAACGTTTTTCATCTGTACCGAAAAACCCTGGGGGGCAATTCTGCTAAATAAAACCTGCATTAATACAATTACAATCAAGTCTCGACACGCTTGCACTCTCAAAAGCTGTTTTTATGAACGTTAAACCAACGTGAAACGCGCTCTGATTGGTCGAAGCGGCATAAAATCCGTTCACGGTAACATGACGCTACACTTTCAATCCAAACAAAGTGAAGTTGACTGTTTAAATTGCTTACTTTAAATACGAGAATTGAGGTTATAATTATTATGATCATGCATTTACTTTTGCCTACCACATTTTTGAAAATAAAATATTCTTATTTCGAACCTAACGGAGGACCACACCATTAAATGTTTGAAAACAAAAAATAAACCTCAAAATAGCTATGTAACAGCGTTTTTCTACACCAAAATAGAGAAGCTGCATTCCCATTTCCGAACGAGTAACTTCGAAGTTCAAACTTCGACTGGGAATAAACAAAAACACTCGGTGATTGGGAATTCGGTGACCTGATTACTGGAAACCGAAGAGAGACTAAATTTACAGGAAAAACGTGAGGTTTCGACAATAGTACGCTTTCAACGCTTTCAATGAATCACTTTTAAAGTTTAAAAGAACGTTTCTATTGCCGTAGGGATTTTAAAATCATTTTAGCTTCACGCGACGACTTTTAGGCTGGGACTATATGCTCCGGAATTCGGAACGCCGTTGAAAATTCAGAGCAGTAAAGTTAGAACTCTGGGCTAATACAATAGAGTTGAAAATCGAACACATGGGTGTCGAGTCAAATGTCAATATCATAATATATGACAGCTTGACGCTCGAAACTTCCATTCCGGATTCCGCGGAAAATTCAACGCTCTGAAAATAGAACTGAAGAAAATAGAGTTCGATTTTCAGCTCTATTGTATTAAAGCGCAGAGTTCTATTTTCAATGCTCTGAAATTTTCCCGGCCTTCCGAATTCCAGATCGTATAGTCACAGCCTTTATGCGGTGATTAGTACGGCGTAATAAGAAAGCTTATATTTAAAATAAGTGAACATTTCTCCATTCAATACTTTAATATTTGGAAAAAACATTATCGGAATGCTCCGCGTGCTTTTTAGCACAAACCAGTAATTTAAGCTATTTATTGAGAGATAAATAAAAATTGCAACAGAATAGGCAATACGATTTTTACGAAAAAGTCTAAAACGAAACACACTACTTCATAACATATTTTCCGGCAAAATTAACATTCTCCAGATGTTTCTGTTCACCAGGAGAGGGTCTCATCAAAATGTAATCAAACTATTTTATCATACGCCATACTCTCCATGAATATATTCTTTGCCATGTTGTATAACGTAATTTTTAGAAGATATAATGTCAAACATGAAAATGACAGTGACATTTAAGCTTATGATAGTTTTTTTTTTAAATTATATAGCGTCGGCTTATAACCATTTCCCAGTGTCAGGTTAAAAATGCGGGAAACAAAATATTCGTTAAAATTTTCATCACCATATTTCTAAATCAAATCCAGTCCAAAGTCTAGTTAAAGTCCAAATAAATAATCAGGGTAGTCAATGAGTTAAGTCAGTCGATTCAGTAAAATGGTAGACGCTTTACTGAAACTTCCTAGGTAGTTTTGGCGAGAAAACCCAAAAAAAGCACGTATTTTGTAGTTGTATCACTTGCCTACACTTGTGCACGTCACCGAATATCTAACGGTTAATATTCTACCAATATTACACATAAAAACCGAAATAACATAAATTTTGAAAGAAATACAAATACACAACTTTGCTGATTGACATTCCCGGCTAAACTCCCGATAGTTATGTGATGAATTAAGTTAGCCAGAGGGCTGTTTAGTACCCCCTGGCTAGTACGTACCCCACGTCCCCGTAGGATACTGTATTTACGCAGGCGGAGCCGCGGGTAAAAGCTAGTTGAACAATAAATAAACGTTTAAGCCCGAAGTTGCTGGCTCGGACGTAAAGTTGAGGTTTCATTTCGCACTGTTGATGGTTTTTGTTTCGTATGACTGCCCCAGGGTTGTCAAAAACTCAAAAATTTCTGAACGGATGGTGTAGTAGTATTTTAAGCTCTGGAATAAATCTACTATTATAAATGTTAATGTTTGTGAGGATGGATGGATAGATGTTACTCTTACACGCAATACCTAACTACTGAACGGATTTCGATGAAATTTGGTATGATATTAGTTTAGGCTCTGGATTAAAACAGAAAACTTTTTATACATGTGGACAGCATGTGACTTGAGCGTCACTTAATTTAACTATCGTTTCAGGATTGTCCGTAAGTGCATTTAGGGATTCTACACAATATGGCCAATTATAAAGGCAAACACTTGACTGATTTTCTCAAAAACTTGCGTGTGGCAGCCCTACCGGGTAGTATCGAATATCCATCATTAATTTCATACAGATACACGCGCTCCGCTGGGCATCCCGGACTCGGCCTGTTTTCCCGGATTTCGCCTGGATCGGTAACTAATAATTCCTAATATGTGGGTTATGGCTCTTTGGCTCTTTGATCTACGTGAGCTTTGAAATAAAGGCGTTCAAGTTTGTAACCTAAATTAGAAAATGTATTTTGTATTTTAGAAAAGTTACTGAATCCCCCAATATTTTTGGCTTATTGCTAATTGCACCTAAAACCCTTTACCCTACATTTAGGGTAGGCAACAGAGGAGTAAATCAATCTAATCGCCTTTTTAGTCTGAGATCATAATTCTAAAGAGCCCTTCTAAAATGTGTTTTTTTTTCTGAGTATTATACATATAAAGTCGAAACTCGTACTATGTTTGTTTGAATGTTTGTAGCCTGTATTAAAGCAAATCAACAACAAAAAAAACAATAGGTTCCGGAAGTGCCGGCAGAAGTGAAAACTTGAAAATTAAACTGGAAAAACCGCCATATAGGTTAAAAGATACCAACTAAAATTCATGATATGCTCGCGTAAGGGAACTAACACAGCAAACAGTTGTAAGTTGCATCTTACGAATTTTCGATCAGGTCATATCCTGACGCGAGTTTAACATTTTTACCCATCCCAAGAAAAGTGCACAACGCCGCTGAAGGATTTTTCACTTCAAATAACCTGAAAAATGTATGACCTGTTAGATTGACAGATTTCCTTATGAGCGATGAAAATCGCGGGCAACAGTCGTAGCAACGATAAGCAACATTTGCTTGTTGCAACAGAGAAGTTGCAAGTGCGTTGCCGGCCTTTTAGGAGGGAATACGCTCCCTTCTTTAAGGTTTTCAGGTCGTAATGGTCCGGAAATACTGCTGGCGACAGCTGTTAATTCCAGTTTTACAGTGTGCGGTAGAAAGCTTCGGGTAAAGCGCACTGTGGAGGCCTGCCACTCATCAAGGCGAAAAGTTGCAGCAGGAATAAGTCCGAACAATAGGGAATACATATGCATTATGCACGTATTTTTTTTATTTTTTTTTTATTTTTTTATATATATAGATCTATCTTGTTTGGTAAACCGTATGGTAAAATCAGTTTTTTGATATCATTAAAAATAACGAAGATATTAACGTTTAAAGTAGTCTGTTAGACAGAGAGATCGGACGTGTACCGTGACGTCACATAACACGACTTTCATAGAAAGTTCATACTAAATTTCGTTTTGCCAGAAAGAGATAGATTACAAACTTTGTCCGCTCATATCTTGGTCATTTATCAACAGATATTGAAAATTTTCTCGCCATTTCCTTTATTTTTCAGTCTAGTATCATATTATTATGTTTTAAGCTATTTTTATGTTTTATGCATATCCCCTATTCCTTGGTACAATATTATAGTGAATAAAGTTATTGCAGCGTTCACATCATCGCGGTGGGAACTGACCCTTATATTATAACGATGTCATTATTACCACACATTTAATACTATAACTAAGTTCAGAGAGCTTAATCTTTAAAGCTTTACGTAACGCAAGTAACCGAAGCTCGACCGCGAGGATTAGTGTGTTCTACACTTTCATTTATTTTGTGGAAAATAATAAAAGAAAGTAAACTATTAATAACGAGTGCTGTGTCCAGCTGACGCGAACGGTGGCGCGAGCCAAGTGGAAGTTTTATTAAAAAAACTCCTGTGACAAGCCAAATTGTTTATGAGGCTTTTATTAAAGAACGTGTGTACCCGTATTAAATACGTTTTATTTTTTATGTTTAAGCCTTAATTTGACTAGAACACATACTTAATTTGACTTTTAAGCACATAGATTATATTAAAAAGAGGTAGATAGGGTATTGCGCGTAAAATGTGAAGACTCAAATTGGCCCGACACAATTTTATCCATTTATATTCATAATTACAGTAGCTAGAAGGGCGGACAGACGGACAGACAGAGAGAAACTGAAAGTTTTCATTGTACTACGAAACCCACCACAGAAGAATTTCGTGGCACCAACCCCAATCATATCGTTCAGTTTATGAGCAGCATAGGCCTGGGGCAGGTACCATAACGCGAAGGAGTCACAAAAGATCCACTTAGGTCGCAGTGACGTCAGCCTCGATTTTGATCTGCCTTCGGAAGGAGGAAAAAACAACGGAGCCCTAAAAAAGGGATTCCGTAATACTTAAGGAACCCTTATAGTTTCGCTCTGACCGTCTGTCTGTCTGTCCGCGTCTCTAGCTCCTGTAATTATGAATATAAATTGATGAAATTTGGTGCAGTTAAATATTGTGTATAGATCACGGTTTCGGGATCATAAAAAAATAATAATTTTATATTTTAGGGGTGGCTCTCCATACATGTGAATTGTGAAGTGGGGATGAAAAATATTTTTTCACTCTACCCCCATCGTGTGGGGTACCGTAGAATAGGTCTTTTAAAATAAAGGCAAGGTTTCATACGTTACTTTTTTATAAAGTTGACCATTTTCAAGTAATCGGCCTCCAAAGTAGTTTGTAAGTTGGTCCCCCCCCTAGCATTTTAAAACTATAGGAGATAGAAACTTGCAAATTTTCATGCTGATCATCATGCTAAAAACTAAATCGGACAGTAACTTTTGGAGTATTTAAAAAAAAAGCATATTACGCGTTTATAGTTACGGAACCCTCCTTAGACATCTCCTGACATGCTCTTGGTTAGGTTATTTATCATAATTTATGTCATAATTTTTATAAACGGCATTGTCAATAGCAAACAGTTGTTCTAAACCACAAAGGCGTCATCTCCCGAGTCCTGGCAGGTTGCCAGAGTGAAATTGCAGCGTCGTGTTGTTCGCGTTATTATTTAGCTGTTATGTTAATAATATTATGATAATATCGTGTTTAAGACGGGACGCGATTATTGTGTTGTGTTTAAAAACTAGGAATAATCTCTGTTGTAGACATTTTAGTATTTTGGATGTAGTAATCTAAAAAGCATTACTTAGCATAATTAAATGCGAATAAAAAAACTTAGGCCTTTGCATCCGTTAATGGATGATTTATACAGTATTCTCCGAGCGAAGTAACCACTCTTGAAATACTGTAGTGCCTGGGAACTGTCCCAAACCAACTGTGGTTTGGAATGTCGTTTGGTTTGGTTTTTAAATGTCGTATGGTTGCCCAAGCACATACGGCATTCTCACAACATAGTCAGCCTAGTCCAGAGGAATGAACTGGTCAATACGTCTGGGGCCATCTTTGTGCGGGTTTCCTCACGATGTTTTCCTTCACCGTTAGAGCGTCCGTATAATGTACTTGAAAGTCTCATTGGTACACGCCTCAACCTGGGATTCGAACCTGCAATCTCTCGAGTGCGAACCAAACGGTCTACCCACTAGGCTGTAGCCTAGTGGGTAGACCGTTTGGTTAGCTCCTCGAATGCGAAATATATTTTTGAAAAAAGATACAATATAGAACCTCTGTCTTTTCCCTACCTATACAGTTAAAAAGTAACTAAAACAAAATAAAATATAATTGCCTAAATGCAATTTTGTCACGCAGAGTTAGCATTTTCGGCATCTAAAACTGCTCTGGGGCAGAACAGCCGCATAGCTATCCCATCGAAACTGATTATTGACGAAGCATTTGTACATCTTCTTATATATTTTTGACAATGTTAAAACACTGATTTAGACATTGGCTGTGTTAGCGCTTGCTAGCGCTAAAGAAAAAAAAAGCAGATTAATTATCGGCCAGGACACATTTGCTAACTCCAATACTGCTAACATAATCCGCCATTTTGCTAATTAATTAATGCCAGCGGTCGCCATTTTGCTTACGTTTTTTTGTTAGCGCTATTTTTCGCGGACCACAGCCATTGCCATTGATTTGACTGCGCTGCCCCGGGGTAGTTTTAGATGCCGAAAAGTCTATTAGTTTTTTGCTGCTGTTTCACAATATTCTAATAAGTGTCAGAATACCTATAGGTAGCCTATGTTTTGTCCCTGTCTCTCGATATGAAGTAAGCAGCGACAAAACTTCCGAATAAGCTATCCGACTCATAGATTGTGAAACGGGCCCTTAGAATCGATCATTAGATACTTTTTACGGTTCCTTTCCTCGAAAGTAAAAAAACGGAACCCTTATAGGATCACTGTCGTCTGTCTGTCAAGACCCTTTTTCTCAGGAACGCGTTGAGGTATCAATCTGGAATTTATATCAAATACTCAGGTCCCTTGGAGCTGTGAAAAAATCAAACTTCGAAGCCAACGCAATCAAAAGATGCAGTTTATGCAGCAAATTCTCGACACTCGCAAACTCAAAACCTACAGGGTACTTCCTGTGAACTCAGAATCTTGAAATTTGGTACGAAGCAACGTCATATAGCACAGATAAGGGGAAAATTGCGAAAACTGTAAATTTTTTGTTAATCATATGATACAAATATTTTTTAATAATTTTACACTTACCCCTTTCCTCATGAACGCGTAGAGATTCATATCAAATACTCAGGTCTATAATACCTTTACGGAACCCTCGGTGCATGAGTTCGCTCGCACTTGGCCGGTTTTTTTTCTTTAAAACCCCTACTTTCTAAGCTTCATCGAAATAAATGTTGCAGCAACCAGTTCTATAATTATGAGAAAATGGCCACTTGACAAGCTCGGCTTCCGTACGTCTAGATTCCAGGTACTGCCAAGTCCCAAGTGCTGCCATTTCACTTACTGCTGGTGAAAGTCTGACTGGTTCTAGGGTTTTTATGTGACCTGGCAGCTCATCAATACCTTACTGAGTATATTATGTTTTCTTTGAGGTTTTTTATATTAAATCAATTAAATACTTCCGTGCTCCTTCGATAGTCGCGGTCGCTTGAAACTTGGAAGTTTCATAGAGACTTTAAAGGTAGTTTTTTTCTCTACGTAATTTCTACAAAACATAATAAGTACCTAATTACTTATCGAAATACTATCGCTAAATATGACGACCTCTGTGGATCAAAAGTTAGCGCGTCGGTGCTAAAGCCGGACGTCGCAGTTCGAATCTCGCTGAAGGAACAAAAAGTTTTTTCTGTGTTCCTGGCTCGTGACTCATGGATGTGTATCATAGCTGGACCGATTTTGATGAAACTTTTTGTATGTGTTCATTTGAGATTCATGTGGATGTGAGAATGGTTTGGATTTACAATAGGGAATATGCATAAAATATAAAAATTGCTTAAATATAATAATATGATACTAGACAGAAAAATAAAGAAAATGGCGAGAAAATTTTCAATATCTGTTGATAAATGAGCAAGATATAAGCGGTCAAAGTTTGTAATCTATCTCTTTCTAGCAAAACGAAATTTAGTATGAACTTTCTATGAAAGTCGTGTTATGTGACGTCACGATACACGTCGGATCTCTCTGTCTAATAGAACACTTTAAACGTTCATATCTTCGTTATTTTTAATGATATCAAAAAACTGATTTTACCATACGGTTTACCAAACAAGATAGATCTATATAAAAAAGTAAAAAAAATACGTGCTGCATATTCCCTATTGGACACGGTAGGTGGCTGCGTGGCTGGTGTGCGTTAGGAAATTTAATTTTAAACTTCTAAGGCGGTACGTAGTTTGCCGGGACAGCTAGTATACCTAATATGTGATCATAAATTCAAACAGTATGTCATGGGATACTCTTCCCAACTTATCTGTCCGGTAGTTGTGGTATAGTATACGGGTATGCGACCCCGGCTTCCCTAGCTATTACTGTCCTATCCCTTGCCCTCCTGGGCAGTAATATCCTACATTCCCTATTTCCCACTCTAACTTACCACTCTTCCTTTCCACACCACCTATCCTTCCCTTTCCCTATTCCTACCCTCTCCACCAATCCGTGGAAACGCAATGGATAATCAAAAATAATTTAATTATCCAAAATGGCGGCGATGTGGTTCGCCACCCACCACGTCTCGTTTCTCGCGGAGGCGAAAAGCGGACCATGGAGAGACGCTTGGCTACGTTGAATGTAAGAGGAGGAATGGATGGTAAGAATGAAAGTGGACGAAGCAAAAGAAGTATGTAAGGATCGTAGCTAGTGGAAAGAAGTGGTCTCTGCCTACCCCTACGGGAAAGAGGCGGTCCTGCCTACCCCTACAGGAAAAAGGCGTGATTATATGTATGTATGTATGTAAATTCAAACAGCCTACAAACTAAGAAATAAATTATTTGTATCTTTACTCTCTTGTTAAAAGAAGTATATTTATAAAAACTCAATCAAAAGAAAACCAACATAGACATTTGTATTTACAATGTTTTTGCGACTCAGCGGCTAATTGTTCTCTGAGAACATTCCAGATGTTCAATGGTAGTTTTTTCATATCTCTAGAAAATGAAGAGACATTTTTATTTCTGAATATTCACAGTAGTCAGTAATACCATATAGTTGAAAATATATTATGTATATGTCACGGTACAATTGTAAAAACCGTAAGATTGTAATAAAACTAACTAATGAAATTGAAAATGTTTAAAGACTGTGGACCCGAATATTCTGCTTATAATTTAACACATTATTTTTCGTTAGATACATTATAAATACATATAAAGAATCTTTCTACATATTTTACAATCTCGTTAGTTATATTAGAATCTAATTTTTACAATTTTACGGTGACATTGTATGTATACTTACGTTCAGAGAGAACGATCCAAATCGATTAAATTCTGAAAATGTTGACGTCCCCTTCAGCGGCCCATAGCAGCTGTTTTTCCACACAATCGTGGACACACCATAACATATAAATATTCTTTGCCATAACTTTCGAATTTCGATTTGTTTAAAGTACTACAAAGCAGTGCAGTGCAATCAAATCGAAAGCTTAACTATGTAGCTGTTTATCTGTTCCTCTTTCTTTAATCTGTGGAAAACTACATAACAGAAAAGTTGTAAGCATTGAAATGTCCATCAGTGGCGAGGGGTTCCTATAACTCCATTTCTATCGGCTTCCCTTACAGCTTACCTTTTGAAGACCCTCATTCAAATCCCTACCTATTATACAGGCTACGGCTTCCCTATGAAGGAGAACCAGCCTTCGCCACTGATGTCCATGTCAATAGCTTATACATATAGAATATCTGCTTTTGTGCAGCTTGCAGGTGCGTTACCGGTGTTTAAGGTGGTCTAGTTATTCATTTTTATTTTCGCTTCTTTCTTTCTCTGCGGGGTTTCGAATTGATGGACGAAAAATGTGGGTAGATGTAATTTGCAATATAAATCACGCGCTCGACTCGAAGATTTACCGTGGCTTGTACTTTGATTCATTAAAATACTCCGACAGGGAAATTTTTCGTGTTTCAATCACTAATTTATCAAGGTGTTTTTAAGTTGAGACGATTTCTAAACTTTTCACACGGGTAAAGGGCAACTTGGGGATACACCGAAACGAGACATTTAAGACGAGAAAACGACGAGATTTTTTGATTCTCGTCTTCGTCTCGTCTTAAATGAAGAGATAAAAGGGAAATCAACGAAATCAAGAAAAAAAAATCAAGAAATCAAACCAACGAAGGAGCATAGACGCACATTATAGACGTGGCGTGTTGATGCAAAGTGTCTCCAGTTAAATGGCCCCACTTTTTGTAGTTTTGGCAATTGATTTTGACAATTGAAGTACGGTAAAAACAAAATGGCTGACATTTGAGGTATGATGAAAACGAAGATGGCGTAACTTATTCTTGTATGAAGATTTGTTCTGTCAAATGTATGTAGGTACGTCATAGTCTTTGATCTATTTTGAGTTTCGAAATTTTTGCAAAGGAGACAAAAAGAAAGAGAAGGAGAAAAACGCATATAGGGAAAGATAAACTCATTTATTAATACTGTCATAACAAGCCAATAAATAATATCCATTATTAAAACCTCGGCATAATTCACCGAAACCGAACGTACATAAATAACACAAATTGGTGGTAAATTACCGAAATTGACTATTGAGATAAACGTCGCGGTCCCGGGTTCCAATTCCGGAATGGTATTAAATAGATTGTTCATTATGCTACAGTACCACCACATATTAAATAAAGAGGAACAGATAAACAGCTACGTAGTTAGCTTTCGATTTTATTGCTCTACAGTCGGCATACGATTGTGTGGAAAAATTGTAAGCCGTCGAAGGGGACGTCAAAATTTTTTAAATACTGAAAATAGAAATTTATTTCTAGAATACCCTAAAGGACACTGGGAATTTTGAGCCAATGAAAATTGTATTATGGGTTGTGGTTGACACTTTCTTAAACAGCGGGTCATAACGCCCAACGTCTTTTAAGCCACATACAAAGTTGTATCTCTCCCAAACGTATATTCAACATCTGAATTCAAAACCTCAATTCTCCTATTTAAAGTAGACTTAATTTTACTTTGTTTGGATTGAAAGTGTAGCGACATGTTACCACTATGAACGGATTTTATGTCGTTTCGACCAATCAGTGCGCGTTTCACGTTCATAAAAACACCGTTTGAGAGTGTAAGCGTATCGGGACTTGATTGTAATTGTATTCATCTACATTGTATCATTATACATCAGTCCCAATTCAGTTACTCACGAGTAGGGCTGCCATCCGTCCGGGTTTCCCCGGATTTGTCCTAGTTTAAAGGGCGTCCGGGGAGCGTCCGGGCCGGATTTTATTTGCTATCCGGTTTTTTGTAGGCAGAATTAGGAAGGCCTAAGTTTTTTTTTTGATTTGCAGCTATAATAAATCTTCCTTTCTTTTTGACATTGCCGTAGTCGGGTAAAAATTGTTCTATGTCCGGGTTTCGTACTCCAAAATCCGGGGTTTTCACGCGTCTTGTCCGGGGAGTCATATGTAAGATATGGCAACCCTACTCACGAGTCACGCGACAGAGCCAGTACATTATAGAGATTGATAGGCTGTGTCACTAGTCAGCTCTTCAGCCACTGGAAAACTGCCAGCGGGTATGTCGTCCTAAATTAGGACTTACACACCCGTATGAGGATGCATTTTAGGTTGGTGTACAAATCATCATCATTGCTAGATTTTCAATTTAGCTTGATTTTGGAGAATGAAGCTAAAAATCGTTTATAGCTAAATATCGTATTTGGCGGTACTTAATTCCTATATGAACTAGGTATAATTCATAATATAGGAATTAGGTAACCAAACATAGAACAGCCTCCGTGGTCTAGTGGTTAGAGCATTGGCTCTCGACTCGGAGGTCGTGGGTTCGATTCCGCCCCACTGGATTACGAGAATAAAGGAAGAGAGTGCTCTTGTGTACTGCGCACACACTTGGGCACTATAAAATGACTCCTGCGTAGCTGGCCTAGTTTCAATGAAACCGGCCACTGTCACCGAGATCGGTGGGGAGTTATAATAATAAACTACTTGATACTAATCTGCTGATGCGGATGATTATGGGGAAGGTAAACCATGGCTTACCATCTGATGGTATTTTCATTTACATTTTCCACTTTGTGGTAGAAGCTTCTAGTTTCTAGAACTATAGCGAATATCTTATTGGTGTCAGACTTTTGACATTAGTGCTGCGAATTGTTAGGACTTGTGACATTAGCGGCAAATTGTCGAAGTTGGCAAACAAATGACCTAAGCAACTTTACGACTCCACTTGAGCGACTTGCATTAGGTCATGGACAGACGCTGGGGCGGGAGCGATTATGAGAAATGTTTAACTCTTTTACAAAAAATATTAGGGAAACAGTTGACCTAAAGGCCATCCGTGCAACTTCCCGCTAAGCGCTTAAATTTTATCTAACGCGTCATTTTTGAGCTTATCGAGCTCAAAAATAAAAGTGCCTCTAAAAATTTTCAATAATAATTTTCTTTCATGAGACTTATGAGCTCTCCAAGAAGTCTGATAAAAGTTTAATAAAACACATTTTTTTTAATTTCAAACTTTTATAACTTTGGAATGAATCAACGAATGTTCACGCAATTGGCGGCAATCGATGCAGATTTTCATGTCCTTTGAAAGAATCGACAACAAAAAAATTTTAGATGAAAAATTTCGGAGTAATTTCGAAAAAAACACTTTTTTCAGTTTTCTTTCCTGTTTACATTATCAGTTGTGAAAATTTCAACTGTCTAGCTATCACGGATACAGTTTGGTGGACAGACGGACAGACGGACAGACGGGAAAGACAATGAAGTCCCGTTTTTACCCTTTTGGTACGGAACCTCAATTCACCCAGTATACCTAACTGTGTATTGTGTGCATAGTTTAACATACTATAACTGTTTAACCACTTTAGTTGTAGAACTAAAGACGTTTATTGCTTCAAAGTTTATAGTCCATGCAATAAAAGTGCTAACTGCTAAGCTATTTAGACCGTGCTGTAGATTCCTGCAAATCGTCTATATGTAGCAGGAGCTTAAGCTTATTAAAACCTCATCTTTATCAATTACCATCATTTACTGTCCGATATTGTGGAGAAAGTCGGGTGCAGTAACTGGTTTAGCAACATGTTAGCTTTTTGTGCAACTTCAATAACTATTATCAGATTATTTTTGCTCTCACAATATCTAACATTTCTATTGTAAGTACGAGTATATAACTATTATATAGTATAGAGACCTATAGAGGTTCGGTAAAACGAATTACGGATATTTTGGGCGTATGATCTACTGCTTATGTAAAGAAGTTTAAGCAGAAAAATAATTGTCATACAAAAAAATAATGTCTTTCTTTATATAGGCGAGTTTGCGTTTTGCGGAGTCACCCATATATTAGACGATTTTTTACTTTGAGTATGACAAATATTTTTTGCCTAAACGTCACACAAGCAGTGAATCATGTGCCCAAAGTATCCATAATAGATTTTCGGTAATACAAAAAAAATATTATATCCATTGACAATCATAGATTCTACAATGACGTCTAAATAAGAAATATTAAGGCCCACTTGCGCAGGTCCGGGTTAAAATATCATGTTCTCTCTTTCATAAATACGAAGAACGAGAGAGATCAAATGATAACCCAGGAGGGTTAACTTTAAACCCTGATCTGCACAAGTGGGCCTTACTGCCCGTAAGTTTGACGTGTCTGTCTGCGTGTCTGTGGGCCATCATAGCTTCCAAACGGATGAACCGATTTTGATCTAGTTATTTTTGTTTGAAAGCTGACATGGTCGAGAGTGTTTTTGGCTATAATTGATCATCATCAGCTCGCTCGCTGCTTGACATTTCGGGGGTAACTTATTCAAAGCTTTCACAGCGATCTTGTTTGTTTTAATCCAAAAAGCTATATGTTGTCTTACCTTCTTTTATTAAGGCGGGTAATTTCGACACGAAACAAGATTTCAGGGGGTGAGGTGTGGAGCGCCGGCAATGCGAATCTGAGACGCGCGGGGGAACTGTCCGCTCGCCCGCTCTCGCCGCGATCACTGTCTTGCGACATTATCGCTACGCCACAGTACAAAATATATTTAAGTAGTTCATTTTTGATTTGTTTTCATTACCTATAACATGTGAAATAATATTATTGTAATAAGAAACAAAAGCAGATGACCGAGTATTATTTATAATTATAAACTAGCGTAATTGAGTAGTATAATATAATGTGTTTCTTCTCGAGATTAAGATATTATTTTATTATATACTCGAGATTAATAAAATTAAATATATTATGTGCATAACAGCAGATAATATATTTAATTTTAAAAACTAAAAAAATTTGAATCAAATTTTTTTTCTGCCATTTTTTTCTTATCTTGTAAATTGTTATTTATCTAACCCGTCTGCCTACAATATGACGTAAAATACAACATCAAAAGTTTGCTCCTTCTACCGACAATCAGCTGTTGAAAGTATTATGAGGAGAATAAAATGAGGATCTTTTGATATATTATGTAAAACATAAAATTATTTATTCAGGTTTATTCAACGCAACAAGAAGAACGCAAAACATAAAATATTTGTAATTATTAATATTTGCTTGTAGCTCGGAGGGGTGCGGATTGCACTCCCCAAAAGGGATATTTTTTCGATGAAATTAAACCTTTTATATGCTACTAAAATATCTAAACCTCGAGACGAAATACACTGTATAGTGTGTAAAGTCTCGAGATTAGGATTTTACAAGCAGATACTAAGTGAAAATTTATCGGCAAAACACTTCCTTTTAGGGGTCGCACGTCTTTTTATCGGTTAATTCGAAAGAGTACTTACTTATAAATACCCGAGTAAAACACCCATGAAGGTTACTTGCATAGTTTTAAAATTATCTCAAAGTGAAAATTGTATCCCGCATTGATAAAAAAGTGAAAAAACGTTTTAATTAAAAAATTTTAAGGAATAGCCATAAATATACATTATTTAAAGAACATACAGAAAGCTACATTTTGAACCCTTTTCAAGTCGGCTAAGACTTATGGGGCCATAAAAACAAAGAAAATCGAATTTTATTTTTTATTTTTTTCTGACTAATTTTCGCAAAAGTCGCACCTACAATTTACATTAAAAGAAAGCTAGTGATCACCACTGATAAAATAATCAAATTCTAAAGAGGTGGAGAATCGTAGGAAAATGGTTTTGAAAATATGCGGGATGCGCGGGATTCATATTTAGAAAATTATATACTTTTTAGATACAGAAACTTCTTTTGGACTGTTCAGAACTTAAATAAGAACAATAAAAATGGATAATATAGATAAAAGGTCACATTTAAACCCTTTTTAGCGTGTAAAATAAAAACTGGTTATATAATTTTAGTTATTCTTTTTTTCTGAGCAAGTTCCGCTGAAGTAGCAGCTTCAACTAACATTAATATAACGCTCATACTCCCCACTACTATGTTAAGTTCGTTAAATTGGAGCAAGTGAGGTCACAAGTTGCCGTAATATAGTAACTCCTTAATGTTACACCGTTAAAAGGTGTAAAACGTTGAAATTAATTTTCCACATAAACATTTTCTAAAAAAAAAAACTTATTTTGCATGTGATTCTGTCCTATATTGGATGTGAAGTGAACAAAACGTTACAGGCTATTCATATTGAGAAATAAATATTACATCAAGTCTCCTTGCTTGCTCCTTGGCACAAAACAATAATATAAAGTTGGTTATGATTTCTATCACCTTGTAATGACATTGGAAAATATATATGGTTCTATAAAGAAGTCTTACTCGCATGTTATTTTAGTATAGATATTATAAAACGAACAATTCATGCATATAACGATGTTTTGATCACCACTAACTCTTAACCTGAACATTTTCGTGCTTTTAATATTTGCGTGTATGATGGAAACACAGGACAGTCTCTTTTTTAAATCATATTCTTTATTTACCTTTTCATTTTCACTTGTGGGTACTGAAGAAATAATAGGCGACACTGGAGCAGGAGGGTACAATAGGCCCTATTTCGCCAACTGCTTTACTGCTTACCACAAAATATTATACAGTTATAATGACAGTGATTAAAAAAAATACCACCGAAAAAACTGAAGAAAAAAAAACAAAGTGAGTATGAACGTAAGTGGGCAAATTCCTTGCGATTCATTCATTCTCGTCTTCAAAAATATTTATATCCCGATTCCCGAGACAGAATTATGTTCTGTACCTGCGTCAGATTTTCTTCTGCAAATTCAGCTTCGTCTTCAGTTTCGCTTTCATTTTCGCCTGTGATTATGTCGGGAGTATCAAGGAGAAGCATATCCCTGAACTGTTGTCGAATATGTATGCGTTTAATATAATTTTGTCGGTGATTTAGGCGAATTTCAGCCAAAACAGGATCAGATGACTGCAAAGCTCGGGTAAACAAATCTCTAATTCTCTTTCGCCTGGTCATCTTTCTAGTATGGTGCTCTCCGCTCTCGGTCACTGCGCCAAAACTTATTCCGCAGTTTGTTGCAAGAGCATGCTGACAGGTAAAGCTGAATTTTCAATAATGTCTTTCTCACGAATCAGTATCTTATGTATGGTGACTCTTATGTGTTGCAATCCATAAGTACTTACATATTTTTCTGCAATTTGTGTGCAGTAACTGCCAAACTTAGTACGTATATATTGATATATACTTATTGATGTAAGTCACAACTGAGAGCAACTAACAAATTGTGCATCCCATCTAGCAACCATTCTTCTAATCCTAAAATTTGGGAAACCTTGTGACGGTTCTTATCACTGAGAAGGATCCGTGCAGTATTACGGTCATTGGTCGTTCCCGCATTGACCTTGACGACATCGACTAACAATCCTAGTTGTTGCCTAATTTTTCTTTGGATCTCGGTTTTTTTAGCTTGGACGAGTTCTCCTTCTGCAGAGTTTTTCCGAACTCTCCAAGTTTGAACGTCTTTCTTGTAGAAAAGATGCAGAAAAAACTCTAAAACTCTGATTCAGCAGTGGAGAGGTGTTGTGATCCCATATTTAAGGGTGCCTTGATCGCATTTCCTGGATGCAACTAGTTCAAGGTTGTTAAAGTGAGAAGCTGTCACATCACAAATTGGGCATCTTAATTGTGAGTTTGTGTTTGTGATAACATTGAAAACTTTGCCATCTATCAAGCATAATGTTAGACGGGAGGTTGTCGTAATAAAAAAATAACGGCCTAGGTTTTTTTTACCTCTATGTTACTTTTTCAGATAGTTTCCTTGTTGTATTGTATGTGCAATTGCATGTATAGAGTGACTGACTACTAATCCTGTCGAACTCCCAGGAAAAATAATTATACGTAACAACTTCTTAATAACTTATTAATAACTAACAAATTGGTCATCCTATCTTGCAACCATTCCTCTAAATCCTATATTATAATATTGGATGTGAAGTGCCCTACAAAACGTTACAGGCTTGGGTTATTCATCCATATTACAATTTTCTGATCATCGCCAACTCTTAACCTGAACATTTTCGTGCTTTCAATATATTCGTTTATGATGGAAACACAAGACAGCCTCTTTCTTAAAATCGTAAAATTATTTATTTGCTCTTCCATTTGTACTTGTGGGTGCAGAAGAAATAATAGGTGAGAGGAGGAGCAGCTGTCAAAATAGTCTTCTACCTATTTCGCTAACTGCTTGTGATAGTCATTGGTTATGTAAATCATTTTGAAACTTTTTCTTAACATTTTCATAAATATGTCATACTAGATGTTTCCCGCAACTTTGTTTGCACAAAAATATATTATATAATATATTTTTGCATAAAAAGTAGCCACTAGCCTTTGTATACATACGGGCTACAGTCTACCTGTGTGCCAAATTTAGTTCAATTCCGTTCAGCCGCTTAAGCCAAACATGCAAATAAATAAACATACAAACAAACTTACAAACTTTCGCAATTATGATATAAGTAAGATTGTTTATGCAATATAAACAATCTTAGTAATTAATCAATAGTAATTAACTTAGTAATCAATCTTAGTTAACAATAATAGTATTTCACTCATACACAGCGGCTACATATAGACTAGTGCTTTTACCTCTAAAAATGGTTAAAAGTAAAATAAATTTATAGTAGGATACAACCCATTGTAAAAGGAAGAGAATATAACAAACATAAAATGAAAAATAATTTACGGGCGATTTGAGGTCGGGAAGTGAAGGGGGTGAGTTTTTAAGGGTAGAAAACGGATTATCTTGATTTCCGGCAAAACTACAAGTCATATGGAAAAAGGTAAATAGCAAAGTTGTAGGTAATAATAAGTTATACTTTTGTGTTTACACTCTTTTCACATAACCTCAAAATTTATGTGAAATATTCAAATAACCAAGTTTTTGGCTTTTTATTTTATTCTTGTACAAAACAAAATGTTTTTTCACGACATTTGGTGAAAAGGCAAGTATAGAATATGATGAAAAAACAGAGACTGTCCTGTGTTTCCATCATACACGCAAATATTAAAAGCGCGAAAATGTCTGAACATGTTTTGATCACCACTAACTCTTAACCTGATTTAAGAGTTAGTAGTGATCAAAACATTGTTATATGAATGAATAGCCTGTAACGTTTTGTAAGGCAATACAGGAAAGAATCGCATGCAAAAAAAAAGTATTATTTTCAGAAAATGCTTTTGTGGAAAATCAATTTCAACGTTTTACACCTTTTAACGGTGTCATCAATCAATCAACCAAATCATTTATTTGCTAGGAATATGGTACAATAAGGCAATTTACATTTCCACATATTCTACTACATGCATAGTGTGCAAATAGGTAAATGTTATTTATTTTAATTAGTCATGAATTTTAAGTGATTAGCTAATAATATAGAATTGTCAAGAAAAAAAAAAGTAACAAATGTCAATACATAACGATTACAATTCAATAATTAATACATTACAGACAATGGATACAAACATTTGTTTAACAATCAGAAACAAAATAGAATCAATGCATTTAAGTCAGAAAAATAATATTATGGTCTATATAATGTCAAATTTCAAAACAGAATAATTACAATGTCACATTACATTTAATATACAATAGTTAGGTACAAGTGATATGATTATTATCAATGGAAAAATTACATTATGTTTATAATTCAATATTTTTGTCGTCGAAGAATTTATTAATTCAATAATACATTTTGATAAGGAGCCAGGTGTTTAGTTCACTTATATACCTTTGTGTTGTTAGTCCTTTAAAATAGTAAGGTAGTTTGTTAAAGATGCGAACGGCCATACAGTACGCATTTCTGCTAAAGATGTTAATTCTTTGGTAAGGAATAACTAGCTTATGTTCATCTCTTTTAATAGCTAAGCTACACTTTTAAGTAAAGAAGCGATCTATATTTTTATATACAAAAACACACATTTCAAAAATATACTGACAAGGCAATGGTAGTAGTATTTTAAGATATTACGACAACTTGTGAGCTCACTTGCTCCAATTTAAAGAACTTAGCATAGTAGCGGCGTGTATTGGATTTATATCAATGTTAGTTGAAGCTGCTACTTCAGCGGAACGCTCGGAAAAAAATAATAACTAAAATTGTATAACCAGTTTTTATTGTACACGCTAAAATGGGTTGAAATGTGACATTTTATCTATTTTTTATTGTTCTTATTCAAGTTCTGAACAGTCCAAAAGAAGTTTCTGTATCGAAAAAGTATATAATTTTCTAAAGATGAATCCCGCGAATCCCGCATCTTTTCAAAACCATTTTTCTACGATTCTCCACCTCTTTAGAATTTGATTATTTTATCACTAGCTTCCTTTTAATGTAAATTCTAGGTGCGACTTTTGCGAAAATTAGTCAGAAAAAAATAAAAACTAAAATTCGATTTTCTTTGTTTTTATGGCCCCCATAAGTCATAGCCGACTTGAAAAGGGTTCAAAATGTAGCTTTCTGTATGTTATTTAAATAATGTATAACATATTTTTGACTATTCCTTAAGAATTTTTAATTAAAACGTTTTTTCACTTTTTTATCAATGCGGGATACGAATTTTTACTTTGAGATAATTATAACTATGCAAGCGAGCTTCATGGGTGTTTTACTCGGGTATTTATAACTAAGCACTCTTTCGAATTAACCGATAAAAAGACGATGTCCGATTTTTGATCGAGATTGAACACTGTGGGTAGCGAGTCGCTACCGTCATCCCGCTGATTTACAAGCAATCGAAATTCGAACATATTTAGTTTTGGTTGCTTCCTAACGTTGAATAAAATCTTATAAATAATTTTATTTATTTAGTTTTTGTTCTGTTATTAATTTTGGTAAAACATTTCTGTAATGAAAAATGCAGTATAGTCTTAAACATTCTAAAGGCATCGAAAGCGTCTTCTGAAAGAAGAATGTTGTTTGATGGTTGTATTGTTGACATACCAACAGATATTGGCGGACATCCGGATGGATGGACAGATAGACTTTGGTTTCTATAAGTTTAACACAGAAAACTCTTAAGTTTCACACAGCTAAACAAGCAACACATTGATAAAATTGAAATGTTAAATAAAGTAATATTATTTTGTTTTTAAATTTATTTTTTGTCGTCGTCCTGTGGAAGAAACTTGTCGAATTGCTATCGCATCGTCACGACACAGAACGTAACAGTGTGGATATTTCTATTACGCGGCCTCCCGGTTTTAGAACAATCTTTCACTTCCTCTTGGAGTGCTAAAAACAAAGAAAAAATCGTTTGTTTAGTCGTCATTACAGTAGTCACCTCAGGTGTAGATGTAGTTGTAGGTGTAGTAACCTATTCTTAGAACTACTAGAGTAGGTACCTACAATTACTACACCTAATACCTAGTAGTTGAAGGAAGTCGGTGTAGGTAGTAGTTAGTGGTAGTAGGTGTAGATATAGTTGTAGATGTAGGTGTAGTTGTTTGTATTTATTAATTTTGGCCCGCTAATAGTTCAGACAGAACAAGTCTGTCGGTATCCGACTGTTCTAATATAAGTATAAGTAAATTCCTTCCGATCGACAGCACCAAATTATATAAATATATTATTTTATTATCTGACCAAATTTTGTGTAGAAAAAGGTACAAGTATAGGTTAGGTTGTAGTAGTAGGTAGTGGGTGTATGTTGGTGTAGATAGTACGTGTAGTTTTAAGTGTTGATATATGTAGTATGTGCAGATTTAGGAAGTAGGTGTAGGTGTAGATGTAGTCGTAGGTGCAGTTATCTACCCCTAGTATTACTAGAGTACCTACAACTTCTCTTACTACCTAGTAGGGGTAGGTTATAGGTGTAGGTGCAGTTGTAGGAAGTAGGTGTACATGTTGTTGTAGGCGTAGTTGTAAATGTAGTTGTTGGTAGTTATTTATTTATCCCACTTCATAGTTAAGACAGAACAACGTCTGTCGGGATCAGAAAGTTCTAATATAAGTAAAAGTAAATACCTTCCAATTGACATCACCAGATTATAGGTAAAGGTAAATAATTTGTTTATAATTCTTGATTGTTATCTGGATAAGATTTGTGTAGAGAAAGTTACAAGTATGAGTGTTAACCTACAGGTTGTAAAGTTAGGTAGTGGGTCCATCGAGCCGTTTAAGCTGTAAGACATGCCAAAAACATACATACATATACCCACATACAAATCACATACCTACATACATACGCTCAAAAAGTATAACACTAAAGGGCCATACTGACTATCCAGCCTGCAAGCTCAAGGCCGCGGATTTGAAGGCAAAATTTTTAAATGATTGACAATATTGACACTAATGACGGCTATTAGTACCGGTGCTGGATTTGCTGGAAGCGCCGTGAGTATGGCCCTTTAGTGAGTGTCCGATAATGAAGTCTTTGCCGATAATAATAAATTATATAAAAACTTACCACCACAATTGATACTTTTTATAACTAGACTGTGTCATCGAGTAATTATGTCATGTATTAAAGGTCACGACTATTGCTATTCTAAAATACAAAAAGTGATGTTATTTACATACCTTCTCATGTAGTTCTCTTTTCCTGTTCTTTTTTTAGTTTTTGATAGTGATTTCTTCTTCGTTTTATTTATTTTATTGCCCATTTTAAACTTACCAACTTTCTAAAGCACGCTGAAAAACCTAGCACAGGTCCGACGCTGGCAGGCGCCATCGACTGACTATCGGGCAGGCGAGGTTCAAGGTAGGTCCTAATACGCTGGACAATTTTAAAGCATTTTGGAATAACCATCAATTTATGAAATATATGACCCTATAGGATTTAATAAATTACTAAGTTATATTGAGTACTTCAAGATAAATCATTACATGTAAGAATTATCTTGTAAAAATAGTATTTTCCTATGAAGATATAGGATTAAGACTTTTATTTTGGGCTGTTTTCGGGAACTTATTTAATCGAGTGAAAAACATCTAATCGCGTAACAATGTAGTAAGTTATCTAGGCAATATCGTTAGTTAAATTGACTATTTTTTTAAAGGGTTTTCCTTATTTGTAAATACATAAACCATTATATAAAGTAAAACGGTTTCGCTCGCTTGCGCCTCGGTGAACCGCCTTAAGTGGTTTGTTGGAATTAAGTATCTATAAAATAATTACCTGAAACAAAAACAAATATTATAAATTAACGCAATATTCTACACAACTTAGCACTTAAATATAAAATATTTCAACACAATATTCTACACTTAGATATAAAATATTTCGGTGAAAACAAAACGATAACAACTTGGAAGTTATTGGAAAAGGCGGCAAATATCAAAATGGCGCGAATGTTGGAAGGGTGCCATGTTGGACCGGATCACCGGATGACCGGACACAGTCAATGTTCAGGGAATCAAAAGCAACTACCGGTGTAATTGGACTTGTTCCTTGTAAAGACAGACAGAGAAATTAATGATAGATGCATGATAAATAAAAAAAAAACAACACCCAACAAATAAACCTACAGGTACGAACATAATGGAAGGTAATTTTATAGTTATGTAGTCTGAATCTAATTTCGAATATGACTAAGACCTCTGCCGCATATTCTAGATGCTGAACAATTTTGATAGAACATCATAATTATTATAAAGATCAAGAAAGATCACTGAATTGAAGGATTTAATCAAGAATGATGAATTCGGTAGCGAAACAAACACGCCCCGCAACTTTACCATTTAAAATTTTTCGAAAACTGAAATGTCATGGGATACTCATCCCAACTTACCTGTCCGGTAGTTGTGTTATAGTATACGGGTATGCGACCCCGGCTTCCCTAGCTATTACTGTCCTATCCCTTGCCCTCCTGGGCGGTAATATCCTACATTCCCTATTTCCCACTCTAACTTACCAATCTTCCTTTCCACACGACCTATCCTTCCCTTTTCCTATTTCTACCCTCTCTACCAATCCGTGGAAACGCAATGGATAATCCAAAATAATTTAATTAGCCACCCATCACGTCTCGTTTCTCGCGGAGGCGAAAAGCGGACCATGGAGAGACGATTGGCTACGTTGAATGTAAGAGAAGGAATGGATGGTAAGAATGAAATTGGACGAAGCGAAAGAAGTATGTAAGGATCGTAGCAAGTGGAAAGAAGTGGTCTCTGCCTACCCCTACGGGAAAAAGGCGTGATTATATGTATGTATGTATGAAAACTGAAAATGGAGAAACAGAAAATAAGTGTAAATTAAATGACAGTTCTATTATTTTGTACCCAATTGTCCTGTGCCTAAAATAAATAATAAAAACCGGCCAAGTGCGAGTTGGACACGCGCACATAGGGTTCCGTACCATTATACCAATATTTTACATGTTTACTTATTATGTATTTCGTTTTTTTTTTGTACGAAGTTTTCCAAGTGAGCGCGTTTTACAAGTTAAGCCATTACAACTTCTTTAAGCAGAAGACAAACGGACAGACGGACATCAAACCATAAATGTTCTAATTTCTAACTACGGAAACTACGGAACCCTAAAAAAGTTAAAATATTCCTAAAACACGTACGTCGTACACTCTAACCACATTATATTGTACTTTCGATATATGAACGCACCAACATCAACATGGCCTCTACATTACCGCCCTTCGGGTGGTCTGCCCTTCGCCTTACCTACTGTTAATAGTTATTCTTATTAACAGCCTCCGTGGTCTAGTGGTTACTGTGCTAGTGGTTAGAGCTTGGCTCTCGACTCGGAGGTCGTGGGTTCAATTCCCGCACTGAAACAACAAAACATGTTGTTTCCATGTTTGGTTAGGATCACCCGATTGTCTGACAAGAAAGATGATTTTCGAGTAATCGGCCTCCAAAGTGGTTTAAAAGTTGGTTCCCCGTGGCATTTATAAGATATATTTTTGAGTGCATGCTGTATATTTCAAAAAACGCAGCAAATTTCAACGAAAAGCGGAACCCTAAAAACGACGGTGCTGACCGTATACATATAAGTATAACAGGCGCTATATGTAACATATAATTTAATAAAGATCGTTAGTTTTGTCGCTGAGGTTTCCTGTATCTGAGTTTCCTGTAAGTGAGTTAACATAGCTCGTACTAATCAACTTGGCTAGCTAGTTACCTGGAATCTAGGGCTGGCACAGGGAGTTAAGTTCATTCATAAGCAGGTTTTTGTCATAATTTGTTCCTATTATGTAATTATTTTGATATGAAACTGACATGTCATTGACATTCGCATTGCGATTGCGTGCCGTCATTATGATCAATACAAGCAATGAGAACACACTACCTTATTATAAATTAGATTCCCTGATAATACATAACATACGCCAAAAGATCCGGAATTCCACTTTTGAATCTTATTGCTAAGTAACAAGATCGAAAGTGGTACACAGTCAGTGGAAATTATCTGGTACCTACCCGTAACACAAGTTCTTCGAGAACTTACCACGGGACCAGATTGACGTGGTGTGAAGGGTCCATAGATATTATTATTGTTATTAAATTTCATCGAAATCTGTTCAGTAGTTTTGCGTCAAAGAGTAACTAACATCCATCCATCCATACATCCAGCGCGTTATTTTAGATTCTAGGTTAAACTTTTAACACTTAACTAATAAAACAAATTCCTGTTTACGATAGAATAGTTCGAACTTACTAACGGTCGAAACTTGGAATAGTTTGTAGCTATTGCAGTTATAAATAAATAGACGTTGCCCACGACTTCGCGTAGAAAGAAAATACCTATATCCCATAGGGACCGTAAGTTTTCCAGGATGAATAGTAGTCAATGTAAGGTTTCTATTAAACCCGGTTTTACGTGAATGAGTAACTAACATCTAATCATCTTCACAAACGCGTTAGAAAGGCACTGTTATAAAATATTGTACAATAAATTTCGAAAAAAAATATATTTCTTTGGTAACTAGGTACCTACTTTTTAAATGTATTTTATTAGTAAACTACACATAAAATAATATACTTTTTTTACATTTACCAAGTAGTAATGGCTCAATATTTCTGAATATATTAATGATACTAAATACTTCAGATGTAGTCCGATCCCCTATTAAACTAAATAAAATTACAATGCGCTATCTAAGGCGCTGAGGTCATCAACCATACAGAAATTGCTGATTTAAAGAGGAAGCAAAGACTTAAGGCTGCGCTAGTCGGTCATTTCTCCATACAAACGCTGTTGGTGATTTACTCTAAAGTGAAACATTGTAGACCCAAATTTTAACGTAATATCGATTGTTATGACACTTATCTATGTCGGTACCGGCTTATATTTCTAAAATTATAATTAGTTTAAAAAATAATAGCCTCGAAACTTCCTATTTTTGACGCAATTTTAAGAGGAACTTTGACCGTAAATAACAAACAAACGAAATAATAATATAAAAAATGAAGCCAATACCGACACAGTTTAATTCTTCAGCAAATGAAATAACTTTACTCCAAACAATATATCATTTAGTTCTTTTCACAAATCACCAACAGCTAAGAGTATATTTGCGTAATCTGAGCGCGTCATTTCTAACAAAATATTGTATGCATTTCACTCGAAATGTTTCCCCGCGCGGGTTGCGGGGAAGCTATGCCCCCGCCGCCGCGCCGCCGCTCGAGCACGTGGTACGATGTCGGCTATCGCACCGACAAATTACATATAGACCAGGGTCGAAGCCTTCAAAAATGGTAAAAAGTGAAAAAAAATAGTAGTAGGATGAAACCTATTAGAAAAGGAGGGGAATATGATAAAAATGAAAGGAAAAATAAATTACGGGCGATCTGAGTTCGGGAAGTGGGAGGGGGTGAGTTTTTAAGGGTAAAAAATGGTTTATCTTGATTTCCGGTAAAACTACAAGTCCTATGAAAAAAAGTTAAATGGCAAAGTTGTAGATAATAAAAAGATCTACAACTTTTATATTAACAATTTTTTTACATAACCTCAAAATTTATGTGAAAAATTCAAATAACCAAGTTTTTGGTTTTTAATTTTTATCTTGTACAAAAACAAAAAAAAAATCACGAAATTTAGTGAAAACTTACCTTTTTATGTCCTAAATACACTGTAATTTTTGTGATTTAAAATATTTAGTTTTTCACCTTATTTTGTCTTAATATCGAAAAATTAACCCTAATTTTCAATCGAAAATTCTCCTGTCAAAATATCAGCTTTTTTAAAAAAATTGGTGAGCTTCTTGTTTGTTGAATTCTATTCTTTCTGATAATGTAAAAAAATGTATACATTACCATAGTAAATGTTCTCAGAAAATGCAAAGAAAAGAACAAGTAGTAAGGCTCAGGTCGCCTAGCCCCTTTCCCTCTTGTATATGAAATACCTTTTGATGGGTTAAAATTATCCGCAGGTCACTCAAGTATACAAGTTATCTTAAAATAGCAATAAATAGACATGTATGCGCATAATTTAAAGAAGATTCGACAACTTACTCAAAATATTGTAGATGTCTTATTGGGGCTAGGCCTTACTACCTATTCTTTTCTTTGCATTTTCTGAGAACATTTACTATGGTAATGTATGTATTTTTTTACATTATCAGAAAGAATAGATTTCAACAAACAAGAAGCCCATCAATTTTTTAAAAAAAGCTGATATTTTGACAGGAGAATTTTCAATTGAAAATTAGGGTTAATTTTTCGATATTAAGACAAAATAAGGTGAAAAAATAAATATTTTAAATCACAAAAATTACAGTGTATTTAGGACATAAAAAGGTAAGTTTTCACTAAATTTCGTGAATTTTTTTTTTGTTTTTGTACAAGATAAAAATTAAAAACCAAAAACTTGGTTATTTGAATTTTTCACATAAATTTTGAGGTTATGTAAAAAAATTGTTAATATAAAAGTTGTAGATCTTTTTATTATCTACAACTTTGCCATTTAACTTTTTTTCATAGGACTTGTAGTTTTACCGGAAATCAAGATAAACCATTTTTTACCCTTAAAAACTCACCCCCTCCCACTTCCCGAACTCAGATCGCCCGTAATTTATTTTTCCTTTCATTTTTATCATATTCCCCTCCTTTTCTAATGGGTTTCATCCTACTACTATTTTTTTTGGTTTCAAAAATTATCGACCCTGGTCTATTAATTCTGGTAATTCTGACAGATCATGCTAAAAACTCTCGAGGAAAATTATTTTGAGCGAAATCAGACAATAAATTTTGAAGTAAATTAAAGAAAACCTATTGCGCGTTGATAGTTACAGACTGTCCTGTCATGCTCTTGGTTAGGTTAGGTTATTTCAACTGCTATTCCAAGTCGTAGTCGGTAAAAGAACCTACTTATAGGGAATATTATTCGAATATTCATTTCATTAGAAAATTCCTCAATTATGTTATTCGAATATGACGGGATCCAGTATTCGAATAATACGAATACTTTTATTAATTAATCAAAAATATATAAATAATAGTAAAAAAACTTGTATAAACCGGAAAAAAATTACATTATTTAATAAATTATTATTATTATAAAAATTTAAAACATAAAGAGATACAAAAACACGGTCAAGTTGAAATTAAAAAAAATATTTTTTGTTTTTAAGAATATAACCAGATATGAAGTTTTTAGATACAACATTAAACTCTTTTTCGAGTGCTTTTTCTCGTTTACTTACCTATGTTGCTTACACAAGTACCGATTTAGTCTGGAGCGGATCATTATAACAGAACGACATCGTGGGTTGATTTTTAAACGACTTCCAAAAAGAAGGCGGTTATACGTTCTACTGCATACATTTTTTTATTTTCAACTTCCGCTAAGAAAATCCAAGATTTTCAAAAATCGGGCAGTTACTGGTTTTACCCCGTTTTGCAAAAATCGAATTACACGGATATCTTTTGGACATTAATCTGCCATTTATGGACCTATTTGTAAAATTCTTTTGTTGTTGTACAGGATATAATTCGAAATTGGTCGTTTAGTCACAATAGAAGAAACCTGATGATGTGATCCATGAGGAATTGAAGGAACTCCTCGAAATTTATATGGACACATATAGTGATTTTCACTTTTTCTGAAGTAACACAAGCATATGCTACCATAAAATAAGATTTTGTGCCATGGTATTTCTTGGATCCAAAAGCACTGAACAGAACTCCTCAGTTTATAAAGATACGCGTTTGGAAATTTCAACATTGTTTAAAGAACTGCAAGCATATTTCACTTTGTAACTTAGAGTAATCATCATCATCATCTTATTAACTATACTTAATGGAAGCTTGGCGCGTATTCAAGTATACATTCGATCGTTTATTTTAGACGTTCTTAAGAGGTATTAATATTAATTTAACAAATATCACTAAAAATGGTAAAATTATTATTTTTAAACAAAAAATTAAACCGACTTACAATTAAACAATTAAAAATACACAAAAAAGTATGAAATAAAACTTATTTTCTAAATAATTCCCCTTTTAAATTTGGCTAAAATTTTAACTATTTCGCTACTCAATCTTCTTAATTTTGAAGTCGGTACCAGCAAATTTGAACGTAAGTTCTATAAAATACTGTAGGGTATTGTTTGGGCTGGCAGCGACTTGTTAAAATTTTAGGCAAATTTAAAAGGGGAATTGTTTAGAAAAAAAGTTTTATTTCATGGGTATTTTTACTTTGGAAGTCGGTTTAATTGTTTGTTTAACCCTCTGCGACTGACGTGGTAGTCCAACAGACACCGCGTAATATAAAATTCGGTTTATTACCGGTAATTTTCAAATTTAATCGCCGTTGCTCTTAGTACCTTCCTATAGTAACCTAAGGCATCGGTTGATGCAAGCGAGGTGGTTGTAACTAGCGCACGTGCACGTAGAGGGCAGAAGGTGTCCACGAGACTACCACATCAGTGATAAGAGCTGTGTCTACCATACTACCACCTTAGTAAAATTGTTATATTTTCATAGTGTCTCCTAAACAACCACGTCAGTAAATAAATTTTGCTCACCTTTCGAAAACGTGTATATGGCTTGTATTATTTTGCGCCACTTCAGAATTTGATTTTATTTACATCAATTATAAATTATAATGAGGAAAGAATAGTAATTATTTAAAAGGAAACTTGTTTTAGATGGCTTACTCAAGTAACAACTAACAACCATATGCCAAGCACTTCTTCTGCTCGAAAGAGAACTTCAGCTGGAGTGTGCTGAGAGAGTGTGGTTAGAACTTAGAAGACGAAAGTGAACATGAATTTAGCGAAATTGCAATGAAGAGGACATAATTTCATGTGTAGAAACCGTTGTAGAAATAGTAAAAAATATATTAAATGGCAAGATTTAGTGCTGAATCATATTTTGAAAAAACCGAGTATAAAATGAAAAATTGCCAAGGGAGTTGCGCATGACTGTCACTACGCAAGTAACAATTTACCGTCGTACAATAGTTTATAGGGTTTTAGGTAAGAATATCCCCCCACCACCACCAGTAGTTCAATCTGTTCCATCAAGTAGTAGAAAACTGTTGTATTTGTCCAACAAAAATAAAAAGAGTGTTCTAAGTCAAATTGTCAAACAAACCTGTGATTTTGAAAGTTTCTAATTTTGAATTGAACCAATGAATAAATATCATGTTTGCTAGACTTATAACTATAATTATTGGTTTAAAAATGTACAATGTTAAAATTTAAAATAGTTAATTTTGATATTTTTTTTATGTCATTAAGATGAAAGGAGAGACTCATACACTGATTTGTGTGAAGTCAATAAAACCTACTTAATGTTGAAAATACAAATTGCTACTACTTTACTATTTCAAGCTCATATAATATAACATAAAGAATAGGCTACAAATCTAGTTGGTATAGTGAAAATATTTACAGTTAAAATGATGTCTCGTGTACTACCACGTCAGTACAATCGCAATAAATGAGCCACGTTAGTCGCAGAGGGTTAAAAATAATAATTAGCTCTATTTTATTAGAACAGAGTACTTTTTACAGCATATTCCGATTTTTGTGCAGTGTTACGACTCTCAAAAATGTTTTACCTCAAATTTAAATAAACTGATAAATAAATAATAAAAAAATCTGTAATATCTGTAATATTATTGTCCTTTAGACATTAAAATGTATAATATACAAAAGTTTACCAATATTCGTTTTATTTGAATTATTCGAATTTATTCGAATAATGGTTAGCCAATATATTCGAATTATTCGAATAGTAAAATTTGAACATACCCTACCTACATGTTGATGTAGGTGAGTTGAGAGTTGTCTCAACACACTACGCCTGCTTAGTACCAACACCAACACAGTTACCTATCGATCTAGTATCTACCAGGGATGACTGGAAATTTTATTTTTTATACATAATTTATGTTTATTCGCAAAAAACGGTCATATTTCCGTGATAAAAAGTAGCCTATGTCCTTCCCCGTCGACTACTTTACATCTGTGCCAATTTTCTTCAAAATCGGTCCAGTAGTTTCGAATCCTATTCAATGAAAACAAACAAACAAACAAACTTTTCCTCTTTATTATATTAGTACAGAAGATATAGACTAGCTGGTCCCCGCAACTTCGTTTGCATAGAACCAACAAAAACGGATCACTACTTATTTAAACGGAACCCTTAGATAAAAGTAGCCAAAATTACTGCTTATAACATCAGCTATCTGCAAGTGAAAGTCACGTAAAAATCAGTCAAGCCGTTTCAGAAATTAGCCGGAACAAGCGGACAGACAGTCGGACAGCCAAAAAAAAGCAGATTTTTACTGTTAGTCATATAATACTTTCAAATTAATAATTAAATATAAAATTAATAATAATTAAAAATCTGTTAATTTAAAATTGCAAACAGACACTTCAATTTTATTTATTTGTGTAGATATTTAAATAGATAACATTATTATTATACCTAGCTATCGCTTGCGTCGTATGACTCGCGTGAGTCAAACAAGCGTGCGGCGAGCTCTATCTATACATTCCTATTGAATGAAATTGCGTAGGTATGTGTGCGTAGCGCATAATAAACTTTACAGAGCGGTTATACATGTGTGCACTATAGCTTCACTGCTCTTTTATGAGTCTATCCCTTTCCGCTCAGATGTTGGGTGAAATAGCATGCATTTAGGCCGCGCCTCCCAGTGACTTCGAGCCGCCGACTAGTGTACTCTTAATTGTCTAAATAACATCAATACAATCAGATGTGTGAGGTCAATGATTTAATAGCGCCGTAAATAGCGTTATTTTATTTTATTTTATTTAGGAAAACTTTTTTGTAAGCTTGGACAAATCTGTGTGAATTGTCTTATGCCACCTGCGGGAGGCTCTGCCTAGTGCAGGGGCATAGCAAAAAAACATCTCTGTATGTAATTTTTTGGAAAATAAACATTTCATTTCATTTAGTGGGTATACATTTTTTATATGACATAAACGTCTTGACCTAAGCAGTAATTAATATGCCCAAAATATCCGTATTTTATTTTGAACATCCTTATTTAAAATGTTACTTAACTGCGTATGAGACTAGTGCCCGATTTCTGAAGCTTATCAATTACATAGCGCTTTTGATTGGACATTCGCGCCATTGAATAGATAAACTTCCGACAAGAACCTTACAAACTTGGCATAAGTGTTACACGCGGTTTTACTCGCACAGATAGCTTGCGTGGGAAATTTTGATAAAACAACACGTTCAGAACAGGATTAAACATAAAGCTTCGCTCGCTTTATTCAAAAAGCTTTGGATTGGAATGATAAAAAATACAATTTGTTCATAAATGTTGCCATAACAAACAAAAAAAAAAACAAAATGGCTTCGCACTCGATCACGCAATAGCGAACGTTGAACCGTTTTAGTGAAAGTTCGCGAAAGTACAACCTACAGAATTCAACTATCATTGCAAAAATACGAATGATTTTTTTCTAATTATTAAATTTAATTAAATACCCTACATTGTACAATAATTACAATAATGTCACAGGTACAGGTGTGTGAGCGAAGAGTTGCGTGAGCGCAGTTCTAATTTTACCGCTCTGAATTTTCGCCGGACTAACGGGTTCCAGACAATTATGCATGTGTGTCCCAGGACCCAGCCCAACGTAAACTAAGCACAATGGGCATCCATAATGCTTCCAATGTCAATTATACCCGCGCAATAGAGGTGTTACAAGTGTGACGTATCTTTCTGTCTACTGTGTCCTGTACTCCTGTCTGTGGCATCATAATATGTATATCCCAAACGGACGATCCGATCTTGATCTAGTTTTAAATATGTTTGGAAGCTGACGTGATCAAGGGATTCATCATCATCAGCTCGCTTACTTAACCATGACGGAGGTTACTTTATCTTTAACTTTGTTTATGAATCTAAAAAAAGTAATGTTTACCTATACAAGTAACTTGTAATTGTAACATTTGCATGACACAAAAACGGCAAAACAAGTACATACTATATTTATACTATGTATCTACACTAATATTATAAAGAGTAAAACTTTGTTTGTATGTTTGTTTGTTTGTTTGTAATGAATAAGCTCAAAAAGTACTGGACCGATTTCAAAAATTCTTTCACCATTCGAATGCTACATTATCCACGAATAACATAGGCTAAATTTTATTTTGGAAAAAAATAGGGTTCCGTAAAATATTTGGGTTTTTCGGACGCAAGGTGTAAAAAATCAACCAGAAAAGTTACTTATTTTGCGTACGCTGCCTAAACTATAAAAGATAGAACCATAAAATGTTGTGATTAATTGTAGATCTTATAAATATCTACAAAAAAGTCCGCGACACACTGTACCTATCGGCTGTCCCATTTCAAAACCTAGTAAGGGACATTTATTTAAAAAATCTTCTTACTACAAAATCATGTCTGCCTTTATTCTCCTTACAATATACAAAAACACCAGCGTTGGTATCTCACAAAAAATAGAAGATTTATAACAGTCCATACCTAGTAAGTACACTATTCACAGGCCCCTGACCACTTCAAAATCTAGTAAGTTACATTAACCACTTCAAAACCCAGTAACTCTTTGCGACTTACTAGGTATTCATGTGGTCGATGCGCCTTACTGTGTTTTGAAAATCAAGGACGTATGCGATGTGTTAGAAAGGGACACAGCAAGTCACAACAAGAGGTGGCACGCTTTCAGCTGCTGCAGCTGGTCTCAGTTCAGTTATGGTGTCTACAGACACACGTATTTGGTACGGAGCGTACAGCGGATCTGGTACGCTCCGTACCAGATCCGAGCGTGTGTAGGGTAGTCCGGCGAACATAAGAAGAAGGCGAAGAGTTCACCGTTGTCCGCATCGGATCTGGTACGCTCCGTACCATATCCGTGCGTGTGTAGAGCAGTCCGGTGGTTGGGCCGTACAACGGTATCAGTGTTGCCAACTTAGGGATGTACCCTCGAAAATTAGGGAAAATATGTACGGGGGTTTACTAGGGGAAGGGATGTTTAGAGTTTACTCCTTATGAATCAATTTGTATGTAATAATAAAAATTATTTTAATGTGTGTATATAGCGAGGGATATGAAAATGTATTGGGAGTGAAATCAGATTAAGACAAGTTAGTTTTATGTTATTCACGCGTACCTCTTTATGTTAAACACATAACCTTTCTTTCTAGCTTATTATCTCTTAGACCTGTCAATGGTATAAGTAATCAGGGGTAAAATTTGGGGAGAAATATTTTTTAAAGTGTTGGTATCACTGCCCGTTATCAATGAATTGCGGGAATCATCGTCGTCGTTTAAAAACCGCACTGTAAATAGAACTCTGTGCTAATGTAATAGAGCATAAAATCGAGCGTTTCGCTCCACTGCACCGTACCAAATCCGTGCGTGTGTAGCGACACCGAATTTGGTCTCCGGATATGGTTCGCTGTACGCTCCGTACCAAACTCGTGTGTCTGTAGATAGCATTACGGGCGACGCGCGGCTAAGGTAAGGTTTTGGGCCAGTTCTATGTACACTACATAGGTAAATAGGAAAAAAATATGAGAATATCATAAAAATACGAAAAAAATTATTTGAAGAAGGGTACATGCGTACAAAAATGATTATTTGAAGAGTTTTTTATTGCGAGAACACTATTTTTAGGGCGGCAATGACAGTTGTTTTTACTTGACTTTTGACGAAGTAGACAGTTTTACGAAGAGACGTCGTCGTGAATGTCATACGTCTTTCTTTGTCAAAAGTCATGTCATTGACAAAATGACATTCTTTAGTTAATTCTGATCTGATCCGCCATGTTTTATTTTACTTTGTGTTGCTCTCCTTGACGAAGTTAATTTAAATGTACATGAAAACGAAGTGAAATTAAACAAAATAAAGAATAGGAAACGGTTACTATATTATGTAGCTATATTTACATATACTGTAAATATGGGCTGGCCCAGGCCTCATACATTTCTTGAACATCTCTTTTAAATTTGTAACTCTTTTTTACTCAATAAACTTTTGTTAAAATTTAAATATGATTTTAATTACATATCCTTAGTATAGCCAAATAAAAGAGGTCAGGCCGCTGTAAAACTTCGCCAAATCATATAACAGTTAATAGTCATAATAATGGAAAATGACTAGATAACAGGAAGAAGAGAATCTTACTTACTAGAATTTAATTTTTGGGAATTAAAAATACATCATACCAAAAACCATATCAAAACCTAGCAAGTGCTCATACTATGTTTTGAATCAGGTTTTTACATGGTCTTTTAAATCACCTGTCAGTTTTCAAAGTTAGTAAGGGGTTTAAAATATGTAATTTACATAAATATTAAAATATGAGTAACACATCTTGTAAAGCATCTAGTGCTTTATGCAATCAATAGATTTTTTTTTACTTAATATGAAAACTTTTCAATGGCTGGCCATTTTTTCGTTTACGCGCTCTCCTGTAAAATTTCCTTTAGACCCGTTACTAGGTTTTGAAATGGGACAGCCGCTATCTATGTCGAGTGAGGCACAACAACCATTTTTTTATTTAGAAATCTTGAATTTTTTTTGGACTACATTTAAACGCGTTTATTTTACTCATGCTATTAATCCTTATCAAAATAAATTATTTCGTCACTAAGTACAGTTTATGTAGATAATATTTGGTCCTTGAATGATTGAACCAAAAAATCAAAACCAAACGTCCAATTGGTTTTGAAGTTATGGCGAAATTAAAATATTACGATTTCTGCTTCACGGCCCGTTGCGAAGTGGGCGTCAACAAGGCGGGGGTGAGTTTAGATCTATGGTATTTCATACGATAAAAGTATACCCACCTACTTATTTCATTGAGTTTTAGTAGGTACCTATATTAATTTTTTTCTGTTTGTTTTGACTAGATTTCGCCCGTTTTGTTAGAGGATTAAAGACATTCTGTAGTATTAGTATCAGTATTGTACCCATGCGAAGCTGGGGCGGGTCGCTAGTAGACTATAAGTACCTACTAATATTATAAATGCGAAAGTGTGACTGTCTGTCTGTCTGTATGTATGTTACCTCTTCACACTTTAACCGCTGAACCGATGTTTATGAAATTTGGTAAGTATAGAACTTTGGGTCCCGGGAAAGGACGTAAGATATTTTTAATCCCAAAAAAGTAGCGTTCCCGCGTGATAACGCGGGTGGAGCCGCAGGGCAAAAGCTAGTATTATATATTTGAAATTTAATAACATGTCTTATGCCAATAAAGAAATTGATTGATTGATTGATTGAATCTAGGTTTCGTAGGTTCCAGACCCTAAGAGTTAAGACCTTAGACAAATATTTGTGTACAAAGTACAAATCACTTCGTTAAGTTGACAAATTGACTTTACATATATTTGTATTGGAAGCCACTTCACAACAGCTAGTAAACAGAACTTTGCGAAGAAACAACACAAAGTTTTCGACTCGGCGGGCGTCAATGTAAAGAAACGCCTAAATAAATAAAAGTCGGATTATTTACGTGTTAAGTTAAGAAAGACTACATTGATATGGATGACCTGTTTTCGAGAACTAGAAGTTATTCTAATCTATAGTACAATCACAGCGTAATAAAGAGATACAGTGGGCCAACGCGTTTGAAGTCGCGCGAAATGCCGCTTTTGTGTAGGTATTCGTCATTGCTGCAGGGTTGTCACAATAATGTGTTTTATTATAATCTGTTCTACATTTTGTGTAGGTATTCGTAGTATGTGTATGTAGAGTACTAGGAATAAAACAAAAAAAATATATAGAAGTATTAATGAAGAGTTTTATTATAAAAAATACAAATGCGTATACAAAAGCTCAGGGTTAGCATGATATATTATATCAATTGATATATTATATCGTATATATATAATATCATGATATAAATCTATTGATATTTATGCTTGATATATATCAAGATTGATATTTATATTTAAAAATGCAAAAGAATGTTTTAAATGTAAAAAATCTTACATCAACACAGGTCTTATTTTCCGAGAGTTTCACAAGCCTAGGTCATCAAAAACTTGCTATTTGACACGACATTAACTAATCATAGCCGTCGACGCGGCTTGTAACGGACTATGACACCCACGTGACCCCCTGGTTTTCGGAAGAAAATTCCTTGTTTGTTATTATACTATTGTTATACCATTTATACCATGTGTCAAATTAATTCGACTGATAAAATTAATACACTTTTTTTTTCTTCTGGTTATAAACAAAAATCATTAAATTATGGATTTAAGACTTAAATTGATACTCCAAAGTATCTATCGTTGATTTTTAATTTATTTGAAAACCCTGAATATCAATAATAAATAAATGAGTTTAATTTTACTTCCCTATCTTCAAATTATCAGACATACAAATTATTTCGATTCAACTATTACGAAAAAACATATCAGAGTATGAAATTTGTATGTAATTTTAAAAATATCAAAAATATCAAAAAATCAAAAATATCGGATATATAATATCAAAGATATCTGATATTTTGATATTTATTATAAATATCGGATATTTACGAACCCTGCAAAAGCTACAAATGCGAAACTGAAAGGTATTTTCGACATTTGGATTTACTAGTTTTTAGATTGCGATTGTTGAATTTGACGATGTAGTTAGTAAATTCTCATACGTAGATACAATTTTATTAAAAATTCTGACGGGAAACAGACGCATGGTTTTGTATTAAAATTAATCTTCTTTAGCTGTTCATATAATTGACCATTGTAAATAAGTACCTGCATACAACACGAACGAAACACTGTCGCAAACCACTTAAAACAATCAAATTAAAAAGCGTCAACCCCGGCTGACGTGTCCCAAGCGAGTGTATGGCAGCTTGGGCTCGCTACCGCCCCTCTCTCACCCCGCACGCCCCGCACGATTGCTCTGTCTAGACGTGTCCGTTGGACGACTGTAGGTAAGTTCCATAGGCTGTGGTACAATAGTCTAGACCAGGAGTCGGCAACCTGCGGCTCGCGAGCCATATGCGGCTCTTTGAATGTGGAGCTGCGGCTCTTTAGTACAGCTACTATACGCAAATATTGTTTCTTTTATAAAAAAAAGTTTGAACAGGTGAAATCCACGTATGTTATGGCGAAAATTTATAAAAACAAAGTTACTCCGATTCAAAAATAGTAACCTAATTTAGACACATCACACAATAATTATAACGTCATCTAATTATGATCTGTAAAACATTTGACACCCATTTATTCAGACACCCAGAACACTCGATATGAACAGTTTACCTAATAGGGTAATTTGCTACAATTTGGAACATATGTTCTAAGACCAAGTTTAAACAACATTTATTGTTGGCAAGAAAAAAAATTGCGGCTCTTCAAAAACTTAGAATTTTTGTAAATTGTAATTTTTTACTCGTTCGATTCAAAAGGTTGCCGACCCCTGAATCCTGGGCTAGACCAACTTTTCTTAACCTTTTTTCAGTCCACGGACGCGTAGAAAATTAAGCATAATTTCAAGGAAAACTTAACGAGATATACTCGACACTAGATAGAAAAGAAATATCAACAATTTTCGGACCATTTACTTCACACACTTCGGGACTTCGGTCAATCTTGGACACCGCCCGCTGGCGCACGTTCGCTGTGCTAATAAGCATTGCTATTACGACACCCGTATCATTAGTTGTTACCTCGAGATTTCCTCCACTCGACTCAACCTCAATCCACGAAAGTTGTATCATTAGTTCAACAAAATTCCCTCGACTTGAGGAATTTCCTTACGCGAGTCGAGGAATCAACTGTCAAACTTAAGGTACCTCAGGACGTACCTTGAGGCTCCCTCGAGCGTCTATTTCCGACATTTATATCATTTTTTTTTATAAACAGAGTGGAATTATTTGAAGCAATTACGTAATTACAGAGGGATACTAATTTAAAGATGAACATGGAGGATTTTTTGGATCTTTACGAAAATCCACCACTGCCTTTACGAAATTCCGTATAATTATACAGCACATAGATACTCATCATTCTGTAAAATTTGGGTCGAGTTTTAATGGTTACCTACTGTTGGTGTTAACATAAAAAAATATATTTTTCCATGATTATTTAAGATGTCATACCTCCACTCAACCTTACTGGAGGAGCAAAAAGCTGAGGTAGAAATTATGTTTAAGAATACCAAACTCGAGGAACTTCTCAAGGATACCTCAGATGAGGTTGAGTCGAGGCGGATCTGAGGAAACAACTAATGATACGGGTGTAAGTCCAAGACCAAGTCTTGGTGCAATACAAATTCGCGTTTCATCGCAACAAAATCACACCAAATGTCGAAACTAAAGAAATTTTCTTCGTCAAAATTGTACAGACATCATGAATAGTCCAATAGGCCTCGCTCGTTAGCACGGCTGGAATAAAGCTTGGTTTTTTGACTGGCCGGAACGGAAGAGAAAAATTCCATCGAATGTTGAAAGTTGAAACACTGTATTTATTCGGGCATGACTTTTCATGGGTGTATTTTGATTATTTTCAAATATAGAATACACCGACGTGTTTGTCTAGGCATGTTCTAGAATCAGTCATTATCATCAGCTGTACTAAATGCGCCTACTGTAAGAGCCTACTGCGTATGCTGTAGTGTGCTATAATATATATTACGTCTATGGCTATGAAGCTTCAGAAAGTACGATCGTCAGTAGAGAATGCTTTTGTTGTCTTCTGTGTGCCGTGTGCCAGTTTTTGTACATTTGTATGACATCGAATTAGTTATAACGCGTTTCAAATGAGAATAGGAACGTCAATGACCTTTTTCTGTCAAATGTCACTTAAAAATGTGATTTTCAGAAAAACTTATGTGCATATAAGTATCAATAGTCTTGCATCGAATTTAAATAAAAACGTTAAATAGTAACCAATAATTATCAAAACATAAATTTAACTATCATAACATACTAAATTCGAAACAATATGGCGCCGACTCGATCCTATTCTCATTTGAATCGCACTATACCATTGTGTCCACTAGGGGCGCTGTTTCGTTGCCATACAAATTGTAGTTAACTTATTCACGTGAGCAGTGACAAAAACTCGCACTCGGCACACAGAAGGCAACAAAAGCATTTTCTACTGACGATGGAACTTTCTGAAGCTTCATAACGTAATTTAACACATATAACTGTATTGAATTTAAATATGATATGGACTACGAATGTGACTACGAACTACGAAGTACGAGGATGAAATTCTAGAAAATTCGCGTTGTTTCAAATATCGAAACTTCGAGAAAAAAAGCTTATACAACTTTGTTGGCTCAGACTTGGCTTGCTCAAAGAAAAAGTACTTTTACATACCTTACATTGCACTCACGTACACATTTCTCAAGTTTTACATAACTCCAATAAAAACAACCCTATACTTATTTGGTGGTGTTACGCCATTGTTTCGTAATGTACTCTATGTTTGTGTCTGTAGAGTCCATATTAGGTTGTAACGTTAAAGAACACCAAGTTTTTCTCACTGATCGTTTATGGTGTCCTAGTAAGAAGTATTGGCAAGTTAAAAACTAGAACCTTGTGTGGAAGTCGAATTGTATTTATATTATTTTAAAGCTGGCGAGCTTACATAATATAAAAATACAATTCGACTATTGTGGCTACTTTTTATTACGGCAAAATGTATAGTTCCCGCGAGATTTCCTTTAGCGCGCGCGAAAACGAGGGGAACATTTAGTATATTAATAAAGAGGAAATGTGTGTCTGCATCGAAGAGGCTCCGAAACTACTAGATCGATTTTGATGAAATTTGGCACAGATATAGAATAGACCAAGGGGAAGGACTTAGACTTCTTTTTATTTCGGCAAAATGTACGCTACTAGTTGTAAAATAAGATTACGAGTTGTATTTAATTAAAAAAAAACACTCTGACTTTAAGTTTTAACTTGTATCTTTGACTCTAGTATTTTCACTATATTCACGCTATACTGGTAAACTAGAATACTGTTGAAAACTTGAAACTCCAAACCACCTTCAAAGTTTGTGATATATGTGTTATTTCGAATTCTTGTGAGTTGTGACTTATAAAATAATATCATGTAACTGACAAAGTACAAAGGAAATAAAATACAACTTAATTCTCGTCAGGCTTTGGGGCTTGAAATTTTCAATTTTCCGCAAACCTTAGGGCTAGTGCTCACACGAGAATCAGTTTTGTTGTGCGGAGTTCAAATATTTTCGAGGTAACGGCTTCCAAAGTGGTTTATACTTTATATAAGTACCTCGCCTCCTGGCATTTCTAAACTATAAGAGATAAAATTTTGTAATTTGTAAATGTACATGCTGAATCGCTAATAGATCATGTTCAAAAAGCGAAATCGGATAATAGGTAACTTTTGGAGTAATTTAAAGATAACCTATTGCTAGTTGATAGCAACGGAACCCTCTTTAGACGTGTCCTAAACTCCTGACTCCTGACATACTCTTGGTAAGGCCATTTTAAGCCTGCTTACATATTTATAACACTTGTAAAACCAAGTGTAATTAACAACAAAGTGCAACATAGTATACTGCTCAATGTAACCGCAATGTAACATAATATATTGACATACAAAACTGATACCTGTGGTCGAATTGTAATTTATATGTATGTGAAATGTGAATGTAAGTCATCTTACTAGGCAATCCAAGCTAAAACCGATATACTTAATACATTGTTTCTCAATATTTTTTATGTAGCGACCCACGAAAAATCTAAAAAGTTAAGTAAAAAGTCTTGCGACCCCGCCACGATTTTTTTGACATTCAATACAAAAGATTTGTTCAAAAAATTAATCTTTTGTACCTATTTATATTAAAGTTTGTATTTATTGTTTATCGACAGACTGCTACCCCCTTTAAAAATAAACTCGAAAAAAGTGTCACGACCCATCGGTTGAGAAACGATGTATATAAAATTCTCGGGTCCAAAGTCCAAACTACTTTAAAACGGCTTGAACGATTTTTATGAAACTTTATGTGTACCTAATTGGTGGGCCATAGGCACACATTTACAAATCGGTAGGTCTGTTAATAAGGTCGTTCCAGTCCAATCCACAAGTAATTACAATCCAGAAGTAATTTATCGGTAGTATTAGAAATAATTTTATTTGCGAAGAAATTAAATTATATATATTAATTTCTTCTATCCTGTAAGATAAAATAAACGAAAAACATAACTCATCTTTCTCAGTCGCGTAAATTAGTAAAGCCTTTACGGCCAAAATTTAACATTTCGGTTTAAAAGTTAACACATATAACTTTGAGACTAAGCTAGTCCATAATTTTGCCTTGGTTCGTGAACTTAACTTAGTTTAAACTTTATAGTTACAGAAGTTAACTATCTGTAATAAAAATAACTACAACTATACAATTATTTTTATTGTAGTTACTGTCTGCATAAGAAATGCATTTTTTAATTAAAAAACATTAAGGAATATTGCTTTGTTTACTTACTGCATTTATAAAAATGTCTACAATTATTTTAATAGAAAAAAAAACCGGCCAAGTGCGAGTCTGACTCGCGCACGGGTTCCGTACAAACCTGTAGGTATATAAGTAAAAGTTCACCCATCACGACAATTGAGTCACAGAAGGGGTAGTAAGTTTGGAATTATTAAAAATATTTTTATATGATGTAACAAAAAATTTACGGTTTTCGCAATTTTGTCTTTATCTGTGCTATAAGACGTTGCTTCGTACGAAATTTCAAGATTCTGAGTTCACGGGCAGTACCCGTGGGTAGGTTTTGAGTTTGCGAGTGTCGAAAATTTGCGGCATAAACGGCTGTATCTTTTGATTGCGTTGGCTTAGAAGATTGATTTTTTCACAGCTCCAAGGGACCGTAGACGTATTTGATATAAATTCCAGTTTGATACCGCGTTACTGAAAAAAAGGGTCTTGACAGACATTCGGACGGACAACAAAGTGATCCTATAAGGGTTCCGTTTTTTCCTTTCGAGGTACGGAACCCTAAAACATTAAGGAATATTAATTTGGTTACTTACTGCATTTATAAAAATATCTACAATTATTTTTATAGAAACAAAAAATACAAAATGTCTATTTCGTAAATGGCACATAACTTTCAAAGGTTACCTGCACCTGCCATTATATAAACTGTAGTAAAAACTTTTTAGCACGCAGTTAAAGGTTATTATTACAGTTATCGTTAACAAGATTACTGTGTGGTTATATTAAAGGGTAGAACCCTACCCAACAAGCAAAATCAGTACTTGAAGTATTCTCCAACACTACTTTTTCTTGTGCTTATAAGATACTTATAGTTTACTACATTGCTGGATTTGGGTGCAGTTATAGGAGCATTGTTTTCTTATAACTCTCTTATAATCAACTTATAGAATGTCAATTAGCCCTATAGTATACTTAAGGAAGCGCAATTATTTCTATAATGTTCTGAGACTACTCATTTTTAAGTACAAACACTCTTATTAGTATCTGACATAAATATCTTACTAAAGCAATCTTGTTTGTAATGCTCTAGTAATATACTTAGTTAAGTTATTAGTTATAAGGACATTTTATAAACTTTGGTTATTGCTTGTGATAAAACGAAATATTAAATATGTAAGTATTCTTCATTCTAATTTATAGTAACTGCATAACGTTAACACACGTAATAATATATATACGATGTGGGAACTCGACGGGGAAGTCATTTTTATTGTAAATGTGGGCTAAGATTTGATTAATTTTACAACGCGCTTTGAAAACTAGCAGTTATAGTATTTACTGTAAAATAATTTTTCAATGATTTTTACAAACATTCGCCATTTTTTTTAAATACTCTGCGTTGAATATGTTATAGAACAATTTTAAGTAAATTAGTACTTATAGTAGTTTCGATTAAGATACATTTCCTCCATATTTAAACAAGTTTAGGGTTCCTCATGTATTCGGACTACTTACTAATTTTTCAATTTACATTGCTAGAAATCAATTCCATATCTATAATAAACTGATAATAAACTATTTTCTCAGGACAAATTAGAACAGCTAGAAGTATAATGTTTATTAATTATGTGATTAATCAAGTAGCTTATAAGGTTGTTTGATTTTATAACGGTCTTATTAAGCACTATTACATTTAAAAGAGTCTTAAACAAGACAGTAACGAGACTAACTTATAATTATCTTCGATAAGAGTGTTCTAACATCATCCTTTCTTACAAAATGCTACTATAAGATTTCAAGACTATTTAATCTTTCTGCAGACAATTATAGGATACATATTCCTATTAGTGGTTTATAAGGTAATCTTGTAGTTAACTATAAGATTGAGTAATAAAAACAAATGCTCTTGAGAATATATACGCTTGTGAAATGTTATTATAAGTAAAAAGTCCTATAACTGTTTTGTAAGTAGTCGTGTAGCAAACTATAAGACTGAGATATAAATCCTAATGCTCTTGAGTATGTTAGAGCTTATCTTATGCTATTATAAGAGACACAGTCTGCACCAATGCCTTAATAAGAACATTATAAGAAGAGGTAGACTTATAATCTTTCGTTATAGGATTACTTTGCTTGTTGGGTACCTAGTACCTACAGTTAAAATTTGCTATTAGGTTAAGTGCTTCAATCATATTATACTTACTAGCTGTCCCGGCAAACTTCTGTATCGTATCGCTTTATAATTAAATTTGTTGACGTACTGACAGCAGCACCACCTACCGGGTCCAATTGCAAATCTAAACCATCTAAACACACAAACAGTTTAATTAAAAATCGGTCCAGCCGTTTAGGAGGAGTTCAATGTCATACACACGCACAAATAAAATATTAAGACTATTATTATCTTAATACGTGAAGCAAAAACTATCAGCACAGTTTCACGAGAATTGTGCAACCGGATGAGTGTGATAATTGGCCGATAAATTGAAGTTTATATGTATAATAATGCCACAGAATACTTAATAGTACCTACGTACAGAAGGCTCACTCCGAAAAGTCATTTAAAGAAATAGGAGCTCTAGTGACGATACGATTAAGTTCAATTTAGATTGCGCAGCGCTTGATTGACTATAGTTGCGTCTCTACTTATCTATCGCGTAACTCTTATCTTTTCTGTCCCAATCGGAGTTGTGTTGTGTTTGTGTCCTTTTAAAAATTTATTTAATTAAAAACTTTTTTTAGTACTTACTACTTACCTACTGTACTAAATGAACAAATTACTTTCCAAATAAACCTAAGGTAGGTGTTAATAGTACTTAATTTACAGATTTTATTATTAGAATTAGGGCCGATTTTTCAATCGTCAGATAACTCTTACCTGGGGAATAAATATGTGACTGACAGATTATTCATACAATATCTATCAAAGTCACATAACTATTGTTCCTCAGGTAAGAGTTATCTGACGATTGAAAAATCGGCCCTATTCTAAAATATTCGCGCATACTTACTTACGTTTCCGATAGGTACCTTCATGGGAAGTGAGACAGGCCTAATATTGCTCAAAGATGTTGAATCACGCCGCCTTACTATTACTCTAGGTACTTTTGTCAACAAATTACTTTTCAAATCGATATGTGATTCAATCCAATTCATAAAATAATGCAACGAACAAATCTCGCGCATACGTTATATACACTGCTGCACAGCTGGCGCGTGAGCCCTTGTGATTGGCCCGTTCGAGTGGGCCGCCGCTTGCACTTACATTTTCGATACCTACACGGGGAGTGGGACAGGCCTGATAATGCTTAGAAGTACATAAAATTAATAAAAATAACACCAACACACACTACCTCAATTTATTAACACACACAAGTTTGATAGATGCAATTTCGTTACACGTTGATGTTTGTGAATCTGTTACAGTATTTACATTTTTCTATCTAAGAAGCAAAAGAACTCTTATTAAGTAAGGTATTTATAATATGGGCCTATGCCGCCCGAAAAAAACGTTAAATTTAGGTACCTGTTATTATTATAAAGTTCCAACTTAAAAATTATATGAATTATTAGCATGGGCGAATATCAACCACAGGACGACCTCTAGTATTATAAAAGATATAAAAGTTAAAATCTTTTTACTACTTCTCGCCAAAACGTTTGCAGACTCCAATAGACAAAACGTTATGACAATGTTTTAAAATAAAACGACTCCATACATTTTTATTATTATCACCCGAGAGCTAGTCTGCATTAAGACAAAAGTCGCGACTCCTTGGTGAATTTTAAAATGCAATAAAGAATTCCAATTTATACAGAAGAACGGCGAGAAAGTTTTTTTTAATTTTTCGTCCAACTGGAACAAAGCTAACAGCCATAACCTTTGTGGCAATCACAAAATGTCCAAAACTAAATACTTGTACCAGCACGAGTAGAACAACCACCGTAGAAATTGATTTTTTCTACGGAAGAATGGATAAAATAACAGAAAAATAATTAAAATTTCCAAAAATCTAAACAAAATTTTAGTACGCTCTTTACGGCGCTGTTAAGGTCGTTGACCTCACACATCTGATTGTATTAATGTTATTTAGGCGTCTTTTCTTCGCCTTTAAATCATGTTATTTTATTCAGTATAATTATATATATATATATTTTTTTTTTCAATTTTTAAATAATTTTTGTGCCTAGAAACGTTTTTACATAGGCAGTAGATAAATATCTGTAGGTTTTTTTTTTTTTTTTTTTTTATGAAATAAGGGGGCAAACGAGCAAACGGGTCACCTGATGGAAAGCAACTTCCGTCGCCCATGGACACTCGCAGCATCAGAAGAGCTGCAAGTGCGTTGCCGGCCTTTTAAGAGGGAATAGGGTAATAGGGGAGGGTAGAGAAGGGAATAGGGTAGGGGATTGGGCCTCCGGTAAACTCACTCACTCGGCGAAACACAGCGCAAATGCTGTTTCACGCCGGTTTTCTGTGAGCCCGTGGTATTTCTCCGGTCGAGCCGGCCCATTCGTGCCGAAGCATGGCTCTACCACGTAAAAAAGGTTATTCTGAACAACCTATATAATACGTAAATGTGAATAGCCTTGGTTGAATGTAAATGATTATGAATGAATATCACGTCATTCATTCATTCGTTATTATTATCATGTTTGAACTTGTATGAGTCGTTCATACGTTACGCAAAGCTATGCGAGTTCGTACAGACAAACAGTATGATGTAATATATTGTAATACATACGTTATTGTAACGTATGGCGTCTGACGCCCACGTGTTTTTGAAGCACTTTAAACACTTTCACCGAGCTTGAAGATTGAAGTTCAAACCTATAAACTCAGCTAGAGAGAAACTGAGATTAGTTGCATAGGCCATAGACAGTAAAAAACTGAAGAAGTACGAGTTGGACTCGTGCGCAAAGAGTTCAGTACCATGATCTATACAACTATCAGTAGGTACTAAGTTACTAACATCGAGCACTAATAGCAGGGCTTGAAACCGGTTCAACATTAACCGGTATTTTAAGGGTTAAACCAATTTTGTCATATAGTTTCGTTCCGGAGCGGAACCAAATAGGAACGATACTTGGAACCTAAATAAACCGGTTTATAGTGAGATCGGCCGCAAGTCGCGACTTGTTACAACTTGTCGATCGAAGTATCTATCTGCTGTGCTGTGTGCGTCGCTCGCGCTCGCAAATGCTCAGTCTGTTCAGTGTGAATAGTATGGTCGACCATTACGCACGTTCTATGAACATGGGCCGCAAACGGAAATCTAGTATTTATCATTATTTTGAATATGATGAAGCATCAAAAAAATCTAAATGTTTAATAGAAGATTGCAAAGGAGAGTTAAAGGTATGTATGTAGGTACTACTTATTTATTGAAATACATTTTACACTATTAAAAAAGATTTTTCATCCCACCAGCTCAGAAACTGTGTTTTGCCTATTCGAAATTTGTGGGGAAAAGCCGTTTTTTAGGGTTCCGTAATACTTAAGGAACCCTTATAGTTTCGCTCTGTCCGTCTGTCTGTCTGTCCGCGCCTCTAGCTCCTGTACTTTAGAGGTGACTCTCCATACATGTGAAGTGGGGATGAAAAATATTTTTTCACTCTACCCCATCGTGTGGGGTATCGTAGAATGGGTATTTTAAAATAAAAGCAAGGTTTCATATGTCACTTTTTATAAAGTTGACCATTTTCGAGTAATCGGCCTCCGAAGTAGTTTGTAAGTTGGTCCCCCCCCTAGCATTTTTAAACTATAGGAGATAGAAACTTGCAAATTTCCTTGCTGATAGATCATGCTAAAAACTCTTTAGGAAAATTATTGTGAACGAAATCGGACAGTAACTTTTGGAGTAATTAAAAAAAAAGCATATTACGCGTTTATAGTTACGTAACCCTCCTTAGACATGCTCTTGGTTAGGTTAGGTTAGGTTTGGTTATTATCCTCTAGAGGAGAAAAGTAAAATCGTCAACCTATCTAATTCTACCTCCACGGTGCCAAATTTATTTTTAGGGTTCCGTATTTTTAGGGCTCCGTAGTTTTTAGGGTTCCGTAGTTTTTAGGGCTTCTGTAGTCCTGCCCGACAAGTAACCATTGTAGTTTCGCCATGTCCGTTTGTCTGTCCACCTGTCTGTCTGTCCATCCTCTGAGCTGTTACTCAGTTGTAACAAGTTTGATCAAAATCGGTTCAGTAGTTTTTGAGTGTTACGCGCACACACAGACAAACAGAAAGACAGACGATTTTGTTCAATTATATTATTAGCATTAGTATCGATCCCTCATCATCACACCAACAGCTTTTTTTAAATCCGTTACATGAACAGAACCCACCCCTGTACATACATACATACATACATCTTTTAAGAATTTGATTTTGCTAATTCTTTTATTATTTTAGGGCAACCATGGAGCAAATTTGCTGCGACACTTTTTCAGACGTCACCGATCTGAATATGACGAGATAATAAAAAATGATAGTAAAGATAAAAATAAATCAGGAAAAACAACCCATGATAATGAAGTTTCGACTAAAGTAACGGAAGAATGTGTCAAATTAGTTACTGTACATGGTAGGCCATTTACACTGATTGACGATGAAGCTTTCCAAAATATTTTAAAACTTATACCGGGATGTGACACGAACAGCAAAAAAGTAAAGTGTTGTGTTGAGGACAAAGCACATGAGACGCGTAAAATTATATGCAATGAAATAAAGAATCAGCTGGTTGCATTTAAAATTGACGTAGCTTCAGTGAAATCGAGGCGATTTTTGGGTCTTAATATTCAATATATTTTAGATGGAAAATTGGTTTTAAGAACTTTGACTGTTCTAGAATTGCATCAAAGAAATACAGCTGAGTTTTTGAAAGATACAATGAAGATAGTTTTGAGTCGTTTTGGTATTAATATTAATCAGATATATTCGATTACATCAGACAATGGTTCAAATATGATAAAAATGACTAAAAAGTTTGGGGAAGAGCTTCAGTTACTAGAAGTTGTTGAAAATAATCAGAATGAAGAAATAGAACAGGCGAATGAAGAAGCAGAAGAGGTAAATGAAGACTTTGTGGGTGAAAACCAGACTGATTTTTTGGATATAGAATTAGATGATGAAGATTCCGATACAAGGACAAAAATTGTAGCTGTTCGATGTGCGGCTCACACCTTGCAATTGGCTGTTCGAGACACACTTATTAGTTACGAGTCAATCTTAGAACAATGTCGCCGCTTATCGAGGCTATTACGGACACCAAATATCGTTATAAAACTGAGAGAAAACCTTTTATCTAACGCTGTCATAGACTGTCCAACGAGATGGGATTCGACTGTTTTGATGTTAGAAAGACTTATATCATTGAAACCATTTTGCCAGTCAAATTCCAATACTTTGCGAAGTGGTCTTTTGGAAGATACAGTGTGGACTAGTATTGAAGAAATGTTTAAAGCACTTAAGCCTTGTCGAACGCTAAGCAAATCATTACAAAAAGAACAGATTACTTTTGGCGATTTTTATATTGCTTGGACACGTTGTATTTTGGCAAATGAAAATCTTAGTTTACCTTTTGCATCACAAATAGCTATAAATATGCGAATTAGACAAAACATCCTTTTTGACAATGAAAGTTTTCTGGCAGCAGTTTACCTGGATCCTCGTATTAACGCAGTTTTGACTAATGAGCAGCAAATAAAAGCACGTCAACATTTAATATCTACTTTTAATCGAATTAAAAATTTACATCATGTTCCCGATGACAATTTACAAGAGCCACAACCGGGACCCAGTACAGCAATAACATCAGAAGACAACCTCGATCATTATTTTCAAGATATTCGACGAAGTAGAACTACCGAACAAAATTTAGCAGATACATCGCTAACTATACTTCTCAAAAATTTTTTAAATGAGCCAATCGTACCTACTTCAATAAATATTTTAGAGTATTGGGATAAAAAGAAAATTACTGATCCACAATTATATTTATTATCCAAAATTATTCTTTCTACACCACCTACACAAGTTAGTGTAGAAAGATTATTCTCGTCACTAAAATTTGTTCTAAATAATTTAAGACTTTCCTTATCAGATTCAATTATTGAAGACATTTTGGTAGTCCGAAACAATACCTTATACGGTCAGGTCATTTAGAGTATTGCAATCGTATCAACAGTAATCATTACAATCATATATTATAAGATTTATTAAATAATAATTTTTCATGTACCAATCAGTTTTCGTTGGATTCCTCTCGATGTTTATTTCTTAAAGATTTTACATACTTCAAAATATTAATATAGGCTTCGGAACGCATACAAGCTGGTACAAACTGCATTTCGCCAATCAAAAGGTTACCAAAGTAGTAATTTCTTTTATCAAGAGTTGTCTCAAATGCACATTGAATACAGGATGAGGATACTGCATCCTTATATTCAACTGAATTACTTTGTTCTTCTGTAATTGGTTTATGAACATCTGTTTCATTTTTTTCTGTTTGTGTACTGACTTCTTTATTTGAAGTAAGTGCTTCATTTTTCGATTTTAGTGATTGTTTGATTTGACCATTGTTATGATCATCAGTTCCTAAAAAATATTAATATTGTTAACTAAAAAATAATATTAAGGTTAAAATGATGGGTCTCATTATTGATTAGTAAGTAATAAATAAGAAATGCAACATCTTTATGTCTTTTATTTTATGTAACGGCAATCCTATTAACAATCTTACCCAACTCGTCGTAATCCTGTGAGTCGTAGATAAACGGTTGACTGTTTTGTTGAAATGCTGGATCATCTTCGTGATAGTTATTATCAGTACCTTAAATAAATATTCGAATTATTATTATATAACTAAATGCGCCCCGTGATTTTAGCCGCGTAGTTCTTGTTCCTGTGGGAATTCCGAGATAAAGAGCCTATCTGTTAATCCAGAGTATAAGCTATCAATGTACCAATCCATTAAGACGTTTAAGCGTGAAGGAGCAACAAACATACACACTTACACACACAAACACATACTTTCGGCTTTATAATATTAGTGTGATGACTACTGCTTCTATGAAGTTGGATCATTTTAAAAATTCCGTTACACTTTGCATGTCGTGAACCGATCGTAGGATTGGGCAAATCGTAAAGTATGGGAATCAGGTAGCTAAGAGCAAAGCGACGAGCATATTAGGCTGACATGAAAGTCACCCATGAGCAGCTGAGAATGCAAAGCGGGATGTCGTGAATCTGGGCATTTTGATCAAAATTGAGCAGAAATGTGAAACGATATGGTTGATTTGTTAGTTGACATTATGATCAGACCTAATTCTACGATGGGGAGACGACATTAATAATATACTGCTTACCTGATATATAATCACTATTACAATCTGGAGGTTCGGTAAAAAGTGGTTGACTTACGGGATCATTCATGACTTCATTTTCTGAAATAATAAATAACCAAAAAAAATTTGTTTACCTGACTTCATAAACACGCGCGCGACTAGAGAACAAATTGAATATCCAATTTATTTGACCTCTTGTCATCACATGAATTCATATAAAATTAAAATAATCATCCTTATCTTGGACACAGTTGAAAAGTTACCAAAAACCTTTTAAGACGATTTACTCACCTGATTCTTCATAAAATCTACGTTTCTTTGCCATTATATTGAGTATAAATAAGCACTTAATATTTATGTAACTTACAAAATACCGAAGTCGGAAACAGTTAATGTATCACGCTACGCGCGCACATCGAATATAATATGTGTCACCGTAAAATTGTAAAACACGATAGATTGTAATATTACTAGAGATATTATAATATATCGACAGATTGTCAAATAAAAATTTCTTCTCAGAATTTACACATTATTTTGCGTTATATTGTAATATTTACCGTGCCGATTGGTTAAACGGCAAATGCCCCGCGCCGCCATATTTGTTTTCTTTTTCATAATAATAATTATAACGAGAAATAATGCGTTCAGTTGTAAGAAGAAATTTTTATTTAACAATCTGTCGACATATTACACTATATATAGTAATCTATCGGTTTTTTAAATTTTACGGTGACATAATTATGCACACCTACGTCTGTGAGTGAACTGCGTGCGACGCCGTCGACGAGACGCTGCGAAATAAAACATCACGAATTTTAGTTCATTACCTTGATTGAAAATTATAACCGGTTAATAAAAAATACCCATATTTTTAAAAACCGGTTCATAAACCGGTTTAGAGGAACGAAACCTTTTTCAAAAAATTCCGTGGATAAATTCGTCAAACCGGTTCAAAAAAAATACCGGTTTCCAAGCCCTGACTAATAGCATTAATATTGAGCTAAAAAGGTAAAAAAACGTGTTTGTTGTACGGGATATTTCTTTTATTCTGTTTTTAGTGCCGAAATTTTGGTGTTTTAGCGGACATGTACTATATTTATATGTCTATTCATGACATGCAGCCTGGGACAGACGGACATTCTCAGTAATAGGGTGCCGTTTTATCTTTTCGGTACGGAACCCTAAAAATTGATAATTTCTATGGCGCGCCGCACTCCAACTTTTGACCAGTCCCATTTTTGACCAGGATTCTCGCCAGTTAGCCAAGTTCCAATACCACTCGGCAGTCGGCCTCCCTATTGCCAAATCCTATATTATTATGTCTATACTTCTAATTTCTATATAATAAAGAGGAAAGGTTTGTTTGTTTGCATTGAATTGGTCCAGTAGTTTAGGAGCCTTCCTAAACTACTGGACCAATTTTCATGAAATTTGGCACAGATATAGAATATACTACGGGGAAGGACATAGGCTACTTTTTACTGCGGTAAAATGTACGGTTCCCTCTAAATTTCCTTTTGTCGCGGGCAACATCTAGTAACTAGTAATATTATAAACAGTAAAAGTTTGTTTGTTTGCATAGACCGATGTAGATGAAATCTGGCAGAGATATAGGTAGTAGACACGGGGAAGAACATAGGCTAATTTTTATCGCGGAAAAATATATTTTCGCAAGATTAACTTTGCGTGCACGAAGTCGCCGGCAACATCAAGTTGCTAATATAGCCTTAGCTTAATACATAGGTATTATCTACCTAGGTCCTATATATTCTCATCGCTTCTAGCACTAACATTGCAGTGTGTTTATGGTCAGACAGTAAACAAGCTCGACAGAAGACCTCTATACAGCTAACTTAATAAATCCATCTGCCCACGTGTGAATTCATTAGGGTTGCCACTTGCCAGTGAATCGATTTTCAGTTTAAAATCACTTAATTACTTAATAGATAGACACTAAAGTGCGTTTACACAGGTACGCGATAGGAGCCCGATAGCAATATATTCTTGCGCGAGTGAAAGAGAAAAGTAGCGATAACTGGTAAGGTAATGTAATATCTCCGTGCTCTGCGACCGCACTATCTAATAATAGTACTATAAACGCAATTAAATTATAGTTATTCTGTGGCATAACCTACTGCTAATAGTGACATTAGCAATAACAACTACAATTTACGATTGAAAGTTATCATGTGAGCTTTGGAATTAGGGATTGAAAAATTCATGACGTGTAGAGACTAGAGACTGAAGAGTACAATAATTGGCATAAGTGAAAGTAAAAAAAAAATAGAAAAATTATAATTTGTACACCTAGCTATATCCATATAGTAAAACGTACTTTATAAAGTTATGTAAGAAGTATAAGTAGCTTCAGACAGATGGCGTCATAACCAAAATCATGTCGTAATGTGACGAGATCTTGAAATTTTACTTTTCTAAAGTTATTCATTAGTCAATGCAAGTATTAATTGCTTGGCTAGCGATTTGACATTCACTCTTCTCGTGGATTATAGGTAAATATAAAAAAATAGTAGGTAAGTATAAGTTAATATTAAAAACAAAAACTTTAAACGCACGTATTTAGTGATTTTATACACTGTAGTTATAGGACTGCAGTGTAAAAGGCTTTTCCTTTTGTCTTTTGAGTATGTACTACTCCGTTGTCTGTTACTCTGCCTAATTAAAAAATAATCTGTACTTTAGGTATCTTTGGCAGAATGTATTTTCTATACTTTCTCACAGGACCAAAAGCTGTGTGTATTTATTTTTCTATCTGTCCACAACCCTACAATACTGTAGGTCCCTGACTGGTTTCGCCGTAAGCAGCATGACTCGTCACGCGGGGCATCCATCATCCGGTAGGGCTTTGCCCTTTTTATAAATAGCGCGTAAATTGTCGCCGCTTGTTAGTAGATTTCCTTCATTATTTTGTTGACTGTAGTTACTTAGAAGTTAGTAAAATTCTTATAATAGCTATGGTCGCCTAGTGATTGAAATTCGACCATAAATCGTTTAATTAGGGTTCCGTCGTACTTGAAGAACCCTTATAGTTTAGCTCTGTGCGTCTGTCTGTCTGTCCGTGCTTCTAGCTCCTGTAATTATAAATATAAATAGACGAATTTTGGCAGCGGCGTGCACACGGTTATGACACTGGGTATGCGGCGGAGTAGTCGGTCACAAAAACTTTTTCTTTTATAGATTTTTAGCAATTAGCCATAGATAATACAGATATATATTAGTATAGATGCGCAACTCTAAAATTGAAACTGAGTCTTACAAAAGTTTCGGAATGTCGTTTTTAGATGGCGTTGTACCGTTTTAGTTACTATCAAACTCGCTAGATGGAAGTAGTACCGCCTGATAATTTTTATTGAACTGAATTATGGACAGAAATTAAGTTTTATCGAATGTCGTAGACACAACAACGACCAAGTTCCTCTTTAATAGTGGGATATGGTTGCTGCATAGTAAAATGTTCGCGAGCCCTTATACTGTATACGCCTTGTGTTACCGATAGCGCGATGTAGAAGTCGCTTAGTGGCATCTGTTGTGACTATCCGAAAACTTTCAAACTGTTAGTACCGGATATTCATTTTTAGATGTCTCTGTTCTCTGTTAATTTGTGCATGTATGAGAGTTTCACCCCCCTGCAATTAGCATAGCCACAGCCAAGCGACGGATTTCTAAATCGGAAACCATGCCAACAGAACTAACAGAACTTCATAACTTTTAACATGAAACTTTTGAGTTACATTCCCTTTTTGCTGATTTAATTATTGTAACTCGGATACACACCTACCTTTAGTAGACACAATTTGAATCTTTTTACTGAATGACAATTGTGAGAACTTATTATCACTCAAATCAATTAAAAAGCAAATCACTACCTACAATTTTTATAGAACTTCAGTAATAAACTGTTAAATGTACACACTTTCAAATGTTAAAATGAAAAATCTTTTAAGAAAACTATAAATATTAAATATAATGGCAACCGAAAAATAACAATGCGTTTTCACATGAAAAAATGGCTTCCTTGAATCTGATATTTAAACAAATAAAACCTTACTAAAATAAAAACGCATCATGTGCGTAGTGAGTAATTAGATTTTACGTCAATTATAATTACTCGCATTATAGGCCACCGTGCCACGAATATACCCGATTACTTCCGTGTCCCGACAACTGCCGAACTTCGCCGAAGTCTATAAGCATGCCGCAGGAGTTGGACGACTCGCGCCTTGGGATATTCATAGGTGTGTGCGTTTGCGAACTGTGTACGGACACTAAAATTACTACACACATGCGAACAAATCTACTGCTACACGACAAGGCAGGAGTCGCATCACCAACATGTCGCTAAACGCCTGCCAAACATAATGTACTTGTAAATAGGTGCTATTATAAAATATTAGGCGTTTTTAAGTTATTATATTTTGTTTATTCATTTATTTACTATTAATTAAAGTCATATAAAACGTCCGAACGTTTTATTAAAATATCTGTGAATGGTAAGTAAGTAAAGCACTGCATTTCTGCCTTTATGGAGCGCACGCCACTGAATTTTGGTAAAGGAGCGGTTCTTTTACGTCTTAGATACGAATATACGGACGGATATACCTACTACCAATAAAAATAAAAAAAACCTAGCTTACATAGCCCTCCTGCCGAAGTCAGATAAATAGCTATGATTCCCGGATGTTCTCCATATGGCCAACGGTGGTTTTATAAATAGATAAACCGCGATTATAAAGAAGGAAGATTTGTTTGTTTACATTGAATAGGCTTCGTAACTGGGACGATTTTGGTAAGGTATAGATATCTATATAAAGAGTAGACGGGGAAGGATGTAGACTACTTTTTATCCCGGAAATATGGTGTTCTCATGGTATGCTGTTTACGCGGGCGGAGCCATAGATTAAAGAGAAGGAACAGATAAGCAGTTACATAGTAAGCTCTCGATTTGATAACAATAGTCGACAGCATTTTTGCGCACGGGTTATACATACATTATTTTTATTGCTTTTATACCTAGAAATAATAATAAGAACAAAAAATAGTTCTGTATTTGCTTTTAAGTGTAAAAAATGAAAAAAAACAAATCAATGAAAATACATGAAAATATTACATAGAGGTGATTTATTAAAAGATATTGAGCATCAATTTTATGATATAATCTTACAAAATAAGTTTGAAAATAGTGTTAAAATGTTTAAAAATTAACAATTTTGCTTTTTGTATCATGTTCAGTAGAAGTTATCTTAATAACCACCAAATAAAGTCCCTCAATCCTCAACATGCTTTCAGTATGTATACTCGCCTTGGGAACGTATCTCAAATTCCAACTATATCTCGATGGAATCCCTCCCCTTGTTCTTCCGATTAAGCTCCCATATTATCTTTAAACTTATCAAAATAAGAATGGAACATTTGCCTCTATAGAGATATCCTATAGCTAACGATGAAAAAAATCTTAATCATGTCGTTAGTTTATTCATAGAATAATTTCATTAGCCCATTTTTGGTCTTGATTTGTAACAGGTAGATGGAAGTAAGCTTGTTATGCCTCGCAAATCTTTAAATATGTAGTTAAATAACAATTTTTCTCTCTCACTTTAATAAATCCACCACAAATATAGCAAAACGAGTCACCATCTCCTTTTCAACTTCTCGAAGCTATTTTGTACAAGATAATACAGCGAAAAAAAAATTAAACACGATATTTCTTTATAATATGCGAGGTCATACCGTCGTACACAAGGAGGGATGTAAGAAAGACAACCCTCATACCATACCTCTCATTCGCCAGCAATAGAGCGCAAAGACCGACTTTAACTGGAAGCAAAAATCATAAATGGTCAAATCTCTATAACTTCTTATAAAGCAAATATTTTCGATTTGTAATCGCACTTTTTTATAAATGTTTGCTTATAATATATTCAGAATAAATCAAGTAAAACCCATGCGCAAAAAAAAAATATTTTTTTTGTTGACCGGTGTAATTGATTGCACTACTACAAGCATACGGTGAATGTATGCGTGTGCACGAAACTCCTATCGCGTACACGGCAATAATCTTTACTAATATAATAAAGAGGAAAAGTTCGTATGTTTGTTTGTTTGCATTGAATAGACTCCGAAACTACTGGACATATTTTGACGAAATTTGGCACAGATGTAGAGTAGACCACGGGTAAGGACAGCGAGGCTGTCTGGCGAGGCGAGGCTTCTTTTTATGGCGAAAAATACACGGTTTCTACGAAATTAACGTTTGCGCGCACGAAGTCGCGGGCAACATCTAGTATGGAATAAAAGGTAAGTAAATATTTCATTTTCTAGTGTGTCTCTCTTGAGTCTTGACTCTTGAAGATTGCTTTATAAGTATTATAATATATAGGAGTGTCCATGACCGAGTGAGTTTGAAAATTGAGTGACTTGACTCACATGCGTGATTGTGCAGGTTCGATGCGGAGTGTACCAATTATACTTCCTCAATAACTGTATACTGACTCTAGACTTAGTTTAATTTACTTACCCCCAATCCCCATCTTCTGTGACAACTCTTGATTAAATCGTTCTATGAAAGTTGTTCCTGGTACGCAAGTACATATTTTTATTCTGCCGCGGAGCCGCGGGCAAAAGCTGTTAACAAATAAACCGCGAAACAGAATCAAAACATTCTAGAAACAACAATAGACAAGACGCGTTCTATATTAAAATCGATCCATACTCTCCCGCCACGTGCCAGGATGTAGATAATTTCGTACTGTCAACGCACATGTTACAAATAGAATATAATGGTCAACACTTTTTGTTTTGAAGAAAACTGCTGACTAGATATTAGAAAACAATAATATTATCGGTTTGGGGCCTAGGACCTCCGAAATATTGACACAGAGTAAAGTTGGCATTTTTGGTCTCAAGCATAGACTTATGCATAAGAAAACTAGTTATAGCATACATTTAGCCTAAAAAGAAATGTTTGATTTTGGGCCAGCTCTATGTACAATACATAGGTAAATAGGAAAAAAATATGGGAATTTCATAAAAATACTTGCGAGAATTTATTGCGAGAACCCTATTTTAGGGCGGACATGACAGTTATTTAGACTTGACTTTTGACTAACTTTGAACTACTGAACGGATGTTGATGATATCTTATTGATTGTACTGTAGGTTCTTGATGGAAATTCATGTTTCACAGTAATAATACACAATACTTCTTGCACTATTTCCACTTTAATGATTTTTATTTTACTTACATTAATTTTAATATATTAATATTACACGACCAGTTTCGACAAAGTCATCGTCAGGTGTTTTTGATGAGATTTGATATCTTAGTAGTTTAGGCTCTGGACTTAAACAGGCTACTTTTTATCCCGAAAAAATACAGTGTTCCCGAGGGATACTGTATTTACGCGGGCGGAGCCGCGGGCAACAGCTAGTCTAAAATATCTTAATGATAAGCTATCAGTGGCACATATTAAACGCCAAGTGATAAGAGCTAATTCGCTAAATATTATTAACACAGTTATCGTGTTTGAGTTACTTATTAATATTACGTTAAAATTGTCGTTTTTAAATTGTTAAAAACTGTTTTAGATTTTTTTCTGCCTAAACATCTTTACATAAGCAGTAGATCATATGCCCAAAATATACATACTTAATTAATTTTTATCAACCTTATAATATTATAAGTATGTACACTACTAGACCAGGGTCGATAATTTTTGAAACCAAAAAAAATAGTAGTAGGATGAAACCCATTAGAAAAGGAGGGGAATATGATAAAAATGAAAGGAAAAATAAATTACGGGCGATCTGAGTTCGGGAAGTGGGAGGGGGTGAGTTTTTAAGGGTAAAAAATGGTTTATCTTGATTTCCGGTAAAACTACAAGTCCTATGAAAAAAAGTTAAATGGCAAAGTTGTAGATAATAAAAAGATCTACAACTTTTATATTAACAATTTTTTTACATAACCTCAAAATTTATGTGAAAAATTCAAATAACCAAGTTTTTGGTTTTTAATTTTTATCTTGTACAAAAACAAAAAAAAAATTCACGAAATTTAGTGAAAACTTACCTTTTTATGTCCTAAATACACTGTAATTTTTGTGATTTAAAATATATATTTTTTCACCTTATTTTGTCTTAATATCGAAAAATTAACCCTAATTTTCAATCGAAAATTCTCCTGTCAAAATATCAGCTTTTTTTTAAAAATTGATGGGCTTCTTGTTTGTTGAAATCTATTCTTTCTGATAATGTAAAAAAATACATACATTACCATAGTAAATGTTCTCAGAAAATGCAAAGAAAAGAATAGGTAGTAAGGCCTAGCCCCAATAAGACATCTACAATATTTTGAGTAAGTTGTCGAATCTTCTTTAAATTATGCGCATACATGTCTATTTATTGAATGAATGAATGAATGAATGAATGAATTTATTTATTAAAGTAACATAGACTCAATGGTTAGTAAAGCTTATAATAATAATATATGTTAGTAATTTAATTTAAATTATTTTGTACATTACATGCATCACTTCTGCACCATGCCGTTAGATATGGCGCAGCAGTGACGAATGTAAGGGCAGTCAAGCCGACCCGCAACCATGATCAGAATGCTGTTGGCGCTTCCCCGCACCCTGCGCACCAGAGATGCACATCTTTTGCGCATGGTAGCATAAAAGCAGTCCACTCGTGCTTCTGCAAACATACCCGATGCACTGCAGTAGCGAGGAAGCCCCAACAGCATCCTGAACGCGTTATTAAATTGTACGCGAAGGGCGCTGTAGGTTCTAAGCGTGTAAGAGGCCCACAAGCTGCACGTGTAGAAAGCGGTACAAAACGCTCTGAAAAGAGTAATTTTGACCACCCGTGAACATCGAGCAAATCTGCGGACCAACATATTCGCTCGAACCGACAACGCCCTTCGTTCTCTTTCTATGTCGTCATCATCCTTGAGGTCGGAAGTCAGCACATGTCCTAGATATTTGAACTTCTGTACCCTCTGTAGCATGCAGGTATTAATATACACAGAGGGCACATCTGACCAGCGTTTACTTCCGTCCTCAAAGACCATGACCACACTTTTTTTAACATTGTAGGCTAGTCCATGTGCTGAAGCATATGCTACACACATGGCTATAAGCCTCCTAAGCCCACACACTGACGCACTCAGCAGCACCATGTCGTCCGCGTAACTAATGTTGTTAATACTAACGCCATCTATATAGCAACCGACTCTGGTGCTGCTGAGCTCGCCAATGAGGTCGTTAACGTATATGTTAAAGAGAGTTGGTGAGCTCAATCCCCCCTGTCTCACACCGCACTCCAAGACATACGGCTCAGACAATGCACCGTCCCATCTAACACAGTTGACTTGATTTCCATACCAGTATTTAAAGATTTTTATTAAATCTGGAGGTAAATGTAGGTTTTCAAGCTTTTTCCATAATATATCATAGGAAACCAAGTCAAAAGCTTTAGATAAATCTAGGAAACACGCAAAAATGGGTGTTCTACGCTTATTGTAGTATCTGACAGCATGCTTAAGACACAGTATTGCACTCTCTGTAGACAAGTTTGGTCTAAAACCAAATTGATTATCGTGTATTTTTATATTCTTATTCAACTGTGTATTAAGCAAGCTGTCAAACACTTTAGATATGATAGTGGCCAAAGATATTGGCCTATAATTACTAATATCTGCCAGGTCACCAGTCTTATTTTTAACAATAGGTACTACCACCGTGCGCATCATATCACTTGGCATATAACTATGTCCAATACAAAAATTAAATAACATAAAAAGTAATCTTGGAAGATGCGGGCCAGCAAACTTGAGATGCTCAATACTGAGCCCGTCATGGCCAGGTGATTTTCCTTTAGACATAGATTTAATTACACTAGCTATGTTTTTAGTAGTAAAGAATACTTCCCTGTCCACGACGGGAGCATTACTGAACGAAGAGAGTGAAGGCCCAAGAGGAGATTTTATTACAAAATGATTCGCGAATAAATTTGCTATTTTATCAGGCTCATTTACCCCGTTAACTCCAGTCGGCAGACCTGGCCTAGCTTGAAGCCTGTTAGTGTGTTTCCAGAAAGAGCGAAAGTCATTTTTAGAGTGGTGGGAGGCCAACATGTCCATTTTTATTTGTGTCTCATGGTTTTGACACCACCTCAGTCTAGACTTAAATACTTTTCTAGATAAACACATTTCCTCATATATTTTACCACACGTAGGTTTGCCACACATCTCCCACAAGCTAAACTTCTGTTTAGCCACTCGGTGCGACTGCGCCACGTGCCTATTCCAACCAGCGACAATCCTCCTCCTAGGTTTCACACTCTTACTGCTTATAATAGAAGATTCCCTCAGGGCATCTACTATCTGATTATACAAACCGTCTATAACAATTCTATGGCTTATATCACAACACAATTTATCACTACAGTTTTGAAGCTCGTATGGGAAGTCAATAAGTCTTAACCTTTTAAAACATTCATTTTGATATATTGTAGTTTGATTTTGTGACCTCTCTCCCCATATAACCTTGTTTTGACAAAAAGTTTTATCACCTTTGATTGACAGTACATAATTTAAATTACATTCTATCACAAGTGGTATGTGGTCTGACCAATAAACATCATACAAAGCATAAATATTTTGTACCGAGTTTACAGCCGCTCTAGTTATTACACAATGGTCGAGCCATCTTCTCGATCCATGTGCATCACTAATAAAGGTATAGGTATCCGAGTTTATGCCTAACTTTTCAATATCAATACACAACCACTGCTGATCCGCACAGAAATTATCTAGTTCGTAGTAAAAACGTTCATAAGGATGTGCATTGAAGTCCCCCAAAACATACACACAATCTATACTACAACTGTCAATAATGGCACTTACCGAACTTAGAGTATCTGTAAATTCCACTAGGTTATTTACCTCATCCGTAGGCATATATACACTCAGCACTAAAATTGATTTTTGGTCCATCACTATTTTAATCGCACATATACGCGAGCTGCTGCATTCCACCACGGTTACGTCACAAAAAGCACTGCGCCTCCACAACAATGCAACGCCTCCATACGGACGGCCTCTTATCAGGCCAGCCTGCGTGTCCATAGCCGACACCCCTGTGCAGCTGAAGTCATCACAAATAGTGTTGAGAAAGGGGATATCTTCCTGAGTTAGCCAAGTTTCTTGCAAGGCTATTATATCAATAGTTTTACATAAATCGCGTATGTTGTCAACGGAACGTTTTACGTTTTTGCAGTTAAATGTTGCAAATTTATATGTATGCATAACTATGTTATTTGTATTAGGCCGGCATCCTTTTCAGAAGTTACAATCTTACGTTTCATTTTAAAATTTATAAATCGACGAAAAATAATTCCTTTTGGCCAAATTTTCTCGTCCAAAAATAGAGAAAGCTTGTTTTGTGGTACAAAAAATTTGTATGCGTTATAATCACACTCTCGTTTCATTGTAATTTTTTCAGGTTTTATCATTTCTTGTGTTTTACAGCGCACGTAGGCGGCTATGTCCGATTCAGATGTATTTTTATGTACATTCGTAATAAACAAGGGTGTATATCTCTCCGCAGCCTTAAACTTCTCCTCGGCCTCAACTAATACACTGCCACTTTTTCCTACAATATAGTTTCTAGCTTTACGGGTCTTTCTTTGTACTAACTCCCAGCCCTCACTTGAAGTAGTCTTCGTATTCGACTTTGTTAGTGCGGCATACGACTGAGATTCCTCTGTGCACTTGCCTACACACAGCTGATCGCTTATTTGTTTGTGATCGGTTGACTCGTGGCGCTGCTGCGGCCGAGATAACGGACTTTTAATAATTATAGATTGGCTCCTACCGCCATTTTCCATACTGTTACAATTTTCTTGGCTTTTGGTATTTTGTAACACCTTACTATTATTATGAAACTTTTCATAACGCGGACTAGTATCATTAGAAAAAAATATTTCACTGTTGTCCTTAAAAGATTCGTCCAAGTTCGACAATGCTATTGGACCGCTATCACGATATGCACCCCTCTTTAAATTTATTTTAGCGGCTGAAAAGGGGGGTGAGCTACCATGAGGTTTTAAGGCTTCTTTTTTCACGACTTCTAGTTGTTCAAGCGTCACATATGACGCTTTAATAATCTCGATTATTGCAATTTAAGATGACTTGTATACTTGAGTGACCTGCGGATAATTTTAACCCATCAAAAGGTATTTCATATACAAGAGGGAAAGGGGCTAGGCGACCTGAGCCTTACTACTTGTTCTTTTCTTTGCATTTTCTGAGAACATTTACTATGGTAATGTATACATTTTTTTACATTATCAGAAAGAATAGAATTCAACAAACAAGAAGCTCACCAATTTTTTTAAAAAAGCTGATATTTTGACAGGAGAATTTTCGATTGAAAATTAGGGTTAATTTTTCGATATTAAGACAAAATAAGGTGAAAAACTAAATATTTTAAATCACAAAAATTACAGTGTATTTAGGACATAGAAAGGTAAGTTTTCACTAAATTTCGTGAATTTTTTTTTGTTTTTGTACAAGATAAAAATTAAAAACCAAAAACTTGGTTATTTGAATTTTTCACATAAATTTTGAGGTTATGTAAAAAAATTGTTAATATAAAAGTTGTAGATCTTTTTATTATCTACAACTTTGCCATTTAACTTTTTTTCATAGGACTTGTAGTTTTACCAGAAATCAAGATAAACCATTTTTTACCCTTAAAAACTCACCCCCTCCCACTTCCCGAACTCAGATCGCCCGTAATTTATTTTTCCTTTCATTTTTATCATATTCCCCTCCTTTTCTAATAGGTTTCATCCTACTACTATTTTTTTTCACTTTTTACCATTTTTGAAGGCTTCGACCCTGGTCTATACGGCCGCTGTATCTTGACGGGTCTGAACATAGGCTCTGCGAACTTTAGCGCATGTACAACTCGTGAAGAAAACTGTTATTGTATTATTTTTATATACCAATGTACTAATAAAATTTCCCTAATACAGTTGACCAATTAGTACAAATAAAATAAATACGAAAACACTTAGAAACAGTTATTGCGCAACCTTCTGCGCGAAGTTCAGACTCACCAAGATACATCGGCCGTATTGTAGTCGGGTTAAATTCTTCATTATCAACTTTGGTCTCCGGCCGTTTGCAGGTTGTTCTGCAGCTCGGAATTTCCAGAACGAAAACGTTGGAACCACAAACGCACTGCGATTTCTTTTGCGACACCTCCGCCATACACATCATCAATCCTTCGAGCCGTTTCTGCAGCACTGGTGCCACGGTGGAACTCGTACTCGATAATAATACCACAGTATAGAGAGAAATAATACAATATTTCAAGTTTTCCATTTTGTAAAAAGTGACGCAAAGAAAACCCCAAAAGAGGAAAAAACAAATGAATTGCGGTTTTCGAAACACAAATGTATGAGTAAATAGCGGTATAAATTTGAAATTGGAATTCCCAACGAAAGAATATAATATTTGAAATCAAAGTGGCCAGCAGGTCTAAAAAGGCCACTTACGTAATATCATCGCGATATTGCTATTTGACACTAAAGCAATTCCGCTTGTAAATCTGTCAAATGAATGCATTTTATCCAATTTCTGCATATGAATTGTATCCAAATCTTAATATGAATTGCAATTCAAGTGGCCATTTTACGATCGCTTTCAGTAATTCATAACAAGAATTGAAAATGAATTGCCAAAACGGCCTTTTTAGACCTGCAGTACGACAAAACGCAAATAGGCAATCGGACAAAAATTTTTTTATTGCATAAATGAATAGTACTCTTAAATATGAGTAACTTCTCAGAAGAAACCGTATATCAAAAGTCAATATTTTCAAAGGTACAGCAATTTGTATAAAAAATTTCGCGATCCTCCTAAAAACGCTCCATACTAAAGTCGACCTAAAAATGACGTCACTTGTATATGAAGTAGTATGAAGTAGTATATGAAGTATATGGCCGCAGGAATATATTTGTAAATATCTCCGATATTTGTGCGTTTAAGTTCATACTCACCATAATGAATGTTTTTGTATATGATGTGAGTAAACTAATGGTGTAGGTTTTGTTTACCAATTTCGCAAAAAAAAAAAATTTTTTTTGGTACTGGAGCGGAGCGAAATTTTGTATACAAATCGCTGTACCTTTGAAAATATTGACTTTTGATATACGGTTTCTTCTGAGAAGTTACTCATATTTAATAGCACTATTCATTTATGCAATAAAAAAAATCAGTCCGCTTGCCTATTTCATACGTAAGGATCTAATAGTTATTTCTGGTCCGATTGCCTTACAATTTTACTACCGCAATAAAATACAGAAACCATTAGGAGAAGTAATATTTTCACTCAATTACACTAAATGAAATTTCCTCTAAATGTAAATCTCTCGGCATAATAGTAGGAGTTAGCTCAGAAACGTGCTTTTACTGTACCCAACTTGATAACTTAAGTCTTATCTTTGAGCAATTAAAAATGTTAAACTTAGTAAGTTAGTGTACTTCATTGATAAGTTGTGCTTTTTGCATTTTGTTAGTTAATGAATGAAAGAAGATATAATTGAAATGAATATTAGTGAGTATAAGTTAGTAGACATTAAAATAATGTTTCCAAAAAATAACATATTATACCGCTTTTTGATCGATTAAAAATAAAGAAAAATATCGCGTACACAAAAAAATCTCTTTGGATCCTTTACTTAAATCACAGATTACCTACACCAGACACCTAATTATATTACTGTAGGTGCTAGACTTCGTACGCGCAGAAAACAATTCCACAGGGACCGAAGATTTTTCTGCGATAAGAAGCAGCCTATGTGTTAATCCAACGCCTAAACTACTTCCATACGAGTGAAAGATCAATAAAGTAGGTACCATGAATCCTCACAAACTTTCACATTTACAATTGTAGTAGTAGGTATATATATATAATATATAAAGGATAAGTGTAATTTAAACTTATTTGTAGTAACTAGTGACCTCCTAGGGTTCCGTACTTCGAAAGGAAAAAACAGAAACCTTATAGGATCACTTTGTTGTCCGTCCGTCTGTCAAGACCCTTTTTCTCAGGAACGCGTGGAACTATCAAGCTGGAATTTATATCAAATACTCAGGTCTACTGTCCCTTGGAGCTGTGAAAAAATCTAACTTCTAAGCCAACGCAATCAAAAGATACAGCCGTTTATGCCGCAAATTTCCGCATATTTTTGACACTCGCAAACTCAAAACCTAAACACCCTTATTAATAAAAATATTTACACCATGGATAAGCAAATCCAAATCGCTCTCTTTGTCTATCAAGTGACTGTTCCAAAGTATCTGACAGAGACAGCCATGTTGGATTAACTAATCCGTGGTGTAAATAATTTTATTAATAAGACTGGGTATGGAGCTGTCTGACCGTGAGCTCAGAATCTTGAAATTTGGTACGAACCAACGTCTTATAGCACGGATAAATAAAAAATTGCGAAAGCCGTAAATTTTAGTTACATAATACATTGCATTTAATAAAAAAATTTTTAATAATTTTATACTTACTACCCCTACTATTACTCGATTGCCGTGATGGGTGAACTTTTACTTATATTATACCTACAGGTTTGTACCTACTTTGTACAGAATCCTTGGTGCACGAGTCCGTCTCGCACTTGGCCAGTTTTTTCGGATTTCGTCAACCTTTCTCTTGTCAAAAGGACATTCAACAACTTTTTAAATGTTAACTACACAATTTTAGGTCATTGTTGAGACGTAATTATTATTTTATTTCCGAAACTCGCTCAAGGCCGTTCAGTGTGCGGACAAATAAACTATACTTTATTGCAAAAGTTGTGCAAAGTTAACCCATGAATATCGTCATAGCGGTTTAAATGAATTAGCTTCTCAAGTTTTTGGCTCCATTAAATCCTTGTACTTTGTAGTCTAATACCAAGTGATCATGCTTAACTTCTATGTAATTTGAATTAACTTTCAAAGATTTAGGCAGATTTCGAAATCGTAAGGAGTGCAAGAAACAAAATCCAAAGTCTATAAGGCAAGTCAAAAGACTGATAAACAAAATTAAAAATGTAAGTGACCCCCTGAATTTTTAAACTGTGAGCAAGCTGATGATGAATTACTTATAGCTAAGCACACTCTCGATCATGTCAGCTTTCAATAAAACAGCGCATCTAAATTGGGTCGCTCGTTTAGAAGCTACGATGCCAGGGATAGACAAATAAAACTTAAATTTTTTGCGTCGAGGCCGTTAAAATCTATCTATACTAATATTCTAAATGCGAAAGTGTGTCTGTCTGTCTGTTACCTCTTCACGCTTTAACCGCTGAACCCATTTTTATGAAATTTGGTATAGACATACTTTGGGTCCCGGGAAAGGACATAGGATATTTTTTATCCCGAAAAAGTAGTATTCCCGCCGGATAATGTATTTACGCGGGTAAAGCCGCGCGCAAAAACTAGTTGATGATAATAATAATAATAATATCTATGGACGCTTCACACCACGTTAATCTGATCCCGTGGTAAGTTCTCGAAGAACTTGTGTTACGGGTACAACGGAAATATATTTAATACTTTTATACTATACACATATTTAAGATTTTATTATATTATATACACATATTTAATACACATCCATGACCCAGGAACACAGAAAACCTTTTTTGTTCCTTCGGCGGGATTTGAACCCGCGACCCCCGGCTTGAGCACCAACACGCTCAACCAACTGAGCCACAGAGGTCGTCAAAATACGCATAATACAATGACGAGACTGCATTGCATTGATATTGACGATCCGGCTCGGAGGACCAGTCGGCCATGTTTGCGCGTCAGACCCGGGTTTTGGCGGGCTCTGTGCTGATCTATTGCCCAGGTGAATACAATACCCGTAAATCCTAATGATTTCCTAGGCCAATTTTGCCACTGCGTCCGGCTTTGATAGAACTAACTAGCTAGGGTCGTTGGAAGTCCAAATCGTGGGATCTATAGGAGTTATTTTGTCGAAATCTTTTTCTTCTATGTTCTATGTTTGGATGTGACATAGGTATATTACCTACCAGATAAAGATTATCAAATGCCACATTAGATTATATTACCTATCTATAATAACGTATTGAGTCGTTATTAGTCGTGAACTTACAGTTTAATAAAAATACAGTGACACAATATTGGTTGAATTTAAAGTTTTTGTATATGTCACCGTAAAATTGTAAAAACCGTTAGATTGTAATATTACTAGAGATATTATAATATGCTGACAGATTGTCAAATACAAATTTCTCCATACAACTGTACGCATTATTTTTCGTTAAGTATATTAATTATTATTATGAAAAAGCAATCAAATATGGCGGCGCGGGGTACTGTATGCCGTATAACCAATCGGCACGGTAAATATTACAATATAACGAAAAACAATGCGTACAATTGTATGGAGAAATTTGTATTTGACAATCTGTCAGCATATAATAATATCTCTAGTAATATTACAATCTAACGGTTTTTACAATTTTACGGTGACATATACAATGAGATGAAAATGAAATTGAATTTGAACATAGTGTACAATTATATATCCGTGATTATAATATTATATGAGTAGGTATATAGTTTTTCTATTCCGTGGTCTGATTTAATGATACTTTGATGGCATTACTTAGCCTTCCTTCCCACGAGCGTTTTACCGCTCATACAAAACGTAGGCGATTCGAGGTAAACTATTACATCCGACGCGTTACTATTGTTATACTCACATTTTTTGTGTTGTTCAAGTAATAAAAGCGTTTGTCCCACCTGATTGTTAAGTAACCCTCAACCTTGTATATAAATATGTCGACGTGGGATGTCTTATTCAAATAGGAATAAATTGAGAATTGAAATAAATGTTAAAAGAAACCAGGTAATTTATGGGCGTCCACGGTAAACTCTAAGCAATTAATAACATTATACCTCTTAAAAGCGTAATAAATAATAAAAGTATTATATAATCTCAAAGATTTAAAAGCGTAATCGCTAAATAAAAAGAGTAAGGACTAAGACCTTTCACAATCGCTTAATAAGTATAGAATAGCTCGTCTAAAATGCCACTTTAGGTGTTTCATATTGTTTCATACATTATTTTCAGCTCATATTATGTGCGCCATTTTACGTACTTATTTCTATTCAAAACTGTCAAAATGTATGTTTCTAATATGATGAAATCACATGAATCGTGTAGCCATTTCACTATTTCATGTTTTTTGTATTACAAAAAAGTATATGAAACATAATATAAAACACCTAAAGTGGCCTTTTTAGATCCCCTGCAAGTTTTATCGCTGCTTACTTTATACTGAGCAACACAGAGCTATCTGACACTTATCATTTCTGAAATAATCACAAACATCCAATTTTAATCATTCAAAGACCAAATATTATCTACATAATGTACTTAGTGATGAAATAATTTATTTTGATAAGGATTACTTAATAGCATGAGTAAAATAAACGCGTTTAAATGTAGTCCAAAAAAAAATTCAAGACTTCTAAATAAAAAAATGGTTGTTGTGCCTCACTCGACATAGATAGGTATAGTGTGTCGCGGACTTTTTTGTAGATATTTATAAGATCTACAATTAATTAGAACATTTTATGGTTAGATATTTTTTATAGTTTAGGCAGCGTACGCAAAATAAATAACTTTTCTGGTTGATTTTTACACCTTGTGTCCGAAAAACCCAAATATCTTACGGAACCCTATTTTTTTCCAAAATAAATTTTAGCCTATGTTACTCGTGGATAATGTAGCTTTCGAATAGTGAAAGAATTTTTGAAATCGGTCCAGTACTCTTTGAGCCTATTCATTACAAACAAACAAACATACAAAGTTTTCCTCTTTATAATATTAGTGTAGAAAAACAACTATTGAATAATGGAACCTAAATGTATGCAATTAACTTTATTTTGAAAAAAAAAAGCTGCAGAAATTTGACTGAATTTGAATGTATTTTCTCTTCTCACTCGCTCGTATTAATTCTTGGAACATCGCGGCATCGTGAACTCTCGGGTCGCGTCGCGCGTCGAGTCAAAATTATTTCGCATCGGATTTTAGCATTAGCAACTAGCAATATAGACCAGGGTCGAAGCCTTCAAAAATGGTAAAAAGTGAAAAAAAATAGTAGTAGGATGAAACCTATTAGAAAAGGAGGGGAATATGATAAAAATGAAAGGAAAAATAAATTACGGGCGATCTGAGTTCGGGAAGTGGGAGGGGGTGAGTTTTTAAGGGTAATAAATGGTTTATCTTGATTTCCGGTAAAACTACAAGTCCTATGAAAAAAAGTTAAATGGCAAAGTTGTAGATAATAAAAAGATCTACAACTTTTATATTAACAATTTTTTTACATAACCTCAAAATTTATGTGAAAAATTCAAATAACCAAGTTATTGGTTTTTAATTTTTATCTTGTACAAAAACAAAAAAAAATTCACGAAATTTAGTGAAAACTTACCTTTTTATGTCCTAAATACACTGTAATTTTTGTGATTTAAAATATTTAGTTTTTCACCTTATTTTGTCTTAATATCGAAAAATTAACCCTAATTTTCAATCGAAAATTCTCCTGTCAAAATATCAGCTTTTTTAAAAAAATTGGTGAGCTTCTTGTTTGTTGAATTCTATTCTTTCTGATAATGTAAAAAAATGTATACATTACCATAGTAAATGTTCTCAGAAAATGCAAAGAAAGTAAGGTAAGTTTCCACTAAATTTCGTGAATTTTTTTTTTGTTTTTGTACAAGATAAAAATTAAAAACCAAAAACTTGGTTATTTGAATTATTCACATAAATTTTGAGGTTATGTGAAAAGAGTGTTAATATAAAAGTTGTAGATCTTTTTATTATCTACAACTTTGCCATTTAACTTTTTTTCATAGGACTTGTAGTTTTACCGGAAATCAAGATAAACCATTTTTTACCCTTAAAAACTCACCCCCTCCCACTTCCCGAACTCAGATCGCCCGTAATTTATTTTTCCTTTCATTTTTATCATATTCCCCTCCTTTTCTAATGGGTTTCATGCTACTACTATTTTTTTTGGTTTCAAAAATTATCGACCCTGGTCTAATAGCACGATAGCCAGTTAGCACTTAGCGCCGCGGTGCGAACCAGCGCGAAAAATTGCGTTTTTTTTTTACAAAAAAACAGTTACGCCGCGGCGCGGCGCCGCCACGCCGACCAATTTCCCCCGGCGCGCCGCCGCCGGCAAATTTTAGGTCGGCGCCCACCTCTAGTTCCAACCCATAGACGTAAGATTGTCGATTGTAAAGGCAAAAACTGTTCCCACTTTTGGGTTGGTTTGGCGTATTTTCAAATTTGAGATATGGTGAAAAATGAAATCAAGATGGCTGACATTTGAGGTATGGTGAAATCAAGGTGGCTGACATTTGAGGTATGGTGAAATCAAGGTGGCTGACATTTGAGGTATGGTGAAATCAAGATGGCTTAACTTTTACTTGTATGAATATATTGTCATAGCTCATATACCTGTATGGTGAAATCAAGATGGCTTAACTTTTACTTGTATGAATATATTGTCATAGCTCATATACCTAGCTCATCCTTAGTTTTGAAATCATTGGCTGTGTTCCGCGGTAAATAGCGCTAGCAAAAAAACGTAAGCAAAATGGCGGTTTATGTTAGCGGTATTGAACTATTGAAGTTAGCAAACGTGCTGGCCGATAATCTGTTTTTTTTTTCTTTAGCGCTTACAAGCGCTTTTTTCTGCGGAACTGAGCTATTGTTCCAACTTCAAACCTAACGAATAACACATAAAAACTTGAAACTCGAGAAGTTTGGACACGTACGAACAGCGAACAGCGTGAGATTCGAACAATGTACAGCTTACAAGGTAACATGACCAGCTACAGCTTACACACGTGACACGACAGCTTGTTTCACAGATAGCTTGCAAATTCTGTGAATAGCTTGCAGGTAACAAAGGTAAAATACATATACCTAGGTAAATGTACCTTGTAACACATAACCGGTAGAAGCCTTGAAGACTTAGGTATATTACGTACTATTTATGTGTTTTTGCAAAAAATCTTACAATTCCCGTATGAGAAATTTAATACTTCTTCTTGGTCCTGGTATCATAATCATTATATTAAATACGTGAAGCAAAAAATTCAAGTACGGTTTTCGGATCAGTTTAAAATTTGGCACATTTTAAAGTTTAGGGCCCACTTGCGCCAATCCGGGTTAAAGTTAACCTTGGGTTCAAATATCATGCTTTCTCTTTCACAAATACGAAGAACGAGAGAGATAACATGATTCTTAACCCAGGGTTAACTTTAGCCCGGATTGGCGCAAGTTGGCCTAAGTGGAGCAAGGCCTGCCGAAAGCTAATACATACATACTTTTAAAAATAACGCTTAGAAATACATTTAATTTATAAAAATATTAATTTTGTAAAAATAACAACAATACACCTACCTCACTCATACCTACTTATTTATATTTGTAGGTTTATTACAAGGTTTGAAACAATTGTCAAATCCATAAAAACATTTAAATATATTTTCATTTCGTATCTAAGAGGCAAAAGAAACCTAAAAAAGTTGAAACTTTAAAATTAAAACATGAATTAAATTAATTAAAATTAAATACCGTTTATTTGTAGGTAATTTTAAAAGAATTAAGGTCGAATTGCAACCACAGGGCGACCTCTAGATATATATTAATAAGCGTAGGTAAAATCAAAGTTATCTGTCGAAACTACAATGCCAAAATCGAACATACAGAACCTCAATTCTCGTATTTAAGTAGACTTTCATTTTACTTCATTAGTTTTGTAAATGTAGTGACATGTTACCGTGAACGGATTTTATGTCGTTTCGACCAATCAGAGCGCGTTTCACGTTGGTTTAACGTTCATAAAAACACCTTTTAGAGTGTAAGCGTGTCGGGACTTGATTGTAATTGTATTAATGCAGGTTTTATTTAGCAGAATTGCCTCCCAGGTCACACGACACACACATGAGACATGACTATTGTAAACGAAAGCCCTCAGATATGAAACTAATATTTGAACAAAATTAATATGACCCTTAACTTCACTGTGGTTTAAACTTATTCACTAAACTATCCCTTGGGAAACGAAACCCTCGTATTAACGGAAATTAAAACATTAATTTATTCTATTGGGAATTATTTGTACTAATACAATTAAGTTGTACTAATTTAAATATTATAAAACTATTGATTAAGCTAATTTTTGTGAGGAATAATGAACATTAGACCATTTTATTATCTTTTTAATATAGGTAATCTCCGAAAATCAACTAAATCAACTTGATCCCCTGCTTTTGTAAAGACGTTTAGGCAAGAAAATAATTATCATACCCAAAGAAAAAAATCATCTCATGTATGGGAGACTCACCGCAAAACGCAAACTCGCCCATATAAAGATTTTTTTTTCTAGTATGACTAATTTTTCTGCTTAAACGTCTACTTATACATAAGCAGTAGATCATAATATGCCCAAAATATCCGTAATTGATTTTACCGAACCTTACATAATACATCTATGCATTATTGCTATGCATTATGCAGGCGCATTTCGTCAGTTGAGAGTTCACACCGCGACGTTACGCGGGCGGTGCTGCTTTTTTAAGATAGCTTTACAAAATTGAAAAGAGATGTTCAAGAAATGTATGAGGCCTGGGCCAGCCCTATGTACAGTATAATATGTAAATATAGCTACATAATATAGTAACCGTTTCCTATTCTTTATTTTGTTTAATTTCACTTCGTTTCCATGTACATTTAATTTAACTTCGTCAAGGAGAGCAACACAAAGTAAAATAAAACATGGCGGATCAGATCAGAATTAACTAAAGAATGTCATTTTGTCAATGACATGAATTTTGACAAAGAAAGACGTATGACATTCAAGACGACGTCTCTTCGTAAAACTGTCTACTACGTTAAAAGTCAAGTCAAAACAACTGTCATGGCCGCCCTAAAAATAGTGTTCTCGCAATAAAAACTCTTCAAATAATCATTTTTGTACGCATGTTCCCTTCTTCAAATTATTTTTTTCGTATTTTAATGATATTCCAATTTTTTTTTCTATTTACCTATGTAGTGTACATAGAACTGGCCCAAAATCAAACATCTCTTTTGTTTACTACACAACAAGATACACGTTTCATATGACATCAGTCATACACTGCACATGCGCTGTGCAGAGCGGTGCAACTTGACATTCGAACTCTTACAATGAAACATGTGTCTTCTTAATTTGTAGGTTATAAAGTTCAATTTTGAATAGCTATCTTAAATGCAGCGGTTTGTCACGTATCGTTTCGGTGTAAATTGACGCTAATTCGTTAAACGCATTTATAAAAGAAATTTCATATTCTGTATCAACACATGAGCTAGTTTTATTCCGGCAAAACGGTTTATGATTGCTAGAAAAAAATTCTTTCTATACGAAGTCAAGAGCCACATATTTTTTCGTATTCTAGCAAAATAATATCAGGAAAATTACGGAAACATACCTACATATATAATGTATATACAAAAGCTGTCATTATTCTGGCCTTTCATGACGCGTCTCAAGTGCCTAGTCTAGACGAGGTGGTGAAAAGAAAATTACGCAAATGTGACTTTCTCGGTGCTCGTAACGGTCAGAAAGAAAGCCATTAATATATTTTATTCCATAATTATTACCTAATAGGTTCTGTGATATTTGCCATGAGTTTGTAGCCTTTAAAAGTGTAAGATCTACAACAATCTCTTCGGTATTTTTGATAAAACTTACCGTTTTCGAGAAAAACCCAAAAAACCTGAAATGGTGACCTTTGGCCCCGCATAACTTTATGAGCTCACATGGGATTGATGGGGACAATTTTTATTTTTTTGGGTGAACCCAAGGTTTCCACCAAAATTTTAATTGTCTAAATCAGTGTTTTTCAACCTGTGGGTCGCTTCGTAGGGGGGTCGCCAGAGGTCGAGAGAACTTTAGTAAAAAACAATAAAGATTAAAAATATTGATTTATTAAGTAAGAGAATTTTAACCATAGGATATACTCATAAATCGATCATCGATGAAATTACCGTTCTGCAGTACTGGCCATTTCAAATCAAAAATTTTTTGTTTGGCTAAGAATTCTAATTTTCAAATTAATTTTATTCTAAAAACATGGAATTCTTTTTCCAAAATAGTCATTTGTTTATTGATTAGTGTTCCATTTTTATCGCAATTCAATCTTTTTCGTCATCATGGATACGTTAAAAATTCGAGTAATTATGGAATATGAGTACCGTCGTGGCAGCAACGCGGCACAAGCGGCACGCAACATCGACGTTTACGGAGCTAACACTACAAACCAACACACCACCTGTTATTGGTTTGCTCGCTTCCGTTTTGGAAATTTCGAACTGAAAAATGAACCTAGCGGTCGTCCGAAGACTTTGGTCGACAATGACGAATTAAAGGCGATTGTGGAAGCTGATGATATACAATCTACGGCTGAATTAGCAGCAGCTTTCGACGTTAGCGTTAAAACAATATTGGTCCATTTGCGTCAAATTGGCAAGGTAAAAAAGCTTGACAAATGGGTACCCCACGAACTCAATAATCGCCAGCGCGAAGTACGCGTCGAGACGTGCCTTGCACTGCTCAACAGACACACAAATGAAGGAATTTTGAACCGCATTGTTACCTGCGATGAAAAATGGATTATTTTTGATAACCGCAAGCGCTCAGCAAGTTGGTTGGATCCTGGTTCAGCACCTAAACAATGCCCTAAACGAAAACTTACTCCTGGAAAGTGATGGTCACTGTTTGGTGGTCTAGCGCCGGTGTGATTCATCACAGCTTCTTATCAAACATGGTGAGCATTACTGCAGATGTTTACTGTGAAGAATTGAACACAATGATGGAGAAGCTGGCACATCTCCAACCAGCATTGGTCAAGCGCTCGTTTCCGCTGCTCCTGCACGCGCGACAACGCGCGACCTCATACTGCACAGCAGACGGTCTCCAAGTTGCAAGAATTATACCCGAGAGGCAGTACAAAATGCCTTTGAAGAATTTGTTGCCTACCGACTAGCTGATTTCTTTAAGGAGGGCATCAATAAACTGCCACTGCGTTGGCAAAGATGTATTGATTGCATGGGTGATTACTTCGATTAATACAAATCCATAATATATACATATGAAAAAAAAAAATGTTTTAATTTTTTCATACAAAACGGCAATTTCATAGGTAAAGACCTATAGGTGTTAGGGATGAATAATCGACACCTATATTAATTATACGCGTATATTGTATTACTTTTAACACGTTACAGTTTTAGTACAACAGTTAAACACCAAAAAGCGGATTACATAAAATTATATGCGCGCGCGCAGCCTTCGGGACCGAGGTTCGTTTCCGACTGTTTAACAGGTCGCCCGAAGCCTGCACCGGCGCATCCTGTAGTAGGTATTACCTATACGCGCCGCACCATACGCAAATAACAATTAATAATATTAAAATACATCGCCACATCAGCCCCCCCGGAGACCTTTAAGGTCGAAAGAAATCAGGGAAAATGACTCGACGACCAGACCGTGTTGTACGCGGTAAGCGTCGTTCCGCAGCGTTTGTAGCGCTCGTAACATCCTTTTCGTTAAGAACGTACGCGGGTTTTAACCTGTCGATTGACACTGTAACCGGCTTACCTTTAACGTCAATTTTATAATACTTATCGTGTCTCTCAATAACTTTGTACGGTCCAGAATATGGTGCTTCGAGAGGTTTTCGAACCGCGTCTTGACGAAGAAATACCTCGGAAGACGATTTAAGATCTTTACTAACAAAAATAGGAGATGTACCGTGGTGAACTACAGGAGTAGGTTTAATACAACTTAAATTTGATCTAAGGCGAGAAAGAAAATTGGCATGATCCACAATTTCGGTTGGCTGCCTATTAAATAACGGTCCTGGAAGACGCAACGTTTCGCCGTAAACTAGCTCGGCTGAAGAAGAATTAATGTCCTCCTTCCACGATGTGCGTATTCCAAGAAGAACTAAGGGAAGAACTTCGTACCAGTCGTCCTTCGCATGGCACATTATAGAAGATTTTAATTGCCTGTGAAAGCGCTCGACCATGCCATTAGCGGCTGGATGGTATGCCGTCGTCTGCGAGTGACAACTCCCCATGAGCTTAGACAACTCCTTAAATAGATAAGCCTCGAATTGCTTACCCCTATCCGACGTAATCTTTTCGGGACATCCAAAGCGTGATACCCAGCCAGTGACAAAAGCAGCTGCCACTGTGTCAGCTTTGATGTCTTGAAGTGGTATTACCTCTGGCCATCTAGTGTATCTGTCTACAACAGTTAGACAGTACCTAAAGCCTTGAGAAATCGGAAGAGGTCCAATCAAGTCAATATGAACGTGACTAAATCTATTAGAGGGAGGAATAAATGAGTGCACTGCAGAATGGGTATGGCGAGTAACTTTCGCTCGCTGGCAAGGAAGACAAGTACGAGTCCACTTGCTGCAATCCCTTTTGATATGAGGCCAGACGTAACGCTCAGTCATTAATCTGACCGTAGCCTTGACTCCAGGGTGACTGAGTCCGTGAATGTAGTCAAATGCAAGTCTACGGAACTGTGGGGTCAAATAGAGTCGTGGAGAAGGGCCGGACACGTCACAATAAAGTGGCTTATGTGAGCCGGGAAAGTCCAACTTCCTTAATACAAGTGATGAACCACTGTGAAGAAGTTGTTGAAGCTCGCTGTCCTCATCTTGGGAAATAAATAAGTCTTCCAAATTAATATTGTTATTAGTGATAGCGTCGACACGCGAGAGCGTATCGGCTACGACATTCTCATCGCCTGCTATATGCCTAACGTCAGTGCTAAATTGAGACACGAAGTCGAAATAGCGAAACTGACGAGGAGAGCAGTTTTCAGATGCTTTTTTAAAAGCAGAAACAATGGGCCTGTGGTCAGTAAAAATAGTAAAAGCTTTGCCTTCCACCATGTGCCGAAAATATTTTACGGCTTCATAGATCGCAAGAAGCTCCCTATCAAAAGGACTATATTTCTTTTGAGCTTTATTAAGCTTTTTAGAAAAGAAAGCTAGCGGTTGTAAAATGGTATTAGCCTCTTGCTGCAACACAGCGCCAATCGCATTGTCAGACGCGTCAGTACATTAGGTGAGATGAGCTTGAGGATCTGGGTGGGCCAAAAGTGTAGCTTTAGCTAAGCATGTTTTACATTCTACAAATGCGCTCTCTAACTCTGGTGTCCAGGAAATAACAGTGTTAGATTTAACAGCTGGACCAGATAACAAACCGTGTAGAGGCAACTGAATTTTGGCTGCATTTGGCACAAAACGTCTATAAAAGTTTGTCATGCCAAGAAATCTCCTCAACTCTTTAATCGTCCTAGGGCGCGAAAAATTTTGAATAGCTTCTACCTTCTGTGGCAGCGGTCGAATGCCTTTGAATGAAACGAGATAACCCAGAAATTCAACTTGCGGTTGACCGAAAACGCTTTTAGAAGAATTTACAATAACGCTATGTTCTTGAAGTCGCTGAAAAACAAGGTTTAGATGTTCTAAATGCTCAGTTTCATTACGCGATGCTACTAATATGTCATCTATATAGGGAAAACAAAAATCGAGCCCTCTCATTATCTCGTCCATAAACCGTTGGAATGTTTGAGCCGCGTTGCGTAGTCCGAAACTCATAAACGGAAACTCAAACATTCCAAACGGCGTGGTTATCGCAGTCTTAGCAACGTCAGATGGATTGACGGGAATCTGGTTGTAAGCGCGCAAACAGTCAATTGTACTAAAAATATTACAACCGTGAAGATGGTGTGAAAAATCACCAATATGACGTACAGGATACCTATCGGGAATGGTACGTGCATTTAGTGCACGGTAATCCCCGCATAAGCGCCATTCATTGTTCTTTTTGGCTACTAAATGAAGGGCAGAAGACCACGGGCTATCGGACCGCCTCGCGATACCGGCTTTAATCATATCCTCAAATTCACGTTTAGCAATTCTAAGTCGATCGGGTGCTAAACGGCGAGGGCGCGTAAACACGGGTGGTCCACTAGTCGTACGAATAAAATGTACAGTACTATGCTTAATATTACGAGTAGAAAGATCTCCAGCTGGGCGCGTGATGTCTGGAAACTTTGAAAGTAGACAATGGTACTGTGAAGTATTAGTTGTAACAGATTTAATTTGATATGGAGTCGAAGGTGCGGGCGTAGCGAAAGCAGTGAGTGAAGTGACATTATCAACTAAGCGATTATATCTTACATCAACAAGCAAGTTAAAATGTGACAAAAAATCTATGCCTATGATAGGTTTTGTGACGTCAGCTATTATGAAGCGCCACGTAAAATCACGCCTGAGTCCAAAGTCCAACGATAGCGTTAACCAACCATATGTGTGAATAACGGAGCCATTAGCAGCGAAAAGCTCATATTCCGTTTTAACACAGCGCTTATCACAATTAATGTACTTACGTGGATACGCACAAAGATCGGAACCGGTGTCCACTAAATATTGCACTTTAGTTTTTTTATCACTCACGTATACACGGCCACCAGATACTCCATTGCAGTCAGATGTCGCCGCCTTCACTGACTGCTCGGCTCGTTTCCCGGACGATAGGAACACGGAGACCTGCACTTCGTCGACTTACTCCCGAAGCGGCGGTGGTACCAGCAGTGCCTCGGGCCGGCACCTGAGCGGCTGCGAGACCGACGACGCCAGTGCGGAGAACAGGAACGATTCATGGCACGCGAGCGCGTACCCGTGGACAGCGCGGCCACCTTGCGTGACAGATCATCGATGCGGCGAGTCAGCTGTTCGATAGCCATACTCGAAGATGACGATTCCCCGGCAGACGCGTGACTGGAGACAGCAGCAACGTGCGGTGCCGGTGGGATAGTTATCTCATGGATTTTGTCCACTATCTGTGCAAGATTATCCAGCGGCAAATCCGCCTGCGCAGCTATAATGGCCTGTATGTGACTAGGTAGACGATTGGTCCACAACGAACGTATAAAATCCTCGGTAACCTCAGAACCAGCTAAATTCCTCAGATGGCGCAGGAACTGGGACGGTTTCCTGTCCCCGAGCTCCTCAAGGGTCAAAAGTTGTCGAACTTTTTGTTCTTGTGATGCTGACAAACGCGATATCAATTCCGTTTTGATTTTCTCGTATTTGTTTTCGGCTGGCGGCTTTGTCAATATATCTTTTATCTCGCACACATATTTATAGTCCAGGTTAGATATAACGTGGTAAAATTTAGTCGCGTCAGTAGTTATATTTGCTAACGCAAATTGTCCTTCCAGTTGTACAAACCATAACGCCGGTTCATTAGGCCAAAATGGCGGAACTTTAACCGATACACGACACACTTCGTCAGGCACTGCATCCGAAACGTCTTTATATTCACTGTCCGAACTAGACATCGTAATATAAACGTTATAAAACTGCACTATTTACTATAAAGCGAACAAAAGCTTGCGAAAGATAAGACTGTAGGTAGCTTTTATGAAAGAATGCTAGCGATAAGCACGTGCGAGTGTTCGATCGGGGTCACCACTATAGGTGTTAGGGATGAATAATCGACACCTATATTAATTATACGCGTATATTGTATTACTTTTAACACGTTACAGTTTTAGTACAACAGTTAAACACCAAAAAGCGGATTACATAAAATTATATGCGCGCGCGCAGCCTTCGGGACCGAGGTTCGTTTCCGACTGTTTAACAGGTCGCCCGAAGCCTGCACCGGCGCATCCTGTAGTAGGTATTACCTATACGCGCCGCACCATACGCAAATAACAATTAATAATATTAAAATACATCGCCACAGACCTAATATATTATGTACTTATATCCATAGATATGTAATAATTAATCAAAGCTTATATCCAAATTCTAATAATGGAGACGCATAAAAACGTCGTATGGAATGAATATTTGAAACACTGTAACATACACATACATACATGATAAAAAAGCGAAGGGTCGGGGGGTCGCGAAATATTTTTTTCATACCAGGGGTCGCATCATGAAAAAGGTTGAAAAACACTGGTCTAAATTAACCGGAGTACAATAGAGCTGAAATTCATACACACCAGTGTCAAAGAATATATATATTACTAACGTACCAGTGTCGAGCAGCGTGCTGTCATAATGGTCTGCTCCAGAGTCCAGACTAAATCGGTGCGTGTCTAAGCATCCTAATCCCTTGATCCATTTAGCCTTGTACCAGTAAATTCCTTATTACATATTTCCTTCAATGTTGATCTTGATGACGCGATGATAAGTTTGATGTCAGATTTATTTTTAGATGTAATAATTGTGTTGGAAGTTTAATAAGATAATAGGCTAGTTGACTGTGTTTTATTGCATAAATGAATAGTAGCTACCTACTCTAAAATATTAGGAAGAATTTCGCAAGTCTCGTGAAAACGGTCCATACAAAATTCGCTGAACCTATGACGTCACTTGATCCTAAAGTAGGGTTGCCATCTCTTACATATGACAACCCGGACAAGACGCGTGAAAACCCCGGATTTTGGAGTACGAAACCCGGACATAGAACAGTTTTTACCCGACTACGGCGATGTCAAAAAGAAAGGAAGATAGCTGCAAATCAAAACAAAATGAAGCCTTCCTAATTCTGCCTACAAAAACCCGGACAGCAAATAAAATCCGGCCCGGACGCTCCCCGGACGCCCTTTAAACTAGGACAAATCCGGCGAAAACCGGACGGATGGCAACCCTATCCTAAAGTAGCAAATAGAAAGGTCGCAGGAACAAAATTGCTAATAAATTATTATTTTTAAACAAAAAATTAAACCGACTTCCAAAGTAAAAATACACAAAAAAGTATGAAATAAAACTTAATCTCTAAATAATTCCCCTTTCAAATTCGGCTAAAATTTTTACTATTTCTCTACTCAATCTTATTAATTTTGAAATCGGCACCAGCCCAAACAATATTCTACAATATTTTATACAACTTACGTTCATATTTGCTGGTACCGACTTCAAAATTAATAAGATTGAGTAGAGAAATAGTAAAAATTTTAGCCGAATTTGAAAGGGGAATTATTTAGAGATTAAGTTTTATTTCATACTTTTTTGTGTATTTTTACTTTGGAAGTCGGTTTAATTTTTTGTTTAAAAATAATAATTTCACCCTTTTTAGTGATATATTATGTTAAGTTATTAATACGTCTTAAGAACGTCTAAACTAAACGATCGAATGTATAATTAAATACTCGCCAAGCTTTCATTAGGTATTGCTATTAAGATGATGATGATGATTACTGTAAGTTATAAAGTGGCATATGCTTGCAGTTCTTTAAACAATGCCGAAATTTCCAAACGCACATCTTTAAAGACTGAGGAGTTCTGTACAGTGCTTTTGGATCCAGGGTATACCTAGGTACAATATCTTATTTTTTTTGTAGTATATGCTTGTGTTACTTCAGTAAAAGTCAAAATCACTATATGTGTGGATATAAATTTTGAGGAGTTCCCTCGATTCCTCATGGCTCGCATCATCAGGTTTCCACTTTAGTGACTAAAGGACTAATTTCGAATTAAACCCTTTACAACAACAAAAGAATTTTGCAAATAGGTTCATAAACGGCAGAGTAATGTTCAATGATCTCCGTGTTAGTGTAAAATACTATGAGAAATACCTTTTATATCATCATAATCTGATGATGTATGGTGTGATAGTGGTGATGATGATGATGATTACTCTAACTGACAAGGTGGCATATGCTTGCAGTTCTTTAAACAACGTCGAAATCCCCAAACATGTATCTATAAGGAGTCAGGAGTTCTATTCTGTACTTTTGGATCCAGGGTATACCTTGGAGCGAAATCTTACTTTTTGGTAGCATATGCTTGAACTACTTCAGAAAAAGTCAAAATCACCATATGTGTCCATATAAATTTCGAGGAGTTCCCTCGATTCCTCATGGATCCCATCATCAGGTCACCACTTTGATATCAAAAGGACCAATTTGGGATTACACCCTATACATCACAGAAAAAATTTTGAAAATCGGTCCACAGGCGGCGGAGTAATCGTTGAACATACAAAAAAAATAAAAAAAAAAAAATATATATACAGCCGAACGTATAACCGCCTCCTTTTTTGGGAAGTCGGTTAAAAATATGCTTAAATTTTAAAAGATACATCTCCGAAATTTAAGTAGGTACATTTTTTTACTCTGTGGTTTTAAGTTCATACTTACTTTAAATAACGTTTTTTTTAAATCCTAATAATATTATAAATGTGAAAGATTGTGAGGATGGATGTTTGCTACTCTTTCACGCAAAATGTACTTAATGGATTTCGATGAAATTGTGTATGGTAGTAGTTTAGGCTCTGGATTAAAACATAGGCCACTTTTTATCCCGAAAAAGTACAGCGTTCCCGAGGGATACTAATTACTATATTTACACGGGCGGAGCCGCGAGCAACAGCTTGTATTTTGATAAACTTATGGTGTAGGTATTTTACTAATTAAGTAATGGCAAAAAAATATAACTTTTCTCTAATTGTTAGATCTATTATTATCTTATTTATAGATTAATTATTCATCATCATCAGCTGACTCAATTTTGAAACAAAAAAAAATTAATTATTTTTGTTGTGGAAACTGGAATCGTATTTAAATGACAATGGGTTTTGCAGATAATTTGGAAGTGCATTGATTGAGTTTGATGTTGTAACAATAAGCTTTCTAATACAGAACAATGCTGCTAGAAACTCAAATTGTCTTGGCTATCATTACCCTGGTTGTCCATACACCATGGCCGACACGCGAAGTTCAAGCTACGTCAAACATTGGAAATGAGAAGACCGGATGAAACGGATACGGTAGGATATGGATGAAATGGGGATGGTTGGATTGGATGTAACGTGATGGTCGGATTATGAACATGGATATAACAGTTACGGTATGACTAGGGTTACCATCTGAGCGAATTTTAACGATATAGACCGGATCCGCCCGGATTTAATTCAAGACCGGATTTTTAATCATGTCAATAAATAGACAATGATAACCAATGCCAATCATCTACTGACAACGCTTGAAAAGTATAATTTAGAAGAAAAGTGCGTGTCTTTCGCCGGCGATAACACTAATGTAAATTTTGAAAGTGCTGCTAGAAATGTGGGTGCTGCATTGTTTATTTGTTAGCAGCAATGTGATCACACATTTGAATAACAATTTTGATCATGAAACTGTTGTTGTCGGTTGTCCAGCTCATATTTAACCGGACCGGACTTTTTAACTGAAATTAAGATTTTTAACACTTTCAACCGGCTTTTCGATTTCAACCCCTGCACTGGTAACACTGGTAACACGGTATGACGTGGACAAAACAATACGATGGGATGGCATAGGTTTCATTCAAACATCGAGTGTTTCTGTAAATAGTACTAGCTTTTTGCCGCATCTCCACCCGCGACAATATAGTATCGGCCATCGGGTAGCCCGCGTAATATACTATCGGGTATCCCACGGGAATAGTGAATACTGTGCTTTTTCGGGATAAAAAGTAGACAGTTGAATCCAGAGCCTGAGCCACTACCATACCAAACTTCATCGAAATTCGTTCAGTAGTTTTTGCGTGAAAGAGTTACAAACATCCATCCGTTCATCCTCATAAACCTTGACATTTATATTAAGTAGGATTGATATTATCATGACATCATGGAAGCATTTACTCCATGGATGACATCATGGAGGCATTTGCTCCACGGATGACATAGTTAAAATTATATCTGGAGACAGATCTGCATGATAATACTGAGAATGATTAGGTCCCGCCCTCCGAGAGTATGTTACATTACGCTTAGTTGTAGTTTTTTTCCTTATGAATTTTTGGGGTGGTCACAGTTTAGAGGGGTATTTTTAGGTATTATTAGAAGCGTCTTTTAAAAACATTGTGCGGTTGCGAAAACCATTTTTAGGATTCCGTAGCACTTGAGGAATCCTTATAGTTTCGCTCTGTCCGTCCGTCTGTCTGTCTGTAGGGTAAATACGCTAAATGTCGGCCACTTACGGATTTTCTCACTTTAGATCGCTCCGGATCCATCAGTTTGCAACGAGAGGATAGCTTGTTATACGGTTTTAGACAGGTTGATAAATCTATTTTATATTTATAAGCATATGGTTGACTTTTCTACTAAACGAAAGAAGTATAAAGGTTTAAATGCGTCGAGAACGAAAAAACCTTAAAGTCGGCCGTTCACGGCCCATTGGTCGGTCGCGTTTTTCCCAAATGTCGGCCGGGCCTATTATAATATTAATAAATTATATTAATACATAATTCAATTTTGAGACAGCAAGTTTCATAAATAAATTGAAAAATGACTACCCAGTACCTACACAAACAATGAAAAATACAAAAGTAATCAGCCTGTAAGTAGCACTCGATTCTTAGGCTGGCCGACATTACGATCTTTAATATTTCCAAAGTCGGCCCCTGTTTCGTATAGCTTATTTCTCGAGATTCAGCTAATACCACCCCGGCCGGTATTTAGCGATTGAACGTAAAATAGATTTATTAACATAAAAGCGTTATAAATTTTACTATTAAGACAATGGAATTCGTAGTATTGGACTTTATAAAACAGACTGCATTTATCTTAAGTCGGCCCCGGCCGAGATTCCGATTTTCAGTCGAAACTGGTATTCTAATGGCGGCCCCCTATTTTTCCCTAAAACCAATACGCAAAACGTTGAAAAAACTATCTCAAAATATAGTAAAAATATCTTTTTAGTGATAGCAAAGCTAAAAATCAAAAAAAGAAATGTCTTATCGATGTAATATCAATCCCCGAATCGTCGGTATTCACAGCAAGTAAACTGCTTTGACTACGAACTTCAATGCTTCAACGGCGCTATCGCTTCTGACGCTCAGTGTGCGAAGAGCAAGTGACGTAATCGTATAGTAACGGTTTGCACTTGAAGAGTATGAACTAAGCTTGCAATTTTAGTGGTAAAATTACCACTTAATTACCTTTTGAATGAATGCAAGCTGAAAATGTGCAGACGGCCGAGGATTGGAGGGGGGCCGACGTTTGGCGTATTTACCCTACTCTGTCCGCACTTCTAGCGTTATTATGATTTATGAATATAAATGGATGAAATTTGGTATAGGATTGTGTATAGATCTCGGATTTGGCACCATAAAATAATAATAATTTTATATTCTAAGGGTGGCTCTCCATACATGTGAAGTGGGGGATGTAATTTTTTTTTTACCCCATCGTGTGGGATATCGTTGAATCGTCTTTTAAAATAAAGGCAAAGTTTCATACATAACTTTTTTATATAGTCAACCGTTTTCAAATAATCGGCCTCCAAAGTGATTATAAGTCATAAGTAGTCATAAGAGGCCTAACTTGTAAAATGCGCTTACTGCGCACAAAAACAATGAAATAATATAATAGTGTTCATATTGGTATAATGCTACGGAACCCTACGTACGCGAGTCCGACTTACACTTGGTGGGTTTTTATTTTAAATTTAATAATCTCAATTTATGTAGAGTACCTATTTTGTCGATACTACATATTACATAAATTATTTTAACTTTCCTTACCTCATGCAATTTAACAAAACAGTTGTGCAATTCACGTTTTTTATGGAAATATGTTCTAGTAACAATATGTAATGCGATTCAAATGAGAATAGGACCGAGTCGGCGCCATATTGATTCGAATTAAGACTTATGATAGTTAAATGTATGTTTAGATAATTGATTACTATTTAACGTTTTTATTTAAATTCGATGCAAGACTTAATATTTAATATTATGCACATAAGTTTTTCTGCAAATCGCACTTTTCAAGTGATATAAATTGACAGAAAAAGGTCATTGACGTTCCTATTCTCATTTGAAAGGCATTATACCAGATACCTAGTTATAAAGGTTGTCTTAGCGTATACCTACATGAAAATAAATAGTAATGACTAAAATTAAGAAAAAACTGAAATAAACCAGAGATTAGGGTGTGAGTGAAATGCGGGTAGTTTATAACTATTTATCTTTTTTATTTTCTTTTAAAAATTAAGTAAATTATTTATCAACCGACTTTAAAGGAGGTTCTTATTTTGACCTGAATGTTTGTATGAATGCCTATTGTTTTATAATCTGAGTAGGTACCTATGTTTGGCCGTTTTTTCTCAAAAACTACCTACTGATGGTGTTAGGACGGGGTTTTCATCATTGAATAGCACATGCCACATTTATCAGGGAAGGTTATGCCATGGTTAATTTATTTGTGAAACCCTTTTGTCTAAAATAGGTTTTTCTATTTTCTTACCAAGCCAAAACATTTTGAAAATGAAACTTTTCTAAAATAATTAAGTAATTATTTTTTGCATAAGTTTCACATCTTCTAAATATATAAAAGGCAAACCTGACCGACTCATCTATCACCGAACAGCCGAATCCACTGAACGGATTTCGCTGAAATTTGGCATACAGCTGATAGTTGTAATGACGTAGGCATCCGCTACGAAAGGATTTTTGAAAATTCGGTCCCTAAGGGGATGAAAAAGGAGTTAAAATTTTGTATGGAAACCGAACTCCACGCGGACGAAGTCGAGGGCAAAAACTTTTCCCAAAAGCTATCACATAAAGTTATAGGCGCAATGGAATGTGTGAATCGAACGAGAAATCCGAAACGAATCAGAATTCATTGTTTTGAATTTGGACGGTACATTGACCTATTATTCCCGATCCCGGCCGACCGCCGAGGTACAATATACTGTGGTACAATACGGAACACATTACACAACGCTAGCAATACTAATGTGAGGTAAGTGGTAACACAGCATCCTACATAAACACATATTATACCGATCCAAATTCTTTCCCACGGTTGACCGGACGAACAACAAGTTCGATCACTAAAAGGAAATCACTTTGTCCGAGTAATTATTAATTAAACAGGTCGACATACCTTCGAGAATGTCCAGTCACAACACAAACACAAAATCACGCACACATTAACAAAAAAACTTTTGCACAAAAGTGTTATAATGTCATTTTAATTGTCACGTTCGAAATAGCGGAGGTGTGAACGCGCGAAACGATCACCCCCTACAACGGTCGGAGCAAAACTGAGCGGCCGAGCGGCGAGCCGCGAGCGCCGAGCGGGGCTCCGCGCGAGTCTCCGGTGTGCTCCGGTTGTGAATGTGGAATTTGTCGTACAAGATAGTACCCATTCGGTATTGGCACAGCCTATAGAACTATTACCTACAGTCGTCCAACGGACACGTCTAGACAGAGCAATCGTGCGGGGCGTGCGGGGTGAGAGAGGGGCGGTAGCGAGCCCAAGCCAAAGAATATATATTACTAACGTACCCAAGCTGCCATACGCTCGCTTGGGACACGTCAGCCGGGGTTGACGCTTTTTAATTTGATTGTTTTAAGTGGTTTGCGACAATGTTTCGTTTGAGTTGTATGTAGGTACTTATTTACAATGGTCAATTATATGAACAGCTAAAGAAGATTAATTTTAATACAAAACCATGCGCCTGTTTCCCGTCAGAATTTTTAATAAAATTGTATCTACGTATGAGAATTTACTAACTAAGTACATCGTCAAATTCAACAATCGCAATCTAAAAACTAGTAAATCCAAATGTCGAAAATACCTTTCAGTTTCGCATTTGTAGCTTTTGCAGGGTTCGTAAATATCCGATATTTATAATAAATACCAAAATATCAGATATCTTTGATAATTGATATATATCCGATATTTTTGATTTTTTGATATTTTCAAAATTACATACAAATCTCATAGGTACTCTGATATGTTTTTTCGTAATAGTTGAATCGAAATAATTTGTATATCTGATAATTTGAAGATAGGGAAGTAAAATTAAACTCATTTATTTATTATTGATATTAAAAGTTTTCAAATCAATTAAAAATCAACGATAGATACTTTTGAGTATCAATTTAAATAAGCCATAAAACCATAAAATGACTTTTGTTTATAACCAGAAGAAAAAAAAGTGTATTAATTTTATCAGTCGAATTAATTTGACACATGGTATAAATGGTATAACAATAGTATAATAACAAACAAGGAATTTTCTTCCGAAAAACAGGGGGTCACGTGGCGTGGGTGTCATGCCGTTACAAGCCGCGTCGACGGCTATGATTAGTTAATGTCGTGTCAAATAGCAAGTTTTTGATGACCTAGGCTTGTGAAACTCTCGGAAAATAAGACCTGTGTTGATGTAAGATTTTTTACATTTAAAACATTATTTTACATTTTTAAATATAAATATCAATTTTGATATAATATATCAAGCATAAATATCAATTGATATATATCATGATATATATACGATATATATATCAATTGATATATATCATGCTAACCCTGAGCTTTTGTATTACGCATTTGTATTTTTTATAATAAAACTCTTCATTAATACTTCTAAGTACTAGGTATAAAATATATATATATATATATATATATATATATATATATATATATATATATATATATATATATATATATATATATGTGTATGTGTATGTATGTATGTGTATGTAGAGTACTAGGAATAAAACAAATATATATATATATATATATATATATATATATATATATATATATATATATATATATATATATATATATATATATATATTTGTTTTATTCCTAGTACTCTACATACACATACTACGAATACCTACACAAAATATAGAACAGATTATAATAAAACACATTATTGTGACAACCCTGGAGCAATGACGAATACCTACACAAAAGCGGCATTTCGCGCGACTTCAAACGCGTTGGACCACTGTATCTCTTTATTACACTGTGGTATTGGTATGAACAGACCGATCACCATACAAACGAATATAGCACTTAATTATATTTGCGCAGTGATAACAATTGTGTAACTCTGTTCTTGCAGTACAACGCCTGATGCCTACTTCTGCACTGATGCCTACTTTCAGAAAAACCATCAACACATTCCTCAGACTATGATACAATTTTTAAATCTAACTTCCTTTTTGTAATAAGGCTCATCGTTCAAGAAAAATTGAAAACATAAAGATACCAAAAACACGGATAACTTGAAAATGGAAAAAGGTTATTTTTGTTTTAAAGATTTTCCTACCACTTTTTACCAACTGTGAAGTTTTTTGTTATGATAACGTTATGTTATTAAATCTTTTTTGAGTGCTTTTTATTTTGACGGTTTATCTTGTTTACTTATTACGGTTTATATACACATGTACCGATTAGGTCTGGAGCAGACAGTGGTGGATTTACACTAGGGGCAGTCGGGGCTAGTGCCCAGGGCGGCAAATTTTGTAGGGCGGCAAAATTTGGAAAGTGAAAGAAATAATTTCTAGAACACTACATTATTTTTTTTACAGTTATCAACATTGCACAATATATTAATAATTAATTATTATAACGGTAACATTAAACCCCACTCCTGATGATAGTCGACATACTAAATAATTATTATCAGCGTGGTAAGAGCTATTAACTGAGATAGGTTTGAAATCTGTTGATGGATGGGGGACACTGCGCATAAAATTTTTTGCATGATCCTTTTTTATTCTTAGAACGAAAACAAATATTTTTGTATTATTGAAGTACCTATGTATAATATATAATAAAATCAATCATAGGGGTCCATCCGCATATTACGTCTCAGCGGATAGGGGACGGGGAGCGGGTCATACTAAATGTGACAGTACATATTAAATAGTCAAATACAAAAAGTCGAAATTTTGCGTGACGTAATATGTGGATGGCCCCTTGTTAGAATAAATATAGTTGATTGCAGATGTATTGATGAATTCGTAAGAAATAAGACAAAAACTACAATTTTAAGTAAAATACACTGATAGGGCGGCATTTCCTTTAGTGCCCAGGGCGGCACTAATATTAAATCCGGCCCTGGGAGCAGACCATTATGACAGCACGATACTCGTGTATTTAGAGTTTTCAGCTGCACTATATTAGAACAGAGCACTATTTACAGTGCATTCCGATTTCTGTGCAGTGTTCCAACTCTGCAAATATATTTCTCTCCAATCCTAAACAAACTGATATATAAATAATAAAAAAATATGTTCTGTAATATTCGTGTTCTTTATAGGTATATATTAAATTATAGTACCAAAAGTTGAATTTAAAAAGTCAGACTGTAGGTCTGACTCTTTAAATCGATTGAATATGTTGAATAGATCAATAGCTTAGCTCAATTAAAAACCAGAAAATACGAACCACTAAAACAAACCCCCAAAATTCTCTCCCCTAGAGGATCTTTTCCTTAATTTTTGGAAGAAACCACTTAGTTGACAACCAAATCCATGGTCTGCTCCAGACCTAAATCGTTCATGTGTTAATAGATTTAAAAAAGTAATTGCGATTTAGTATTTTAAGTTTGAAACTTAAAAGAAGATTTTTTTATCAAAAAGACGTTGATTTTTTTAGAGTAATTTGTGAAACACGTCACATTTTGATATTATTAAATATGCAGGTATAAATCAACGCATTATATTACTTGTATTTCAAGTTTATTACTAATATTCGTATTATTCGAATTATTCGAATTTATTCGAATAGTGTTTTGCCATTATTCGAATTATTCGAATAGTAAAATTTGTCGAATAATAACATTCCCTACCCCAGACGTATTGACCAGTCATTCCTCTGGACTAGGCGGACTATGTTGTGAGAATGCCGTATGTGCTTGGGCAACCATACGACATTTAAAAACCGACTGTCAGGCACTACAGTATTTCAAGAGTGGTTACTTCGTTCGGAGAATACTGTATAAATCATCCATTAACGAATGAAAAGGCCTAAGTTTTTTTAATCCTTACCATGGTTCCCCCATGGTAAGGATTAAAAAAACTTAGGCCTTTTCAACCTAGCTTTGATGTCCTCTGTGGCTCAGTGGTTAGCGCGTCGGCGCTCAAGCCGGACTTCGAGGACGGTGGTGTAAAATCGTCCGTAGATAGTAGGGGGCGTCCATAAATTACGTGAGGTATTTGGGGGGAGAGGGGTTCCAGCGGAATCTAACCATTCCATTTTGATGAAATTTGGTATGGAAGTAGGTAGTTTAGGCTCTGTATTAAAACATAGGCTACTTTTTATCCCGGAAAAGTACAATATTCCCGTGGGATATCAGATACTATATTTACGCGGGCGGAGCGGATTGTTTTTTTAATAAATCAACACATTTAAATACACAACGTAAAATTTTTGAACAATATCACGATTCACGTGTGGTTAGGGGGGGAGTAAAAAAATCCTTAAAAACGTCTCGCGCAATTTATGGACGTCCCCTTTAATTAACATCAACATTACAACATACCATCTTACGGACATAAAAATTACATAATGACTTAGTTTTATGACTTTTATGTAATTCGAATGAAATTAACACAGATTTAGAATATGATACAAATTAAATTACCTACTTCTTTTTTACACTTCCGTAAATAAATGTTCTGGTGGCCAGTTTCCTGTCCAGATAACAATGTAGATCAAACAATTATTATCGTAATAGTAGTAGGTATTAAGACACTACTGGGCCCTTAGCCAACACGCCATCGCTAAGTAGGTACTAGTTACCTACGATGACGAAGTTAGATAGGTTATGCTGAATATTCATGGCTGAATAGGTACTCTATAAAAAATATTTTAAACTAAATCGAATATACAACTTTTGAATATATTTGAAAATAACCTACTATTCGTTTATAGTTACGGAACCCCCTTTATACATTTGTTTTTCTTATTGTTAAAATGAGTGATTCTTATGAAGAATTTCGATACATTTTAAAATTTTATTACAAAAAAGGTAAAAATGCAACACAAGCCGCGAAAAAAAATTGTGATGTTTATGGACCTAATGCAGTATCTGTGAGAGTAGCGCGGTTTAAGCGTTTTCAATCCGGAAATTTTGATATCAAAGATGCACGTCTCTCTGGTCGCCGTTACGGACAAAACTGTTGCCATTTTTGAAAAAGTGGAGCAAGATTGGCATATTAGTAGTTACGATGTAGCTGAAGAACTGGGGATTGACCACAAAACGGTTTTGGCGCATTTGAAAAAAGCTGGGTACACAAAAAAGCTCGATATTTGGGTGCCTCGTGAGCTCACTGAAAGAAACCTAATGAACCGTGTACTCATTTGTGATTCTTTATTACGACGTAATGAAACCGAACCATTTTTGAAGAAGCTGATAGGTAACTGGTGATGAAAAGTGGATCACGTACGACAAGAACGTGCGAAAAAGATCGTGGTCAAAGGCCGGTCAGGCTTCACAGACTGTGGCAAAACCCGGGTTAACTCGCAACAAGGTGATGCTGTGTGTGTGGTGGGATTGGAAGGGCATTATTCATTATGAGCTGTTACCGCCAGGCAGGACCATCAATTCTGAACTGTACTGCGAACAACTGATGAGATTAAAGCAAGAAGTTGAGAGAAAGCGGCCGGAATTAATCAACAGAAGGGGTGTGGTTTTTCACCATGATAACGCTAGACCTCACACATCTTTAGCCACTCAGATAAAATTACGGGAGTTTGGCTGGGAGGTGTTAATGCATCCGCCGTATAGTCCTGACCTTGCACCTTCAGATTTCCACCTGTTTCGGTCGCTGCAGAATTCCTTAGGCAGTGTCAGGTTGACATCAAAACCACTTGTCGCAGTTTTTTCATCAGAAGCCCTAAAAATTTTATAGCAATGGGATCATGTACCTACCTACCAACCAACAAGATGGCAAAAAGTTATCGAACAAAATGGCACCTATATACTTTAGTCACTTGTAAATAAACTTTATAAAAAAACCTTTTGAATTTTTATATAAAATGCGAAGAAACTTTTTCCCCAACCTAATAGGTATTTGCAAAAATCAAAATTGTCTCTCGTACTTAGCAACTATCCCGTTCGTGCAATATGGAACTCATCTCCCGTCTCGCTCGCTAGTCCTAGACACTGAGCTACCGAGATATCGACGCAGCCTTATCACTATTTAAACGTTATACAATTGTTATCACTGCGCAAATATAATTAAGTGCTATATTCGTTTGTATGGTGATCGGTCTGTTCATACCAATACCACAGTGTAATAAAGAGATACAGTGGTCCAACGCGTTTGAAGTCGCGCGAAATGCCGCTTTTGTGTAGGTATTCGTCATTGCTCCAGGGTTGTCACAATAATGTGTTTTATTATAATCTGTTCTATATTTTGTGTAGGTATTCGTAGTATGTGTATGTAGAGTACTAGGAATAAAACAAATATATATATATATATATATATATATATATATATATATATATATATATATATATATATACATCTTGCGAATCATGTTGCGTCCTACATGGCGATTTTTACGAATGATGCCGCGTCCGACCGACTTGTTGCGTCCGGTATACGGACGCAAGATTAACCGACCCTCATTTTTCGTCCAAGGGTGTCTTTTCATCATTAGAATGCATAGACAAAAAATTGGCATGGACTCAATTTCATCACTAGAATGATTTTCAGCGTATTTCGTAGTTCAGCCATCAGCCGCGCGGAATATCGAGGGCGCTACTGAGAAGCGTATATTTTGTACCGTATATTGAGCGTTTAGTTTACCGATTATATTGCGTCTCCCTGAATATACACAAAAAGTTTTTTTCAGTTCTCCACGAGCATCATCCTGCGTCCAGAAATTTTCTTATATCAGGACACCGCCTAGATCCTACTGGGGCCTTTTAGGGTGCACGGGTGTGGGGCGCGCGGGGGGCGGGAAGCGAGCCGTTCGTCAGCGCCAGCAGCGCGGTCGCATCGCATATTTTGTTAACCGACTTCCAAAAAAGGAGGCGGTTATGTATTCGGCTGTATAATATTTTATTCTTATTTTGTATGTTAGACGATAATTCAGCCGTCTATGGACCGATTTTCAAAATTCTTTTTTTTATCTAAAGGGTATAACCCCAAAGTCCCGTTTAAAAAAAAGTGGTGACCTGATGATGTAATCCATGAGGAATCAAAATTTATATGGATACTTATGGCGATTTCGGATTTTTCTGAAGTAGTCTAAGCATATTATGCTACCAAAAATTAAGATGTTGCGCCAAGGTTATACCCTGGATCCAAAAGTACAGAACAGAACTCCTGACTCCTTATAGATACATGTTTGGGGATTTCAGCGTTGTTTAAAGAACTGCAATCATATGCCTCCATGTCAAGTGATCATCATTATCACCACCACCATTACACCATACATCATCACATTATGATGATGTAAAAGGCACTTCTCCTAGTATTTTTCACCAACACGGAGATCTTTAAACGTTACTCTACCGTCTATGGACTTATTTGAAAAATTATTTTGTTGTTGTAAAGGGTCTTTTAGTCATTAACGTGGAAACTTGATGATGGGATCCGTGACTAATCGAGGGAACTCCTCGAAATTTATATAGACATAATATAATATAGTGATTTAGACTTTTCCTGAAGTAACTTAAGCATATTATGCTACCAAAAAATAAGATTATACCCTGTATAATAAGAAGGTATTCCCTGGATCTAAAAGCAATGAACAGAACTCCTCAGTCTTTAAAGATACTCGTTTGGAAATTTCGGCATTATTGTTTTAAGAACTGCAAGCATATGCCACTATGTAAGTTACAGTAATCATTATCATCATCTTATTTTAAAATAGTGTCTGAACGAAACTGGTTTTTACAACCGAAACCGAAAACGAATTTCGGCAACGGTCTCAGTTTCGGCCGCAACAGAAACTTCCGTACAAGGATCATGTTTTGAGAGAAAAATAAAGGAAACGTTAGTTTAATCAGTCAGTCTTTTTAGGGTTCCATAGTATTCAAGGAACCCTTACAGTTTTGCTTCGTCAGTCAGTCTGTCTGTCTGTCCGCCACTCTAGCTACTGTAATTATGAACATAAATGGGTGAGATTTGGTATAGTTATATATTGTGTATAGATCTCGGTTCTAGCATCATAAAATAATAATAATTTCATATTTTAGAGGGGTGGCTCCTCCATACATGTGAAGTGAGCATGAAAAATATTGTTTCATTCTACTCCATCGTGTGAAATATCGTCGTAAAGATCTTTTAAAATAAAGGCGTGGTTTCATACATGACTTTTTTTACAAAAAACCATTTTCGAGTAATCGGCTTCCAAAGTAGTTTAAAATTTGGTCCCCCGCTGGCATTTCTAAACTATAGGAGATAGAAACTGGAAAGTTTTTATGCTGATAGATCATGCTAAAAACTCTTGAGGGAATGTATTTTGAGCGCAATCGGACTACAACTTTTTAAGTAATTCAAAGAAGGCCTATTGCGTGTTGATAGTTACAGAACCCTCCTTAGACATGACCTAACATGCTTTTGATTTACTACCGCTTAGTAGTTTATATACAAATCTGTGTTGTGAGCAAAACAAGAAAAATCACTATAATATTTACAATTGTTTATTGTAAAACAGCAACACCTTTAAGCTTTACGAAACGAAACGACTCTCTCGTTATACCTCAATCAAATCGCGAAGTAGGTAACGAGAGTTAGCCTTATTAACTAAGCATGGCTTTCCCACAATTATGAGAAAATAGAATATCGTAAAAGTATCATTGTCGTGTACGGTCAACGGTGTGACAGTTAAATATGGTCAAACGTTCCATCATTCTAATCTATGAACAAAATTTCAGGCATACAGTGAAGTAGTTCTTAAGCGAATTAGGCACAATGCAAGCTAGTCAAACACCTCGTAAGCCCAATAGACTAGTGCTTTTACCTTTGAAAATGGTCAAAAGTGAAAAAAAAATCTTATAGTAGGATGAAACCCATTGGAAAAGGGAGAGAATTTAACAAAAATAAAAGAAAAAATATTTTACGGGCAATCTGAGGTCGGGAAGTGTAAGGGGGTGAGTTACAAGAGGTAAAAAATGGTTTATCTCGATTTTTTGCAAAACTACGAGTCCTATGGAAAAAAGTCAAATGGCAAAGTCTTATACAAAAAAATTCACGACATTTGGTGAAAACGTATCTTTGCGTTTCAAATATATTGTATTTATTTTTCATTTAAAATATTTATTTTTTCACCTTAATTTGACTTAATATCGAAAAATTAACCCTAATTTTCAATCGAAAACTCTCACGTCAAAATATCAGTTTTATAAAGTCGGTGGGCTTTTTATTCATTGAAATCTCTCCTTTCTGATAATGTAAAAAAAATATATTACCACAGTAAAAGTTCTCACAAAATGCAAAGAAAAGAATAGGTAGTGAGCAGTACAGCTAAACCAACATTTATTACACCACTGAGACAGGAGTTTCTCGACATTACAGTATGTACGGGGCTCTTACGGCACCGAACCAATAACTGGCACGTATCGGACAACAACTCCATGTCCGATCATTGTTACATCAGGTTTGACGTACACAACAGTATACCTGGGCAAAAATTTCATATAGGAATCCCAAGGCCACCAACTGGAAAGCATTTAGGGAGGATCTGTAGTCAAACCTCACAACAAAAAAAAACAACACAACAAAGGACCGTGGAACACTTAGAGCAAACGGTAGGAGAGCTAGAGTTAAGTCTAAACGAGGCTTGTCTCAAAAACTGTCCTCTTAAAAAATCAACAAGTAAGCGCAACGTACCTTGGTGGAGTGGTACTCTGGCGCGTCTCAGAAAGGAAACCCGAACTCTATTCAATAGAGATAAACGAGACGGGAATTGGGACGCGTACAGAACCGCCCTTACGACGTTCAATAAGGAGTTAAGGAAAACCAAAAGACGCTCTTGGAGCAGGTTCTGCGAAGAAGTGAACAACACCTCGCAAACCTCTAAACTATATAAAATAGTATCCAAAGCCCCTTGCTCCCATCCTAGCACTCTGAGGAGACCAGATGGCACCTACACAAAGACGGTGGAGGACACACTAAGGCTACTTGCCGAGGTGCACTTCCCCAACAGTGTTCATCTGGACGTGAGTGAAGCCTTCTCCCACACATCCCTTAAAACCAAACCAACTTTGGACGACTGGAGAAGAGCTATGATTTTTAAACCTGACCGAGTCAAATGGGTAATTGACAGCTTTAAGCCATATAAGACTGGTGGCGAGGATAACATATTTCCGGCCCTTATCCAACAGGGCAAGGATATTATCCTCCCGGCGCTACTAAAGGTATTTAGAGCGAGTTTTGCGTGGGGCTACATTCCTCTGGCTTGGACAAAGGTAAAGGTCTCATATATACCCAAAGGTGGAGATAGGGACAAAGCTTTACCCAAGTCATATAGACCCATAAGCCTCACTTCTTTCATGCTCAAAACGATGGAGAAGGTGGTCAACCTTCATAATATAAGAGACACCTATCTCATTGAAAGGCCTTTGCAAGAAAGACAACATGCCTACCAGAAAGGCAGATCTACTGAAACGGCGTTGATGGAATTAGTAGTTCGCATTGAAAGAGCTATTGAGGATAAGGAGTTTGCACTATGCGACTTCCTAGATATTGAAGGCGCGTTTGACAACACCTCAACATGCTCTATTACGGATAGCCTGGCTTCAAGGAATATAGAACCAACCACTATAGAATGGATCAAAGCCACGCTCAACAACAGAGTAGCATCATCTACTATCATGGGCTCGACGCTCAGGAGCAGGCTGACCCAGGGATGCCCCCAAGGAGGGGTGCTGTCACCGCTGGAGTGGTCCCTGGTAGTGGATGAGCTCCTAAAAGAACTGAGTGATAAAAGGTTCTACGCTCAAGGATACGCTGATGACCTAGCGATACTAGTGGTAGCAAGTGCGCACCAGTGGTCGCTGGGCTAATGCAATCGGCACTGGGAGTCGTCGAAAATTGGTGCATGAGGGTCAAGCTAACAGTCAACGCTGATAAGACAGTCTTGATACATCAAGTTGGATGGACTAAAACCCCCAACACTCTTTGGGAAAACTATCACGTTTGCAAGCGAGGTCAAATATCTAGGAGTCATCCTAGATAAGGGATTCACTTGGAATAAGCATATCGAGCACATTACGAAAAAGGCTAGATGTGCTCTGGGATCCTGTTGGAGACTTGTCAGCTCTAAATGGGGCCTTCGGCCGAAAGCAATGCTGTGGCTATATACAGCAGTAGTGAGGCCGATGGCCACATACGGCTGCGTAGTATGGCACAAAAAGGCTCTACAGGTGAACTGCATCGCAACGTTAAATATTGTACAGAGACTGGCGTGTCTGATAATTACGGGTGCGCTTTCGTCGGCACCCACCGCCTCACTAGAAGCCCTGATTGACCTGATTCCTCTTCCGCTGCTTGTACAGATGGAGGCTTAGAGGGCAGCTCTTAGGGCCAGGACGGCGGGCAAGACGAAATGGACTTCCACCCTACTAGGACAGTTGCAGCAGTCTCTTATTGAGACACCGGTCATGGCCATGCCATCGGATGCCATGACCAAGGTGTACAGCTTCTCGAAGCTATATTAGGTTTACATACCTTCTAGGGAGGACTGGGAGGGAAACGTCCCAATTAATGTTCACCCCAATGACATTGTTTGGTTCACAGATGGATCTAGAAAGGACAACCGGGCGGGCGCTGGATTCTACGGGGGCATGCCACCAACCGGCAAATATGCTTGTTTGGGAGAATTTGCAACCGTGTTCCAGGCTGAGATCTTTGCCATTATTGGTTGTTCACTAGAGAGCCTAGAGATGGCCTTAGTCAAAGAATATATATTACTAACGTAAAGAACCGTCACTCCACCGATTTACACGACTCTCCGCTCGCAGCTGTGTGTGCGTGTCTGGGCGAATGCGGGGGCGGGTGGGGTGTAACTTTTTCCCAGCCTGGACTATGGTTCACGGGGCTGGCAGTTTCGCCGATGCAGCGACGCGACACGCGACAGTGTAATTTCATAAGAAAGTAAACGTCGCGTCAGACAATGACGCGACGTTTATAAAAAATTTTTGTTTTTTGTTTCACTAGTGATGTCATGCAATAATTTGATTTTATCGATATTTTTAACGAAATATGTTTGGGTTGGGTAAAGTTTGTAGGACGTTAACCTCGAACGTAAGTATATCAAATTTTTATTAAAACCCGTTCAATAGTTATTGCGTTAAAGAGTAACATACATGTGGTATGCCATGCCCGTTTAAGATTCATCCGTCCATCCATTCATCCATCCATACATCCTCATAAACTTTCATATTTATAATAGTAGTAAAATATGAGTAAGGATTTCCTCATAATATTTTAGATTGAATATTACATGTAGTACTTAATCTCATTTAGATCTGTCGATACCTATCGATATTGTGCGACGATCTTAGTTGTGTTACAACTTACAACACTTATTGAGTGGTAATAAAAATTTAAAATTGCATTGATATAATTAAAATAGTCTTTGTACTACTTAAGAATTAAGTACAAATTAAACCCAATTGCTAAGGACACAAGGTATATTTTTCCAATATAAGGGCCAATGGTCTGAGTACATTTTTAATTAAAAATAATATGGCTATTAGACGTTAGACATTTGGAGACTATTTTGAATTTACATTGTAAAAATCAGTATCCTTTAAAAGTTCAAATCGCACACGGTACCGTGTACCTAACATAATTAGGAATTTCCCGATCGGCATTAAAATGAGTGGGCTTAATTATTGTGGTTGTATGTATATGGTCGCCGTAATAACCAAGAAAAAAAATATGACAAAAGCTTCTTCCGCTTGCCTAATAATCCAGAAAGGTAAGTACCTACCTACCTCGATAATTATTACTTACTTTTTCTAATATAACCCTTGCTTTTGTCACACGCAGTACAATAAATAACTGAGACGTGGATTAAAGTAGGTAGGTAGGTAGGTATGATTTCTCTTTTCATATTAAGTATCTAGCTCTTGCCCTCGGCTTCGCCCGCATAAAAAGTATTATATTTACGCGGACGTAAAAAAATATTTTAAATTAATTCGATGTCAACCCTAGGCTTAAGTCAACATAACTGACATTTGTCGGTGCTCGAACTGTCATTTGTGGAGAGTGTCGCCCCTGTGCCTTAGTCCATAGAAACATTCTAATTTTCTCTGACAGGCTGCACTGAAAGCATTGACTGCAGCTGAAATTTCATCCAAATTAGTTCTGAACTGTGTTGAGACGCTGAACATGCTAGGCCGTGACAACAATATCCGTCTGGTATGGGTTCCTGGCCACAGCAATATCCCCGGCAACGAAACTGCGGATGAGCTGGCCAGGCTAGGAGCCGAAAGTCTCATTTACGGACCAGAACCAGTCTGCGGAATATCTTCCAGCACTACTAAAGGAGCACTCAAGGAATGGGGCTGCAGCTTAAGCATAAATCAATGGGCTGCAATCCCGGGCCTTGTGCACTCCAAGGCGCTAATCCCGGCCTTTAACAGAAAGCATGCGGAACTAGCGCTGTCAATGAGTAGGAATCAACTAAGAATCCTTACCAGAACCCTAACTGGGCACTGCAAGATCCACAAACACCTCAACAAAATAGGAGTTGGTGACACAACGACTTGCAGATTCTGCAAGGAGAAGGATGAAACTCCCATTCAACCTTTTCCTTGACTGTCCGGCACTCCACCAGAACAGAAACAGGTACCTTGGGCAGCACGAATACTCCACCACAGACGAAATTCGTGGCACCAACCCCAACCATATCGTTCAGTTTATGAGCAGCATAGGCCTGGGGCAGGTACTATAACGCGAAGGAGTCACAATAGATCCACTTGGGTCGCAGTGACATCAGGCTCGATCTTGACCTGCCTTCGGAAGGATAAAAAAAAAACAGGTAGTGAGGCCCAGACCCGCTTAGCCCGTTCCCTACTTCTCTTTGAAATACCTTTTGATGGGCTAAAATTATCCGTAGGTCACTCATGTATATAACCTATCTTAAAATAGTAATAAATAGGCATCAATGAATATAATTTAATCGCCCGTAATTTATTTTTCCCTCATGTTTTGTTATATTCTTTTCCTTTTCCATTCGGTTTCATCCTACTATACTTTTTTTGTTTAAAAAATTATCGGCATTGGTCTACAATAGCTATTTCAAAATGACGTTTAGACAATGCGCGAGTTAGTGGTTTTTTTAATTATGTACCAACCGTAAATGTGTAAAATCTAATACCTACTATTACTATTTTTACCCCATCTCAAGTAAATGCAACTGAGTTAAATAAATCATGTCCTGTAACAAAACTTTATAGAATGTCATCGTCGCGTCGCGCGTCGCTTAGATGGAATTTAAAAATGCGTCGAACATTACCGATCACAGCCCGAGAACTCCATGCACATGCAGAATGCAGTTTCGGTTTCAGTCGTAGTTTCGGCAGGTTCTTCACCGAAACCAAAACTAAACCGAAACACGTTTTTTGCCGAAACTCGACCGAAACCGAACACTCGGTCGGACACTAATTTACAATACCTAATGGAAGCTTGGCGCGTATTCGATAATTATACATTCGATCGTTTATTTTAAACCTTCTTACAATATTTTAATAATAATTTAACAAACGTCACTGAAAATTGTAAAATTATTGTTTTTAAACAAAAATTAAATGTCGGTCGTCAGTCGCGTTGTTTTTTTTTTAAATTATTATTTTATTTTAGATTTTTTAGTTTAACCAACACACACTTAGTCGATTTAAATCAAAAAGACGACTATTTAAATGCTTTGATTACAAATATATTCAAATGATTTTATTAAAATGGTTTTAATTATTCCTGATTAAATTTAAATACATGACATATGTATATTTTTGAAATCTTTTAATTTCCTTTTTTGAACTACTTACAATTTGGCGCGAAAATTCGCCATTTTGTATTTTTTTTTGAACTATATAATACCTAAAGACACTTGGGTTATTTAGACAAATCAAACGATACTTTAATTGTCGAAATCCATCCAGCCGTTTGGAAGATACGTGGGAATAAAGGAGTTTACATACATACATACAGACATACAAGATGCGCGCGAAAAACATAATCCTTCTTACAAAAATACAAAAACAGAAGTTCGGAATCACAATCTCTTATAAGATCAGGGTGTAGTTTTATCTGCATAATGTTGGTAAGTAATTCGGAATCATAATGTCTTATAAGATTGAAGGGTGTAGCTTTATCTGCATAATGTTGGTAATATATGTAGGGCATTATACGGAATTGATTTGAACAAATTGATGGGAGGTAAGAGCATCCATGCAGTGTATAGAAGTATACGGATATATACTGTGTGCTGGATAGCTTTGGTGGTGAACGGAAGTACTAGCATCCATGCTGTGTATAGAAGTATACGGATATATACTGTGTGCTGGATAGCTTTGGCGGTGAACGGAAGTACTAAATGACCTGGAAATTTCCAAAACTGAATATTTATATTTCATTATATAACGCGATACCAAGTCGACTCTTGAGATCATACTGATAAAAACTACACATATACGCATTAATAACAAGTAAAATCTTGCCACATACAGTGGACGCTACAGGGTGGCAGTTTGTAAGGACGCAAGAAGTCTTCGTCGATTTAAATATATATATATATATATATATATATATATATATATATTTGTTTTTTTATAAAGTTTATTTTTAAGTTCATTTTATATAAAAATTCAAAAGGTTTTTTTATAAAGTTTATTTACAAGTGACTAAAGTATATAGGTGCCATTTTGTTCGATAACTTTTTGCCATCTTGTTGGTTGGTAGGTAGGTACATGATCCCATTGCTATAAAATTTTTAGGGCTTCTGATGAAAAAACTGCGACAAGTGGTTTTGATGTCAACCTGACACTGCCTAAGGAATTCTGCAGCGACCGAAACAGGTGGAAATCTGAAGGTGCAAGGTCAGGACTATACGGCGGATGCATTAACACCTCCCAGCCAAACTCCCGTAATTTTATCTGAGTGGCTAAAGATGTGTGAGGTCTAGCGTTATCATGGTGAAAAACCACACCCCTTCTGTTGATTAATTCCGGCCGCTTTCTCTCAACTTCTTGCTTTAATCTCATCAGTTGTTCGCAGTACAGTTCAGAATTGATGGTCCTGCCTGGCGGTAACAGCTCATAATGAATAATGCCCTTCCAATCCCACCACACACACAGCATCACCTTGTTGCGAGTTAACCCGGGTTTTGCCACAGTCTGTGAAGCCTGACCGGCCTTTGACCACGATCTTTTTCGCACGTTCTTGTCGTACGTGATCCACTTTTCATCACCAGTTACCTATCAGCTTCTTCAAAAATGGTTCGGTTTCATTACGTCGTAATAAAGAATCACAAATGAGTACACGGTTCATTAGGTTTCTTTCAGTGAGCTCACGAGGCACCCAAATATCGAGCTTTTTTGTGTGTATATATATATATATATATATATATATATATATATATATATATATATTTGTTTTATTCCTAGTACTCTACATACACATACTACGAATACCTACACAAAATATAGAACAGATTATAATAAAACACATTATTGTGACAACCCTGGAGCAATGACGAATACCTACACAAAAGCGGCATTTCGCGCGACTTCAAACGCGTTGGACCACTGTATCTCTTTATTACACTGTGGTATTGGTATGAACAGACCGATCACCATACAAACGAATATAGCACTTAATTATATTTGCGCAGTGATAACAATTGTATAACGTTTAAATAGTGATAAGGCTGCGTCGATATCTCGGTAGCTCAGTGTCTAGGACTAGCGAGCGAGACGGGAGATGAGTTCCATATTGCACGAACGGGATAGTTGCTAAGTACGAGAGGCAATTTTGATTTTTGCAAATACCTATTAGGTTGGGGAAAAAGTTTATTCGCATTTTATATAAAAATTCAAAAGGTTTTTTTATAAAGTTTATTTACAAGTGACTAAAGTATATAGGTGCCATTTTGTTCGATAACTTTTTGCCATCTTGTTGGTTGGTAGGTAGGTACATGATCCCATTGCTATAAAATTTTTAGGGCTTCTGATGAAAAAACTGCGACAAGTGGTTTTGATGTCAACCTGACACTGCCTAAGGAATTCTGCAGCGACCGAAACAGGTGGAAATCTGAAGGTGCAAGGTCAGGACTATACGGCGGATGCATTAACACCTCCCAGCCAAACTCCCGTAATTTTATCTGAGTGGCTAAAGATGTGTGAGGTCTAGCGTTATCATGGTGAAAAACCACACCCCTTCTGTTGATTAATTCCGGCCGCTTTCTCTCAACTTCTTGCTTTAATCTCATCAGTTGTTCGCAGTACAGTTCAGAATTGATGGTCCTGCCTGGCGGTAACAGCTCATAATGAATAATGCCCTTCCAATCCCACCACACACACAGCATCACCTTGTTGCGAGTTAACCCGGGTTTTGCCACAGTCTGTGAAGCCTGACCGGCCTTTGACCACGATCTTTTTCGCACGTTCTTGTCGTACGTGATCCACTTTTCATCACCAGTTACCTATCAGCTTCTTCAAAAATGGTTCGGTTTCATTACGTCGTAATAAAGAATCACAAATGAGTACACGGTTCATTAGGTTTCTTTCAGTGAGCTCACGAGGCACCCAAATATCGAGCTTTTTTGTGTGTATATATATATATATATATATATATATATATATATATATATATATATATATATATATATATATATATATATATATTTGTTTTATTCCTAGTACTCTACATACACATACTACGAATACCTACACAAAATATAGAACAGATTATAATAAAACACATTATTGTGACAACCCTGGAGCAATGACGAATACCTACACAAAAGCGGCATTTCGCGCGACTTCAAACGCGTTGGACCACTGTATCTCTTTATTACACTGTGGTATTGGTATGAACAGACCGATCACCATACAAACGAATATAGCACTTAATTATATTTGCGCAGTGATAACAATTGTATAACGTTTAAATAGTGATAAGGCTGCGTCGATATCTCGGTAGCTCAGTGTCTAGGACTAGCGAGCGAGACGGGAGATGAGTTCCATATTGCACGAACGGGATAGTTGCTAAGTACGAGAGGCAATTTTGATTTTTGCAAATACCTATTAGGTTGGGGAAAAAGTTTATTCGCATTTTATATAAAAATTCAAAAGGTTTTTTTATAAAGTTTATTTACAAGTGACTAAAGTATATAGGTGCCATTTTGTTCGATAACTTTTTGCCATCTTGTTGGTTGGTAGGTAGGTACATGATCCCATTGCTATAAAATTTTTAGGGCTTCTGATGAAAAAACTGCGACAAGTGGTTTTGATGTCAACCTGACACTGCCTAAGGAATTCTGCAGCGACCGAAACAGGTGGAAATCTGAAGGTGCAAGGTCAGGACTATACGGCGGATGCATTAACACCTCCCAGCCAAACTCCCGTAATTTTATCTGAGTGGCTAAAGATGTGTGAGGTCTAGCGTTATCATGGTGAAAAACCACACCCCTTCTGTTGATTAATTCCGGCCGCTTTCTCTCAACTTCTTGCTTTAATCTCATCAGTTGTTCGCAGTACAGTTCAGAATTGATGGTCCTGCCTGGCGGTAACAGCTCATAATGAATAATGCCCTTCCAATCCCACCACACACACAGCATCACCTTGTTGCGAGTTAACCCGGGTTTTGCCACAGTCTGTGAAGCCTGACCGGCCTTTGACCACGATCTTTTTCGCACGTTCTTGTCGTACGTGATCCACTTTTCATCACCAGTTACCTATCAGCTTCTTCAAAAATGGTTCGGTTTCATTACGTCGTAATAAAGAATCACAAATGAGTACACGGTTCATTAGGTTTCTTTCAGTGAGCTCACGAGGCACCCAAATATCGAGCTTTTTTGTGTATATATATATATATATATATATATATATATATATATATATATATATATATATATATATATATATATTTGTTTTATTCCTAGTACTCTACATACACATACTACGAATACCTACACAAAATATAGAACAGATTATAATAAAACACATTATTGTGACAACCCTGGAGCAATGACGAATACCTACACAAAAGCGGCATTTCGCGCGACTTCAAACGCGTTGGACCACTGTATCTCTTTATTACACTGTGGTATTGGTATGAACAGACCGATCACCATACAAACGAATATAGCACTTAATTATATTTGCGCAGTGATAACAATTGTATAACGTTTAAATAGTGATAAGGCTGCGTCGATATCTCGGTAGCTCAGTGTCTAGGACTAGCGAGCGAGACGGGAGATGAGTTCCATATTGCACGAACGGGATAGTTGCTAAGTACGAGAGACAATTTTGATTTTTGCAAATACCTATTAGGTTGGGGAAAAAGTTTCTTCGCATTTTATATAAAAATTCAAAAGGTTTTTTTATAAAGTTTATTTACAAGTGACTAAAGTATATAGGTGCCATTTTGTTCGATAACTTTTTGCCATCTTGTTGGTTGGTAGGTAGGTACATGATCCCATTGCTATAAAATTTTTAGGGCTTCTGATGAAAAAACTGCGACAAGTGGTTTTGATGTCAACCTGACACTGCCTAAGGAATTCTGCAGCGACCGAAACAGGTGGAAATCTGAAGGTGCAAGGTCAGGACTATACGGCGGATGCATTAACACCTCCCAGCCAAACTCCCGTAATTTTATCTGAGTGGCTAAAGATGTGTGAGGTCTAGCGTTATCATGGTGAAAAACCACACCCCTTCTGTTGATTAATTCCGGCCGCTTTCTCTCAACTTCTTGCTTTAATCTCATCAGTTGTTCGCAGTACAGTTCAGAATTGATGGTCCTGCCTGGCGGTAACAGCTCATAATGAATAATGCCCTTCCAATCCCACCACACACACAGCATCACCTTGTTGCGAGTTAACCCGGGTTTTGCCACAGTCTGTGAAGCCTGACCGGCCTTTGACCACGATCTTTTTCGCACGTTCTTGTCGTACGTGATCCACTTTTTATCACCAGTTACCTATCAGCTTCTTCAAAAATGGTTCGGTTTCATTACGTCGTAATAAAGAATCACAAATAAATAAATAAAAATAAATAAATCGTTTATTTTCAAGATACTTTACAAACATTATCTTTTCTGTCCCCCAAACTAGGCGAAGCCTGTCCTATGGGGGAAGTTAGGGGATTAAAATTATAACAAACTTAAACAGTAGTTCTCGTTACTATTAAAATTAGAAAATAATTATTAAATTGTAAAATTAGTATTAATTAAATACTGTGTGACAGTAATTTGGTGTGCAGTGCGTATGTACTATGTACGTGCATGTGTGCGTGTGAGTGTGTATGTGTATGAGCATGTGTGCGTATGTGTGTGTGTGTTTATATATGTGTAATGTAAATAAGAATGTGTTAGTTTGTGACTGGTGTGTTGTGTTAATTGATTACTTTTATAAGATTTTCAGACTCGATGTATGTCCAATCTAAAAGAGATTGAGTCAAATGTTTTTTTGTTTCTCGTACGGAATGATGTTTTAAGCTGAAAATATTAACTAGTTTATTGTATATAAAAGGGAATAGGAAAATACCGAATCTGTAGGCAAAAGTTGTATTTACATGAATATTTGTGACTCTGAAAACGCGGCTACTTAGCATCTCTTCATATATTTGCTTCGATTGAGTGACAGATCTGTGCACATTTTCGACCACCCGGACATAGTATTGCTTCCTCACGCTTAAAACTTTAGTTTCCGCATAAAGGCTTTGAGTAGGATACCTTTTCGGTTTGCTGAGAGCGATTTTTAAAACTCCTCTTTGAGCTCTTTCTAGTGGGATAAGGTTAGAAGAGGAAGATCCACCCCAGGCCAGAATACAGTAGTTGATGAGTGTTTGGTACAGAGCGTAGAAAACAGTTTTTAGTGTTTGACCATCGACTACGGCACGAAGGTTACGCATGACACTCATCAACTTCCTCACGCGTTTGGTCATTTCAGAAATGTGAAGTTTAAAAGTAAGTCTTTCGTCCAAAATAACACCCAGGTAGCGAGTGAATTCTGTGCGTTCGATGAGTTGACAGTTGCAGATGTTCTTGGCCAAGAAAGAGCAATTTGGGGAGTGGATAATTAAATGATTTATCGTAGGGGAGGAAATGGCGGTTTTGTGAAAACAGAGAAATTTGGATTTAGAGGTGTTAAGAGAAAGAAGATTAAGTTTTAGCCATTTAGATATAGAGGACATACCGGTCTCTGCTATTTTGAGAACTGCTTCCCAGGTAGTATCGTAAAAGATAAGAGCAGTATCGTCAGCATAACAAAGGATGTCTGCATAATTTATGGACAGGGAGGCTATGTCATTAATATATATAAGAAATAGAGTAGGGCCTAGGATGCTCCCTTGAGGTATTCCGAATGAAATTGGTCGCATACAACTTTTAAATCCAGATATTCTAATGCATTGATATCTTTCTGATAAGTAGCTGTTGAACCAATTTAACGGATTCCCTCTAATGCCATATCTTTCTAATTTTCTCAAAAGAATAGGTATAGAGAGGGAATCAAAGGCTTTAGCGAGATCCAGGAAGACACCAATGCATTTGGAACCTTTATCAAGATGTGAGGCCACAGTATTAGTAAGAAGTGTTACTGCATCCTCGGTAGATTTTCCTTGTCTAAAGCCAAATTGTTTATCAGAAATTAGATGATTTGATTCTAAGAAAGAGACGAGTCTCTTATGTACCACGCGCTCAAGTAGTTTAGAGATACCGCTTAACAGGGAGATTGGGCGATAGTTAGTAGGTTCACATTTGGATCCGCCTTTATGTATGGGAACAACAGCCGCATATTTCCATATTTTGGGGAAGACTCCGGATTCAATACTACGATTAAAAATAATAGAGAGAGGCTCTGCTACATATTGACCAATAGCTTTAAGAACCATATTATTAATATCATCAAGGCCAGGAGAACTATGTGATTTTAGGTTTTTTATAAGATCAAGGATTTCTTGCGGGTCAGTAGGAGCTAAGAAGAGGGAATTGGGAAAGGAGTCAGTAAGTGATGTCTTAGAAGTGAGGGATTCATGAGTCTCGTTTAAGCTGTTAAGAACGTTTTTTGCAAGTGACTCTCCAACAGAGGTGAAGTGATAGTTAAGAGAATTCAAAGATTCTTCTAAAGATGCTGACATCATTGAAATATCTGCCAGAGAATTATTAGTTTTATTTTGATTTCGATGTGAGATTCGGTTTATTGTTTGCCATAGGATTTTCGAGTTGTTCTTACTTTTATTTATATCGGCGCTGTCAAATTGAGATTTAGTATTTCTTATTATTTTAATGTAAAAATTGCGATATCTTGTGTAAACTAATCTTTTAAATTCATCATTAGGGCTATTTTTAGAGTCTCTATGCAATTTATCTCTATGTTTAGAGCATCTTATTAAACCAGGTGTCATCCAGGGCTTGATGGTAAATTTTTTATGACTGAACTTTTTTAGGGAACTGGAATTAGTTAAGGCGTGATTAAGTGTATTCATAAGATTGACAGTCATTTCGTCAACGCAAGGACTGTTTAATAAATTACTCCAACTAGTCTGTTTAACTTCTTCAATTAGTTTTTCATAGTTAATGACCAATTTTGTTCGCTTTGAGACATTGATTTTTGGTTTTATTACATTTGCTCCAACCATAATAATACTATGATCAGTGATGTCGGTAGGACAAATAATAGATTTAGCGTCTGTGTTTGAAGAGACAAATATATGGTCTATACATGATCGGGCATGTGTTGGAAGATTAATGCAAGAGATAAGGCCATGTTCAGCTAATAATGTGAGGTAAGATGAGGTATTCTGATCGAAAGCGGCTGTGCCGAGAATGTTTATGTTAATATCGCCAATAAGAAATAGACATGGAGATCTTTCTAAAGAATCTAAAATGCAACTGAGAGAAAAAATGAATTTTACAGGATTCGGAAAGGAAGGAGATCTATATAAGGCCAAGAGAGTAAAGCAGCTAGGAACAATAATTTTAAGGCAATTTGCTTCATCAATATTCGGCTCCTCGGCTAATGCTGGCCATTTAGTATTAACGTACACTATAACCCCGCCAGATTTGTTTATGTATTTGTTAGTATTGAAACTCTGGTAACCGTCAATTTGTTTGATAGCGGTAGAGTCAGAAATCCAGCATTCACTGAGAACTATAACATCAAAATATATTTTTAGTCTAGCCAGAGTCAAAATCAAGCTGTCGAAGTTTCGTTGAATACTCCTAATATTTAAGTGTAAAATTTTAATCGAGTACTTGTCTATAACATTTTTACAATCTTCAACAATTGGAATTTCGTGACATTCTATGTTCAGTGATTGATCAATATCATTTATGTAATCTAAAGAAACCATAGTTAAAACTTTTGTTGGTAAAAGTGACAATCGAAGAGGATAAGAATGCCGAGTATAATTTCGAATAAAGGAGTAAGTGCATCCGGTATTGTGCAAATAATATTATATTTGTTATACAAAGTACTACAAAGTTAAGGAGTATATTTACTAAATACAGAGATTTAGCAGACATACAGATTACCATACAACACGAATGATTAAGAAAATAAGAAAAAGATACGTATGGTAGAGAGTTCAATTGGGTAGATGTGTAGAGTGTATTATGAAAGTTCTTATAAACTAAAACTATCGGTCTAAAGAGAATAGAAATATTTATAAACAACAACAAGGAAGTATAAAAATTAAATAGGCATGATTGAAAGCTTTCCCAAGTCGTCCTTGGATCGGATGTGAATAGGTGGGCTGCCCTCGCGCCCTTCGCGCTTTCTGACGTAGACCGCTCCATTCCGGACCCAGCAATAACGATACCCGTTTTCTTTGATCCACTTTCTTGCATCTCGAAAAAGATGGCGACATTCAGGTGACAGGCGCTCGTTTACATATATTTTCATTGAGATCCCTGAGTTTACTATATCTTTGTTATCTATGGTATGTCTGGATCTAGCTTGTTTTAAAAATTCATCGCGTTTAAATTTTCTTGTAAAGGAGACTACAAGGGGGCGAGGGAGTTGCTTGGGATTTTTAGTAACGTCAGTAATCAGTGGCCCGGCGCGAGAGACAAAATTAAGATCGCGTTCATCGATTTCAATTCCTATTTTATTAGCAGTGGTTAAAGCTAAATGATACGGGTTTTCACCTGATTCTTCCGTAAGACCCAGAATTTCTATTTCCGATTGCAGGGAGCTATGTACTTGTTTATTGAGCTGATTCTGTAGGACAATAATTTGTGTTTTTAGAGATTCGTTTTCTTTCTCTTTGTCTTCCAAATTTTTCAAACGTTTATCATAGTTATTGATTATTTCACACAGATCATCGAGTCTTTTATAAACATCAGCTTGCATTTTAGCCATATCCTGACGGAAACATCTGATTTCGGCTGCAATAGAGTCTAAGGTTGTAGAATTATTAGATGTGGATTCGTGGGAGGTATTTATGATAGAAATAGTCTTTTTGCGCATAGTGACGTTCTCTACGGATTGTAGTGGAGTACTGGTGTTATCATCATACCTTTTCTCAAGATCTCGGCAGTCGGAGCAGATCCATATCTCTTTTTGTTGTGCCGACAATTTTTGTATATTTGCACAAGATGAGTGTAGTACCTTCGAGCAGTTTTTAGAAGAACAGAAGACATGGTTTTCTTGTGAAGAAATAATAGCGCGGAGACAACCGGAACATTTCATATTGGCGTTTTAAGTATCGTCTGTAGGGTATCACTAATATTGAAAAACAATTTATTATTCTTTTATAGGTCTTGTAATTAAAATTATAACTATAAATTTAACGATTTTATAAGCATTAAAAGGGATAAAATAATTTATTTTGCGGAGAAAATATAAAACGATGTTGTCAGTCTTGACACCTTTCACTTAAATGAGTACACGGTTCATTAGGTTTCTTTCAGTGAGCTCACGAGGCACCCAAATATCGAGCTTTTTTGTGTATATATATATATATATATATATATATATATATATTTGTTTTATTCCTAGTACTCTACATACACATACTACGAATACCTACACAAAATATAGAACAGATTATAATAAAACACATTATTGTGACAACCCTGGAGCAATGACGAATACCTACACAAAAGCGGCATTTCGCGCGACTTCAAACGCGTTGGACCACTGTATCTCTTTATTACACTGTGGTATTGGTATGAACAGACCGATCACCATACAAACGAATATAGCACTTAATTATATTTGCGCAGTGATAACAATTGTATAACGTTTAAATAGTGATAAGGCTGCGTCGATATCTCGGTAGCTCAGTGTCTAGGACTAGCGAGCGAGACGGGAGATGAGTTCCATATTGCACGAACGGGATAGTTGCTAAGTACGAGAGACAATTTTGATTTTTGCAAATACCTATTAGGTTGGGGAAAAAGTTTCTTCGCATTTTATATAAAAATTCAAAAGGTTTTTTTATAAAGTTTATTTACAAGTGACTAAAGTATATAGGTGCCATTTTGTTCGATAACTTTTTGCCATCTTGTTGGTTGGTAGGTAGGTACATGATCCCATTGCTATAAAATTTTTAGGGCTTCTGATGAAAAAACTGCGACAAGTGGTTTTGATGTCAACCTGACACTGCCTAAGGAATTCTGCAGCGACCGAAACAGGTGGAAATCTGAAGGTGCAAGGTCAGGACTATACGGCGGATGCATTAACACCTCCCAGCCAAACTCCCGTAATTTTATCTGAGTGGCTAAAGATGTGTGAGGTCTAGCGTTATCATGGTGAAAAACCACACCCCTTCTGTTGATTAATTCCGGCCGCTTTCTCTCAACTTCTTGCTTTAATCTCATCAGTTGTTCGCAGTACAGTTCAGAATTGATGGTCCTGCCTGGCGGTAACAGCTCATAATGAATAATGCCCTTCCAATCCCACCACACACACAGCATCACCTTGTTGCGAGTTAACCCGGGTTTTGCCACAGTCTGTGAAGCCTGACCGGCCTTTGACCACGATCTTTTTCGCACGTTCTTGTCGTACGTGATCCACTTTTCATCACCAGTTACCTATCAGCTTCTTCAAAAATGGTTCGGTTTCATTACGTCGTAATAAAGAATCACAAATGAGTACACGGTTCATTAGGTTTCTTTCAGTGAGCTCACGAGGCACCCAAATATCGAGCTTTTTTGTGTACCCAGCTTTTTTCAAATGCGCCAAAACCGTTTTGTGGTCAATCCCCAGTTCTTCAGCTACATCGTAACTACTAATATGCCAATCTTGCTCCACTTTTTCAAAAATGGCAACAGTTTTGTCCGTAACGGCGACCAGAGAGACGTGCATCTTTGATATCAAAATTTCCGGATTGAAAACGCTTAAACCGCGCTACTCTCACAGATACTGCATTAGGTCCATAAACATCACAATTTTTTTTCGCGGCTTGTGTTGCATTTTTACCTTTTTTGTAATAAAATTTTAAAATGTATCGAAATTCTTCATAAGAATCACTCATTTTAACAATAAGAAAAACAAATGTATAAAGGGGGTTCCGTAACTATAAACGAATAGTAGGTTATTTTCAAATATATTCAAAAGTTGTATATTCGATTTAGTTTAAAATATTTTTTATAGAGTACCTATTCAGCCATGAATATTCAGCATAACCTATCTAACTTCGTCATCGTAGGTAACTAGTACCTACTTAGCGATGGCGTGTTGGCTAAGGGCCCAGTAGTGTCTTAATACCTACTACTATTACGATAATAATTGTTTGATCTACATTGTTATCTGGACAGGAAACTGGCCACCAGAACATTTATTTACGGAAGTGTAAAAAAGAAGTAGGTAATTTAATTTGTATCATATTCTAAATCTGTGTTAATTTCATTCGAATTACATAAAAGTCATAAAACTAAGTCATTATGTAATTTTTATGTCCGTAAGATGGTATGTTGTAATGTTGATGTTAATTAAAGGGGACGTCCATAAATTGCGCGAGACGTTTTTAAGGATTTTTTTACTCCCCCCCTAACCACACGTGAATCGTGATATTGTTCAAAAATTTTACGTTGTGTATTTAAATGTGTTGATTTATTAAAAAAACAATCCGCTCCGCCCGCGTAAATATAGTATCTGATATCCCACGGGAATATTGTACTTTTCCGGGATAAAAAGTAGCCTATGTTTTAATACAGAGCCTAAACTACCTACTTCCATACCAAATTTCATCAAAATGGAATGGTTAGATTCCGCTGGAACCCCTCTCCCCCCAAATACCTCACGTAATTTATGGACGCCCCCTACTATCTACGGACGATTTTACACCACCGTCCTCGAAGTCCGGCTTGAGCGCCGACGCGCTAACCACTGAGCCACAGAGGACATCAAAGCTAGGTTGAAAAGGCCTAAGTTTTTTTAATCCTTACCATGGGGGAACCATGGTAAGGATTAGGCCTTTTCATTCGTTAATGGATGATTTATACAGTATTCTCCGAACGAAGTAACCACTCTTGAAATACTGTAGTGCCTGACAGTCGGTTTTTAAATGTCGTATGGTTGCCCAAGCACATACGGCATTCTCACAACATAGTCCGCCTAGTCCAGAGGAATGACTGGTCAATACGTCTGGGGTAGGGAATGTTATTATTCGACAAATTTTACTATTCGAATAATTCGAATAATGGCAAAACACTATTCGAATAAATTCGAATAATTCGAATAATACGAATATTAGTAATAAACTTGAAATACAAGTAATATAATGCGTTGATTTATACCTGCATATTTAATAATATCAAAATGTGACGTGTTTCACAAATTACTCTAAAAAAATCAACGTCTTTTTGATAAAAAAATCTTCTTTTAAGTTTCAAACTTAAAATACTAAATCGCAATTACTTTTTTAAATCTATTAACACATGAACGATTTAGGTCTGGAGCAGACCATGGATTTGGTTGTCAACTAAGTGGTTTCTTCCAAAAATTAAGGAAAAGATCCTCTAGGGGAGAGAATTTTGGGGGTTTGTTTTAGTGGTTCGTATTTTCTGGTTTTTAATTGAGCTAAGCTATTGATCTATTCAACATATTCAATCGATTTAAAGAGTCAGACCTACAGTCTGACTTTTTAAATTCAACTTTTGGTACTATAATTTAATATATACCTATAAAGAACACGAATATTACAGAACATATTTTTTTATTATTTATATATCAGTTTGTTTAGGATTGGAGAGAAATATATTTGCAGAGTTGGAACACTGCACAGAAATCGGAATGCACTGTAAATAGTGCTCTGTTCTAATATAGTGCAGCTGAAAACTCTAAATACACGAGTATCGTGCTGTCATAATGGTCTGCTCCCAGGGCCGGATTTAATATTAGTGCCGCCCTGGGCACTAAAGGAAATGCCGCCCTATCAGTGTATTTTACTTAAAATTGTAGTTTTTGTCTTATTTCTTACGAATTCATCAATACATCTGCAATCAACTATATTTATTCTAACAAGGGGCCATCCACATATTACGTCACGCAAAATTTCGACTTTTTGTATTTGACTATTTAATATGTACTGTCACATTTAGTATGACCCGCTCCCCGTCCCCTATCCGCTGAGACGTAATATGCGGATGGACCCCTATGATTGATTTTATTATATATTATACATAGGTACTTCAATAATACAAAAATATTTGTTTTCGTTCTAAGAATAAAAAAGGATCATGCAAAAAATTTTATGCGCAGTGTCCCCCATCCATCAACAGATTTCAAACCTATCTCAGTTAATAGCTCTTACCACGCTGATAATAATTATTTAGTATGTCGACTATCATCAGGAGTGGGGTTTAATGTTACCGTTATAATAATTAATTATTAATATATTGTGCAATGTTGATAACTGTAAAAAAAATAATGTAGTGTTCTAGAAATTATTTCTTTCACTTTCCAAATTTTGCCGCCCTACAAAATTTGCCGCCCTGGGCACTAGCCCCGACTGCCCCTAGTGTAAATCCACCACTGTCTGCTCCAGACCTAATCGGTACATGTGTATATAAACCGTAATAAGTAAACAAGATAAACCGTCAAAATAAAAAGCACTCAAAAAAGATTTAATAACATAACGTTATCATAACAAAAAACTTCACAGTTGGTAAAAAGTGGTAGGAAAATCTTTAAAACAAAAATAACCTTTTTCCATTTTCAAGTTATCCGTGTTTTTGGTATCTTTATGTTTTCAATTTTTCTTGAAGGATGAGCCTTATTACAAAAAGGAAGTTAGATTTAAAAATTGTATCATAGTCTGAGGAATGTGTTGATGGTTTTTCTGAAAGTAGGCATCAGTGCAGAAGTAGGCATCAGGCGTTGTACTGCAAGAACAGAGTGTGTCATGTTACGAACCGTTCAGAAGATGAAGCGACGGTACAATGAGACTGAAAAATATTTGACAAGGCCGTGCAAGACTTTGGATTTAATGGCAGACTCAGCGCTCGGCAAGACCGTTCAATTGTTTCCACTTCTTGAAATTCAACACTTAAATGCAGTTAAGTTCAGAAATAACTCTTCAGACCCGAGGGAACTATGTTACTGACGGCACAGTGAAGAAGATTTGCTTTAGTAAATCTGAATCCCTTAAGACCGAGGCGAAGGGCGAGTGGTCTCACCTCGAGACCAAACTCGAAAGCCCTAGTATCGAGTAGCAACACTGTGATACGTCCGTGAACACATACAAAAGGATGAACGAGAATGATCCAGAATTTTGGTCCCAGATGAGCGGATTTACTCACTAACTTCACAAGTTAAGTCTCAAGGGAGGCTAAGTAAACGTGACCTGGTAGGGGATATCTTCAAGCTTACTTTTCAGATAGAGTCCAGTATGCTCAGGTATAGTACATATACAATGGGCTGGCATACTTTCAGGAATACGCGCTGAGTATGTGGCCACATAATAGCAATTGGACCTCTACCCGGAGAAAGATATGATCAAGAGATTCTTAAAGATTCTCTTTAATGTCCTCAGTCCTCACCTCAACCCGATATAAGTATACCCTGAGAAGAGCATAGAAGGCTAGTCAGAAGCCGCAAATTATCACCTACAGTTAGTACCCTCACAGCACTAAAACACGCCCTGATATAAGAATGGGAGAGAATATTGCATAATTCAGCTCTAAAACCTTTTCAGTATGACAACCACCTCCAAGCTGTTGTTAGGCCTCGAGGAGTTATTCAAAACTGAAATTTTATATAACATGTAAATGTAGTCTTTAAGACTATGATTAAAATTATTAATTTTTTTTTAAGATAAAAATAATATACTGATATATATAATTTATTACTTTTAAAGAAAGCTGATACATCTTGTTATAATATTTTGAAAAGTATGAAATTTGAAACGATTTGTACTTAGTTTTGCAGGCCAGTGTGATACTGTAATAATTAACTTAACAGGTATCCTTTATCGTTTCACTCTGTTCGTCCACTTGTCTCTCTTTATATCTGCTCTTCTAGCTATATTGCGTCTAGATATCGGTTTTGGTTTGATAAAAATATATATATATATATATATATATATTATTTTATTTAAAAACAGCTTTGTATTCTTTCACAAACTGTGTAGTAAAATCTGTTTTAGGATATTATTGACGACAATATTAATAAATAATAAAAGTAATGTATTAAATAACGAAACATTGTGGTTTATGTACAAGTTTATTACTATTACTAACATATTTTTGATAAATAAATAAAATATTTTTATTATTCGTTTTATTCGAAATATTCGAATATTGAACCCAGTCATATTCGAATAATGAAATCGTCGAATATTCGAATAAAACGAATATTCGAATATTCGAATAATATTCCCTAGTCTGGGGTCAACTTTACTATGTGCGGGTTTCCTCACGATGTTTTCCTTCACCGTTAGAGCATCCGTATAATGTACTTGAGATCTGAAAGTCTCATTGGTAACGCCCCAACCTATGATTCGATCCTGCATTCTCTCGAGTGCAAACTAAACGGTCCACCCACATGCCACGAAGCTCTTCGGTAAGGATTAACCAGTGTATATGTTACTGTAAAAGCTCGAACTACGGTAAATCTTAAGATTTAAGAGTAAGTCTTAGGATTTACCGACATGAGTTGGTAAATGTAAGTATTTCTGAAAATGGCACAATTTCAATTCGAATTCAGTATAAGCTAGGTTTTACTTCTGTCAGCTGGTAGATGTTGGTTTTAGGAATAAAACAATGAGTAATTCTTAATTTTCAATAACTATTTCAATTAACTATTGGTCAAAATCTTAGGTACCTACATCTACACTAATATTATAAAGAGGAAAACTTTGTTTGTATGTTTGTTTGTTTGTTTGTTTGTTGTAATGAATAGGCTCAAAAAGTACTGGACCGATTTCAAAAATTCTTTCACCATTCGAAAGCTACATTATCCACGAGTAACATAGGCTAAATTTTATTTTGGAAAAAAATAGGGTTCCGTAAGATATTTGGGGTTTTCGGACACAAGGTGTAAAAAATCAACCAGAAAAGTTACTTATTTTGCGTACGCTGCCTAAACTATAAAAGATAGAACCATACAATGTTCTAATTAATTGTAGATCTTATAAATATCTACAAAAAAGTCCGCGACACACTATACCTATCTATGTCCAGTGAGGCACAACAACCATTTTTTTATTTAGAAATCTTGATTTTTTTTGGACTACATTTAAACGCGTTTATTTTACTCATGCTATTAATCCTTATCAAAATAAATTATTTTATCACTAAGTACAGTTTATGTAGATAATATTTGGTCTTTGAATGATTAAAATTGGACGTTTGGTTTTGAAGTTATGGCGAAATTAAAATATTACGATTTCTGCTCCACGGCCCGTTGCGAAGTAGGCGTCACCAAGGAGGGGTGTGCGTGCCGGAGAGGAGTTTAGATCTATGAGGTAGGATTAGTATCAGTATTGTACCCATAGATTTTACAGATATATACATTGTACCCGTGCGAAGCCGGGGCGGGTCGCTAGTATTATTATATAGGTATCAAACGATAGTAATTAAATAACTAATCCTAACCTATTTAAATTATTTTCATTTCGGATATTATTTTATTAATAAATAGAAACTAGTAATTTTAAAATCTTTGAAATACTTCCTAGTAGTAAAAAAATAACATGAGTAAAATTATCGATCCATGAGGAATCGAGGGAACTCCTCGAAATTTATATAGACACATGGTAATTTTGTCTTTTACTGAAGAAGTCCAAGAATATGCTACCAAAAAAATAAGATGTTTCACCAAAGTATACCCTGGATCCAAAAGCACTGAACAGAACTCCTCAGTCATTAAATATACGCGTTTGGAAATTTTGACATTGTTTAAAGAACTGCAAGCATATGCCACTTTGTGACTTACAATAATCATCATCATCTTATTTACAATACCTAATTCAAAAAAATAACTTAACAAAATAACTTAATAAAATAAGTTTTATTTCATACTGTTTTTGTGTATTTTTACTTTAGAAGTCGTTTTAATTTTTTTATATATAAATAATTTTGAAAATATAACTTAAAAAAAGACTATCAATTGTAATTAATTAATAGGTAAGATAAAAAAATATGTCACTTGTTACAACACGGAGTGCTATTGTGGCATTTAGAATTACAAAGTAATGCTGATGATTTGCAAGTGCATTTCTTCGACGAGCAACGAGATCTACTTGACAACGTGAGTTCATTTCACTATGAAGTATAGATAGGCTTGATGACAATACCCTTTTCCAAAGTCTTGTTACTTTTGACAAGGTTGGCATACCTTCAAATATTACCTTCCTTCATCGGCGTAATTAACTTTTCTTCGCCGCCTATAGTCAAAATTTCTTCTGACATCATTTTTTCAACATTTACCGTGTCTTTAATGTAAATCCTAAGATTTACCAAGTGAATGGTGGTAAAAGTTCGAATCGCAAACCTTTTTGGACATTTACCATTAAGAATTAGTAAATCTTAGGTTTTACTGGAAAATCTTAGGATTTACCGTAGTTCGAGCTTTTACAGTAACATATAGGTACATAATATATAATAATCCGTAGATATTTTTTCCATTCAATATTATAATATCCTTCCATATTTTTTAGTCAATATCTGGTCACCTCTACCTCACCTCTACCTATTGGCGTAGCTAGGAATTTTGTCAAGTGGGGCGTATGTCCCGTCTATGTTCACGTGTATACCCCCGACACGTGTAACCAGTGATACGAATGAACAGATTTCGTTAAAACCTATCTAGTTTTTTTTTTTTTGTTTAAAAGCTGAGATGATCGATAGTGTTTTAGCTATAACTCATCATCATCAGCTCACTGCTTGACAATTAATTAAAAAATAATTTTGTTTCTATAGAGTGTTTTTTTTAACGATATTTAACTGTTCCAATATACAACGCCAATAGCTGCTACTTATTCGGATAGTTATTTTTTTTTGATTTATCAACATTTATAAGCCTCATACCCTCGATTCGTAGTTTTATTTTCAATAATACTTTTTTGCGTAAAGAGGGGGCGGGGCGGAGGGTGGGGAGTATTTAAAAGTACATTAAATTACCAGGGCCGTCTTTAAACCTATAAGAGGCCCCGGGTACATTACAATAATGGGCCCCCATGTTGGTATGATACAAATCATTCAGACTATTAAAAAAAACTAGTTCAGTCCTTCTTTTCGCGGTTAAACAGTTAGTAATTAATTAATACTGCCTAGGGTCTAGGGTGGGCTATACCCACCCTTGTCCCCCCCCCCCCCCTAGCTACGCCTATGCCTCTACCACAGAATAGATATGCCTCTACCTCAGTTCACAGCAGGGGGGTGAAACTCTCATACATGCACAAATTAACAGAGAACAGTGACATCTAAAAATGACTATCCGGTACTAACAGTTTGAAAGTTTTCGGATAGTCACAACAGATGCCACTAAGCGACTTCTACATCGCGCTATCGATAACACAAGGCGTATGTATATGAGCTCGCGAACATTTTAATGTGCAGTAACCAAAGAAAATATAATCACTACGTTTTAGCAGTAACCATATTCCACTGTTAAAGCGACACTTGGTCGTTGTTGTGTCTACGACTTTCGATAAAACTTAATTTCTGTCCATATTTCAGTTCAATAAAAATTATCAGGCGGTACTACATCCATCTAGCGGGTTTCATAGTAACTAAAACGGTACAACGCCATCTAAAAACGACATTCCGAAACTTTTGCAAGACTCAGTTTCAGTTTTAGAGTTGCGCATCTATACTAATATATATCTGTACTAGCGACCCGCCCCAGCTTCGCACGGGTACAATACTGATACTAATACTACAGAATGTCTTTAAACCTCTAACAAAACGGGCGAAATCTAGTCAAAACAAACAGAAACAAATTAATATAGGTACCTACTAAAACTCAATGAAATAAGTAGGTGGGTATACTTTTATCGTATGAAATACCATAGATCTAAACTCCCCCCGCACGCGCACCCCCGCCTTGGTGACGCCTACTTCGCAACGGGCCGTGCAGCAGAAATCGTAATATTTTAATTTCGCCATAACTTCAAAACCACACATCCAATTTCAATCATTCAAAGACCAAATATTATCTACATAAACTGTACTTAGTGATGAAATAATTTATTTTGATAAGGATTAATAGCATGAGAAAAATAAACGCGTTTAAATGTAGTCCAAAAAAAATTCAAGATTTCTAAATAAAAAAATGGTTGTTGTGCCTCACTCGACATAGATAGGTATAGTGTGTCGCGGACTTTTTTGTAGATATTTATAAGATCTACAATTAATTAGAACATTTTATGGTTCTATCTTTTATAGTTTAGGCAGCGTACGCAAAATAAGTAACTTTTCTGGTTGATTTTTTACACCTTGTGTCCGAAACACCCAAATATTTTACGGAACCCTATTTTTTTCCAAAATAAAATATAGCCTATGTTACTCGTGGATAATGTCGCTTTCGAATGGTGAAAGAATTTTTGAAATCGGTCCAGTACTTTTTGAGCCTATTCATTACAAACAAACAAACAAACAAACATACAAACAAAGTTTTCCTCTTTATAATATTAGTGTAGAAGTGTAGATAATCTATGGTTCACAGCTTCATAACGCGACGACAGCTATTCAAAATTGTACGTTATTCACTACACAAAAGATACACGTTTAATATGACATCAGTACATTGCACGTTCGCTGTGCAGCGCGATGAAACTCGACATACGAACTCTCACAATCAAACGTGTATCTTCTTGTGTAACGAATAAAGTTCAATTTTGAATAGCTATCTTAATAATTCACCGCTACGTCGCGTATCGTTACGTTAATTGACCCTTAGAAAGTGTTGATAGACCGTATGCGCTCTCTAGGAAATGAGATCCATTAAACTCTTCAAAAACTTAAGAGGATGCATGCTTTGCGTGAATCTTCTAATATACTTACAGATAAATAAAATTGACGTGTCTGTTTGTAATTTCAAATTAACAGATTTTCACTTAATGCATATGAATGTATGTTCGGTATTTAGGTACAATAACATATCAAATTTTAAATGTATGTATGTCTGTCTGTCTGTTTGTTCCTGTTATCTCTGAAATGGCTGGACCGATTTTCACGGCACTTCCACTGGCAGATAGCTGATATTATAAGGTCTAATATAGGCTACTTTTATTTTAGGGTTCCGTTTAAAAAAAATGTGTTCAGTTTCCGTTAGTTCTATGCAAACGAAGTTGCGGGCATCGCTTTTGGTTATACAGCTATCAGCAAGTGGAACATAAATTATTTTTAAACAAAAAATTAAACCGACTTCCAAAGTAAAAATACACAAAAAAGTATGAAATAAAACTTAATCTCTAAATAATTCCCCTTTCAAATTCGGCTAAAATTTTTACTATTTCTCTACTCAATCTTCTTAATTTTGAAATCGGTACCAGCCCAAACAATATTCTACAATATTTTATAGAACTTACATTCATATTTGCTGGTACCGACTTCAAAATTAATAAGATTGAGTAGAGAAATAGTAAAAATTTTAGCCGAATTTGAAAGGGGAATTATTTAGAGATTAAGTTTTATTTCATACTTTTTTGTGTATTTTTACTTTGGAAGTCGGTTTAATTTTTTGTTTAAAAATAATAATTTCACCCTTTTTAGAGATATATTTTCTTAAGTTATTATTAATACGTCTTAAGAACGTCTAAACTAAACGATCGAATGTATAATTGAATACGCGCCAAGCTTCCATAAGGTATTTGTTAAATAGTACTGGCAACACCCTTTAGTAGGATACCCAATAGACCTACTCATATTTACTATTATGATTTATTAGTTTAGTTAATTGAGATATTATATAAGTATTTAATTGATTTATTATTATTAATGATTAGTATGTGATTTGTATATCTACTACAAAATATAATAAAACATTTTTGTTGGATTACACGGATAGTGATAATAGTTAATAATAATTTACATTAAGTTTTAACGATTTATTTATGTACTAGAAATATATAAAATTATTATTTATTAGCATGTTTATTCAGTGAATTGTATTTTGGATATTATTTATAAATAATTAGTTTCGTTGTTGACGGTAGTTTCGTGGCGGGTAAAAATGTACATTCAATATAAAAGGCGCAATGCCAATATTGTGAGATCATTCTAAAAATACACTTGTTGTCGTCATGCTGTTTGACTGAGTTTTTTTTCCGAATCCCTGGGTTAAAATCTCAGAAGTGGCGATCAGAACCTCAAAATGTCTGGACCATATATTGACGGGCTCGGAAAACGAAGATGGACTTCTTCTACTATCTCCAGTTCTGAAGATGAAACGGACGACACAATTTCTGCAAAAATTTTTTCTTCTGAAGAGCCGGAACGCTTAACATCAAAAAGAAGACGTGTTTCCCCTGCCGACTCTGAAGTTATACCAATATTTCGACCTGAAGACAGTAGCAGCAATATCAAGGGTTGGTTGCATAAAATCGATCAGCTCGCTGATGTGTACGGATGGACTAACACGGACCGGATTTTTGTAATGCAACTACGACTACGAGGTGCGGCAAGGGCATGGTACGACGACCTTGATAATTACAATTTCACGTGGCCGGAATGGAAGCAAGCACTTCAAACTGCATTTCCACGTTCGACAGATTATGTAGATCTACTAGAGAAGATGCTTGCGAGAACTAAACAAGATGGTGAGACAATGACCAAATATTATCACGACAAGCTGTCTCTCCTCAAGAAGTGCAATATAGATGGTGATCGAGCTAACTCATGTATAATTCGTGGACTACCCTCTGAACTACGCGCTAACGCGAAGGCCTACTCTTGTGAAGGCCCTGAGCAGCTTTACTTCGGTTATTTATCTTCATTAGAGAACTATCGACGAGTGGAAGCAACTTACAATGCCAGGAAACCTATGTGGAGAAGAGGAATCAGCGGAACAACCAACATACCCGCAGCTCAACAGCAGTTGGTACCTAGGACCTGTTACTTGTGCCGACGACCAGACCACGAGGCCCGGGACTGCAGGCTACAACAAAGGTGCGAGACGTGTCGACGTGTCGGCCACACAACCGCAACGTGTTGGTTCGCAACTTCATCGCGCCCTCAAGGTCAAAAGGTCGGTGACATTTTACATATAACCTATGATGTGTATGTTGACTTGTATAAAAAACGTGTTTCTGTCAATGGTCACCAGTTGGTAGCTTATATTGATACCGGTAGCAAACTAAATATTTTGACCCTTTCTCAAGCTAAAAATTTAAGACTTGACATTCAAAAAAGTTCTACCACAATGAGGGGGTTTGGGGGGCCGATTGTAGTTTCGTTAGGGTCGTGTTATTTATTTGTATCGATTGATAATTTAATATTAAGGGGGGTAGTTGAAATAACAAATTTTATAACATCGGGTATTGATTTAATAATTGGACAAACTATGATTAATAATGAGGGTATTAGCTTAGTGACAACAAGTTCCAGTGTACAGTTTATTCAAGGTCAAGTTGTTGAAATTTTTTTACAAAATATCGAGTTATATTCGGAAGATTTTTTTTCTAAATACCCTATTTATTTGAAATACGACGTAACAGTACCAAAACAAAAAACTTCGTTTGTTGAGGTGTATATAGAATCTGGAAACTTAGTTACAGACGAATGCACGTTTTTAACAAACACCGTGGGGATGCAATTAGGAAGTTTAGCATATATAATTCCGTCAGTCATTATAAATTCTAAAAATTGCTTTTTAAAAATTATTAATGTAGGGTACGACGACATTATCTGGAACGCTCATAGATTGATAGCCAGGTCCGATTTATTGTATGTACCGAGTAATAAAGAAAATAATATCCTAAGTATACATCAGGGTTGTACACTGAGGGAAAAAGAAATTAGTCTTTCCGATTTAAATAAGGGTTCTCTTAGTGATGAGGAAAACAATAAGTTATTACAACTATTCAATACTTATGTCGACTCATTTGCAACATCTACCTCCGATTTGGGCTGCACGAACTTAATAAAAATGCATATTAATACCATAAATAATAAGCCTGTATATTGTAAGCCTTATAGATTATCTCATAAAGAAAATGGCATCGTGGACGAAAAGATAGAAGATCTGTTGGAGGCAGGGATAATAAGGGAATCTATGTCTGAATATGCTAGTCCGGTTGTGCTTGTCAAAAAGAAAAATGGGGATTACAGACTATGTATTGACTATAGAGCACTCAATGCTACGACTGTTAAAGATAGATTTCCATTACCGCATATTGAAGACCAAGTGACTAAGTTGTCGGGAAAATATTTTTTTACTACCCTCGACCTTGCACAAGGATATTATCAGGTACCAATTGATGATGCATCAGTACATAAAACTGCGTTTGTTACTCCGTCAGGGCAATACGAATTTTTAAAAATGCCGTTTGGTCTGGCAAATGCTCCAGCCGTATTCTCTAGGCTTATTCAAATGACACTTAGTCAAATGAAACAAGACGTAGCCCTTTATTTAGATGACGTCATGATCCCTACAGTTGCTGAAGGAATAATTTTACTAGAAAAGGTTTTAAAATTATTGAGACAAGCTAATTTAAAACTGAATTTAGACAAATGTTCGTTTTTAAAAAATACTGTTACGTATTTAGGGCATGAGATATCAGCGGGCACAATACAGCCCGGAGAAGCTAAAATCAAATGTGTAGCTGAATATAAAAGACCCCAAAACATACATGAGGTACGCCAGTTCATAGGCCTTACTTCTTATTTTAGAAAATTCATACACAGTTTTGCTCAAATTGCACGTCCCCTTACAGAACTTACAAAAAAGGATGTAGTGTGGTATTGGGGTCCCTCTCAAGAAAAAGCATTTCAAACTTTAAGACAACGATTAATTGAACGACCCATTCTGGGTATTTATAATAGGCACGCGTTGACAGAACTACATACTGATGCAAGCAAAGTAGGATTAGGTGGAATTCTTTTGCAAGTCCAGGAGGATGGTAGCCTAAAACCTATAGCATATTTTAGTCGAGTTACTAGTAGAGAAGAAGCACATTATCATAGTTACGAACTCGAAACTCTTGCTGTTGTAGAGTCACTTAAGCGATTTCGAATTTACTTAACTGGCATTAAAACTAAAGTAGTGACTGATTGTGCAGCTTTACGAACCACTTTAGTAAAAAAGGATCTTATTCCTCGCATAGCACGTTGGTGGCTCGCAATTCAAGATTTTGACCTAGAAATTGAATACCGACCAGGTGAGCGTATGAAACACGCGGACGCGTTGAGTAGAAACCCTTGTACAAATTCAGTTCTAATTATTCAAAATCCGGATTGGCTATTGACACTACAAATGCAAGATGATAAAATACAAAATATAATTGCTCAGCTAAAACAAGATCCTAAAGTAAATTTATCTGTTGATTTCATTGTTAGAGACGGAATTTTATATAGAAAAACAATAGCTGGAGAGCGTTTCGTGATACCAAAATTGGCAAAATATGGGTTACTACAAAGACTTCACGATCAGATAGGACATTTAGGTTTCGAAAAATGTGAGAAAGCTATTAAAGCACAATTTTGGTTTGAGGGGATGACCAGATTTATACGGAAATACATTAAATCCTGTTTGCAATGCGCTTTTAACAAGGGTAATTATGGTAGGTTGGAAGGTGAATTATATCCAATAAATAAACCAGCGATACCTATGCATACATTGCATACTGACCATTTAGGTCCTTTTATAAAAACACGTAAAAATAATGTGTATGTACTAGTGGTTATTGATGCCTTCACAAAATTTGTATTTGCTCGACCCGCTAAAAACTGTGGCTCATTAGAAACAATTAGGCTTACAAAAGAAGTCATAATGCAATTTGGTTTTCCAGTTAGGGTAATCACTGATAGAGGGAAGGCATTTACGAGTAGATATTTTAAGCAATTCTCACAAGAGATGCAATTTAAACATATTTTAAATGCTATCGCTAGCCCTCGATCTAACGGGCAGGTCGAACGTGTAAATAGAACTTTACTTAACGGGTTGAACACTTTATCTGACAGTGAGTGTACATGGGACCTTAAATTAGACGAGATTGTGTGGGGAATAAATAACACACCGAACTCAACTACTGGGTTTTCTCCGTTTAATCTTATGTTTGGTCACAAGAATTCGTGTTTCCCAGGTTTTCCTTCAAATGGTCCGATAAATTTTGAATCACAACTCCAGGAATTAGAGGCTAATAGAAAAACTGCTAAGCTTAACATTGACAGAAACATGACTGAAATGAAATCTAGATTCGATAAAAAACGTAAAAAGTGTTTAAAATATAATGTAGGACAATTAGTGTTATGGAAGGGTGGCATATCTAGTGATCCGACCGCAAAAGTCACGAAAAAACTTATTGGGCGATATACAGGGCCGTATAAAGTAAGTAAAGCGGAGCATCCATTAGATCGGTACACTATTTCGAGTATCAAAGGTATTAAGGGCTATAAAAAGTTCAGCGCCGTTGTCCGTGGAGAGACTCTTCGGCCGTATAAAACAGCTATATCGGATGGCGATAGTTCAGCTAGCGATAGAGAAATAGATAGGGACGATTTAATAGACCTCTTGGAAAGTTAAGGTTAACCATCCTATTACGTCATAGCTCTGTGTTATAAATCTTGTTCACTTATAATATTAAAATATACTTGTAGATTACTGTCACTGTATAACATATTTGTAAAATAATATAATTTGTGAAGTAAATAATATCTGTACTTAAAAATAAATATAATAGTAATTACTGATTGTCAACTGCAGCTATTCTCAATAAATATAAACAAAATTTATAAATTTTAATGATTATCATGTAGTAGGTACTTAATTGATCCTTTAAATTTTAAAGCATATAGGTATCTGGGGGCACGGCAGTGCCCCCGCCAAGTCGAGCGCGAAGCAAACACTGCCGTACCATCCTTTACTGGAACCATTTCGCCGCATTTTCAGGCACCTATTTGAGAACCTCTGGATAAGACCAGAACGCAGAAATTTTCGTCATCCAATAAGCTATAATCACGTACTTAAAATCCAAAATTTCAAGTCTGTAGGTCATTTAGTTCCGAAGTTAAGCGAAAGCAAAGTTTCGCATTTTCGACACTCACTCACTCACTCACTCACTCACTCACTCATGATCATCAAAATAGAACTAGTACTTCCCATAAACTTAGAGAGCTGAAATTTGGTACAGAGTTGGGGTTTAATGGCCACATAAAGGGAAAACTATAAAAACTAGGATAATCGATCTGGGGGCACGGCAGTGCCCCTGCCAAGTCGAGCGCGAAGCAAACACTGCCGTACCATTCTTTACTGGAACCATTTCGCCGCATTTTCAGGCCCCTATTTGAGAACCTCTAGATAAGACCAGAACGTCGATCTGGGGGCACGGTAGTGCCCCCGCTAAGTCGAGCGCGAAGTAAACACTGCCGTACCATTCTTTACTGAACCATTTCGCCGCATTTTCAGGCCCCTATTTGAGAACCTCTAGATAAGACCAGAACGTCGATCTGGGGGCACGGCAGTGCCCCCGCCAAGTCGAGCGCGAAGCAAGCACTGCCGTACCATTCTTTACTAGAATCATTTTGCCGCATTTTCAGGCCCCTTTATTGTACTCGAACTTTATTCTACTCGAACATTACACAAATTAAATAAACAAATTACACTAAAATCTAGGGAAATAAATCAATATGCCCACGTTTCTACAAAAAGAAGTGAAATCCCACCAAAAACATTCTGTAAAAAACTAGCCAAGTCTCGATGGAGCTGCTTGTTTATCTCTAAAAAGTAATGAAATCTAGACAAAATCGTGCCAAGTCTAAGGTTCCTTACTGCGGTTTCTTTATTATTATAGTTAATGTTGTGTGACTTGGCCGTTGAAGGGCACACAAGGGTACAAAAGGGGCTCCATGACACCATTACTCCAATACGTGTGTTATACAATCAACAACAGCCTAAAATGAGACACTAGCGTCCAATTACCAATACCAGTATGGGCTATTATCTCGCTTAACAAACATAGGTAGGTACAAATGTAAACAAAATTGACTTATACCCACTAAAGTATAAAGAATGTTCAACGGCCAAGTCACTCAACATTAACTATAATAATAAAGAAACCGCAGTAAGGAACCTTAGACTTGGCACGATTTTGTCTAGATTTCATTACTTTTTAGAGATAAACAAGCAGCTCCATCGAGACTTGGCTAGTTTTTTACAGAATGTTTTTGGTGGGATATATTATTACAGGAAACGTATAAACTCTATAATTTAAAAAAAAACGGTGACAGCTGTGTGATCAAACTTATCCTTTTAAAATTATTGCTGTGTGATGCTTTATTTTTCCAATTGTTTCTTTATTAAAAAATACGACTGTGTGATCAAGTCGTGGTAAATAAAATACAGTAGGATTTATTAATTATATAAAAAAAAAGACTGCTGTGTGATCAAGTCTTGGAAAGATAAAATACAATACGATTTATTAATTACTACAAAAAAAAAAACAATGAGGAAGATGTAAATCAAAATTTATTCCCCTTTTTCAGCCCTAACAAAAAATTTAAGCAATAATAAGACTAACTGTGAAAAAATTGTGTTGATATCACGAAAATTGAGTTTTTTATAAGCAAATCAATATGGGAACGCGCGAAAACTGATTGCGCCCGTCGAGTAATGGCTGTGACGTCACATCGCCGTGCGTAGCTAGCTAACTATGCAATGTGCATACAGTATGTTTTTGACACGCGCTCTGTAAACTTACCTTCGTTCATTTCGATTCATTTTTATATATTATTATAATAAATATGACTTAATAGGGAAAATTGTTAAATTTAAACAAAAAATTAATACCAACTTTCAAAGTAAAAACGCACAAAAGAGTATGAAATAAATTTTATTTTCTAAAAATAATTCTCCTTTTAAATTCGGCTAAAATTTTAACTATTTCCCTACTCAATCTTCTTAATTTTGAAGTCTGTGCCAGCCCAAACAATATCCAGATAAAACAATATTTTATAGAACTCACATTTAAGTTGGCAACCAACTTCAAAATTATGAAAATCGAGTAGAGAAATCAAAAATTTCAAACTCAAAATGGGCTATGAAGTACATTATTTTGATAGAACAAATCTTTATCAAGTAAAAGTTACGCCATCTTGGTTTTCACAATACTTCAAATGTTAGCCATCTTGTTTTCACCATACTTCAAATGTCAAAATGGCCCCAAAAATCTCAAAAATGGGACCATTTAACTGGAGATAGTATACGTCTATGAGAGAAATAATTAAAATTTTTGCCGAATTTAAAAAGGGAATTATTTAGAAAATAAGATTTTTTTCATACTTTTTTGTGCGTTTTTACTTTGGAAGTCTGTTTTCATTTTTTGTTTCAAAATTATAATGTTTTCCATTTTTAGGGCTCCACTTAGGGCACACAAGGAACGCTTATAGTTTCGCTCGCTCCGTCCGTCCGTCTGTTATACTTCCGTAATTATGAATATTGATGGATGAAATTTAGTACAGTTATAGATTGTGTGTAGATCTTAGGTTTGGCCTAGCCTCTAGACCGTCGGGCCGAAAAATGGCCGAAATGAGCTGGCGTCGGGCCATCGCGGGCCAATTTGGCGAATCACGGGCGCGACTCCCGCCTTGTAGTTTTTCAAGATTATATTGATAAATTGTAACTTAAACCTATATATATTATACATATTTAGAAACTAGATTAAATTGCCTACGTGATGACGGAATTATAATTTTAAAATAACTAACTAAATAAAAGGAATCTTGATGCAAAATATACACGAGTTCTTTTTTTTTCAAACTTATTTATTTCAGACCCCAAATAATGCCATATTTATGTGTTAATATTGTAAAATTTGCTTTATTTACATAGGTGGATACTTTAGAAATTTAATTTCAATACAAAACATCTTGTACTATTACTACGATTGGATCTCAGAGATATAAGTAATACAAATTACAGTTTTTATGAAAAACAGGACACGGTTTGTTGCTCAATAAACTGTAGCTGGGACATATTTATTCACATGTTTTTGTATTTTTAAATAGTTCAATATATTTTTAATCAATTTTGTGCCACTTTTGTTTGTTTTCAATGCACAATGAGGGAGTAAAAACGCTCGGAAAAAAGGCTTTTTTGACGGGACTGTCTTACAAAAACAATCATTGTAACTAATGTACTTAATTCTATCATTAATTAATGACATTCCTAGGCACTAGAATACATACTATTTCTAATAAAGTGTTCAATTTACATTCCTATTTGAAATTATTGAAATTTGAAATTTTTTTCATACTAACCGAAAGCTGTCAAGTACTCAGTGTCGCGTGCCGGGTGCCGGCACGACGGTATGTCGCAGAAATTTTTAAAATTCCCTCTAAAATTTTTATTAAATCTATACGCAAATGCCCAATATCTCCTTCTTTTTTATTTATGTCCAGCGTGGTGTGGCAAAAAAATTGTAAAAATTGTAGGGTTTTAAATGAAAGAAAAAAATATAACTACTACCCGCAAAGGCGGCACCCGGCCCCTGACGCTTCTTGCCCTAGCTCTCAAAGGCGGCACCCGGCGCCTGACACCCAGGAGGATAATAAAATAATAATAATTTTATATTTTAGGGGTAGCTCTGAAGGGGGGATGAAATATTTTTTCATTCTACCCCATTTGTGGGTTATCGTTGAATAGGTCTTTTAGAATTTAGGTAAGGTTTCTTTTAACATTACTTTTTTACAAAGTCGACTATTTTCGAGTAATCAGCCTCCAGTGGTTTGTAAGTTGGTCCCCCCTCCCTTAGAATTTCTAAATTATAAGAGATAGAAACTTGTAAGCTTCTATGCTAATAGATCATGCTAAAAACTCTTTAGGAAAATTATTTTAAGCGAAATCGGATAGTAACTTTTGAAGTAACTTGAAAAACCTATTACGCGATTTCCAAACGTGTGTCTTTAAAGACTGAGTTCTGTTCAATGCTTTTGGATCTAGGGTATACCCTTGGCACAAAATTTTACTTTTTGGTATGATATGCTTAATTTACTTCACATTGGCCATACATTTTGAGGAGTTCCCTCGATTCCTCATGGATTCCATCATCAGGTTTCCACTTTAGTGACTAAAGTCTAAAAGGACCAATTTCAAATTAGGGGCCATCCATAAATAACGTCACACGTTAGAGGGGAGGGAGGGGGTCGACGAAGTGTGACATTGTGTGACAAGGGGGTAGGAGGGGTCCTAATTTTCGTGACGTCACATTTCAAAATCTATTTTAATCTAAGTGTTAATATAGTAATCATAAGTAATAGCTATATGATATTATGATAGCTATTGCCCCAGTGTCGAGACCCCCCAGCCCCAGTGATGTTTAAGAGATCATAATGTTGCTTTTTTATTACATAAGTTATTTTTTTTTCGCCGAGAAAATGCGTTTCAGCATCCTACTAGGGGATAGCGGTCCTACCCGTGACTATGTGAGACTCTGCTGCACCCGAAAAGATGGTGAATGGGCGCAGCCCCTACTCAATAAAAACTCGGCGGTACTCCACTCCATACCACCCTTGGCGGGCCACAGGATCGATCGAAAGACGATCCATGCGTCAGATGGGCATATAAAAGTTGGACCTGTGCCTAATCTCTCGACAGTCGTGTCGGTCATCCGTCTCACCAATTCAAATTAAACGAATTTCGGAACTGCTGTTTTAATTGAATAATTATTTCTAGATGTAAAATTGTAAAATGTGACGTGACGCTAGGGAGGGAGGGGGTCAAAAATCATGAAATTCGTCTGACGTAATTTATGGATGGCCCCTAAAACTCGAGAACGGCTAGACCGATTTGGCTGATTTTGATCTTAAAATAATTGTATCAGTTCAGGGAAAGTTCAAAAGGTGAGAAATTAATATATATATATATATATATACATCTTGCGAACCATGTTGCGTCCTACATGGCG